>CM037779.1:42052980-42102980 GCA_021229015.1 Solen grandis | reverse complement strand
ATGTTGCTGAAAAGCATGCAGTACTGTGAATAAGTCTATTATAGAAAGGAATCTAATTTAGGGAGGAATCTAACTTGTTTAGGAAGCAATAGAGTGTCCTTTAATTTACATAAAGGGATAAGTTTAAACAGTACTCAAAAAATTTCTAGTATAAGAAATTAAAGGAAAAAACATATCTGTTGGAACCATCTACACATAGTTAACATGACAGCTTCATTTAAGCAAATGAAAATGTCATGGAAGTAGGAAACTTTTTTTTGTCCATTTAACTTCAGAAAGAAGAGTTTACTTGACATCAGTCTAAACGAAGCAAAACACTGTAAAATTAAAGCTTTTAAAAACTTAAATTATCATCTTACTTCACCAACCTAGTATACATACAAAGCAGACTACAAAATTGATTTAAAATGAAATTTTAGAAGGAGTTTCTGTGGCCAAGTGGTTAGAGTTTATGACTTTCTATTATGTAGTCCGTCAACACTGGGTTTGAGTTCAGGCAGGTTAATTTGGTTTTTGTGTCACCTGCTGTAAGCATAGGTGACACAGTCATAGGGGTCACTACTCTGTCATCTGTCATCCACTTTATCTATCACACTTCTTTCAGGCTAGGTGACACAAAAAGTCATGTATTCCAAAGAACACTTTGTGTTCATGTTACTGGAGGTCAGTTTTTCTACCTGGGTGTTGCAGCGACAAGAAAAAACTTCATCACAATCACAGCTCTTTTCACACTTTGTAGATGATATGAGTTCGTTCATCCATTCATTTAAACCCTTATTTCATTATGTGTTCAAAATCACACTACCCTTGTAGTATGATCCTAGAGTGTGATGGAAACACAGAAGGATCTCAGTTTAGCTTTTTAGTCTGACATCTCGTGATTTGAATGAATCCGTCGTCGTGTCCACAATTTGTTCGTTGCACTCTAGCATCTTCATTATGAGCAATTATCTTCAAACTTTAAACAATGTTTAAACCATAAAATCTCGGCCAAGTTGATTATGGCTGAATCGAACATTAGGTCAGGAGTAATGCCCCTTTTAAAATTCAAAAAAGCCAGATTTCACATTGTTGCACTCTAGCAAACTTCATTTTATGAGGAATTATCTTCAACTTAAAACAATGTTTATAACTAAAAATCTCGGCCAAGTTCGATTAGGGTGATATCGGAACATAGGTCAGGATTATGCCCCTTTAAAATTCAAAAAGCCAGATTTCACATTGTTTGCACTCTAGCATCTTCATTTCAATGAGCAATTATCTTTAAAACTTTATATCAATGTTTAACCAAAATCACGGCCAAGTTCGTTATGCTGATATCGTACCATTAGGTCAGGAGTTATGCCCCTTTAATATTAAAAAATGCCATATTTCAATGTTTACACTCTTAGCATTCATCTTTTGAGCAATCATCTTCAAACTTTTATGAAATTTATGACCCTAAGGTCTCGAAAGTGTGATTATGGCTGAGATCCGTCAATTAGTCAGGAGTACCCCTTTTAATATAAAAAAAAGCCATATTTCACTTTTACACTCAAGCATCTTTATTTCTTAAGCAATCATCTTTCTCAGGTGAGCGACCAAGGGCCATCTTGGCCCTCTTCTTTCTGACATACTGTGATCGTGAATGAAACATGGTCCAATCGCCATGGACGTAGAGAGCATGGCCAAACTTTGAACACAAAATTAATTGTGGTGCAAGCATGGTGGAAAGACAGCGTAGTGTATATAGGCATATTTTGAACGTAAAAATGACCGGGCAGGCATAGAACCGCAGTGTAGCTTTAGTATAATATGAGTTTGTAGAGGGTTATATGTAGCATGCTGAAATCTTCTTAGATGCAAAAAGAACATGGTAACAATGTTCTTAGATTATAGTATTGATGATAATGCAAAAAAAAATGTCTGTGATCAGCAATGCTCTTACTACGCTTGGTCAATAATTATTGTTTTGAACATAGGTCTGTTATAAAGAGTGTTGGTGCAGACCAAAATTACTAAGATTTCTCTGAATGTTTCTTCAGTATGTTGACTAAATTCAAAATACCAATTTTCAAGATTCTATTCATTTACTTAATTAAACATAAAACCTTTTTTAAAACTTAACGTTAGTGTTAACTCTTAATGACTCTGAATTTTTGAAGTGAATGGAGAGCTTCCCAGAACACAGCGTTTGGCCCGTTTATTTATTTATAAAATAAGTCTTTTGAAACTATCTTTTAGAGTGTTGCTATTCAAGGGGCAATATTCACAAAGTGTAGTTAAAAATTCAGTGAAGAATCAAGCTTTTTTATATAGAATATTTCAGCTTTACTGTTAGTGGTTTTTGAAAGAAAAATGTCTTTTATGATAGATATGTGTTTTTTCAGCTGATTTATCAGCTATTTGGTTGGAAAATTTTACATAAAAAGCAGCTCGACAGGTGGTCATCGACTAAAATGTTGTTTTTTTAACTTATCTGTGTGTATTAGGTCTATTAATACCCATCTAAGATGCATGGTCACCCATTTCAACACTCTGTGATTTTTTTTAAAAAAATGGGGGGTCTGTCCATTACAGGCAATAGCTGTATTGAACCTATATTTAGAATTACAAAACCTATATCTTGAATTTATTTTTCCATGGCTGACCACGTTTATTCTTCGTGCATGCCCAGTCACTTCCCAGGCTGAAAATTTCAATAACACTTACGAATTCACTACCTGGAACAGGTGAAGATACAATGTTGCAGAACTTGTCACTTGGTACCACAGGTACCTGCTTTGTTGATACATAATAATAATCTATATATATATTAATATTCAATATTAATATCATTAGATTCCCTGAAGTGGGCGTTGATGAAAAAAGCATTTTTCTATGCAATGTGACCTACACTTGCTAAGTTTATTTGTTAGGAAACAAAGACTTCACTAACATTTAACAGGGAGGGAATAAAATCTTCATTATTCCTACTGATCATCTGCGAACAAGCTGCTTTAATCCTTTCCCTCATATAGACTCATTTTGATGCACCCAATAGGTACCACATAAAGCCTGATCTGCAGAAAACCACAGTTAGACCTTACCAAATTTAATTATAAAGTCCTCATTTCGAGACCACTGTGGAGCAGCGAACAGCATAAAACCTGATCAGCCTGCGAGTTCCTCACAGGCTGATCTGGTTTTATGCTGTTCGCATAGGTCTTTTCATGGTTTCCTCTATGAGGGAAAGGGTTAAGGAAATGTAGGATTTGTAAATCTTAACCAAAGTTAAGAAATTTTGGATGCAACATCATTACAGCACCAGGCTGCAGTTCAAAGAATTGGTCTATGTTTGTTCTTCTCTCTTAATCAAATGTGGGAAATCTTATTTTTCTCATAGTTAATTTTGCATTAATATAGAATTCATAGTTCTTCCTGAGTTCGTGTACTCAAGCATTTTGCTGTTAAAACGTCAGAACTTTACTAGAGATCCAGGAAATTGCCTCTGTCATCCAATTAAGAAACAATTTGAGTATCACTTCTATCAAATTGTCCCAATTTTGCATCACAAAACTGTCTCATATATTATATTTGATTTCATGTTGGTTCATACACGTCAGTCATCTTTGAAATAAAAACATGTTAAATGATAGAGAGATATAACTTTATTACACTTTGATTAAGCTTAATTATTACACTTTTATTAAGTTCTTTTTGTTTTGGATAGAATCCAAACCATCTGCTTCCTTTTCCAGCTTTATTTCAGAATCTTTCTACATTCAACCTGTTTCAGAAATGAATGTGACCTGCACTTAGCATAGGTGGCTTAATTGAATAGAGGTTAAATGAGTAACAAACTGCCAGATTTGAAATATTTAAGCTAATCACTTAACCTAAGCTGATGGTAACTAATACAAGCACAGCTGTATGTAAATCATTTTTATTCCAGACTATAAAATGTACACAGGTCTTAACAGCAAAGAGATATTTTATCTCCATAGAGAGAAAACATTCTTATCAAAAGTGGGAAAAGACAAAAAATTTGAAAGAATAGAAAAAAAAGAAGATAACGTTTGTTAATTTTTGTGTCGCCTTGCAGACACGTATCAGTTTGTCCTTTGTTGTCATTGGTGTGGTTGTTGTCATACTTTCTTGTCCAGAGCTTAACCTAGTATGATTGCTTGGATTCACTCCAAACTTGGAACATGGATATATTATGAGAAGTCTCTGTGTACTTGGGGTCTTCCTCCACCTGTAATTAGCTGGACGTCGCTATATGATTGAAATACTATCGCAGCGACGGTAAACCCCAATACAACAACAAAATATGAGAAGTGCAGAGTACAAAACTCATAACTCTAGCTCATCTGATTCTTGAATTATCACCTTTAGTTGATTTTGTTTTAAAGAAAATGTCATGATCGTAAACCAAAACGCTAATTCATGGATTCGCTCCAAACTCAGAAGTATTGATATACATGTATCACAAGGAGGTGAAGTGCAGTGCACAAGAACCATAACTCTAGCTCATCTAATTCTTGAATTTTTCCACTTTGTTGATTTTTAGTGGGGGGTGGGGGATGTCTGAAGCAAAACTTTAATACTATATAATGATTCTCTCTAAATTTTGAACATAAATATCTTATGAGGTGTAAAGGTCATGTTTTACTCGTTCAGAGCATAACTTGGACATGAAAGAAAATTGTTATAGCATGACAGAAACATGATCTTATTTGTTGAATGTTTCATCATGGGAATTAGTATCCCTTTATTTTTTTTGTGTAATTTTTCAAGCATTCAAAATGGATTTCACCGCTTTTTTGGTGGGTTGTTATTCTATCTGATGGTATTATCATGTTACAGTTGAAACTGAGTCACTGGATTTCTCTTTTAGGCCATCCTGCAAACCAGCTTGGAATATATTATTAATGCAGAAACACAACCAGTGGTAAAATCTATAGCATTAACAGTAGTGATTATACTTTAATCAGACAAAATATGTTTTTAGGCTTTGCTTTTCTGTTTTTTGTCTCATGAAAAAGCAATAGGGTGTTGATTAATTTTATTTTGCAGTTATTTGACGTCATAATATTATAAAATACGTCATCATTCTGTGAACAATGCATATATCAGTAAATAATGCACGCTATACTCCTATAGCATATTATGTTGATTGTGTTAAATCAAACTCTTGTCATAATTCTTCTTCTTAACTCTTTTAAATTTTTAATACTTAACATTGAACAGTTGTTTCTTTTCAAAGATTTTCCCCAATTTATATAAGAACAAACAAAAATAAGCTGATCTAATTGTTACAATCACTTTCATCCTGACTTGTGGACAATCAGATCAAACTGCCAACCACAAATAAAATAACTTTTTTTTGTCAGAAGCTGTTACAGATATAAAATGTATTTTTAATAAATGATGAATATGGTACATTATAGCTCCATTTTAACACCCCCAGGGTGGGTGTCAGGTTTTTAGATGGACTTGTAATGGTATGGTGAATTTAATGAATTGTAAAAAAATAAATGCCAAACCACTGAAACTGATCAGTATCAGTGAAATCTCATTAGTGTACCAACTTTATTGTCCTAATGAATCAGATGTTTAATTGATCAGAACAATGAAATGCTCAGATAATTTATTACATGAGAAAGGAAATCAAATTTAAGCTGCTCCAGGATGTTAAATATGGCAAAGATCGGTCTCCCAAGTATAGCCTAATGTTCTAACAGGATTAAAATCTCGATCCATCTCTGAAAATTCTGTTGGAGCTGCGAACTCACCTTTTTATACTCGGGCTTAACATTGTGAAGCACTGCGGCTATACCAAAATCAGTCATTTTATATGGTAATGCCTTGTTATGATCTTCCCCTCTTTTCAGGGTTTCCTGCGATACACAAAATTATTCATTTTGAACCTCAAATTTGTCTTTTTACCTTAAACTAAGGGTTCACTTGATACTCATTTGAGAAAACCAAGTAAAAAAAATCCTGCTTTACTTCATCGTCTTAATGGACCTTACTAGTGTTTACTGATGTGTTCAAATTGATACCCAGGCTATCCAATATCTACACTGGGATTTAAGCTGGTAAATGGTCAACCTTGTTTACTCAAAACAACTTGTTATTTTGTTTATTTTATTTGTTGATTTTTTTTTTTTTTTATGCCCGCAGGGGGGTATTATGTAATGCCACTGGTCGTCTATCCATTAGCAATTTCATGAAAGAACCACTGGAAGGAAATTGAAATTATTTTACAAAACATACAAAGAGGATTTGCAGAGCATAGTTATCGGATGTCTTGGTTCTAGTTCAAGGTCACACTTAAAGGTCACATGTCATACTATTATAATGTTAAAATATTTTGTGTGGCTCTGTATCTTAATCAAAGCGCACAATGCGCTGAGAGACGGCGACGGGATTAACATTCTAAACCCAGAATTTCTGAAGTTATTGAAGCAGTCACATGACGACAAAAACTCCACCCGCTGTTGCTACAGAAGTTCTGTTTGTAACATAATAATCCGGAGTAAAGGTCGTGAACCTTTCATTCATAAAGAGCTGCATACCTAAGAAGGTCATTCTCTTTCTCTAGTGCTAGCGAATTCTATCTGTTGGTTTGTATGTGTAGAAATTGACCAGGTATTTGATTATTTAAGATACTAGAATGTTTGCCTATCTATTTCAAAGTTAAGAAATGTCCTGGGAGGAACCTAACTCGCCATCATGCAAAATATTGTGTGGTCTACTTTAGGTCAAATACATACATACGGAGCACTACTTTTTCTTTTTACTGAAGTAGATCTTCATGTACGTAAGATGGGTTGCTGTTCTGGTTAAGAAATGTCACGGATATTTTTTTCACGCTTAAAATTGATGATTCCAGTGCAAAATTATGGCAAAAGAAAACATGTTAACAAACAATAACACACTAAAAGCGGTTACGTTTATGATTTAAACGTCTGTGTAACATATTCCACTCGTATTCGTCAGTGCAGAATCGCATTGCATGGATCCACACTAAGCACGGAGAGGTACAGTTAAAATTGTTGTGGAAAATATGCAAATTAGCAAGGCCTGATTTCGTTCTTCAGCATTAGACGGCTATCGCTGTCTAAAAACCACTTGGAGGAAATTGAAATTACTTGACAGAAATGTCAATCATACTGAGAGGATGTACAGGTTTTGATGTCTTAGCTCAAGGTCAAAGTCACACTCAAAGGTCACATGTCATACTATTATAATGTTAGAATATTTTGTATCCGCTCTGTATCTTTAGAACCGCTGGAAGGAAATTATAATTATTTAACAGAATTGTCAACCATACAAAGAGGATGTGCATAGTGTAGGTTTCGGATGTCTTGGTTTAAGGTCAAGGTCACACTTGAAGGTAGTTAGCAGTGTCTTGTCCACATTGTATCTTTGTAACTGCTGGAAGAAAATTGAAATTATTTAACAGAAATGTCAACCATACTGAATGGATGTGAAGAGCATAGATTTTGGATGTCTCGGTTCAATATCACACTTGAAGGTCACATATTATACTGTTATAATGTGAGAATATTTTGTGTCTGCTCAGTATCTCTTGAATCACTTAAGCAGGTTTAAACTATTTGCCAGCATGGCAACCATACAGAGAGAATGTACAGATCAAAAGAAAGTTCAGCTGTATTTGGTCAAGGTCACAGAATGAATAACATGTCATACTGATATAATGTGAAAATATTTTGTGTCTGTTTATTAGTCCCCTACCAATGTTTGCACAAGGGACTGTAAGTTTGCCCTCCTTCTTTCTGTCAGTTAGTGTCTCCTTATTAAAATGTTGCTGTTGATAAAGTGCTTATCCATTTGTCAAAGGTATAGTTCACTTTCAATACCTTTCTTTGGACGTATATTGCCCTGCCTTAGTGGAGCTCTTGTTAATATCAGTTATGAAACAAGTTATCACAACTAATTAATTACTAGATGGCTCTGGTTGTGGTGTCTATGGTCATTATTATTGGGAGGAAACCAAAGAGCCCGTGAAAACCCATGTGTCTGGAGGGCCACCACTGTACCCTCTCACGTATTTGGCAGGATTCAAACCTGGGATGCATTGGTGAGAAGCGAGGCACGTTACCACTACACTATCCAATTGGTTTTGTTTATGATACTGTTTGAGAGCAGTGGATTTTCTCTTGAAAGGGTGAGGCTGAGCTTTAAGTTTCAATACAAAAACTGGAAAGGTACAATAATTCCTGTACATTAGCAGCACTCAAAAGGTTTCTCAAAAGTGGTTTGAGATTATATTTCAGTTTTGTTGAGTCAAGGTCACTCTTACTAAAACTAGAAAACATTACAAGGGTTGTTCAGAAATTATTGAGACAACATGAATATTTAAGGAACTAAAAGTAATACAAATTTAAGAGTTACACCACAAAACAGACCAACTTAATTACTATCTGTATGCAAAATATATATTTCTAGATGACGCCCATATAGTTTTAGCATCTGTTTGAATTACATGATCTGGCTTTATCCGGAGCTCGGCAACGTCGTGGTCATGACGTTACATTGATCTCAGCACAATTTAAGCTTGGTTTGAGGTAATTCTGTTTTTCAAAGTAAACATTGTCAAACCAGAAATACTTCATTTACTTCTGCACCCAACTAATGTACAACAATAAACAAAAATCATTGCAATAAAAGTTGCACTTAAGCTTGTTTTATCTTCATCCACTGAATTGAATAAGATATGAGGAAAATAACACTGCCCTTTGGAATTTTATTTGTTACAATTATTCATCACCTGTCTCCTTTAAAGCTTTATTGAAGAGTCGTATCTTCGAAAATTATCTGTGCAACAAATATGCTAGAGCCTTAGAACCACCACTTCAACTCTGTGCCATTTCCAACTGTGTCTTTTTAGCTCACCTGAGCACAACGTGCTCATGGTGAGCTATTGTGATCGCCTTTTGTCCGTCGTCCGTCGTCCGTGCGTGCATGCGTCCGTCCGTCGTCAACAATTTGCTTTAAACAACATCTCCTCATGAACCGCTGAAGGGATTTTGACCAAACTTCACAGGAATCATCCTTATGATGCCCTCTATCAAAGTTGTACAAATTATTCAGATTGGTTAAAAAAGTAGGTCACAGGAGCTAAAAATAGATTTTAAAAATGCAAACTTTGAAAATCTTCTTCTGCAAAACTGCAAGGCCTAGAGCTTAGATATTTGGTATGTAGCATCATCTTATGGTTCATTACCAAGATTGTACAAATCATGACCCTATGGTGATAAATGACCCCGCACCATGGGTCACTTGTTTTACATAGAGTTTTATAGGAAAATGTTTAAAAATCTTCTTCTATGAATCCATAAGGCCTAGAGATTAGATATTTGGTATGAAGCATCATCTTATGGTTCATTACCAAGATTGTACAAATCATGACCCTATGGTGATAAATGACCCCGCACCAGGGTCACTTGTTTACAAAGATTATATAGGAAAAACTTTAAAAATCTTCTTCTATGAATCCATTAGGCCTAGAGCTTAGATATTTGGTATGTAGCATCATCTAATGGTTCATTACCAAGATTGTTCAAATCATGACCCTATGGTGATAAATGACCCCGCACCATGGGTCACTTGTTTTACAAAGAGTTATATAGGAAAATCTTTAAAAATCTTCTTCTATGAATCCATAAGGCCTAGAGATTAGATATTTGGTATGAAGCATCGTCTTATGGTTTATTACCAAGATTGTACAAATCATGACCCTATGGTGATAAATGACCCCGCACCATGGGTCACTTGTTTTACATAGAGTTATATAGGAAAATCTTTAAAAATCTTCTTCTATGAATCCATAAGGCCTAGAGATAAGATATTTGGTATGAAGCATCATCTTATGGTTTATTACCAAGCTTTTTAAAATGGTGGCCCTTTGGAGATAAATGACCCCACCATAAGGCCCAGTGCTTATATATTTGGTGTGTAGTATTGTCAGGGCTAAAATGTTTAAGATTGAGTTATATCAGAATTCTTGTCTGTTTAAAAACCTTGTAATCAGTTGTAGCAATGGTACTCAGGTGAGCGATCCAGGGCCATCATGGCCCTCTTGTTTTCCAACCTATGACTTTTTCCTTTCAACAAAAACTTTTATGATAGCTGTTGCTCCACTTTGAAGTCAAAATCCAAATTTAGGCTGCAATTTCATTTTCACCAACTCCTGATAAAGGCCTATATCTTGTGTATTTATTAACCCTTTCCCTCATATATACTCCTTTTGACGCCCTCAGTAGGTATCACATAAAGCCTGATCTGCAGAAAACCACAGTTAAACCTTACCAAATTTAATTACAAAAACCTCATTTCCAGACCACTGAGGAGCAGCGAACAGCATAAAACCTGATCAGCCTGCGAGTTACTCGCAGGCTGATCTGGTTTTATGCTGTTCGCATAGGTCTTTTCATGGTTTCCTCTATGAGGGAAAGGGTTAAGCAAATTATTTCAAACTTCACCAGTGATGTCAACTTAGTATCATTACCATGACGTCAGTTAAAACAACATCTTTCTGCTATTAATTTCTACATTATTTTAACACATACGCACCGAAGGTACTTCTGTACTTTCCAATTTTAACGATGTGCTCCAGGTAACCCAGCCTATTGACAGTATCTAAACATTAATCATAGTTTTACTGTCTGTATTTTGTTATATTTGTTCTATTTGCATTATCCGTCAGAGATTAATTAATGTTTATTGAAAGTTTGAACTCAAAGCGTTAATTATTTTTGAAAAATCAACAATGTCTCAATAATTATCAAACAAGCCTCGTATAGCTTAATGGTTTAACCCTTTACCTCATGAATATTCATGCACAAATTTGTGACTCGAATGTTAATTGACAGAACTGTAAGAAGTATAATTATGAAATAATGGATTTTTATTTTGCCATGCAGACTGTGTAATATCTGAGCTGTAATATTTCATAAGCAAATAGAGGAGACCCTGATCAGACAGCACTCAGAAAGAACTCTCTGATCAAGGTCTGGGCAGTATGTCAAAGTTCCAAAAACATGTTTATGAGGTAAAAGGATAAGCAGTGTTTAGGGTATAAATCCCCTTCAGTTATAGTTCAGTTTTTATATTAAATGCACCCATTTTCTACTATATCAGTGAGACTGTCTCAGATAATTGCTGACTCATGATTACAAGTATTGTAAGCTTCTATTGTATTTCTCTTTAACTCTCAGGGGAACATAGATGGTACCTTAGAATATACTTGTCTGTATCACATTCAGTGATAATCTGTTTTGATTGTATATTATCAACAAAAATCAATTAGAGATGGTTTGTTGCTCCTGCAGGAATTATGTATTGCTTTTTTGTCCATTGCTCTCAGATTTATTTTGTTGTCCTCTATTCACAAAGAACAGTTGAGCTATAATAGGTGACATGCGTATTGACTAGTTGTGTTGTGGTCCAATGGTAACGCATCCAATTACAGATCTGGAGGTTGTTGGTTCAAACCCCGTTGGAGGCAAGAATTCTTCATGACCTTCCTGGGTGCAAAGTACTGGTTCAACCCAGGAACAGTCGGGAGGGATTAGTATAAGTTGTAAGAACTTCTTTCCCAATCGACATGAAAATAAATAAGTGTAAACAAACTACTTGTGTCGTGCTCCATTCTGCTTTATACATATCATATCATATTGTTTAGTAAAGGGGTATTTATTACCTTTAGGGGTGTTTTTAGTTTATAATTATATATTTCAATTTTTTTATTTTTTTATTTCTTTTTTTAAATATTAGAAAATACTGTAAAGATTACAGAATGTAACACTTAAAGATTCATTTTACCAGACTGACAATATAAAATATTCATAAAAAAATAAGATCATATTGTACTTCCACCATTCCTGGACTTTTTCCCCATATATGATGTTTTTTTCCTATATATGTTTTCTGATACTAAAAATATATTTTTTATAAAATATTTAAATACCACAAGTGACACAGGGAACCGATCACCCATTAGTTATGCTGGTACCCTAGTGAAAGCCAAAGCGCAGTTATAATGGAAGGCGTATAGCTCCCTGCATTGACAATACGAGCACGCTATCAATAATTCATACTCCGAGCATCCCACTAGAGTTTAGCCAGTGATCGAAGCATGAATGCTGATACTTTTTGTGAGGCGGGAAAAGCCTGAATGCAATAAAGCCATAGAGGAGTTGAACAATTTTTTTATGGATTGATCACAGTGTGACAAGCAAGCAGTGTTTGTTATTGGTGATTTATTGTCATTTAAATTGGTTAATTTGATAACGGAAGCCTGTATTTGGTGTTTTGATTAAAGTATCATTTTTGTCGTATTTTTTTGAAGAGGTGAAGTTTGAGTGACATTGAAGAGACAAAGTTTATTGTGTTCTGTTAGTGTATAAGTAGTGAAAATATTGGTGTGAAAATAATAAAGGAATATTAAGTGTTACAGAGAGAGTGATTGCATTGGATTTCTGAAACTTCAAAATATTTTGGAAATTACTATAATAATCAGATTTCAGTAAGTATTCCTTTTTTATAATATTTCTTTTTTTACATAGTTGCATTTTTAGATTCTCTGTATAATTTTCAGTATTAAGATAGTGGGATCATAGTATTGTAAAAGTGTAGATATCTAACTCCTGCAGCTTGGAGATAGAATTATTATACTGTGACAAAGTATATCTATATAGAGAACCAGATGTGTTCATTAATAATTAAATTCTTAAATCAGCGAATCAACGTCAGAAAGTTTAATTTGAATTTGGTGGATTTTTTAACTGTGTTTTATTAGTTTGATCCTCAATGAGTATTTCAACAGTTTCTTTGTAATTTGTTGAATTTTGACATTGTGTTTCATAGAGGTCTTATATTCATGTTCATTTTATAGACCTCCAATTTTCTAGAAAATGAAACCATGCACCCATAGAATTGTATGTCATACATAATATTTCATATTTAATATCATTTTTCAGTTTTTATCTTTATCAGGAGGATGAAACTGTTTCAAAGGATTCTAGGGCTTGTTTCACTAAACTTTGTCCGAAAAAAATTGTCGTAGATGCAAATTCACAGACTGGTGTAAAAAGTTTTATTCCGGTGATTTTTTCCCTCACAAAATGTTATGTGTCTGTATAATGCAGTGAAGTGGGGCACATTTGTTTTTTTTCACGGAGCAAAAAGGAATTAGTAGACACATTGCAGGCCAACGGACTTCCACTTAGATCAAATTTGTTCTAACAAAGTTTAGACAAATAGGCCTCAGTACTTAAACTCTTACAATGCTTTGAGCACTTGTGACTGCCATTGCAACTTGTGCAGACCAAGATCAGCCTGCATATTCTGATCATGGTCTGCACTTTTCACTGTTCACACAATAAATTTTCAGCAAGCACCCCCATAAAAAATAAATGGTACAGTCCAAAGTGAGGGAAGGACAAGTCCAGTTTAGAAATTTAGCATTGTTAGTGTTAATTCAGAATATGTCTGACAAGGTACATTGTCCTTATCGATACTAAGACATTGAATAATTTCAAAGATGGAAATGAAAAGTTGAAGCATATAGTTAAGTCCTGCTATTAAGACCACATTCAAGACTGAGATGAACTGGTCTTATTAGCAAGTTGATCTTACAATATGTTAGTCTAACCTTTGTATATGCAATATAGCAAATCAAAGGGTCTTAGAAAAAATGCTCTTAATAACAAACCAGGTGTCGTAAGGTGGAGAACTCTGATAATAATTGTGTTCTCTTGATAATTGCTGTGAGCAAAGATTTTTTTTTCTTTGCTAAAAATAAAATGAAAAGAACAAAATGAGAATTTTTTATATATTTTGAATGACTTCATCATGATCTTGTAATGATTGAAGTTAATTAATTTCTTATTTAAAGCAGCTTGTTCATCGATGGTCTTTGACTAAAATAAAATTTTGATTTGAAAATATATGTATTATGCCGATAGCCATCTACAGACACATGGTCACCATTTGTGATCGTAAATAAAACAAATAACTGGTGTTGCGCTCACACATGAGTCTCCTACCGGTGAGGTGCATAATTTTTCCATTACCATAGCAACCAGAATTTTGTCTGAGAAAAAAACAACAAAGTAATGCGCAGAATCTCCATACTGCCATCTATTCAAATACCAAGTTACATAATATTATCTTAAACGGTTTTTGATCTATCAAAAGATCCAGATTTCCGGACAGAAAGACAGATGGACGGAGAGCAAACCTATAGTCCCCTTTGGTGTTAACACCGGTAGGGGACTAAAAATGGGTTGTTTTCCCATCACAGACAAAAATGTTACAGACGGTATTGAAACTATATTTAGAATTATAAAAACTATATTAAGATTGTCTTCACCTGGCTGATCACATTCTCTTTTCCCGTGTGCGCTAACTTCATAGGCTGAGCTTATGAAATCACCACCCTGAACTTGGGAAGACCAATTTTGTAGAACTGCAGGTTGCTCCTTCAGGGATTCTATATTCTATACTATTATAACCAAATTCGCTGACGCTGCTTTTACTGAAATAGTGTTTTCGGTAATGTGACCTAATCTTGCAGAATATGTTTTTCAGGAAACAAAGACTTTACCAACATTAAGAAGAGAGAGTATTTTTTCAATTTCTACTGAACATCTTTTAACAAGCTGCTTTAAAGTTGATAAAAAATTTTGGCATACCGTAAACCATTCTTCTATAATTTTTGGTCCACATGATGTCAACACTGTTTACATGTTTATACATCACATTGTCATCTGAAATAAAATATAAAAATGACAATTAAGTTACGATAAGTAGAAAGACATTTGAAGGAGTGACAATATATAACACAGTTGACAGTACTATCCTAGGAGTGTAATAAGTTAACATTAATTATACCAGGGCCTAACAAAAGTAGGGGCTATATAGAAAACATGGTCATTACGTCTCATAAAGTCCTGTCCTGTCCTACACTCACACAAAGACAAGATTTGACACTGGGGTTTTGATCACCTTCAGTGATAGTTCTAGTTGATTTCAGTTTTGTAACATTTTTTAAGGTATTTGATTGAGAAACGGTGATATTTTGTTATAGATTATACTGTATATATTCCTATGAAATGTTCAGAGTATTCTACTTTAAATAGTAAATAATTTACAAACAAAAAACAGCTAAGTTAAAAAAAACAACTACTACATCAACTATATCAAAGATCTGTACTGCAATATTGTCATTGACCTGAGGCAGTAGTCTCTAAACATCTCAAGATAATTTAAATGCTTTGAGAAAATCTTCTGAAACAGTCTCAAAGAAAAGAAACATCTATTTTCACAAATGATTTAAGTACACTGTCTACACATATACCTTATAAATCATAATTCCATCACAATTCTAGGATGGTAAATCAGAAATACCTGTTTTCATTTTTTTTTTTTTTTTTTTTTTTCTCAGATGAAAAATTAACTTTAAGATGCAGTGTGAATCTGCTTTCACTAGGCATCAGTTTATTTTTCTAAACATTGTGTATTCAAGGGATGTAGAGTTGAGAAAAGATGTAGGAGGTTTCTCGTTAAATATATAGCACTCATTTGTACATAGGGGACATTTGTTGGTAATTGTAGAAGATGTAATTTTATTTCATTGAGTGAACTTTGAAATTTGTATTCTCACAAGTGGCATAGCCATGAGTGTGAAAATTAATGTTTTCCAAGTTTACCAGATGAAATTAATTATTGCATCCTCCACAAAAAAAAAAAAAAAAAAAAAAAAAATCATTTTTTGTTGGAGAGCAAAAAAAATCTTTTCATTTTTGTTGGAGAGCCTGAAATTGTCTTTATTATTTTCAGCTTATTAAGCAGTAATCCATATATAATATGAATATGAATTTTTTTTTTAAAGATTAGATATTTTAAATTTCAATTCATGATGCTGGGGAGGAAAATCTAACTGAAAGATTCCTCAGTGTTATTACTTTTTTAATGGTGGAAAGTTAATTGACCCTCACTTCAAGAAGACTCCAGCTGGGGCCATTAGGTATCATGCATTCATGTTTCATCTCGTTCAACAAAAGTTCCATATTTTTTCATGTAAATGTTTTAGTCAATGTAGGTGTAGTGGTTTGAACTCCTTTTGGGGCAAGGAATTTTCATGACCTTTCCAGGCCAAAAGTACTGATCCAACCTAGGAAACGTCAAGGAAATCATTATAAGATCGCTGAACTAAGTCTTGTTCCCTAAAAATTATACTGGTTCCCTGAAATTCATATTATTTTAATGATACATTTATGATGAGGACAATATCATTTGATTACTGTTATTATAATGAAGACGCTTTAACTTTTTTTTTAAGTGAAATTTTCTTTGCAAGCTTATTTCATAGTTTTGAACGAATACAATCTTGAAGTATAACATGCAAAGCTTTTTTAATAGCATATTAACGTTCAAATTTTCAATAAACAGAAAACATTCTTAAAACAAATAAAAAACAAGCTGAATGTTGAGTAGCATTATATTTAATGTTACCTAATATGAATTGAAAACACATAATTCAAATAATGTATTAGTCAACAAAAATGTAAGAAGAAATCAAATGTTGCAAATTAAAACAAAAGATAGTAAATTAAATAGCATTATGAGTGAACTGGCGGATATTCCCTTCAATACTCTTTTAACAAAATTAATGTTATTAATTTTAAGCACCGGTGCAATAGCTCAATGATAGAGTGTCCGCTTTGCGTTCAGGAGGTCTGGGGTTCAAATCCCAGCCGAAACACTTCCTCCGGTGACCACGTCAAACCAAAGATGTATAAAATTGGTACCAGATGCACCCTTGCCTGGCACTCGACAAAATGGGATTGCTATGGGAGCCCTCAGTGCTGGTTCTACCCAGGAACTTGTCTCCCATGTATCAGTTCTATACACCAGGCACGTAAGATAACTAAAGGGTCTATTCGCAAAATGAGCTAGGATATCGTACCTGGACTCTCTTGTATCCAACCACTGTCCCGTCTGATGCTGTCTCAACATGAACAGGACCCACATGTGGTAAATCCTTGACCGCAAGGTCTAAGATATGGTAATAATAATCAGAAAATGATTGCTAACCATTACATTAACAAGAAGAAGAAAGTACTGTTTTATACACTACTTGGAAAAGTAACTTCTTAAATATCAAGTACAACTTTCTCTTATTGGTTTGTGTTTTGAAACTGAATTTAAATGTGTTTAATTGCTTCCAAGGATATTAAGTCATAACAACATTAATTGCTTGTTCTGCAAAAATGTTGAAATTCTATTAGAAGTTCAAATAAGCTTCTATTTATAAAACTTATGAAAAAGTTTGATTGACTAGTCACTTTGGAATTACATTTGTAAGAGAAATTTTCTAGTTAGTGATGTTTTTGCAGGTCATAAATAAAGTTTCCACTGTATTGGAATATTGAAACTCATCTTGATAAATTCTCATGACAAATTCTCTGTAAAGATGGCGCAGATCAGAAGTTTCTTGAAAATAAATGAAAATGTATGCTGAATAAGTTAATGAAACAGTTTAAGAACAAAATTGAATTCTGGAATTCAGAAAAAGTAAACATTTTTTTTTTTGTCTTTGTTTTTAAACAGAGTGTCTTGTGCTCTTAAACAGTTTTATGATCTCCAGTTTATCTAAGGATCTGGTATTAAGATCAAAGAATGTCTTATCTGTTTCTCGGTCTCTAGATATTGCACAACTTCATTACTTAAGCAATATTGATCAAACTTGGAGACTGTCACTTATAATGTGTGCTAAATTTTGTAATTTATATCAGATATGAAAGTTAGAAATATAATGAAGGAAATATATTTGTTGAAACATTTCTAAGATGTATTGGTAAATTTCAGTAGGTGCCTGTTTGTTTGTTGTTGTTGTTGTTTTTTTTTACATACTAATTTTAGGTTGGGCTAATAGAAAAAAAAAAAAAAAAGTTCCGTTTCTGGTTTTTTGCAAATAAAAAAGAGGATCAGTAAGGATTTTTTTTTTCTTTTTTTCTTTTTTTTGTTAACATGCAACGAAAGGTAAAAAAAGGGAAATATTTTTTTTTCTCATTAAGGGTCATTACTCTTAGGTCCATTTTCACCAAATTTATCTCCCCCTTTATAGCAAAAAACCCAAACAGACAAGTATTGGCATCTTCATGTGGTGCTCATGTAAACTTTTTTCTATCATTCCCTATCACTGTCTATATAAAGAAGTACAATTATATTAATAATATCCAAATTGCAATTAACATGATGCCAAAACATAATATGTTACTATTGAAAACAAGATTCACATGCATTTGTTTGTCAGAGGTTTGTGCAGCTTTTCACTGGTTAAACCTATATGCCTATTCATTTCGGGGCATTTTGGTGTCATGTCAATTCCTTCCAGGATGAGGAATATCATTTTTCATTCTATGCTAAATGATTAAATAAAGTCAGTGAGATGAAATCCATATCATCCACAATATAAGTCATAGAGGTCTGCTGGAACTACTGTTTTTACTTCTAAAGGTTATGCATATGGATATGTAGCATTTACTGGTTGCTTCCCTTTGCTTTTTCACAAAATATTTCCATTCTTTCATCAGCAAAAAAAAAACAAAAAAAAACTTTGTTATGCACTTTTGAAAATATTAAAATTGTATCACTACTCGAAAAGATATATTTCATGTCCACACAAAACAAACAATTAACTTATATATTGGGATATGTCCTTTATATAATCGTTATGAGACATGACGTATACAGAGGTCCTCACTTATGTTCCTCTAAGGTGAGCAAAATAGTACCATCTAAGCTCTCTCGTTTCCTTTGATTTAATTTGACTTTGATGTAATAATTATAATGCATCTTTTGCTCCCCACTCAACAGCTGAGACATTATAGTATTACCCCTGTCAGTCCTTACATCTCTCCAAAATATCATTTCTTCAGCATGACTGGAAATAATTTGAGCTGCTGATGTATAAGGGTAAGACTAAAGTGACAGATTGAGTGTCCGTTTTGCTTCCCTTCCTGCATTTTGTGACAAAGTTTGATTTTGACAGCCCTTTCCGTTAGACATTCTGCTGTAATATTGATTGCTGGTGGCTCATTATTGTGTTTATTTAAATGTGTGTTTTAACCTGTATGTATACTCAGGGTTGTTGACTGTTGAACAGAAAGGGTAGACATGTGCTTAATTGCTCAAATAAAAATGGACAAATATCAAATTATTTTAAAATGATGTTTAAAACCTTGGTTACTTAAGTTTTACATTACTTACATCTAGGCTTTTTATGGTTGATTATACTGCAAGCAATGAAATGATTAAATGAGTGTACAAGGCACAGTGATAGTTATATGAACATTTCATGAACTAAATCTATTGGCAAATATTCAGAATATCCAAATGATTTTGCATATTTCTAACTTTGAGTGCAGGGTGTCAAGACAAAGGGAGATATTACAAACTTGTAAATAATATTGAATCAAAATGTAAAATCTGATCGTCAATTTTCTCTAATCTTTAGATCTTCAGAATAGATCGTTGCTAAGCTATTCATCACTCAACCCTTTATATCATGAATATTCATGTAAAAATTAATGACTTTATTATTAATTGACTGAACTTTAAATTGTATTTGAGACAATTGCATTTTTCTTTGCCATGAAACTTTGTAGAATCTGAGATACAATATTGTATCAATATCAGGAGTTCTCTGATCTGTGTCTGCTCAGTAGGTTAAGAGTTAAGTTTTGATTATGATCATGGAGCCTTTATATTAAAGACTTAAAAAAGGGATTATTTGGATATTTCAGTTTTGAATTTTTGTGATGCTGCAAGAACAGGTTCAGTGATAGAGAATAATTGAAATTGATAATTGATATTAATGTAAAGCAAAAAAAAAAAAAAAAAAAAAAAAAAAAAAAAAATCAAAGTGCTGAAGGCACTGAAGTTGTGTGTGTCTAAAGTGGAAGAGGGTTTTACAAGCTGCAGATATGCAGGGTAACTTAGTTTTTGCCAGATACCAACTTAGTATTAAAATAATGAAAAATTGCTGTTTTGGATTTGTTACCTTTTGATTTAGATATGCATATTTGATATATGGCGATCAATGTTTAATTGTTAACATTCTGTTGAAATAAATGGTGTGTTCATGTTTAATTTCTTGTAATGACCTTGTTAATGCAAAGTTTAAGTGTGTTTATTGGGAATTGCTTGATAAATTGACCCCGTTCATTTAATTTACTTTGATAAACAAAAGAAATGCTATTTATAGATGCAAGAATCAGTGGCTCCTAAGCAACTTTGGATAGGAGATATACAGGTATTGGCCATTCTATAGTGCAACAAATACCCCTCAAGGTTTCTGACATTGATAGCTTGATGTAATTATTAGTAAGTTACAAGGATTTGTATTGCAATTGGATCATTGTACCACCACTACATGACCGAAATCTGCACATCCACCATCCAAATTCAACTATGAACCACCTTCAATGCATCAAAAGAAACTATTCCTCCGCATGGTAAAGTAACAGTTACGCAACATCATAGAGAAATTAATTCTTTTGTGCTTTTATGCCACATACAATTATTGTTTCTCCAAAATAATATTTTTATTTTTTTTACTCAAATTGAGTTTTAGCTGCATATCAGCATTTCTGTGTTGTAGATTTTTGTTCGATTGTTTGATCATTTATACATTGGTTTTATGATCAGAAACAGATGCTGAGAATGTAATACCTAGTTATGAATGACTATGTCACACACAACTAATAGCAAAAAACTAGTTTTTCAAGTTTTTTGCTCTGCATGGCAGATGCATTATTGAATGAAATGCTGTAAATATTTTTATTTGAAAAAAATGCAGCAAAATTAAAAAAAGGTGGGGAGCATTTATTAAAAAATGTTAAAACATTGGTTAGTATAAAACAAACAAAAAAACAACAAAAAAATTGTGTCACCAGCTGCTGTAAGTAGAGTTGACACATAGGTAACACTTTTCCATCTTCTGTCTGTCTTCTGTCTTCACACTTCAGTATTGACACAAAGTCTATGTCCAAAGACACTCTTGATCAAGTTTTTGCTAGCAGATGCATACTGTCAAAATTTGATTGAAAAAAGAATGCAAATGAAGTAATAACAAAAAGCCTCGATGAGAGAAACCTTAAGAGACATGGGGTGGAACATCTGTTAGAACGGTTTTAGTGAAACATTGGAGCATCTTATAGAGCAGGCTTTAGGGACAAAAGTGGGAATAGTCTATTAGAGCAGGCTTTAGTGAAACATGGGGAGTATCTAATAGAGAACATTAGAGACAGAAGTGGGAGTCCTTAGAGCAAGCTTTATTGAAACAGAAGGAGAATCTAATAGAGCAAGCTTAGAGACAAAATGGGAGTATCTATTTAAGCAGGTTTTATTGAAACAATTGGAGAGCATTTTAGAGACAATGGGGAGTCTCTTTTAGAGCAAGCTTTATTGAAACAAGTGGGGAAATTTTCTAATAGAGCAAACTTTAGGGACAAAAATGGGGAGTATCTATTTAAGCAGTTTTATTGAAACAATTGGAGAGCATTTAGAGACAGAAGTGGAGTATCTATTAGAGCGGGCTTTATTGAAACAAGTGGGATATTTAATAGAGCAAACTTTAGGGACAAAAATGGTAGGATCTGTTTGTATTAAGCAGCTTTATTGAAACAACGAGAGTATCTAATAAGCAGGCTTTTAGAGACAAAAATGGGAGTATCTAATTATAGTGGGTGACAATTGGCCAAAAAGAGCTTATTAAGGAGTAGGTGGCCATAAGAGTAGAACAAGCAATGTTATATACCAAAATGTTCGCCAATGTCTGTACTATATGAAACTGCCGGCATAAATTGCCAACGCCTGGTGCGGACTCGAATCCAGATGGCGTCCAAATGGCCGCCATAATATCGCAAGTTCAGAGAAAATTTTATCTGTTTGTTACAAATTTATTTACAGAGGTAGTTCAAATATTTGCATGATTATTACTCTTCCATAATGTACATCAAATTCATATAAAACAATAGCAAATTCAAGTCAAGGTCAAGGTCATTTCAGGGTCAAAGGGACGCCATCTTGGATTTCCGAGTCCGCACCAGGCGTTGGCAATTTATGCCGGCAGTTTCATATAGTACAGACATTGGCGAACATTTTGGTATATAACATTGCTTGTTCTACTTTTATGGCCACCCCAACCCCCAAAAGTCACTGATTGTCACCCCACTATTAAGCAGGCTTTTATTTACACAATTGGAGGGCATTTTTGAGACAGAAGTGGGGAGCTGTTAGAGCTGGCTTTATTGAAACAAAGGAGCATCTTATAGAGCAGGCTTTAGGGACAAAAGTGGGCATAGTCTATTGGGCCAGGCAAAATAATAAGGATGAATATGGTACATTAGACTGATGACACACCAGGGTACCAGTCACTTTATTCCACATGAAATGTCAGATTTCTCACTTTGCAGATCTCCAAGAACTCTACAATGTCAGGCAGCTTATTTTTTTATCTACCAACAATTTATTTTGTACTTTTGGTGTTGTCTTTTGTTGTATTGTTTTAATCTTTCCCTGGTGAGAAATTATGCTGAATAAAAGAGACTTTAAATTTACTTCACCAGAAACAGAGATTGTTTTGCAGGTTTAATGGATTAATGTCCCTAAGTGATCGTGTTTCCTGGTGTTTGTTAGATGTTGAGGATAAATAATGATGGTAGTGCCTGAGTAAAACTGAACTATCCCTAACTGTCAGAAGATCATGTTTTCCAAGTCTTTTCAGCTGTAAGCAATAATGACCCTTCTGACCAGTATAAAACCAGATCAGCCTGAAAGTTATAGGGGGAATGTCTATTAGGGCAGGCATAGGGCATCATGCTACTCTGGTAGAGCACATGATTGCAGAATAGGAAGTTTGTGTGCTTGAACCCCTTTGGAGGTGAGGATTTTTCATAGCCTTCCCAGCAGTTTTTTTCCTTCTATAACTGGTACCCATAAAAGGACCCATTCACAATTTAGAAGGGACCCAAATTGATTCACAATACAAATATGTATTTTTGAAAGAGGCATAGTTTAAGCCATTCAGCTGAATTAATTAAGGTTCTCCTCTTCCACAATCTCAGGTTCTTGAAAATATAAACAATTCCTTACCATTTTGCAGAATAGCAAGGTATTCTGTCATAACCCACATTTCCTCCTCACAATATCAGCAGAAACGCTGCTGCTTTTTTTTTTTTTCACAATATTGAGAAAAACAATGCCAATTTTCTCATACGAAGGGGTATCAGACCAATTCACAATTCAAGGAAAAAAATCACTACCTTCCCAGATGCAAAGTACCTTTCTCAGGAATAGCCGAGAGGGATAAGTTTATGTTGTAAAGATTTGTTTCCCAAACATCTGTCAAATATATAAGTAAAAAATTTAGGTTAATTATAATGGACAGACTAGGTACTACATTTTTTTTACTTCTGAAACATGCTCCTCTCTCCTCTTGTCTCACTCTTCTGTATCCTGAAGATCAGGAGGCTCAGATTGAGAACTGAAGCTTTCCTATGTCAAAATTGTAAAATTGTGTATGGTTAAATATCCAGTTTCAGGAGTATGATGTTTGGATGGTTTGACGTAGGACCATTGGATGGATCCTACAGAGTCTGTAGATATACTTGAGTGTCTTGATTTCAAGAACTTGAATCATGCATCAATTGTGTAATCCATTTGAAAAGCGTAAGAGTCTAAGAAGGCTGTGGTCTAATGAAGTAGATGGAATATTAGATATAGGTTAACAGGCCTACAGTTAATCATTGGAATTTTGATTAAATGATTTTTTAAACAGGGTTGCTTTCAAATCAATCACTTCAGATTGTGATGCAGATAAATAAGGAACATTTTACTGTTTGCTCTGTATGTTAACTTGCAGAAAATATTTTTTTCTTTAGTTTCAGCAAGTGTATTGATGAACAAAATTGAGTATCGATACAAATTCATCCAGCAAATATTGTTGATACATTAATATCAAAGGTTAACCCTTTCCCTCATAGAGGACACCATGAAAAGACCTATGCGAACAGCATAAAACCAGATCAGCCTGCGAGTAACTTGCAGGCTGATCAGGTTTTATGCTGTTCACTGCTCCCCAGTGGTCTGGAAATGGGGATTTTGTAATTAAATTTGGTAAGGCTTAACTGTGATTTTCTGCAGATCAGGCTTTATGTGGTACCTATTGAGTGCGTCAAAATGAGTCTATATGAGTGAAAGGGTTAAGATAACAGCCTTTATTCTAGGTTACTAACAATGAACATTTAGATGATGGTAGTTCTTTCATAGTATGGTATGGTACATTCAGTGAAGACCTTGTTTGGTGCATTGAAGATATTGTTGCCAAACAAAAAAACTTTCAGTCTTCCTAATGATCTTGAGGTTGCGGGTTTAATATGTTATACAGCATAATATCCTGGGTTGTTTAACCCTTAACCTGCTGAATTTCTCAAATGGACTTAGCCAGCACCTTTTTTGGAAGTGTCCATTATCAATCTTAGGGATAACAAGATGAAAACCTGTAGTTGGTCAGCCAACAATTAAGAGCCAGGCCAGCCTGCACGGATGTGACACGGATGTGCAAGCTGGCCTGGCTCTTTACTGGTGGCAAAGGTTAGTACTTACAGTTCCAGCAGCGTAAGGGTTAAGACTGGTTTGTCTGGTACTATATAGCATGATACAATTGTATAGCAGTATGGCAACACAGTATCTGTCTCTCCAAAATTTAATGTCTGAAATGCTGCCCATGAGATGTAAAATCTGTCAAACAACTAAATTATCAAAACTATTGACCACATTATTAACCCTTTCCCTCATAGAGGAAACCATGAAAAGACCTATGCGAACAGCATAAAACCAGATCAGCCTGCGAGTTAAGCATAAAACCAGATCAGCCTGCGGTAACTCGCAGGCTGATCAGGTTTTATGCTGTTCGCTGCTCCTCAGTGGTCTGGAAATGAGAATTTTGTAATTAAATTTGGTAAGGTTTAACTGTGGTTTTCTGCAGATCAGGCTTTATGTGGTACCTATTGAGTGCGTTAAAATGAGTCTATATGAGGGAAAGGGTTAAGACCAATTGACATCATATTAAAGACCAGTTGACATTATTATGAAGACCAGTGACCACATTATTAGGCCCAGTTAATCACAGTATGAAGACCAGTTAAGTTCTTAAGACCAAAAGTTGACAACATTGTTCAAACCAGTTGAGATAATTGTGAAGCAAATATTCTTTAATTAGAATATAATCTATTTGTTGTGTATTGAAACACAGGTTTGGAGTTCAGGATATAATGAGGATTATTATATTATGAGGGTGTAGCCCTATTTATATAATTATTCGCACCTGAACAAAAAAACTGTGTTTATACACTATAAAAGACGGCCGAAGATAGATTATTTCTATTTTATCTATAGTTTTTTCTGTTTTTCATCGTTTTTTATTTGGATTACATGCTTTAGACATAGAAACTGAAAACCGAATTACTGTAAATGCTCATGTATTGTTCACATTCAAGTCCATGGTCGAAATCTATTTTACTTTTATAAAGCGCATTAATTCTTTGTACATTGAGGAGGCCGTCATTTATTTTGTTTAGCCGCAGGTGTTATTCTATTGAGCTACATGTAACAAAAGTTCTGCTTCCGCAAGTCAGTCATGTGATGATTATTATTCACAGCTCTAGTATCAACATTCAGCTTGCATTGTTATGTTGTTACGTACTAGCTAGAATATGGTCTGAATGCGCTAAGAACAATAAACTGATTGTATAATCAGAAAATTATGGCAGTCATGGTTAGTCACAGTAATGTCAATGTGAACATCGCATTATCAGTATGTCGTCAATTAATTATTATGTAAAGTACAGTACTGTACAAGTTCCAGGTGAATCACATCAATATAAACAAAATGAATATGAAAATGAGAACAATGGTTTCGTAAGCGTTTACTTCACAATTATAGAAATCGCAGACTACAATTTTCTGGCAGTTATATATAATAAAGCTTTAATACCGATTTAAGTATGAAAAATTCTTATATAGACTTTGCCGATATGGCTTCTTAGTGGGTGGGATAAAGTTTAGAAACACTACATCAAAAACTGAATTCTTATGTATTGTGTGCACCCCTTCTCCAAAATCTAAATTGAAGTCATAGAAATGCGCACAATTCATGAGCATTTACGGTAACTATCCCCCAGCTTGCTGATCGATTACCTCCCTTGTATATACAGATTGATAGATAAAGGTAAAGAAAAATGCACACAATCTATAAGATATAATTTCTTTATTTAAATTTATTTGTTTTCATGTATTATCCATGTAATTAAGAACATCTAAACTGAAAATATTCACATGTCACGTGTAATCCACTACTATCCATGACGTTTGACTATGATAATTACATTTAATGATAAACTGTTACAAGCACATAAAATGTAATGACAATAAATTCTTATGAGTGTGCGCTTTGACATGTGTTTTGTTGCAAATTACCACAACAGTTTGTTTCCTTCTCTCTGTATAGAGAGAAAGATGGGAGTTGTGTTAGAATGAGATAAAATATCTAAATGACTAGCATAATATTATGACCAGTTCACTATGAGTATAATCAAGACAACATTGTTACGATAATTTGACATCATCATGAAGACCAGTGACTACATTCTAAAGACCTGTTGACCTCATTAGTATCATTTTTAAGACCACTTAGGTCCATAGTTCTAATGGTTGTCTTTTAGTAGCTATATCATTTTACATTCTTGTGGAAATGAGTTACATTTTTACCATAGTCTCAGACTCCTTATAATACCCCTAACGATCACTGCTAATAAGCCGTTCACAAAATAGCTTATTCTGCTAAAGGTCAGGGTATGCTTTTATTGACGACTTTTGGACTTTTGCTCTGGTCAACAAGGACCAGGGAGAAGATACAGACATCTATGAATAACTGATTAGTACAAATCCACTGTGTCATCTCTCAGTTGCTGTATCGATAATGGGATGGTTTGTTTGTGGTGGGAGGGAGAGAAATGATTTTTCCAAGTTTTGCATTCGGGCATTTTGTATGGGAGTAATGTGAAGATTGACCATGCATCACTGTAGAGTTTATGGAAGAAATCGAAAGGAAGTATAGATAAAAATTGTTGGTTAATCAAAAAAGCTTCTCAGTTGTTTGTTTGTTTGTTGGGTTAAATGTCTATCCTTTCATTTTTTTCCTTTTCTATGTGCTTCATTTGATTGCTTAATATTTGGACAGTAGGACCTCTTCATTATATGCAGTTGACCTTGACCTTTGACATACTTTAGATGGAAAAAAAACAAAAAACACATCAGGTCTTGTTGTGTTTTGAACAAGTTTTGATGCAAAGCTTATCTCAAAACTCTGTAATACAGTTAATGGACTGAATATGTCTTAAAGTTGATTGGTGATTGAGTCGAGTGGTGATTGCTTATGTGATACTTTTAATTGAGGATGGACAGTTGTTTGGGATGTTTAAGTATTATTTGGCCGTATAATTACAATGATTTGATGGAGTATGACCTAATATAGCATGATTTACATAGAAAAACATAGTCTTTGATACAAGTTGATCTTCAATCTGTTTTGTAAGGCAGAATATAATTTGGAATGATAGAGTACATTGAGAAATAAGTTAAAAAATTAAGTGGCACCTTATTTTGCTAGGGAAAATGAAAAAAAAAAAACTTTCAGAAAGTTCTGGCTATGATAAATCTTGAAAGACAGAGATTAAATTAAGGTTCTACCAATTTTTTTAAGAGAGAAAATTGGAAAATAAAAGTTGATGGAATGATTTATTGCAATTAATACTTTTGGTCTAGATGTTGTTAATGGTCTCGGGGCTGTCTGTGAAAGTATAGAAAGATAAGGAGATGTTGAAAAAGATGTAATTTATGGTCTGGTGGCAGACTGACTGTAAAACTATAGAAAATATAGAAACAGAAGGAGTCTAGGTATCAAAATATCAAGTCTTTAGTGTATTGCTGAATTGTCTTTCTCAACAATCAAGCCATTTGCTGATGAAAGAGAAAGGAGAAAGCTAGTCTTGGGGGTTTGAGAGTGAAAGTCACAGATGGATGACATTGCTTAAGAGTAGCATTTGCTACTTCAGGATGTACAATAGTTTTTCCCCTTGGATTTTTTTTACATTGATCAGAAACTACTCATTCTTCTACTTGGTTACTCGGTTGGACCAGTACTTTGCACCAGGAATATTATGAAAATTCTTACCCAAGCA
The DNA here is from genome assembly GCA_021229015.1 of Solen grandis. Lineage (NCBI taxonomy): Eukaryota > Metazoa > Mollusca > Bivalvia > Adapedonta > Solenidae > Solen > Solen grandis. The sequence goes on along the minus strand of CM037779.1, from coordinate 42,074,673 downwards.
GGGTTTAAATCCACAACTTTGCAATTTGCAGCCATTTATGAACAAGAATCTAATATAAATAAGATTATACTTATTGGTCTATGGTATTTATCTTCAAAAAAAAAAAATGTGTTTTAACATTTTTCCGCAAAATATTTCCCAAGATTACAATTGTCATACATTAATATATTTGGCATCTTAATAAATTTATAAGACAGCTCCTGGAAAGAAGGATCTGTCTGATCTGGATCTCCTCTGTTTTCCAAAATAAAAATGTCAAAATATACCTGTATGATATTTAGGTACAATTCATACTAAAACTTACATTATTAATGAACAAGTCACTTGTGAAATAGTTATTTTGCCATATTTGAAGCTGACTTACAGAATAATAGCTCACAGTTTTGACTATCATATAAGGGTTATTGATTTTTGTTTTTTTTAAACATCAGTAATTGATTTTAGTCTGAAGAGAACAAAAAGTGAAATAATTTTTTCCACATATCTTTTCAGAAGATGGTGAATTTTCTTAAACATATTTAAAGGAAAAATATTTTTTTAAAGATGCACATTTGGTTTTATTTTAAATTCTCATCTTGCATGATTCCTTTGCAATTTCCTTAATTTCATTTTAAAGCTACAAATAAAAAGTTCAGTATTCTAGCAAAATTTACAGATATTGTGTTTTGTTAATGAGTGTCACTTGAAATTGGGTTTTGCAAAATTAAAATTTTAGGAAATTATTTCCCAATTTCAGCTAAAACAATTTGTATGCCATTCTAATTTAGCATCAATGCATTAAGATAAGACTGTTAGAATAATTTCAATAATCTATTGGCTTTTTATCTGAATAATAAACAAATTATGACGCATAATGGAAATTGAATTGCATTGATTTATAATAGCCCCACTGTTAATTTGATTTTAACAATGCAATATGTTTGTTCAAGACAGTGGCACCATTAGGATGTCATCTCATATTCTTGTAATCTTTAACAACTTACAAAAATTAATACCACTAATTATATTTCATATGTTTAAGGCTTGTGGCAAAGACTGAAAAAATATTTATCACTTTCTACTCGATGAATGAATGGCTAAATTGAGAAATAAATTTCCTGAAAGCTTTAAATCTAAATATTTTTAAGTTGTTCAATTACAGGCTTGAGACAACCATATAAGGAATCAAGCAGTTACTTACAACTCGGATAACTCAAACTTACATAATTATTTCTTGACTAATAAAACAGTTAAGACCTCTCATGTACTCCATATGATTCACATTTCCAGTTTGTTACAGTGGGAATTTATTCAAAGTAAGGTCAGCTGCTCTCAAATAGTATCGTGAACAAAACATTGTGATTTTTAGTCAATCTCATTAAAATCAGATTCAGTATGCAAACTGGATCTGACCACATTGTATAGAGGTCGTCTCAGATTGACCTTTGTATAAACCAATCAAATCACCACATAAATCTCACAAGATGTCTAAGTAGCCGGGTAAAGCATTCGACCTGTAAGTAAAAGGCCCCGGGTTAGTGTACGGTCAAGCTGCACATTTTTTTCACCCTATGACAAATGTTTTACCTAAGTCAGTTAGAAACGGGCTGTTTAGTTGGTTTAATATCGAGCACTTGTTTATGCATATAAATTACTTAAAAGGTCAATCTGACATGACCCCTAATGCGATGTTGTCAGATCCTAATCGCGGATTGTAGAGGAGTGTAAATTAGGATATGATTTTAATGAGATTGGTTTTTTAATGTACAGCAGTTCAACTCTATCCTATAGACCTAATCCTCAAAAGGCCATATGGAAATGACTTATTATTAGAAAATAAACAGTACCGTGACATCACTTACAAAGTGAACTACTGGAATGTGGATTTTATTTGTACAGGCCTTGGTTTTCCATCCCACATGAATTTTGGGCTACAAGAGCTATTGGATAATATAGTCAGTACATCTGCTAATCAAGTATTGTGTGACATTTTTAACTTTATATGCCTGATGTCATAATGCCCCTTCTGGTATTTAACAATATTAAATAAACATGATAATATTTAGGTTAATTGTCATGGCTACTATCTTTGTTAGGATATTGACCTTTACAACCAGTATTTTTCAGGCTAATTGTGTTTAATATTGATTTCTGCTCCTTGATACTTTCTGGAGGGTATTATTACTAAGTTGAGAAAACTTGTGGCCCAATCTTTTTTGTCTTCTGTGTGAATAAATTGTATATACTATTGTAAAACAAAAAGACAAGATATGCTAAGATAAATACAAATGAGGTGAGGAGGTCAATTTTTAATTAAATATTTCAGACAGAGTTGCATGCAGCCTAAATTGTGCATGGTGTTTTTGTTGTGTTGGAAGTCAGATGTTGTTGATTTGCAAAAATATTGCAGCCATTTTCACTGCACTTTATCACTCACATTCAGTAGCTTATAAATTCAATTTGTAAGGTTATGACCTCCTTAGTATACATTTCATGAATGGACCCTCACTTCTGATCATTTTGAAAGAAATCAAAGTGCTCAAGGCCCTGAGAGACTGCCCGCAGCATAATAATGAAACAAAGAGTTCAGTTGACTTATAACTAGTAACTAGAGTTGAAGGAAGATGTGTGTAGTTTTTGGTGTCATATGAGTGATGCCCTTCTTGAGTTCAACCCTGCTTAAATGATTGAATTAAAATTATAGGTATTCTTCTGACAGTCTCTAAGCACATTGTGTGCTTTGATTCAGGTTTATAAAGACACAGGACACGATCACTTTACCATGAGAAGGGTATTATCATATGTAGTTAACAACAAAATCAGGCTACTCAGAGTCCAATATTGCTTTTTTCTTTTCCCCATCAGTATTGGAACCTAAAAGTGATCAGATGCACTCCTATAGAGTACCTTCCCCTCAGTTAAGTTGGTTTTTTTTTTTTTTGTTTGGATTTGGTCATATGTTTTGTCCTTTTCCCGTATTGTAGGGGAAGATTGGAAAACAATGAGTGACAGATCTGCTTGGGAAGTGCATGAGAGCACACAAATTTGCTCAATTTATTTTCTGAAAATTAATTAGCAGGCACAATGCTGGAGATAAATGGGTTACAAGTGGCTGAACAATTGTGTTGTGAGGCCTGTGGCATACAAATTGCAACATTTGAATGAAGACTATGGGAGAGAAATATGGAATTTATTTTTAGGGTGGCAGCGCAGCTAGTCTTAATTTTTGTAGTGGGAACTCAAAAACAGGTATTTTCAGATTTGCATAATTACCACAGCTAATTTAACTGTGCTGTTTCACTCAATCCAATAACAGATACAATGTACATTTGAAGAGTAAGGTCATGACCTCATCATGCATCAGGGTCATGATCCATACACTAGATCATTATGAAACAAATCAAAGTGCTCAAGACACTGAAAGACTACTATAGTGGTAAACATGATGCAAAAAGTGAGTTCAGCTGACTTACTAATACATGTAATAATAATAGGAGTTTTTGACATCATATGACCTATGCCTCCTGATGAAATACTAAATTTAGATTTATGTCTCTTTCATGCAAATCCTGCCGACAGTCTGTCAGTGCCTTGAGCACTTTGATTTGTGTTGGACTGAGCTACATATTATAATTATATAAGTTAACGCTGATGGATTGGCCAACTTTGAAAGAATATTTCTGATTGTACTGCATAGTGGTGTTTTGTCTTCCCTCCATTCTACACGTCAGAATATTTTTATTTCAATGCAAAAGGATAAAAAAAAAAATTGCAGTTCACAAATTTTGTTAGGTCAAGATGCCATTATACAACTTGCAGAAACACTTAGAATAATAATCTGTACTTAAACGTTCTAGCTGCATGAGGTCAACATACTGAGACCAGTATACTGCACTGCATGGGCCTCCTACTGTTTTCACTTTAAAGATGTCCAAGGTGCATTCATGTGGTCATATATTCCAGCTGATGGTATGCCATTGTTGAATACCCCCGGCTCTACTATTCCGTTTCACTACAGTGTCATGACATCATGCCGTGGAGAAATAGGCGAGCAAACCGTAGTAATACAGTTTTATTGATTATATTATCAACCAATGAAAATACACCTTTTAAATGCAATATTTTTCAGCATGAAGACTTGAAAGTCGTGTAAACAATAAAAGAAATGGTTGCATTCATCAGCTTTATAAAATGGCCTCTATGATTGGTTTTAAAAATGTGATGCAACTAATGAAATGGCGTATTTCAACACATCCTAAAATGACAAATCCCACGGCCTATAGATGATCTATCAGCTGGCTGTGGGTATTTGACAATGAACACTCAGCTTATTCTCTCCAGGCTACATCTGATTTTTATACCCAGACTCAATCTTTATACCCATAACTTTCAATACATGTACTTAAGCATTTTCAAAAATACTCGGCCTTGTCTGAAATATGAATTTAGAAATAAGTTATACAATATACTGAATTTGAATTCAGTATTGATCATCTTTGTACTGTGTGAAATACCCAGGGAATTGATTGAAAGATGATTTACGATGAAATCATGACTGGTATTGATGTTTTTATATCATGATGATTGATTTTATCCTATATTTGCATATGTATGATCTATTAAAGTTTGCTATAAGGTGTGTAATAGATATGGAAACAGCCTTTGATTTAGTGTAAAAATACTGAAGCAGTATCTATTCATGAATATTTATCAATCTTCAGTGTATACATTAGTGCAGTAATGTTGTGATAATCAGTGGACTGAAGCGGAAATATGTATTGATGATCAGCAGCTTGGAAAACCGAGAAAAAGTCAAGGTATCGTCATCACTCTGGTGTCATTTCTGTTTGCGCTATCATGGTCATGGAAAACATTAACCTTGACCATAACTTCTAAAGTATAAAGGCCATAGGTCCATTTTCCTCTTATTTATCTCCCTTTAAAAAGAAAAAAAAAAGGATCTTGGTACCCGCATGTTCTTAGGCAATCTCATTAAAATCAGATTCAGTATGCTTATAACTGGATCTGACCACATGGTATAGAGGGTCGTCTCAGATTGACCTTTGTATAAGCCAATCAAATAAGCGGCTACAGAATCGTTCAGTATATCAGAGGGAAGTAACCACATCAATCTCTCAATAGGGTAGAAAGATGTGTAAGCCATGGGGTAGCTCATTCAGAAGAGCATTCGCTCTGTAAGCAAAAGGCCCCAGGTTTGAGCCCCAGTCAAGCTGCACATTTTTCTCGCCCTGTGACAAATGTTTTACCGAAGTCAGTTAGAAATGTGCTATTTAATTGGTTTAAAAGTGAGCAATTGTTTATGCATATAAATTACTTAAAAGGTCAATCTGACATGACCCCTAATTCTATGTTGTCAGATCCTAATCACAGATAGTAGAGGAGCACAAATTAAGGTATGATTTTAATGAGACTGGTTCTCAGGTTAACTCTTAATTAATATTCTCATTTCTTCTGTGGGTAAATACTCAAAAAAGGTAACAATCTGCCCGTGAATATTCTTTCTTTCTCTTATGTTCAGTCTTTATTTATTACGTCATTGTGTAAACAAGCATTTACAATCCCTAACTAATCATAGTTTCAACTTATTTATTTAACATTGATTGGGAAACAAGTTCTTACAGCTTATATTAATCCCTCTCTGTGGTTACTGGGTTGGACCAGTACTTTGCGCCTGGGAAGCTCATTAAAAAATCCTTGTGCCTAATTGGGTTTAAAAGTGCTTTGTGCTCAGGTATGTCATAAAATGCACTTGCTCCTAACAACAAACAGGACTTTCTGATATACAATATTATATATGCCCTCTCTGGGTAACAGCTCCATTTCTTCCTGAGTATCATACTGAAACAATACATAAATGTATAATGCACGTTTTCATAATTTTTAATACTTATGTTTCAACACTTGGAAGTAAAGTATGTCTTAGAATTGCTTAGACCTATCAATATTCGCTTTGTGATATCTATTTAGTTGGGGTCAAAGCACTTTGACCGAACTAAAAAATATCACAAAGTGACAGAATATTAAAAGAACTAAGAATTGCTAAATTTTGGGAGGAGACATGAAGAATCAGAAGGGAATGGAAACTAGTGATCTAATAAGGAAGGGGCGGGGGGATCAACAACAAAAAAAAATGAAAAGGACACTGCTTTTATCCCTTACAATGCTATGGGCACTTATGACTGCCTGTGTGACTAGTGCAGACCAAGGTCAGCCTGCACATCCATGCAGTCTGATCATGATCTGCATTGTTCACTTTGCAGTCGTTTTTCAGTAAACACTCTCATAAACAGCTATTGGTAGAGTTCTAAATGGCAGTATGGGAAGGAACACTTATGTGGGAACTCGACAGATTTTTTAGCTCACCTGAGCACTTGTGCTCGGGTGAGCTTTTGTGATCGCCTTTTGTCCGTCGTGCGTCGTGCGTCGTCCGTCGTCCGTCGTCCGTCGTCAACAATTGCTTGTGACCACTCTAGAGGCCACAGTTTTGGCCCAATCTTCATGAAACTTGGTCAGGATGTTTGTCTACATGATATCTCGGATGAGTTCGAAATTGGGTCATGTGGGGTCAAAAAGTAGGTCACTAGGTCAAATCCTTGAAAAACCTTGTGAACACTCTAGAGGCCACAGTTTTAGCCCAATCTTCATAAAATTTGGTCAGGATATTTGTCTACATGATATCTCGGATGAGTTCGATATTGGGTCATGTGGGGTCAAAAACTAGGTCACTAGGTCAAATCTTAGAAAAACCTTGTGAACACTCTACAGGCCACAAATTTGGCCCAATTTCAGAAACTTGTCAGGATGTTTGTCTACATGATATCTCGGATGAGTTCGAAATTGGGTCATGTGGGGTCAAAAACTAGGTCACTAGGTCAAATCTTAGAAAAACCTTGTGAACAGTTCGAAATTGGGTCATGTGGGGTCAAAAACTAGGTCACTAGGTCAAATCTTAGAAAAACCTTGTGAACACTCTAGAGGCCACAAATTTGGCCAATCTTCATAAATTTTGGTCAGGATGTTTGTCTAATGATATCTTGCATGAGTTTGAAATGGGTCATGTGGGATCGAAAACTAGGTCACCAGGTCAAATCTAAGAAAAACCTTGTGAACTCTCTAGAGGCCACAGTTTTAGCCCAATCTTCAATAGATTTGCTCAGGATGTTTGTCTAATTGATATATTGGATGAGTTTGAAAATGAGTCACATGAGGTCAAAAAGTAGGTCACCAGGTCAAATCTAAGAAAAACCTTGTGAACACTCTAGAGGCCAACATTTTTGTCCCAGTCTTCATTAAACTTAATATGAATGATGACTGCATGAATTCCCAGTTGAGTGCAAATTCAGGTAGGATCAATATGTAGGTCATTTAGTCAAATGTTAGAAAAACACTTTTAGATGCCAGATTTTTTGTCATTATGCCTAACACAGCCATCTTACTCAGGTGAGCGACACAGGGCCATCTTGGCCCTCTTGTTTCTCTCCCCGTAGCAGGTGCCTTTGGTATGGACGTTGATTTGTCCTTAAGGCAAACATGTGACCGAAAGACTATCCTGACACACATCCATGACATTTCGAGAGAAAGACATTCTGCCAAATGTGACAAATTTGCCGTGTGGGACATTTTGTTGAACTGAACATATTGGCAAAGATGACATTTTCGTCAGCGCTATTATTTTAGCAGACTGGTAGAAAACTTGTCATAATATTTATCTGAAAAGAATCATAAACAGATCTGTAAAAGACAATTTTGAGAAAAATTCTGACACTTGCTTTGAACAGCATTTGCAGTATCAAGTCAGCAGCTGTAGAAATGCATTGTCAGATATTTTGCAAACTGTGATGTCATATAGACTCATTTTAATAGAATAGACTGGCAGATCAAGCAGTTCCTGAAAAAAGGTTCTGCTTGCTCATAGTCCGTGGGGTGAAAGCGAAACTAGGCTAAGTGCTTATATATATCAATATGCACTTAGCCTAGTTTCACTCTCACCCCTTGACACAGTATCGTAGTTCAGATTCTGGCAAAGAAAAATCCATTGTTTTATATATCAATTAAAATTCAGTAAATTTACTTTCATCAAGTCATAAATTTATACATGAATATTCATGAGGTAAAGGGTTAAATGTCTGATAAAATTGTTATGCACTGCCAGACATATTTATATAGTGAATATAACCCCCCACTTTCACCCCTGAGACTTTGCAGTTTTCTCCAATTAAACAATTTCAGTATATTTTGTGTTTTAGATGTTATTTTTTTCATACAAGGATTTAAGATTAAGGTCTATTTTTTTGTTACCACAAGGATTGGATGCATATAATTAATTATGCATGGGTTATACAGTTTATGTTAGGGGCGGGTGCCCAATTTCCTCTGGACAATAATGATGACTGTACCCCCAGTATGTTCAGACATTGCAGCTTTGGTCATTGATAAATGTCTGTCTCCAGACCTTCTCAGTGACCCTTGCTTTGAAGCTTGTTGCCAAGAATTGACATTACAACAAATTGCCTTGGAATAACTTTTCCAAATTAACCAATAAAAAGCATGACTAGGACAATAATTAAACAAACATAACTATGTGAACTTATCTTTAAACCTTACAATGCTGTGGGCACCTGTGACTGCCTTTGTGACCAGTGCACACCAAGATCAGCTTGCACATCCATGCAGTCTGATCATGGTCTGCACTTTTTGCTATTCATTCAATAAATATTCACCAAACTCCCCCATAAACAACCAATGGTATTGTCCAAAATGAAGAAAAGACAATTTAGCATTGTAAGGGTTAAGCAGTTTCTTTTATTCAATAACTTTATATGAACATTTCGGGCAAGGATGAACTGACATTGATGTAAAGTCAATTGCAAGGCGCTATCATTAAAAGAGTATTGAAAATCCTTCCACTAAACATGCTGATAATTACAATGTTAATGACAGCATTGTCTTCTACAGCCTGAATAGTAACTGAGAGTTTTGTTTTCCAATTGATTAACTAATGATAAAGAATGATAAATTCTAGTAAATTGACTTCAAATAGATTTCTGGGATTAGTTTTGCGGATAATTGCACATTTGCAAACAAATCAATGGGATTGGTTATTTTCATGATGAACTAATATTTGCCAGTAATCATGAAAGATAGTTGCAAAATACGGAAACAAACGGCTGTTATCATATTGAATGAAGACATTGGTAATTGATTTTGTGATGTAGATAAATGATTAATATTTTTATTTTTTTTTTTTTGCACCAAAGGAGGATTATAATCTCTATAAATAACTTCATGGTGCTGTTTATTTGTTTGTTTATTGGATTTAACATGGCACCGAATGTATTTCAGTCATATGGAGACGATGTCTACTTAAGACAAATATAGTGTTTACCACACTGCAGTATCACGCCGTAGACATGTGGCATGATACTACACCTAGTCACATTATCCTGACACCAGGCCAAACATTCCTGGAACTACCCTTATATGCTGAGCACCAAGCAAGGGAGCTATACCAGTACCATTTTTTTACGACTTTGGTATGGCGCATCCAGGGAATGAAACCATGACCTCTCGAATCCGGGGCGGACACTCTTACCACTCAGCCACCTGGACCAGTTTCAGGGAGTTGTGGTTGAATGGTAACTTCTATGACAGCGGATCCCAAAATTGTGGGTTTAAACCCCATTAGGGGCTGGAAAGTATTTTTTAACCACTCGTCTATCACTTGCACTGTAAAGAAATTTAGGATTGGAATAAGTTTAGAGAACTAAATTCTTGATTCCTATTTAATTTAAAATAAATAATATTAAAGTTTAAATCTTGTAAAACTGTTTGTTCAAGTAAAGTCTGTTTATTCCTTGCATTTGATAAAAAGACTGAGAAATGCAATATTCATAATGATAAATCCTCTCATACACCATGAAAGATAAGATATTGTCATTTTCATAATAAAAATAGCTTTTTTTCTTGAATTTCCTATTTCAATGTACTATAGTGTTGACTTAATCAGATTCAAAACATAAAAATGAATTATGTCAAACACATAGAAATAATGCCTCATTCTTGAACTAAATTCTTCAAAGTTGATTTTGAATACTTAAAAAAGAGAATAATTGTGAAAAGGGGCAAAAAAAGAAGTATGAAAAGAGGGTTTTTTTCTTAGTTTTCTTATGATTATACTCTGTAAAGATAATTTCAATATTCTTCTCTGAGACAAATGTTAAGAAGAATTAAATTTTGTTTTGCTCTAATGATTAACTGATATCCAGTTTTCATTTCTTAATATCTCTCTTAATATTATGTTAACAGTAATAAACAGTGTGCATGTAATCATTGAGTACCAGTTGATTGAAGTTTAATCAGTCGTAATGCCCTTCAGTTAAAGATTTGCATGTGTACATTGTGCAGCACAGGTCAATATCCGGTAGTATCTGACGGGAAATAAATCACAATTGAATTAAGTCATGCAAAATCAAATCAAACAAAGATGCCAAGATTGAATAATGATCAGTGAAACCAAGGTATTGGGATGCTAAATACAGGATGCTGTATAACTGAGTATTATGAAAGCAAGTTTTTTGTTTTTTAAATTAAACCCTATGTCTTATTGTTCAATGAAAGAAATCTCACAGCAATTTCAAATATTTACATACTGTCAGAAATTAATGGTTCTTTACTCTAAATAGAATATAATTATGCTAATTCCAAGTATATAGGTAGAATGTATGAGGGAGAGTGTATATATCTTGATATAAAAAAATGATGATGTTATATTTAGAAACTTTGTAATTCTAAAAAAAAAAAATGTATTTGAAATTTGCTGTTGATAGTAATCGGGTAAAATCAAGTGATCTAAATTGTAGGCTTATATACTCTCACGCGGTGAGCATTCCTTAGGGCTACTTTGCCCCTCTTGTTTCTTTTAATATATTTTCTTTTTTCACTTGAGGTCTTAAGAAATATACATTTTCACTCCTTGCATCAGCACTTGTGAATATAATATTTTTCTATCATCATGTGTAAAGGAAGATATAATCTTAGAAAAGTAAAACAATTATTTTATTTGTAATATAAAAAGTCTTTAAATTTGTTCATTTATAACAATCTTTTAAGAATAGGAAAAGTAAATGATATAGGATATGTAAAGAAGATTATAATATACATGTATATACTTTTTGTATATTTAATAAATTTAAGAGAAACAGAAATCAAAGTTTCTATTTCTTTTCTTTTTTTTATTCAACATCAAAACTTGTATTTTTAATGATTTCTTATTCAAGATCAAGATTGAATTTTGTATTAATAAATATAAAAAATATATATGTATAATGAAATAAACACACCACAAGTGCAGAATATATTTTTAAAAAAAATATATATCTTTTACTTAGATATCAAATAGATTCAACCTTAATTCTTTTGTCTGAAAACATTAATTTGCAAGCTATACTGAGTCATTGTCAAGGTTAAATCTTAAGTACCATGTAATAATAAAATAAGTTAATGGAAAAAAGAAACCCTTAAAATCTTTTTTTTTTATTCAAAATTTATTATTTTCAAATAAGACTAGTCTGATACTTAATTCTTTTTTCTGAAAACATTTTATCATCAATTTGTGTTATTCCTTATGTAAATTATTTCCCTTCAGTTTCATCCATTTGTTGTATTTTTAGTCTCGATGAATTACAACAAAATAATTCTATTGCAAATAATATACTTATCTCAAGAAATAGAGGAGAAATTGCAGTGTTTAGATGTCTTGATGTGGAAACCAAATAAATCTTGAAATCCTTAGTTTAGAAAATTGGCATCACTTTTCACAAAAAAACATCAATCTAAAATAATTTGATCACCAGAGAGTTCTTATTCAAAGTTTAAAAATGATCAGTCTTTCTTCTTCTTGTTTTGGATTTTGAGGACTAGGTGCAAAAAATAAGGGTGACTGCATTTTAATTAAGATGCTTATACAACAGTTCTGCACCAACCCTTTGATTTTCTTTTCTCCAATCTTATCTGTGATTATCAACATACATTGTTTTTAAGGCGTCAAAGTACACATGCCAAGCAGACTTTAAGAACCAGAAATGATACTAGTTACTGAAGTCTTGGTGTACCATTTATAACATTAATGTATATTTGAGAGTTAAAAATATTTCATATTGAAACCTGTTGACAAAGAGAAAAAACTCCCAATGTTTTCATTATTTCATAAGCAAAGAGCAATATTTATAAAAGTACTTCTCTACAGTAACATGTAAAGCAAATGACATCATTCTGTTACTTTATCTTTGCACCATTCTGCCATTTTCTTTTTTTGCTTTGTTCACAATGTCATATTAACATATAATTAAATAAACTATAAAGTGCATGTTTTATACACACATACATAACACATAATTATATAAACTATAAAGTGCATGTTTTATACACACATACATAACACACACACCCTCTCTGAGGAAAATGAATTTCTTGCAGTTCATTACCAAAGGAATAGCGGCAATCTTTCATGAAAAGGACAAATTACTGCATACTTTTTTTTTGCTTCATCTCCACTCTTACTTAATTTTACTTAATTTCACACAAAAAGCATATATGAACATGACCAGAATGGGAATAATCAAATTAACTGTAAATAGGGGAGGTAAAACTTGAAGCTGATGGTTATACTCAGCCATATTTTCATATTTGTACATGTATATCCATACTAGGGAAAAAGCATACTGGTGTGAGTAAAGCATGATCTACTTTAAAACTAAAAATGATTTGTAGTGATTTAAGTTACCATCTTTCACAGCCTGTTTGAAAATTTTATTTTCACGAAATTTAACATAGCCTGTAAGATGTATGTATTCATTTGTCCACAAGACTGAAAAGAAATTGCAGACTGTTATAATTGCCAAAACAAGTTGCAATTATTCATGTCTATGCACATATTAAAAATTGGTTTTCTGCTGTAACATGCAGACTGATCAAGTTTTATGCTGTTCCCTTCACCTACTAATCATTTCCTTTGAAATGTTTGTTTGGTCACTTGGACTTTTATGTGATGAAGCCATCAAATTTGCTTTTGAAAGATTGCGAGTCTTATAGAGTTGCCTCTGAGCAATCAGGGATTTTCTCCCCTTGTTTTAAGCTGGACATTGTTATTTGATCGAAATATTGTGGATTGAAGGTATAAACATCATTCACAGCTTTGAGAAGAGAAAGTTACAATATTGAAAATCCAGTAAAGGATACTGAGAATTGTTTTCATCTGATCAGAAATTTATGAATGATCTAGCATGGAATTAAATGAAAATCAAAGTGGCTAAGAGATTGGAGATTGGTGCCTTTATGGTAACAGAAAATAATTCTAATAATTGCATAGGCTCTGTTGAATTTTTATTTCTTGAATGTTGAGTCCAGTTTTAGTTTAGAGTATCTTGAATATAATATATAGTGAGGCTTAATATATTAGTCTAGAAACGATACAGAAAATCCTCTTTAGGAGTAAAATAAACGTGAAATTTGATCCCTTTAATGTAAAGTTTGTCTGGTTTCAGTTTAAGTATTAAAATTATTTAAATGGTTGGCAAGTCATTATTGAGATATTTCAAATGAAATTCTGGACTGAGCAGAATTAGGATGCTAAAAATGTCTCCCCCACTTGTATAAAATGTCTTGACAAAGAGCTTCAAACTCCAGAATTCTGAAGATTGGTGTCAAAAATAACAGTGCCAGTTTTCTGTTCCATTCTGAAGCTGTTGATTTATGGTTATAATATTTATGATGATAGGTGCTAAACTCGTCTGATCATACCATATACACTCTTCTTAATTCTCCCCTTGAGGACTTTGGAGTTTAACATGATGGGGCATCTGAGGGAAAGTGGTTTTAGATGCTCACTTTCTATCACTCATAACCCCTCTGTGCATCCTGGTATTGAAAATAAATACATGAACCATACTTTAATTTTCAAACTCAAACGAGATGGTACTGGGATATTTTTCATGTAAGAAAGTATTGCATCTGGCATGTGGTAAGTTGATTGTTTTGCCTGATGCTCTCAGAAAGTCTCCCTGGGGTTTCCCACATGTAAGTAGTTGAACAAATGGTATAGCATCAGCAAATTTCAAAATGTGTTGTACCTTGGTAGCAGAGTTTATGCATGCCCCTTTAATGGAAATAGCACAAAGTGGGGCATTTTTCCAGTTTTATTTTGCAGCACTAAATGACGTCACAAAGGAGCATTTATGATAAGACAAGTGTTTTTTTGCTTTCTTAGTATACCTTACTGTAACTGGTATATAGAGAATTTCATTATTTGACCTTTTTTTTTTAAGTAATCACTCTCAAAAAGCAGTCAGTATTATATAATCATTCAAGTAGTAGTTAATCGGAATTGAGCATGATCAGGTGAAATAAATTTTTATTTTTTTTATTTTTTTTATTTATGAGTTCTTCAGCATTTTGATGAATGATTTAATATCTTTGTTACAAATTATTTTTATAATTAAATTGCATCAGGAAATGAGGGGAAAAAAAACAAAACTGGATGATTGCAAATAATTGGAAATTGAACAAGACATTAATTGTTAATTCTTTTATCTTTATGCATGAAAACCTAGTTAAGAGTAATTACGATGATTGTTTGAATTTTTTGCCTGCATTGAAATAGTGGCATCCACATACATTTTGAGTTCATAAATAGTACCATAAATGCTCATGTAACGTGCACATTTCTATGACTTAATTTTCCATTTTGGAGAAGGGGTGCTCAAAATACAAGACAATTCAGTTTTCACATAGTGTTTCCAAACTTTACTCCACACACTAAGAAGCCATATTGGTGATCGGCAAAGTCTGTATGAGTGTATTTCACACTTTAAATTGGAATTAAAGCTTTATCGTATATACTTGCCAGAATTTTTTTATCTGTTTGTGATTTCTGTAATTGTGAAGTAAATGCTTACAAAATCATTGTTCTCATATTCATATTTATTTTGTTAGCTCACCTGAGCACAAAGTGCTCAAGGTGAGCTTTTGTGATCGCCCTTCGTCCGGCGTCCGGCAGCGTCCGTCGTGCGGCGTCCGTCGTCAACAATTTGCTTTAAATGACATCTACTCTGAAACCGCTGGACAGAATTTAATGAAACTTGGCAGGAATGTTTCTTGGGTGAGGCTCTACAAAAGTTGTAAAATAAAGTTGATCATGAAGAACTCTGGTTGCCATGGCTACAAAAAGAAAAATAATTTTGAAAACTTTAAAAATCATCTCCTTCAAAACTACTGGCCAGATTTCAAAATAATTTGGTACAGATTATCCTTGGGTCAATCTCTACCAAAGTTGCTAAAATTATTCCGATCCGTAAAAAAAACATGGCAGCCAGGGGCGGGGCTTATTTGCCTTATATGTATATAGAGAAACCTTTAAACAACATCTCCTCTGAAACCACTGGACAGAATTTGATTGAACTTGGCAGGGATGATCCTTGGGTCAACCTTCACAAAAGTTGCTAAAATAAACTTGATCCATATAGAACTCTGGTTGCCATGGCAACAAAAAGAAAAAAAAATGAAAACTTTAAAAATCATCTTCTTCAAATCTACTGGCCAGATTTTAAAATAAATTGGTACAGATGTTCCTTGGGTCAACCTTTACCAAAGTTGATAAAATTATTCCGATCCGTAAAAAAACATGGCCGCCAGGGGCGGGGCTTATTTGCCTTATATGTATATAGAGAAACCTTTAAACAACATCTCCTCTGAAACCACAGGACAGAATTTGATTAAACTTGGCAGGGATGATCCTTGGGTCAACCTTCACAAAAGTTCCTAAAATAAACTTGATCCATATAGAACTCTGGTTGCCATGGCAACAAAAAAGAAAAAAAAATCATCTTCTTTAAAACTACTGGCCAGATTTTAAAATAAATTGGTACAGATGTTCCTTCGGTCAACCTATTTATCTCAGGTGAGCGATTTAGGGCCATCATGGGCCTCTTGTTTATTTTGTGATTCACCCAGAACTTGTACAGTACTGTACTTTACATAATAATTAATGGACTACATACAGTCAAATGCGATATTTGCTTCATCGTTACTGAGCCCAACCATGATTGCCATTATGTTCTGATTATACAATCAGTTTATTGTTTTCAGTACATTCAGACGATATTCTAGCTAAGTAGTTTCATTCTGGACCAAACTGTTCAATTTAGGATAATTGTGTATATTTGAAGACTATTACTCAAACTTTTTGCCATAATGAACTTCAACATAACATTACAAATTGCATGTGGATATGAGAGGTGTGAATAATAATCATCGCATGACTGACTTGAGGAAGCAGTAGATATTTGGTTACCTGTAGTTCAATAGAATATCCGCAAAGCATCCGCGGCTAAACAAAATGGTGGCCTCCTCGATGTATGAAGAATGAGTGTGCATTAAGAAGGGAAATAAATTTTTACCAAGATTTTGAACCTCAAACTCAGGGTGCGCACTATACATGAGTGTGCACAATACATGAGTGTTTATGCTACTTCATGCATAATTTTATGAAAGGGGGACCTGTCAGAGTGACCCTGACTGTTTGGTCATGTTACAAGGTCAAGGTCACTTACAGTCTGCTACACACATTTGCTATCGGCATGTCAGATTGAACTTAACTGAAGATGGTCACAAATATTGTAATTCTAGTTTGACCAGTGAATTACTTACCTTTGAACATTTACTAAAGGTCATGCAAGGTCACATGAATTACAACTGACTAATCTATTTTCAAGAAGTTTTGTCATGTTCATTTACACACTACCTAGGGCACAGGCCACTTTCTTTTGTCTGGAGAATAAACTAATATAACCAAGGTCAAGGTCACAGGATGGACATAAAAATTATCATCTAGCCCATAAATTACTAATAAAACTTGCTACATTTGCTCTTTGATATATGAGCCTACAATATCTCAAATTGACCCTGATAAATTTGCACATTGTCAAGCTCACATAGGTCAAAGAAATAGTCTTTTAATCTGGATATGGATAATGGATATTTCTAATAAGAAATTTGGCCAAAATTTATTCAATAAGGGCAGTGTCATTGCAAGTACAAAATTTACATTTACACCATAAAACTCCAACTTTAAAAGCTCAATTTGATTCTGTTTCAGGGGTCATTTACATGTCAAGGTCTGGGTCACAGGGAGCCTTTTAGATTTTGTTGCAATGTGATTATATTCCCTGCAGATGGACTTGGGTCTCAGTCTTATCACTTCCAGCTGGCTTACAGCAGGCTGGATGCTTTCTGTGTTGGGGTCAGCCTTCACCTGTAAATCGCTGGATGTTCCTTATACCTCAGTCACATTTGCTCTATGGCGAGGATAAGGCCACCATATGCCCTCTACATTGAGAAATACCAGCAGCGACCGCAGAAACTCTGCGGTGACTGTAAGGTCTCCATAGGGCATGTTCCAATATTTTGCAGGCCACAGGGGTCGCCGTAGAATTTTAATGCAGAGTTATAACATTTTTTTCATTTCTGTGGTCGCAGTAGCAATTTGACACATAACCATGCCATAGAGCGATTCACGATGACCATACACAGAGCGTACGGTGGCTGTGCTTTGCCGTGTGGCTGCCCTAAGTTCTTATAGATTCCATTTGACCTATGCAGACATCAAAATTTGCATGGCCACCATGTTAAAAAAGTACTATCACCCTACGCCTGATGTAGGTTCGCTGTAGAATTTCTACTGGCCGTAGAAATTTTAGGCCCTACAACTGCCGTGGCAAATATGACTGAGGTTTTAGTGACTGAAATGGAGTCAACAACAATGGTTAATGCCAAAGCATTTATACTAATTACTTGCACTTCCTTCTGTGTTTTAATAAGTTCTTGTAAAATATTTTTCGGATGGATTCCTCATATTTCATATAATTACAAGTATAAAATCCTTGGAAGATGAGTAATAAATAACCTAACCCTTGCAGGTTGTAAATTTGCATTTGAGGTTATTTACATCAGTGTGAAAGAGTGATGGCAACTATTTCTTGGTGTTAATGTAATTAGAATGCATATATATTCAATTTATCTGGACCAAAAGGAAGCGCTGTGTAGACATTAACTGTAAGGGGATTTTAGAGGCAAGATTTGATTTGATTACATTCTGTAATGGATGGCAAGGCTGCATCATATTTAAAAGCAAGTGTGGGCTTAAATAACTCCAGAGATTCAAGAGAAAGTTTCATCCATGTTTCTATAAGCTTGTTTCTCACAATAATCTAGAAGGGCTGTTCTTGTATTATGTAGAGAAATAGAAAATAAACATGAATATTGTAACTTGGGAAACAAAAATAAACAAGCAATTTTTTGGACTGAAATGTTGTACTGCTTGGTTCAGATACTGATCTGTTTGATACTCTAAACATTTCAGGCATTTTGTTTTTTGTTTTGTTTTGTTCCTTCATTAAATTGATAATTGACCTCTGCTCTGATTTTTAATCAACCATATAGAGATTCAAGTTAAGTGCCATTGTTAAACAGGATTGTTTAGTAATCTGGGGAGAGTTTCATGCTATGATAAATTTGATAATGGATTTCCATCAACTCTAATAATCAGAGACATAGTGTTAT
The DNA here is from genome assembly GCA_021229015.1 of Solen grandis. NCBI lineage: Eukaryota > Metazoa > Mollusca > Bivalvia > Adapedonta > Solenidae > Solen > Solen grandis. Next base: position 42,056,061 of record CM037779.1, on the reverse strand, counting down.
ACCTCCAGATACTAAATTTATTGGGTCTATATACAGGTCATGTCTTCTCTAGACGTGATTTGGTTGGATTTTCATTCAACTTTACAAGAATGGGAAGTTCCATTAGCATATTGTTGGTACATCATGTTTGTCTTGATTTAATATGAGTTATGACCCTTTGTTATATTCATTAAATATATTTTGTCTGTGCTATTTGTCTGCTACCTTTAGTTTGATTTCTATTATACGCTGATGGAGGCGGTCGTATATTGGCCGTCATCATCTCTGTCCATGCGTCTGTACGTCCATTTCTTGAGAACTCCTCCTACGTTTCTGACCGTATCTTTTCAAAACTTGGTCAGTGTTATTACTATAATGGGTAGATGTACATGAAGCGGCGATTTTCCAACTCATTGATTTTTGCAAGACTAATGTCCCTTGAAACATTATCTCTGTCTTTTATCAAGGTAAATTTAAAAAGAAAAGATTAAAATAAAATGTTTTAATGGATGGCTTATAATAAGCATACTGTCCCCCTGTCTTCCTCTTTTCTACTATTTTGACCTTATAATCTTACCTGTCTATGCACAGGACCTTTATATTAAAGAAAAGAAAAACAACCTCTCTTTATATTGGCCTATTTATATATAGAGAGGCAGTTATTATTTTATAAATTTCTTTGCACAAGCCCCGGGTCTCACTATGTTTAAAATATATGACTCCCAATTCAGTAGCATTTTCCATTATATTTTATGCATCTTGTGGATGCATTGAAATTTAAACTTTGAATCCTGTCAACGAAAACATTACATCTAAGATGAAGAATGCATGGGTAAAAAATATCACTACAGTGATCAATTTTTTTTTTTAATCTAAAAATTAGATTAAAAAAAAAAATCAACCTCTCCATATATTTTTTATACACAGGTCATTTTTGGGTTTTTTTTGGGGGGGGGGGGGTTATGTTTATGTTTAAATCAAAAGGAAGCAAATACAAATTAACAAAAGCAAAATATTGGATGTATAAAACTTAAGTACTAAACTATAAAAATATAACATTAAGAATTAAAAAAAAAAAGGTCCCAGCTGGTATAGAACTCATGACCTCATGATGGGGAAAAAGTACTGATTGATGCTCTTACCGATTTAGCTAATTCCACAAGCGTGTAACGAAGGAGCAAATTAGGCTATTTATTTGTAATTACTGTATCAAAACAGCAGCACTACACAGAAAATTTTAATGTATTAACTATTAACTACACAAAGCTTTCCTTATATTACAATTACACCCATCATGTAATAATTAAACTACTATGTAAAATTACAAGCTCAATATAGAAGACATGAAATGTGCAATGTCCAGACCGACAAGCGAAGCAATAAGTAGGTCATTGCCTATATATATAAAAACTTTATTAACCCTTTCCCTCATAGAGGAAACCATGAAAAGACCTATGCGAACAGCATAAAACCAGATCAGCCTGCGAGTAACTCGCAGGCTGATCAGGTTTTATGCTGCTCGCTGCTCCTCAGTGGTCTGGAAATGAGGATATTGTAATTATACCCCCCACAAACGTAGTTTGGGGGGGTATATAGGAGTCACCATGTCGGTCGTCCGTCTGTCTGTAGTTTTTTTGTCCACGCTATTTCTCAATAACTACTGGATGGATTTCAATCAAACTTCATAGGAAGCTTCACTGGTGAGCATAGATGTGCATATTATGAAATTGTTACGGTTGATTGACTTTCTTTTGAGTTATGGCCCTTTGCTGATTTTCTGGAGTTTTCTTTGTCCACGCTATTTCTCAATAACTACTGGATAGATTTCAAACAAACGTCGTAGGAAGCTTCAGTATCAAGCACAGATGTGCATATTATGAAATGGTTACGGTTGACGGATTTTCTTTTGAGTTATGGCCCTTAGCTGATTTTCTGGAGTTTTCTTTGTCCACGCTATTTCTCAATAACTCCTATAGCTGGGCACTTGATTGTAAACAAAGGCTGTGTGGGGGGTATCATCACCTTTAGTGATAGCTCTAGTTAAATTTGGTAAGGTTTAACTGTGGTTTTCTGCAGATCAGGCTTTATGTGGTACCTATTGAGTGCATCAAAATGAGTCTATATGAGGGAAAGGGTTAAAATACAAACATCTACTGATTAATGACCAATGATCAATTACACTGGAAACTATTTATAAAAAAGCACAAATCACGTATTTGATACCCCTAAACAATCACAGAAAAATGGACCCCCATCCAAGCCTTGGTGATGGATGGGGGACATTATTGGAGTGAAAGCCGGAGGCTGAGCATGTATTACGATAGCATATCATTTCGACGATCGCGCTCTTTAAAAAGAAGACTCCGCGTATTATACCTTACCCAATCAACACCGGAAGTCAGGACACAACACCTGTCATACTTTAAAGGTTTTGTTGCCGAACAAAAACCAGGGAGTGGTAAAACCAGTCATAACATAGTCATAACAAAGGTAATAAAAAACCAGAAAAACATTTCAACCACAGGGAGGGCAAATACATGCTCAGCCTCCGCTTTCACTCCAATAATGTCCCCCATCCATCACCAAGGCTTGGATGGGGGTCCATTATTTTTCGTAAAAGCCTTCGGCTTTACATGTATTACGATAGCATGTTTAAAGATCGGCAACAAAACATAGCCCTGTATTAAGAAATCAACAAAACATGATTAACAAAACATAGTTTTAATAAACTCAGTATCATCACTAGGAACAACATCTCTACAATAAAACTTATAGAAGTTTTTATCTGAGGACCAGTCTGCAGACTGCAAAATACTTTTCAAGGAACAACCTGAAAAGAAAGCTGCTGATACTGCAGCTGACCTAAAAGAATGAGCTTTAAACACGCTCACATCAATACCTGACAGCTGTAAAACTGTCCTCAACCATCTAGCAACAGTACTAGTACAAACAGGTGAAAAAGTAACATAAGAAATAAACAATTGTGAGGATTTCCGGATACTTTTAGTCTTCTCAATATAATACAAAAGTGTATGCATAACACACAAAGTCTCTTCCTCAAAATGCCTCAACTCAAAAAAGGTATCCCTCTTTTTACTAGAA
>CM037779.1:42034844-42052880 GCA_021229015.1 Solen grandis | reverse complement strand
TCTGAGATTGCGACGAGGCAGACATTACCACAAAAAGAAACCAACTCAATGATGTATATGTTTAGTTAGGTCATTTAAGCACATCTTTGAGCAGATTAAACTTGTTTTGCTGTCATATTTCCTCTGTGGTTTGGACTTTTATAGTCTGTTTTTTTTTCTTTGGGAATTGGTTTTTCATTAGGAAATGGTCTGAGGTATTTTGTGCAAAAGAATAGTCATTGTTACTGGTCCATGCTGTTGATGTATGATACATTTCTTTTATATACCTGTTGCTGAAAGAAAATAGAATCCTTCCAAGCTAGTAAAATATTAACCCTTTCTCTCATATATACTCATTTTGACGCCCTCAATAGGTATCACATAAAGCCTGATCTCCAGAAAACCACAGTCAAACCTTACCAAATTTAATTACAAAATCCTCATTTCCAGACCACTGAGGAGCAGCGAACAGCATAAAACCTGATCAGCCTGCGAGTTACTCGCAGGCTGATCTGGTTTTATGCTGTTCGCATAGGTCTTTTCATGGTGTCCTCTATGAGGGAAAGGGTTAATGATCAAAAGTTCTTTTCCATTCCATAAGAAATTTGAGTTAGTGGACACAAATGTTTGTAGCCTACATTTTTGCAGCTCAGCCTCAGCTGCAAAAGTGTGTTTTAGTCAGGTGGATACACTTTAATGAAAATTTAATATCAGGGATTCATACAAACCTAAAAAGAAGGCTTAAGCTATACGTAAACTCATAATTTTGTAGTGTTAATGTATTTCTTGCGGTTGTTAAAGGAGTTAGATTTTTTTTATGATACTTTTAATAAAAGATAAATTTCATAATTGGACTTGTCATTTCTTCATTTTAGACTATACTTTATTTGTTTATAGATGTGCAGGCTGATCTTGGTCTGCACTGATTGTACACAGCAGTTGTTAGAGTTAAATATGAGGGTTGACTGCTAAATTGTTTCAAGTGCACACAGGTATAGGAGACAGAACAGTTTCAGGGTCAGATTTTGAGAACTAGACTAAATTACTAATGATCCAGAATGTGCTATGACTGTTGCCTTTACAGTGCTTGCTTTGGAACAGAGTTGTCAATTGATAAGCATAAAAAGATAGACATAGTGGATGAAATGTTAAAAAAAACTGTATCACTGTTGTTTAGAATTGTGTGCAGAAATTTTCATTTTTGAATTTTATTTGAAATTTAATGAAAAGCAGTTTAGATACTGGGAAAGCAGCAACAACAATTTCCGGTTTAAACTGTTTATGGTGGCATTTCAAGGGGAGGTAAGCATTGATTAGGAGTTTATAAATGGTGCATGTTCTTGGAATTTCATGGAAGCAGGGATTCATTACTTAACATCATTATTGTTATAATTGTTTATAAAAAGTGTCTTTTTTGCTTTGAGGTCTCACAACTCTTTGGTTGTTCTGGTAGGGCAGCACAGGGATGTTGGAATATGTCCTGCAGTTTGTATACAGCCTGACAGTGCATGGCCTCTATGGTCACATGGTTAAAGTTGCTGAGTTCACATTCACTTAGCTCCTCCCCTGCTTTGGGTTTACACAGAGGAAACCTTCCAGCTCCAGGCTTGCAATAGATGGATCAGCTTCTGTGTAGTAGGTCTGGACATTGCAATATGACTGAAACTATTGTTATGCATGTATCCTTGCTTGTGGTGAAAATGTATTGTAATCCTTTGTTAATCAAGCATAATTCAAAAGGTCAAGGACCAAACCATAGGTTGTTGGTTCTACATTGATGCTTCTGTGTAGTAGGTCTGGACATTGCAATATGACTGAAATAAAATTAACTCCAGCACAACAGTTGTAGTCTAATAGTGCAGTGCGGGCTAAACATTAGACAACGGAAAATTGGATCAGAAAACACCTTAAACTGTAGTTTTCTTTCCTTGGTTGTAAAATTAATCTGCAATGTCTGTTAGAAGTCTCGTAAAAAGAAGTGCTCTAGGCCTCTTAACATGTTTTAAATTATTTGATGTATTGCTTCTGTCCAAATATTTGCAAGTTACACAAGATCAATGAAGTTTGCTTAGAGTAATTTTGTCTGCAATCTAGATTTTATTTTACTGAGACAACATTTAAAAAAAAAATAACCATCTAAAAAAATGTAATGATATAGATTCGTATTGCAATACATGTAAATGATTTTTAACAGTTATTCATTTAAGATACTATTATGCATGCTCCTTTGGTGCTTTGTTTGAATGACAAATTCCTGACAGTTGTAAGACTAATTTATTTACCCTTTAAACTGAGATACTGTTGGAAGCCCAAAACAAACAAAATCAAAGTGGGGCCATATTCATAAAGCTCCTTAGGAACAAATTTCCCTTAGTCTCTAAGATTTTCCTTAAAATCACATAGATTTCCCTTAGGTATTAAGGATTTCCTTTAGTCTTTTATATAAAACACCTAAGGAGATTTATTCCAGTTAAGGAATTTTTTTCCTTAAAAACTAAGGAGCTTTATGAATATGACCCTCCTTTTAAACCACTTTAACAATCAGAGGATGTTTCCAAATTGTTAGTAGCTGTCAGATCAGGAGTAAACTCTCTTCAATCTCACTTAACACTTTACTAATCTAAATGTGTTGAAATTTAATTTCAGAGAGTCAAATAAGAATCATCAAGGCTTGTATTGTTAACTTAAGGGGGAAAATTTCTGTTCATGCAAATTACTCCTATTGTATAATTTCCAAATTCATGTCCAATTTCAACTGATATAAGAAAGGTGTTTGAAATATTTGGCAGTCTTGGTTTGCTGCTTTGTATTTGCAATTCTGATTTATGAGCTGATACAATTCTAATGCTTACCTTGCACGTTCAGTGATTTGCATCGTAGTAAGTTTCATACTATTTCACAGTAGCCTATTCATTATGACAGTGAATTATATATTTTTTCCAACATCTGGCAGGTTGATTTAAGATGTATTTTGATCTGAAGATGACGTTAAATTCTCCTGGTCTTCAGTATACAAAGAAATATGAATCATGGATTGTTGCCCTGACATGAGGTTAAGAGGTCATGATGTCTTGTTAAATGGTACACCAATATCAATATAGTGTCTTTAACCTGTAATGTTGATATCCATGTCATCAGAATGATCTCCATGAGATCATGTGCCTATATTTTGTCCTCAGACCACTATTTATCATTACGTCAAAGCCCAAATGCTGTCATTATATCAAGTCGAATATGTTACAAAAAAATCAAAGCTGATATGTTTCATTATGTCAAGTTTTATTTGTTATACGCCGCTAGAGGCAGTCATATATTGACGTCATCTCTCTGCCTGTCCGTCCGTACATCCACATTTCTCCTCCTACATGTCTGACAGAATCTTTTCATCCTACGTGTCTGACAGAATCTTTTCAATACTTGGTCAATGTCATAACTGTAATGGGTAGAAGTGCATAAAGCAGGGTTCCGGTTAGTGATTTTTGCAAGAGTATGCTCAGGAGAAAAAAATTTGACCTACTTACATATCGGAGGCCTCTATAATCTTGATCTTTGTATTTTGTGGCGCCGTATATTGTGGCGGCACTGGCACTCTTGTTAACATTATGACAAGGCCATTATGTTATTATGTCAACATTATGTCAAGGCCTGCAGTATGTTATTATTATGTCAAGGCCTGCAGTATGTTATCATTATGTCAAGGCTTGCAGTATGCTATCATTATGTCAAGGTCTGCAGTATGCTATCATTATGTCAAGGCATGCAGTATGCTATCATTATGTCAAGGCCTGCAGTATGTTATCATTATGCCAAGGTCTGCAGTATGTTATCATGCCAAAGGCCTGCAGTATGTTATCATTATGTCTGCAGTATGTTATCATTATGCCAAGGCTTGCAGTATGTTATCATTATGTCAATGTTTGCAGTATGCTATCATTATGTCAATGCCTGCAGTATGCTATCATTATGTCAAGGCCTGAGTATGTATATTATGTCAAGGCTGCAGTATGTTATCATTATGTCAAGCCATTATTGATCAAAGCAATATTTATTATTGATGTTATATACATTGTTACATTTTGGTAAATATATTATCATTATGTTAAGGTCAGTATGTTATCATTATAATTATTTAGTCTGATATGTTATCATTAAGACTTTGCCAATGTGTTATCAAAGGATCACTGATTATTATGTTATGAAAATATAATTGACTAATATAATATTATCATCATTGTTGAATGGGCTTTAACATTTTGATAGCACATATAAATCATTTGACTTGAAAACAGAATGATCACAGTGGTCTTAGATGATTATGTATTCTACAGATGTAAACAGATGCTATTTGCATGGTAATGTTTTTAGACCACACAAAATATTCAATGTTTTAAGAGATCTCTGGTCTTGATGTGAGCTTTAAATGTCAAACAAAGACAGCAATAAACATATATTGATCTGAGATTCCTGTGCCCTAAACTCAATGAGATCATCTGCAATGCAAAATTGTGACAGACCGTTTCCATTATGTCTATCTAAAAAAGTACATTATGAGATTCAGTGGTAACTTTTGTGTAACAGTATACAAAGCCTTGATTTTCAGGGAATAAAATGGAGGCTGCCATGTAGTAAGAAAGTAAATAAAGTCATTAAAGTGGATAATATATTTGGCATAAACCGATCTTCTATATGGTCCTTGTGACGATAAACATAGTATAGACCCAAACAGATTGTTGATGTTATGATAAGACATTGCTCTAGACGTTTCTGCATCTGTGAGTCACATCCAAAATAAATGCAAACTGTCAAGGAAGAAGGTTTTGTAAGTTCTTGAAAATGTTTTTCGTAATCTATAATATTAAATGTTCTCAGAGGCTTCCTGTTGTATTTCCTTATCTTATGTATGTGTCCATAGTATATCAGGAATTTCCAGTCTTGTAAAACCAGTCCGAGACGGTCTCCTGTTTCAAATAAATCAAAGCGCACAATGCGCTGAAAGACAGTTGGCAGAATTTACATGGTGAACTAGCTATACATGTAATTCCAACTCCAGCATTTAAGCAAGGTTTATCTAGTTAGAAGCAAAGGTCATGTGACACCATGAGACATGCTTTCCTGCAACTCTTATGGACCATTCCACAATTTGTATTTCAGCTGTTCACCATGTGCTTACACTAAAAACTGGTTGGATAAGCCGGTTAATGTAAACATACTTGATTGACAGTTTTGGAACCGTCCATTACTAGTAGTTAGTTGTAATGATAAACCAGCTGCAGTCTCTCAGTGCCTTGAGCACTTTGATTTATTTTATAATGTTCCATACTCTACTGACTAGGGAGTGAAATGCAACAGTGAAAATGTCTGTGGTAATTATGTAAATCAACAACGCCTGCTTTTGATTTTACAGCAAAGTGAGACTGGTGGCTACCACCAGTCTAAAAAGTGGAGTATTGCTGTTTTAACCTGTGTCACATTAAAATTGTCTCAATACCATTATAGTTTGATTGCTGCCAGTGTATTGACATATGACCTTATTTACCATCTAAAGGTCAAGAAGTACTTGTCTATTTTTATTAGAATTGTATCAATACCTAACAATTGTATTAAAACATTTTGTAGTGCTGAATGTCCTCAGGTTTTCAAATTGCAACATTGACATATGACTGTCCCCCCATGGCCGAGAGGTTAGAGCGTCTGCCTTGGGAGCAGGAGGTCGTGGGTTCGATTCCCAGCTGCGACATACCAAAGTCTTAAAAAATGGTACTCTTATAGCTCTCTTGCTTGGTGCTCAATATATAAGGGTAGTTGCAGGACTGGTTGGCCTCATGGTGTCAGGATAATGTGACTGGGTTTGGTATCATGCCACATGTCTAAGCCGTGATACTGCAATGTGGCAGCACTAAATCTGTCTCAAGTAGACATCATCTCCAAATGACTAAAATACTGTCAGTGGGACGTTTAACCAAATAAACAAATAAACAAACATTGACATATGACCTTGACCTTTATATGTGATCATGGAAAGTTCAAGTAGTCTGAGAAAAAGGGAGAGGAAAAAGATGATTGTTAGAATTGTATTAAGAAATTATGTAGAACTGATTGTCATTAGTGTTTCAGATTGCAATATTGAGTCATGACCTTGACCTTCATATAGGATAATCTGAAGGTTAAGTGATTGTCTAAAAAAAGTGAGATGAAAGAGATCATTATCTCAATACATTCAAAGCATTGAATGCCATTAGTACATTGACTAATGGCCTTGTCTTTCTTAGATCATGTAATTGGGAGAGCAAAATGATTGTTAGAATCATCTCAGTTGATTGTCACTAGTGTTTAAGGTTACATTAAGTTTTGACCTTGACCTTCTTATATGATGATTCAAAGGTCAAACCAATGTCTGAAAGGAGGAAGCAAGAGAATTTTTTTATACTTGCATCCACGTTTTGGACTCTATACAACTGACTATAGATATCTAAGGTGTCTCTCTTCTGTCTTTTGATAAGGTATTACCAGAGACTTTGCAGAGCTTGGTGACACCCAAATACATGAGTAAACTTTTGAAGAATTAAGATTGCCTGGTGGTTGGATAGTTATTGTCATCACAACTTACAATGACTCTGCTCCACACAGTTGTTGGTACAAACCCTAGGATAGGTACTTCAGATTAATCATGTAAAGAAGCCCTCCAACTGGATTTGCAGAAGGTTACACTCAAATAATGTACATAGGTTCCCCACAGTCTTCCTCCGCTTTTAAGACAAATGCTACAGATTCTATATAGACAAAAAAGGAAAATTGAAATGACATTGTATATTTGGACATTTTCAAGGGCAGATAACTCATTATAATGGCATACAGCACATCATTTAGTTGTAAATTGATGTTAGGTACTTTATAACCTGTCTCTGTGAGAAATTCTATATGGCAGATTTTATACTTTAGTAGCTTACGCAAACATACTTAAATTTTCTTCAAATTATCTCCCTTTTTCAAGAAAAAGTTCAATATGTTTACATGTTTTAAGCATAGCGAAACTTCTGTGAGATAGAATTGATTTATATGTTGCATAATGAATAGCGATGGAAAAGAAAACAATAATGGTAAATGATATAAAGTACAATGTAGTTTCAGTTTTTCTTCTTTGTCTGTATAGAAACTGAAGCATTCGTCTTTAAATAAGCAACAGCATGGCAATTTAACTGAAATAATGTTAAAGTGACATTTAATTGCAATCAAACAAACAGACCTCAATATAGTTCGGTCAGCTTATTGTGGAAATGTATGGGAAATACTGTAATCAAAACTACGTTAAAGTGAAATCAAACAAATAAACAAATAAATAAAAACAAACATTGAAATGAGATTATGTTTACTACGATCTTATTCTCTTTGGTCTCAGCAAATGTCAGAATGCAAGAGGTTAATTAAGCTGCCTCACTGAAAATGTCTTCCTCTGTTTCCCACTACTTGTTTTAGAGACAGACAGTTTTGAACATCTGTTTTAAGCCAAAATAGGCACTCATTTCTTATTTATGTAACAAAAAAGGCACTTCTTTGGTATAAAAACAGAACTAGGTCAAAGTCGAAGGAATTTAGTTATTGGATTATATGCCGCAAGATTTTGTATTTGTGAATAAACTGGCTGTAAATATTGTGTATGGTGTATGGAAATGGGGTCCTTTTTTTTATTATCAGTATTATTTAAATTATGATCTCGGATTCTGAGGCTTAATAGGAATAATTCTGTTTATTGACCACAATGTGCATATATTTTATTAATATATATTTTTTTTAATATTATCTAATTTCCTCATAAATTATTTTGTATCTTGTATGGAATCATGAGTTTACATGACACATTTAGATTTAAGTGTCCTTTAAAAATAAAATTGGCATACATTTTGACCAGGGATGAACAAGGGGAACAAAGTTGAAGAGAAAGTACATTTGTAAAGAATGAGACATAAAATCACTTTACTTCAAACAGTCTCTTTTTGATACTTTGACAAACATATCAGAAAGCTTCATCATAAGGAGCAGTCTGGTCAGGGTCTCATTTGTTTGCTTATACAATATTGTAGCTCAGTTTCTATGGGCTGTGTGGTAAAGAAAAATCATTATTTAACATACCATTTAATTTCAGTCAATCAATATTCGTCAAGTCTTATATTTGTACATGAATATTCATGAGGTAAAGGTTTAACTTGACCTCATGAATATTCATATACATATTTATGACTTGATGAATATTGATTTACTGAACTTTAAATGATAAATGAAACTTAGTGATTGTTTTTTTTTTTGAAGACTATTTAGAAATTAAGCTGCAATTGAGCAAAGAGAAGACCCTAATCAGACAGCTCTTGCAATATTTTTTCCCCGTACTTCATTATTTTTGTCTCTTTGGCAAACAGAGCCTGGATGGACTGTAGGATCTGGATCTCCTCTGTTTGCCAAGGCATTAAAATACATCCTGTATGAGGTAACAACTAAAATATGAAAATCTGAAATTATTACAAGATTAGCCTTCCACCAGAACAATAAGGTGTCTGACTTGGCCTTCTTTGTGTGATGTTTCCTTTATGCATTGTTCCAGCTTGAATGTCATTAAATACGTTTTTATCTAGCAAGCATGTCATGCTGAATCAATGGCAAGTTTGTGTCATCTTGACCTTTAAAAAAACACCCTTTCTAATTTTCATAATTTCCTCCGGATATTTTTGTAATTGTTTTTGCTTGTTTTTATTTAAATTCGGATCAGTATGGGCCTGAAACTTTCCATGCAATGAATAAGGAAGCCTGGTCTGAGAAAAATACCACTTCACATTAAACAGATCTGTGGCCAAGGATGTTTCATGCAGCATGCATTGAATTTCAGAGGTTAACATGCTAAACTTCTTTGGACCTTTTCATTTTCTGCTTTTAAATTTAAGCCCCACCTTCATCCAAAATTTTATTTTAAACTCATAGCTAGGTCAACTGCTCACAATGTCACCCATTCCCCTTCACTGATCACATGCATGGTTCATACAGGACTTGAAAAGTCCTTGAAAATGGCTTTAACCTTGAGAAATACTTGAATTAAGTGTTGCCTTGAAAAAACAAAAAAACCATTTCTGGAATTTTAGTAAACAACCTTGAATATTCAGAACTGCATTAGCTATGCATTTTAAAGACAAAAAAAAATGATGTATTATCAAAAGAAAAATAAAGATCTTCATCTAAATAGAAACTGATGTATATTTGTGAATGAAATGCTCTTGGAATAAACTGAAATTGCGAATAAGTGTTGCGTAAAACATTGTCAGACAATTTTCTTGTTTGTTTACCTCATTTTGAGACAATTTTTCAGAGCTCAAATAGTTTAAAAAGTGGCCATGAAAGAATAAAAAGTTTCAAAAATCGCCTTGAAAAAAAGTTTAAGCCTTTAAAAATCCTTAATTTAGGTAAGAAAATCCTGTATTAACCATGACCAGGGTAGCTATTGGATAACCCGACAGTCTAATTTGAATATATCTGTAAACATGAGAAAAGCCCATCAACAGCTTCAACTTAGTGTTTGAGTGTCAGAAAGGAGGAAATCTATGTCTTTATTGAATTCCTTGAGTATATTCCACATTTGAAAAAATTACAGACTGAAAAATAAAGACCTAATGCATCTTACTACATGTATATAGCTCTAACATAATCTAATCCTGTTGGAAAAATATTTGCAGCAAAAAATTTAAAAGTGCATTCATGTTATCTTTTATGGAATCTTTAAGTGTGTATTGCTTCTGACTGGGAAAATAAAACCTAATGCATTGAAACTGCACAACTGTGACATGATTTGATCTGATAGCAAATCTTGAAAGTGCAACTGGTTGAGGCCTCAAGTGACAATCTACTGTAATCATATGGTGAATGGTGCCGCTAGCCAAGTAGCGGACATCTAATTGGTTTGCTGATGAGTAACAATTTCCTACTCTCAGTTATATATAGTGGTCGGAAGGCAGACAGGGTAAGTACAGAACAATGTTGGTTTCTCTCGTCAGAAAGACAACAAAAGCAGGATTTGAGACAAATGAACGCATCATTGGCTTATGTTGGAAGCATTATTCAGGAAAGCTGACAGTGATATGAAACTTTTCATTTCTAAAATAGCTATTTGCATTTAGTTTGCCAACAGAGACCAATCATTGAGTTTCAGTTGATAGGAAAATTGGCCTTTATATTGGGGGCCATTGTGGCTAATCAATAATAATTATTGATTTACAGTCACTTAGTCCATCATGCTGTGGGTGTGAATCCCAGTCTAGTTACTTATTATGGTGATCTCAATACTGAGGTGGTTCTTCAATGAGGGGATTATTTCAGACATCGTTGGTTGGAACGTTAATAGCTCCTATGTTTCAAAGAAACAGTCATGCTATTAAATTGTGATCACTGTGGCGTCTTCGGCAACGGTGTTGGTTCATGCAAAAACTTTAATGTAGCCCATTACTCAATACTTTTAAAGGTACTAAGAAATTTTTTTAAATGCCCCTTTTAACTTAGAATTTTAGAAAAATGCTTATTAAGAGAATGTTTTGCAAAAGTTGTAAATTATCCACACAAAAAATTAGAATACTTATAATCATGACAAGACGCAGTTGTAAAAGCAAGGGGCATTATTCTGAAATGTATATTTTTGGAGTTATGCCCATTTTAACTATGAAAGAAATAACAACGAAACTTGGAATACTTGATAATCATGACAAGCTGCAGTTGTAAGACAAGGGGCATTATTCTGAAAGGAATGTTTCCCCTTTCTTACTTAGATTTTTAATTTTTTATTCAAAGCAATTACATTTCTTCTACATAATTTAAGATATTTTTTTCATTTTCACATTTACTTAACAGTTACTCTTACACCTTACAGTGTTCAATTTTTAAATCTCAAATATGGCACCCCGTTGTTGACATGTAAAACAGGCGAGCACTCTGTGGCACTCTGGTTTTCAACTATAGAATTTATTTGCTGATCAGATTTGCAAGTATTATCTAGACTGTCAGTTCTCTACACCTTATTACTTCCTTATTTAGCTAGACTGTCTGTCTGGTATATTCTTACTTATTTATAAACCCAAAACCTCTGAAAAAAAACAAGGTTTCTGGTTTGTATATGTGATTTGTATAGAATAACATAAATACAAGCTTGTAATTTAGAAAAGATAGTGTGTTTCATTGATCTCTTTTAAGGAAAGGGAATCAATTTGATAGACATTGAACTGATAACAGGAGCAGAATTCTGGTAGACAAAACAAGGAAACTTGGCTTGTTCCTTACCAATATAGACAGTAGACCGAGAGAACAAATCCAGCAGTAGTTTTTTGGGGGGATCAGAGGGGAAGTCAGTAGTCATTCGACCATTTCAGGCTGGTTCTTTTTTCAGCTTCCGTTGGATGACTTACAATATTTGGTTGCAGTGAAGAATTTCTATTAAGACAGACGGAGGATATTATGGGCTGGATGCATTCTCTGATTGCATTATTAGCAAGGCATCAAGCTGCATGAGTGCCACATAGGAATCTTCCAACCACTTGGTCTGACAACTCAAATTTTGATGTCCTTCTGCACACATCTCTTGAATGCAATAAAGTGGCAATAAACGTGAGCAATGTCCAGTTGTTGTTTTTTGTGGCATTTTCAATTTCCTAATGCTTGAAGCCTATGCACACCTTCAAGCCTTTGATTTATTGTAGTCACCTCATGAATATTCATGTACAACTTTCTGACTTGATGAATATTAATTTTCTGAACTTTAAATGATCTATGAAACAATGAACTTTTCTTTGATTTGAAGACTGTCACATTTAAGCTTCATTTTTGTATGAGCAAACAGAAGAGACAAATCAGATAGCTTCTGGAAGGAGCTGTCTGATCTGGGTGCACTCCGTTTGTCATTTTATCAAAATGAGTTTGTATAAGGTAGAAGGTTTGAAATATAGGACTGGTTGTTTAAATGAAATTTCAGAAAATAATGAAAAGTACTTAAAAATACTAAGAAAAAAAAAAAAATTTGATACATGGATTGATTAATTAAATATTTCAAAATTCTGATTTATAAAAGTATGAAAAAAAAAATTACAACTCAATTTTGGATAGTTGTTTTCTGTTGTGAATTTTACTTTTACATAGTTATTGTTATTTTAATTGACTTTAATAAGTTTCCCATGTCTATTAAATGTTCTTTTTACATTGTGGGAACATGAAGCATACTCCAGAAACATTCAAATATAATCAAACCTAGAAATTTAATTATGTTATGGAGGAATATAAACATGTTACTAGAAGGCAGCCAAACTTTTCCCCTAGCTTATTTAGTTTGCTTGAAATTAAAAGAAACTAAAATTAATTTGTAACTTTTTTATGTTTGCATGAACACGAAAGTTGCCAATCAAAGTTTGGCTTGCATCAGGCTGCGAATATCAGTTTGAGCTATCATGGAATATATTTCCTGCTTCGAGTTATTGGTATACCAAATCGGGAAGAGTTTTTAACTGGTACGATTCTGTTACAAGCTATTTCCATCTGAGTGAAAAAAGAGTGAAGGTATTGAAAATTGGCAAATAGATTTGAGCTCAACTTTGGTGAACTTTTCGAGGAATGCAGTTCTATGTTTTAATTTAATTGATAAAGTGATACATTTATATTTGTAATTGATAGAAATGTGTCAGATCTTACATTTAATATCTCATTTACAGGCATTGGTGCTCTAGTTAAGCTTGGATCACACTGTCAGTGTCACACAAGGTCATCTGGGGTCATAATTGAGGTATTTGGGGTCAAGGTCACTGATAGCTTGGGGACCGTGCTGTGAATTAATTTAACCCTTTCCCTCATAGAGGAAACCATGAAAAGACCTATGCGAACAGCATAACTCGCAGGCTGATCAGGTTTTATGCTGTTCGCTTACTCGCAGGCTGATCTGGTTTTATGCTGTTTGCTGCTCCTCAGTGGTCTGGAAATGAGGATTTTGTAATTAAATATGGTATGGTTTAACTGTGGTTTTCTGCAGATCAGGCTTTATGTGGTACCTATTGAGTGTGTCAAAATGAGTCTAATATATGAGGGAAAGGGTTAAATTATTATTGGCTTTAACTGTTTGGTATAAAGGTGGTTAGGTTATCTGCCCCTAACCAGGAGGTAAATGGTTTATTTTCTAACTTAAACATATTAAAGTCTTAAAGAATGGAGGTTTACGTCTCCCTTGTTTGGCACACACAATGTAAGGGTAGTTCCAGGACTGGTTGGTCCAGTGTCAGGATAATGTAAATTGGTGTGGTATTATGCCACGTGTCTTCAGTGTGACATCACAGTAAGGCAGTGCTATATCTGTTTTATGAAGGCAAAGGTCCCAAATGACTGAAATACTACTAGACAGTTCACAAAAATGTTATTTCTTTGACACTATACCTCATATGGACTTATTTTGATGCACTAACACAGATCAGATGGTTCCTTATATTAGCTTTTTTGATCAAGGTATTTGTTTGCTCACTCAGATTTTACACAGTCTGCATTGCAAAGAAAAATCCATTGACTATTATAAGGTCCAGTGGTAACATACCCGACTGCAGATATGAAGGTTGTGGGTTTGAACCTTTTGAGGGCAAGGATTTTTCATGACCTTCCCAGGTGCAAAGTACTGGTCCAACCCAGGAACTGTTGAGAAGGATTAGTTTAAGCTGTAAGAACTTGTTTCCTATAAAAAGTATGATAGATAAATGTTAACTGAAAACTATGGTAAGTTTCTTGCTTTAAGGTTGTTATGTATTATATATTTACTCAAGGGTTTTGAAGAACATTTTTGTGAATTGATCCCTTTTGTTTTTGACTGGTATTTGATCATGTCCTTAATTATTGAGTGAAACAAATTCAATAATTTCCATTGCAAACTAAGTACAAATATTTTTAAATACACGTAATTGATATCAAAAAGTCATATCAATCATATATCAAGCCTATGGCTTGATTTGTTTTGCGTTGAATTGCTTTTTCCTTGAGGAAATTCTTGGTGTTTCCTGTTGTTGAATAATGATATGTAATCATGTTGGAGAATGATGTTTCCAGACAGTAAAACTAGTCTATGATTGCTATTTTATTACCAACAGACGGTTCATGATTTTTATTCATTTCACTGGTTTGTAACTAAAAAAGAGACTTTGATCACCGCAAGCTCTTATTTTTCTCTCATAGCACAGATCATTATCTCAAAATATAAGTCATTATAATTATCGAATAGGGCAAAAAAAAAATAAAAAAATAAAGGGAGATAATTTGGCTAGAATTTCTGTTACATTGAATAAAAGCTGAATAAACGATGAAAACAAACTTTAGATATACTGTTTTTGATTCTGATACTTCCTTTTCCTAGATTTAAGCCTTTACTTCATGAATATTCATGTACAAAATTTATGACTTGATGTATATTAATTGACTGAACTTTAAATGGTAAATAAAATAATTGAGTTTTCTTTGCCATGCAGAATGTGTAGAATCTTATCTTCAACATTTGTATGAGCTATGTATACAGGAGACCCTGTCTTTAAAAACAAAAACAAAAAACAAAAAAAAACTGAAGTGATGATAAAAATTATAACAGAAATAAGTAATTTTATTGTTCTGTAATTCTGAATTTAAGATATTCAGTTGATCAAACAAAAGCCTCAAGGAAGTTAAAATTGGATACAAACTGTTCTGAGAATAGTAATGGTCCCCCTGATTAAGAGTTTAGTGCTCTTTAATTGGTGCAGGGGAAATAAGGAGGAAATGAAAGAGACACTTAAGGTTATTGACTTGAAACATCTTGAAAGGACAATCAGATTACAGAAAACAATGGGGATGAACTTTCTGACAGATACAGTGTCAGTGTCACTAGACAGTCTGCCAGAGTTGTAGAACTTTGTGTTTGATGCCACATGGTTTTCCTTAATCATTTTTTGGTCCGAGACTGTATTTGACAGCGTATTACCAGACTTTATGATGGTGTTGGTCTAGCTTCCTTGACTTGAGGCGTTTCCAAACATTTTTTTTTTGCTCATGCAGGGCCAGAGATCTCTGTTTTTGATATGCAGGATATGGCCCATCACCAGTTGCTCCTTCTTCGGACAAAGTTCCGGAAATAAATTGTCAAACAAATCAGTTTTTCAAGACGGACTCTGTGAAATTCTCAATTTTTTTTTCTTCTGTTTCAGTCAGACTGTTGAGGATGCTTTATGATTGCTTTAATTACGTGTGGAGTTTGGGGCATGATGGGATTGGCGGGGTAATAAAACAGCACGTCTAGACTTTTCGGATCTTTTTTCTTTTAGGACTCAGGTGACGTTTAGAGGTGTAAAGTGGATGGTTTCCTGAACATCTAATGAGATTTGACTCTTACACATACTTGTTGTGTAAAATCACTACATGCTTCTGTTATGACATCTTCATAAAGTGTTTTACTTTCAACGAGCTGCAGGTTTTTTCCAATAATGCTCACCATTCTGAACTTTATTGGACTTATGGGACAGTTTGTCACCATAAAGTTTAACGAGATTCTGATGTTGTGTATTTTCTGTAGAGAGCTTTACTATTTAAGGGAGGGAAAGTGGGGTGGGGGGTGAAATTGTTGTTCAGTATGAGACATGTTTAGAGGCTTGACGATTGGAAATTTTCTTCAAGGGCTTGGTGATAAACAATTGTAATAACATCTGCAATTATATATCAATAATGCTAGCTGAGTAAACACCTATAAACATACTGACACCCAATAATTCTGTGTAGGGTAAGCACATAACCCAATAATGAAATTGTTTCATTGACCATTTTGTGTCACATGCTGTAAGCGGGGATGACACATAGGATCACTTTTCCGTCGTCTGTCTGTCCATCCGTTTGTCCAGTCACTCTGTGTAATCCTTTTTGTCTCCACATCATGTAATGTGGGTTTAAGATTTTTATAAGCTCACCTGAGCACAACGTGCTCAAGGTGAGCGTTTGTGAACGCCCTTCGTCTGGCGTCCAACGTCAGTCGTGCGTTTTGCGTCGTCAACAATTTGGCTTGTTAACACTCTAGAAACCATATTTTTGGGCCAATCTTCATGAAACTTGGTCAGAATGTTTGTCTCCATAAAATCTTGGACAAATTCGAATTTGGGTCATATGGGTTCAAAAAGTAGGTCACAAGGTCAAATCTTATAAAAAAAACCTTGTTAATACTCTAGAGGCCACCTTTTTGCTCAATCCTCATGAAACTTGGTTAGGATGTTTTTCTCCATAAAATCTTGGACAAGTTTTAATTTGGGCATTTTAGATAAAAAAGTAGGTCATGAGGTCAAATCTTATAAAACCTTGTTGACACTCAGAGGCCACAGTTTGGGCTCAATCTTCATGAAACTTTGTCAGATGTTTTTCTCCATAAAATCTTGGACAAGTTCGAATTTGGGTCATGCGGGGTCAAAAAGTAGGTCTTGAGGTCAAATCTTAGAAAAACTTTGTTAACACTCTAGAGGCCACAATTTTGGCTCAATCTTCATGAAACTTGGTTGGAATGTCTGTTTCCATAAATCTTTGACAAGTTTGATGTAGGGTCATATGGGTCAAAAAGTAGGTCAATTTGAAAAATTCAACATATGTTGTTCATTTATAATCAGGTGAGCGATTCATGGCCATCATGGCCCTCTTATTTATATAAAAGTATTTTAATTTTTCACCAAGCTTTTAAAATGCTCTTTTAACATTGGGTAAAACATGCTTATTTCATAAGTAAGCTGTTAACAGCTTTGAAGGAGCTCTGAACAAGAAATTTTCTTGTGATTGATTTTAAATTTGTATTCAAGCATGTTCATATTCTTTTATTGATTTTCAGTTTAGTTTCATATCACAAAGATTTACAATTCTTATTTATGACATTTCTGATAGCAGTTGAAATGAAGGAAATATCGTATTCTCTTGGAAGCATTTTGGAATTTTAGATTTTTCTCTTTCCTTTTTTTTTTTCAGTGTATAAGATACATAGTTCACTGTTAAAGATTCATGCGGTGTTTTGGATCTTGATACATATTCATATTTATTCAGCATGTAAATTTAAGTTTGGCTTAAAATTTTATCTTTTATAAAATTTGCATTTCACTCTAAATGGAAATACTTAAAATTAACATGTTGCAGATAGGGGGGACTCTTCTAAATTTTTGCCAGAGATTTTTAAGCTCTTAAACAACATGTCAAAAATAGCATCAGACATGCTGCCTTTTCTTGGGAACTTTGGGATGATGTCATAAAATATATTGCATGATATAACCTTAATTACCTTATACAGGCTCATTTTGAAGCATGATGGCCAACAGAGCAGACCCAGATCAGACATTTCCTTCCAGGAGCAGTCTGATCAGGGTCTCCCCTGTTTGCTTATACAATATATATCTCTACACAATCTGCATGGCAACCCCCCCCCCCCCCCAAAAAAAAAACACAACAACACACAGTTTTCATTGACCCTTTAAACTTCAAATTTAATAAATTTCATCAGATCATAAATATGTACATGAATATTCATGAGATAAGGGTAAAGATAATTTATTGTACATTTATTCAAGGATGAAATGTTCCTCACACAAACCTTTCTACAGTTTGGTTTTTCCTTTAAAAAGGCTGTTAAATTATCAGGAAAAGACTTTAAAATCCATCAATTTCAATGTTCCACACTGCACTTTTAATAGCAAAATACTTACCTGTTATTACTTCAGTTGTGTCTATTTGTGCACAGCTTCCAAAACAGAGTCCGCAAAATAAACCATTCCCTAAACCCCCTGTTACCGGAAGTGTAACCCCCGTTCTCCATTGTTTTGGAAGCATCGAGTTTTTAGTGGGTACCTTGTGTGTCCCCTTTTTTGATAGCTTCTGTGCGCTACAGCTCTCTTAGTTTTATTCTTAATTTGTTTTAAATTCCCAAATTTTCCCTTTGGGCCTTTCCTTTTGTAGGGTTTCCTGCTTGGGGACACGGGGTTTTTATTTTTGTTTTTTAATACTGTTTTGTTTGAATTTTTCCTTTTGGGTTTT
>CM037779.1:42023008-42034744 GCA_021229015.1 Solen grandis | reverse complement strand
AGCGGTAAGTTTTGGGTTTCTAAAAAATAATTGTGTTGTATCCCCCTTTAAAGGGGGTTTTCTGCCAACTCTTTACACTGTTTCACAGATATTTCCAAAATTTGAAAAGCGCAGTAAAAAATTTACCCCGAGAGCCAACTATGCGTTTTTCCTCCCATAAACCTGTGCACCCCAAACACACACACACACTACACAGGGATTTGTTTAAATTTGTTAGAAAACCCGAAACATGTTCTATGCTTTTTTAGAAAAATAACAAAAGAAAGTTTGACTTGATTAAAAAGTAAATGTTTGTTTGTTTGTTTGTTTGTTTAATATTTTGCAACGCCCCTGCCGACAGTTTTTAGTCATGTGGAGACTAGTCTACTTGAGACATATATAGTGCTGCCACACTGCAGTATCATCCGTAGACATGTGGCATGGTATCACACCCAGTCACATTACCCAGACACCGCGCCAACCTTTCCTGTAACTACCCTTTTATGCTGAGAACAAAGGAAAGCCTTTAAAGTGCCATTTTACGACTTTGGTATGCCGCGGCCTGAGGTCTTAAACACGGGACCGGTAAAAGCTATGGTGTACAGGCGCTGATATGGGGATATATTGTTTCGAGAGCTACACCCACGTAAAGAAAATAGGAAAATTTTAAATTTTAATTATTTATTTGAATGGATTGCGGCTTTTGGGGACAACGCGGGGAGATAATTTTGGTGTCTTAAATGCGAAATAAATCAACAAATGTCATCCCACCATACTCGATAAATCAGTAAAACTTGGGAAAAAAGACAGAGTGCACTATGTTTAAGCCTGTGAAGATCCGACAAGTTTCCCTAACCATACAGGTACTGATACTAAAAAATAGGCGAAGTTTAGATGAGTGTCGGCATTGGTACGGCAAGCTTTGAGAAAAGCCTCGGTAGATCGGGGATGTTAATAGAAGCTTAGTATCTCGTAATTAAGGTTCTTAGTCAAATGATTACACTTTGGTCCAGTGGAATTTTTTTTTTTCACAGTTCCGAATAAAATACACCATTCAGTATTAAGCAGTGGACTTCAAGACATTTCCCATTTATGTTTAGGTCAGATCAATCGCTCACAAACAAAACTACAAAACAAAGTGTAATTTTGATTAAATGGGTCAGCATTGAATTTAAATTTTATTCAGTGTAGCTTACTGGATAGCTGTAAATCGATTCTTGTGCATCTTAAAACAGGGAAAGGGCTATGGTGAATAGAACGAACACTTTGAATGAATTAGGGAACTATCCTTTATTTGACCTTCCCTGGCACAAATTACTGGGGCGAACATATGGACGTCTTACAAATAGTTGTATACCGTACGAACATTCGTATTTCGAATTGATGTAATAGATAAATAAGCTCACGCTTAAACAAAAAATTTAAAAGTCGATATATTCAAATTTTGCCATCACATAAGACACATTATAATGTGGGTAAAATTTTAAAGGGATAATATGGAGAAATTATTATCATCGGGTGCCTATGTACTTTGATTACGCTACCCTCATCTCAAACTTCTGGGGCAGTGATCCTGTTTGCCTGCTTGTTCGGAACTGCTTATAATTTCTGGGAAAATTTTGGGGTAGGAAATGCTAAGAGGGAAACTGACGAGAAGATCTGAATAGAAAAAAAAGACGGCCATTTTGTTTAGTGATGATAGTGATAGTAGTTGATAGATAGTATGTTGTTGTTGTTGTTGTTTTAAATCTGTTTAAGAAATTATCAGTTTTAAGTTAAAGTATATAAATATAAACCGAGAATAACTGAAAACCCGAAAAAAAAAACTGTTTAACTGCAAGTTTATAACTTGCGATACACTATTAACCAAGCTATAATTGTAAAGGGAAGTAACCTCTGCATGTGTAGTTCTGTGGTATAATATTACGGTATGTAATGATGCCTGGAAACACATTGAGTGTGGATGCCAACAATATAGAAATACATGTGAAACAAAGATGTACAACTTTACGTAGAAAGTCATTTTTACATATTGTATCTTTATTTTTATACATTTCTACTAAAACGAAAGTAAATGGTACATAGTCTAGGGCAATACAATAAATAATTGGCTTGTGAAGGTGAAAACTATGCTTCGTCTCCCTCCAGCCAGCTTCAGACAAGTTCTTGAGACAAAACCAAGTCTGTGTATAACATTCTAACCAGTATCAATAAATATCTAGATATATTCAAGGTGAGACCTAAACATTTTTAAGATATATTCTTATGTTTGTATTTTTATCAGTTTAACAGAATGCAATTTCGTTATGTTCTGTCTTACATGCCACTGCATTCAGTTACTATTCAACAGTCTGGTATAATCAACATATTCATAGTTCTTGATATTTCCGCATCGTTATAATTTACGTTCGTTTCGTTTCTGCCAAAATGTCTCTGTATATAATACATCGGACTTATTGGTTGTGGCGCAGTTCTTGTTTTTAATGATAAAAATTACACTTTTAGATGCTATTGGCCGTTATTCATAACTGAAGGCACGTCCCCTGATATCCGTATGTAAAGATGAAATGACTTTTGAGCCAAATATTGTTTTTTTCAAGTAAGCATTTATTTTAATTTGGTAACCACCACTATCACATGTTCGGTTGTGCCTTACGAAATATTACGTATCATTAGTTCGAATGTGTTTTTTCTTTAAGAAGTATATTACGTTTGAGTTGCAAACAATCCCCCTAAGTCTCAAGTAGACATCGTCTCCAAATGACTGAAATACTGTCGTTGGGACGATAAACCCAACAAGCAAACATATAAACAATCCCCCTAAAATAATTCAATACTTTCGAAATTCAAAGAAAATGCGCATCATAAAGGCTATTCAGTATTCAAATGATCAGTCCAAACACAAAATATCTCTGAAATAAAAGTGCACATTTTTGTATGACTTTGATATGTATGGTATCGTAAACACACCTAAAATCGCCGTAGACCTTGAATCGCCGCAATTTTTACTACGGTCGCGCGAGATTTGCGCGCGCCTTCCGAACTTGTGATGTCAGATTTACTACGATATTTTACACACGATATGGATATCGGATTCAACATCATGTGGTTTAAACAAGTAATTTAAGTATACACTGTTTAGTAAAATTAAAAATATATATAATTTTTTCTATTTCCAAAGTAATTTCCAAAGAAATAAAGTTTAATATAAACTTAAATTCATTTTCTGTCACTGGGACCTAGTTCGTCTGCTTTGTTTACAGTTTATGAATAAAGGTCACATGATCACATTTTTCATAGTATGGCCAAACAAATTTTATCGCTTGTTTTCAGAACAACAGTCCTTATGATAATTTTATTTAAAGTTATTGGGTTTTACTTCTTTTTAGAGACAAAGAGGAAGGCATGATCGTCTATAGGGCCAGTAGGATGTTCAATGTTCCTGAAAGAACTCTCAGAGACAGGTTTTTAGGCCGTGTTGACCCTGATTTATGTGTGATTGCCAAACTCCCTTTACTTAATTAGTATGAGGAGGCCAAATTAGTTTATCACTTTAAGAGAATGGCTGATCTGGGTTATGGATATACACAGCAAGAGTGTGTGGATGTGGCCAGTGAGTTTGTTTGTGAGTTAGGAAAGCGTACAAAGGACAAACCCTTATCAATTAAATTGATGAAATGCTTTTAAAGTAGATGGCCAGAAATTAAGGTAATGAAACTAAGGGGTCTTGAGCATATTAGGGCAAAGATGGCTAGTGAAACTGTTGTCATGTCAAATAATCTTGATAATCTTCAGCATTGCATTCTGAAGAATAGTTTACATGACAAGCCACATTTAATTTACAATATTGATGAAAAAGGTGTTTCAATACAGCATAAACCCCCGCATATTGTTGCAAGTGCTGTCAACCCTTCTCAGGCTGTGAATTCTGGGAAAGGCAACACTGTCACAATACGTGCAGGTAGTGCTAGTGGCTCAGCTGTACCTCCGTATTTTGTATTCCCTGGAAAGAATATGAACTATGATCTGTTACAAGGCGGGTCAACAGGGGTAAATGGAACACACGAGCCACTTGATGTTGGATGTTATTGTCCATTTCAAAAAATGTATCATACACAGATACACAAATATATTCGCCAGACACATGCAGGTATAACCAAGTACGTACAGCATATGTAGCTTGCAAGGTTTACAGTAGAGACCTGTGTCCAGAGAATCTGCAGTCTGCTTTCAGAAGAACTGGAATTTACTCTGCAGATAGAGATGCTATACCAAGAAGCTGCATGATTCGAGCTGAAGTATTTGTAGATCAAGATGAGGACTGTGATAATAACAGCCAAACTAGTTATGCTTCTGTTGAAGGTGGATTGCCTGTAAATGATATTTTTGAGGTCAAAGGGCAACAGTTAGTGTCAGTAAAAAAAGGAGAAATCTATTAAACCTAGAAAAACTGTCAGTAAGCTTGTGTCAGGTAGAGACTTAACCAGTGACATTGTGATTGATGCAATTGAAAAACATGAAAAATCTTTTAAGAAGTCACAAACCACTAAGACTAAATACACACGATCCTTAGATTCCATGAAGTTACCTGCAAAACAAAAATAAAATCTAAAAACCCACAGCCTGGCCCATCACATATCAACCTTGTGCCTGATAGTCCAACAAGTAGTGATGAAAGTGACACAGAAAACGAAAAATGCTATGTAAGGCCACTTTCAAACTAAGTAGCAAGTCTTTCCCTTATAATTGTCAAATGGGGTCAGTGTGATGGCATTAGTAACGGTAGACCCTGCTTGCACTGGACACATCTTGGCAGTTGCACACCCATTAGATTAATAAGAAGGAGAGATGGATTCTTCTGCCCCCATTGCAAAAAAATCTAAAGAGTAATTTGTACAATTTGGTACTGTAAATATGTTATTTTAGGTTAAAAGTTAAAGACGACACTTTAAAAAATTGTTTTTCTATCATTCCGAAAAACAAATGATTTGAATATGTCTGACCTATTCAGAAAATGACTTTCGTGTATCTGAAATACTTCCAGTGACGTCACAGTATCTATTTATAGATAGCGGCGAACTAAGGTACTCTCTAAACAAAGATGGCGCGATGATAGTGACATAGTTCAGCAAACGAATTTCAATAAGTGTTTTGACTGAACATTAAATGTTTGTGCAAAAAATTGACGAACGTTAAATGGAATTCATGATAAAAGTAAATATTTGTTCTATTTCATGTTACTTCTCTGTCTTATGTTCGTTTCTGAATGCGGCGATTCATAGTCTTTCGAGGATATATCATGTGGTATATCCTCAGATGCTCGAAACTTTTATCGCTCGAACAATATTTTTATAAAAGACAAATAAAAGACGACAATTCACAATGAAGGCAACAAATGAAGGCATACCATTAACAATTTGAGAACTTAGTCATAGTATTAAGACCCAGGTTTGAGGAACTCCTGCAAGGCATCGTTTAAAAAATACATGTACTTTCGAAATGTACTCACTATTGCATTATATGTTTCATTGTTATATTCCTAAGTAGGTACTAACATGTGATACTTAACTACATATATTTACTGCAAGCAATCTGTGTTTAGAGGCACAAAATTGTTAATAATTAATACATGTATTATCCGAAGGAGAACAGTAAAAAGTTAATACTTAGTGAATAAAAACATCGAGTTTTCTGGAATAAATCAAATTACCAATATGAACCTATTACAGAATCAAAGAAAGGAACAGCATGGTATCTATAGGCAGATTTTTTGCACTCAATATCAAAAACGTTTTTTTTTTTTTTTTTTTTTTTTTAAGGGCGTAAATTAAAATTTTATTGTATTGCAAATGTTAGATTTATTGAAGGTGGTCTTAATCAGTCGTGACTGTAAAATATCGAATGCTCTAGCCTGATACATGTAGTAAGTTTGATCAGTCAACAAAGTTTTCATAAGGACCACAACCTATCAATACCGCACTTAAGCTTTCGATACCCTTTTGACTTGACTGTACACTGCACTGGCCCTTTGTGAAGGCTCGTACAGCCGCTTTGCCGCTGTGATATGGTTGTATGCGTCTTCTTCTATGTTATCAGTAAATCCGGCGTTATCTTTGCCTGTCACAGTGCTGAATCATACGTACTGTCAATATGATCATTTCCTGCCCCTTTGTAATTTCGCCCGATATGTGAATATGTGTCTCCTTGTGCATTCTTCTTCTGGACTTTGAAGTAGAATGTATCCGGGTCTACTGGTCTTGCTGACAAGATTCCATAGTTTGGATCACTTTTTACAGAGCGACTCTTTAGATTTAGGACATTGTATTCAGTCTCGTGGTTTGTTGAAATGCTGCTTTCAATTGTGGATATATCAGAATAATCATCAAAACCACTTTCTCCAGAACATGCGGAATGCTCCTCAGTTGTTTTTGTTACGTAAGAAGCGTTATACGTATTCTTGGTTGTCGCGTGGCTGTCACCTGTACCATCTGCTCTGCTGCTGGGGTTATCTTTCCTTTGCTTCCCAAATAGTTTTCTTCTGCATCTGGATTAATTTTGACATAATTATTAAAAAAAATATCACTGATCAATAATCTATATCAATATGAAAAAATAATTGAAATGCATGACATCAAAATGATAAATAAATAGAATTGTGAAAATAATTTTAGCCCAGTCTAAATACTGATGCAAATTATTACCTCCCTTGGATACTCACATCCACTTTGGGTAGAATATCATTGTGTTTGTATATGCAATACAAGCATAATTATACATAGATTTGCTTTTACATAAAATCATGGTGTAAGTCTCTATGAATTAATATCTCTGATTTTTTTTTTAAATAATTCAACTAAATATATGTTTTTTTAATTTATTTTTACACTTATGCCATTTAAGTGAGTGTAAACTAATGATCGTAGTTATTTATCACGTGAAATGATATAAGATTTAAACAGTTGAACATGAAAAAATATAACTAAATCAATTTAATTTTTATTAAATGAAAAAAAACATCATTTTTACATAAAATATGTGATATTCAAATAATCTAGCTATGAAAAAAGTAAACGCCCTTAACAGCACTAATTTGTAAATAACTTTCTTAAAACTTACTCGGAAGGCCGTGGGTTCGATCCCCTGCCGCGATATACCAAGTCGAAAAAAAATGTACTGGCATAGCTTCATTGGTTTGTACTCGACCAGCATATGAGGGTAGTTCCCGAACTGGTTGGCCCGGTGTCAGGATAATGTGACTGGGTGTGGTATCATACTACATGACAACGGCGTGATTCTGCAGTACGGCAGCACTATATTTGACTCATGTAGACATTATCTCCAAATTACTGAAATACTGCTAGTTGGACGTTAAACCCGACAAACAAATAAAACTTGCTATGATGTGAAGATTGATATCGGCACACAAACATACATATCAAGTATTACCTCCAAACAATGCCCATAGCGACGACGACCAGTACTATAACGAGAGGGATGATTACATAGCCTGCGATAGGAAACCCATCATTCTTTTCTGCATCGCCATCTGCATCCTTATCTGCATCATCATCTGTAGTGTAAATATAAAACAACATCATTTTATGCTCACATTTTTATCTATATGAAAACATGACTGTTAGTTTCCGATCTAGCCTGCGTTCAGTATGCCGAACCGTATGCAACCGTACGCTTACAGTCAGTTATGAAGGTGCCTCAGTGTCATAAACCATGATGTTCACGTATACATAACTATAGCCTAAGGAGCACGAGAACAGCATGATATGTAGTCCTATTACAACTCCATAGCTGACTGTTAGAGACCGGTTGCATACGGTTTGGCATACTGAACGCACGTCTGGTTCTCCGAACAAACATGCCAAAATGGTAAATCACCAATAGATAAGCGTTTCGTTTATACGAAAGGTGTTAAATTTATTATGAAACACTGTCAAAAAAAACGTAATAAAAATCTTTCAGCTGACAAAGCCTCGTGTAAAGCGATAACTACATGTAAAGTTGTGTATATAATACACACTCAACAAATTTGAACTCATAGACAAAAAATAAATGTCCACTTGAGCGCATTATTTTATGACTTTTGAAGCCAAAAAAATGTCCTACAGAAATCATTGTGAAACAAGTAAAACAGATGGGACATAATGTTGCATCGCATTCAGCATTGTAAATGTGTAATTCGTAACAACGTACACAAAACAGGTAAAAGTGGAACTTTTACTAAACATTGTACAGCAGCTACTGCTGACGTCGAACGGAAAATCCGTAATATGTTAAAGAGAAATGTCAGCCAAGTGTGGAATGTCTCTAGGTACTGTTAACAGAATTTAAGCCAAAAACCCTGGAGAAAATGCCGTGTTCATAGGCTTAGTGAGGCCGTTTGTTCTAATGAGACAGACATTAATAAATTTAAGTTCGTTAAACGAAATGCATTTGCACCTGGGTTTATGGTTTGGGCCGGTGTATGTTTTTATGGCAAGACATCTTGTTATCAATAAAAGGGTGAAAGTCAATGTAAAATATTACATAGACAAGGTTCTGAGGCCATTTCTGAAAAAGAAAAGATGTTCCTCGCCTTTTCTGGAAGAGAAAATGATATGGTGTTCCATCTAGACTCGCTTTCTAGTCACACTGCCAAAATTACCATTGATTTTCTCAAGAAACACAAAGTCAATTATATAATTCCTGCAGAATGGATCCCAAAAAGCCCAGATGCAGCTCACGTGGACTTTGGTATTTGGGGCGCATTCTGAAACGTAAGCTACATAAACGCAAGATTTTTTACCATTGCTGATAGTAGTTATGTTCAATCGATCTTATCTTAAAAAGGCGCCTAAAGACGAATGGAACAAACTTGAGCAAACGTGCTCAAGCTGGCCTAGAATGTGGAGAATGATTTACTATTGCCATGGATCCCAGATTGAGCATCTGTTGCAATAAAATAAAACGTATGCGAGTAAATAATTAAGCTGTGTTTAAAACTGGTTCATAATAAATTGAACACCTCTCGTATTATATTTTATTGATATAATTACCAAACGGTTTTGGAGCTTGCCTTGAATAAAAAAAAAAACACAATTTCTTTTAAGATATGAAAAAGATTCAATTTCAACATATTTTAAGAATTTCGTGTTTTTGAAACAAAAATATTCTTAATGACGTCAGAATGTGCTGTACATGTATGTTATATTAATTATGTTTAGAGCATAGATAAAGTCAATTGCGTGAACTGTGTACAAATTACGATGTCATGATCGGAAAGTATGACATTATTTAAACGATACGTCTTCTAGAAATGAAGTATTCCAAAAATATAACAATGCTTTGACAGACTTAAAAAAACAAGAACAATATACCAAATTACTCTACAAGGTGTCAGGTCTTAGCAGTTTATAAATAACTTTCATAATCCCAGTATACTTTTATCATGCAGATTCTGTTAAATATTTCTTGATATCATGATTACTGTAATAATCTATAATTTAATGGTAATGTTTAGTTGTTCAAAATTTTTAAAGGTGTTCTGATATCAATAAAGACTGTTCTCGGTGTGGTTTGATTTTTTTTTAAGATAAAAAATTCGTAATTTCAAATTCCTTTCTCTTTTTCATGTACTAATCTTTGACACGGATAACTAGTGCGCAAACATCTAAGAGCTTTAATCAGAATAAATGTTATTTAAATCAAAATCAGACGGATGTGTTATTAATACAAATGTATTGTTGTTGTTGTT
Organism: Solen grandis; assembly: GCA_021229015.1. Taxonomy (NCBI): domain Eukaryota; kingdom Metazoa; phylum Mollusca; class Bivalvia; order Adapedonta; family Solenidae; genus Solen; species Solen grandis. The sequence continues at coordinate 42,025,017 of CM037779.1, read as the reverse complement.
GTTGTTGTTGTTGTTGTTGTTTTTCTAGAAGTTAAAGTCCGTCTGTCATAATGCAAAAATGGATTCGTTTCATTAATTGAAGTAATGAATTCATCAGTATAAAGTGACGTGTGTCTTTCTATATTCAAAGTATTATACGCTTACCTGGTTTTGAATAATTCTCTGTATAACCAGTTGTAGACGTTTCGGTATGTTTTTCAGAAGCTGAAGTCGAAGATTTTCTTGTGGATGTAACAGAATCCGAGTATTTACTATACTGAGTACTATTATTTGTTATTGTCTGAAAGATGGGATTTTCAGCTGAGGTGGTTTGAATGGTAGTCGGCTGGTCTGTAACAGATGGTTTTGTAGAAGGATAGTGAATGTCGTTGATTGAGAATCAAAATGTAAAAATGTCTCAGTAGCAGTTAAACTGCATTTCACAGATGTCAGGTGTCTATTGTATGCTTTAAATCAGTGGGTGTTTCATGAAAGCGGTTCCATCAACCAATTCGGACATTCGAGGACTAAGACATTATATTGTTTCTAGACTCTTACTCATACTTTTCTCAACAAAATGACATATCTTTGAATTTATTTCACCTCAGTTTACATAGGATTAAAACGATTAAGACACTGATTAAAAACTTGTTTGTTAAACTTCAGCAGCAAATTCAATCATTTTATTTCAATGTCTCATTCACCGAAAGAAATGTATGTACATTTAAAATTGAACAAAATGCAAAATGTTTTTTTCTTCAAACAAGCAATTGCACGATTCATGTAGCTTTATGTAAATAATATAACCGTATACTTACCACATGAATATGTTATTTTAAGTAGTTGGTAGTATTCACCAGTTTCGGGTAGTTTGTGTATATCGATCGTTCTCCAGCACTGTACAGTTGTACACGCATGCTTGTGTGTTATGTTGGCTGATTTCGGCGTAGTTTCATTGCAACAGTGTTGTCCATTCCCACACTGTGATATGGACTTACAGTGGAGGGCAACATGCATCGTCACGGATATGTCTCTCCCGTCACATTGGTCTTGTGAAGAGTAGGGAGCCCTTTGGCATATCCCGCTGTTGCTGTCATTTGTTTTTATGTAACATATATCTAAAGTGTATCCTATTATGATATGAGGATAGCCATTCACTGAAAAATAAATAATTTAATAAGGAAATCATGTGTATCACTTAATTTAGATGATAAGCGGCACAGAAATCCATGTACAAGATATAACTTAAATGTTGAGATTTTTTCCACCATATTATATTAACAATACCACAATTTTTTTCAGATTTCTGTAAATAAGATGTTCCTACTTCGCTGCATCTTGCGACTTTACCCACTCGGTTACTCCAGTTGATTATAAAGTGGTTATAAAGAGTGAGCATACATAAGCTTATCATGTAAACATTTATTTGTGTAAATTTGAATAGTTATCGATCAAAGTTATCGACGAGGAAACATATGATAACCGTTTTGAGCTCCTGCTGCATTAAAGATAGAACAAGAAGAAAGAAAAACTTATTTAGGAAGTTTCAAAACTACAAGGAGGACAAGCACATAACGATTTTTAATTTATGTTTGTACTCTCTCTCTCTCTCTCTCTCTCTCTCTCATTTCTATTCGTTTTGCATGATATTGCTCTGTTTATATTTGGAAACTAAGACATTTTAAGGTGGACAAGCAGTTCTGATTAAGATATATATTCTAGAATGGCAATTTACGTTCTACTTAAAAAAAATCAGTGTTTGGAGAGATATAAAATAAAACATATTCAAACTCATTTTAAGTCAGAAGTATTAGGTAGTGTCAATAATATTGGTCTAAGATTAAAGTCACTTTCCTTTTGAGACTTGCTGTCAGTATTTTATTTTAAACGTGGAAAGACACCAGTTATTGCATTAAAGGTACGGATGCAGGCTGGATCTTATTCAGTACGTCCTTTTTTTGTTATGATTACGATAAAAATAAAGAGAAAGGGGGGGTTGTAGTTGAAGAGAAGAATAGCAAAAAAAGGGG
>CM037779.1:41972908-42022908 GCA_021229015.1 Solen grandis | reverse complement strand
ATAGGTATCGTATTGTGTAACTATTGATATAAAAATCTTGAATATGTGAATACAAAATCATTCTAAACCCTCAGATTTATTTTTTGTTTGCTTGCTTATGGCCAACAGGATTTCAATCATTGGGGGACTTTTTTATTAAGACCATGTTCAGAAAAATGTACATGTAAATTACTTGTTTATATGTGATTGTAGTAATCCATAGTTTTTCAATAAAGAATGAAGTTTTTGAGTAAAGAATAGTAAGAACAATTTTGCAATAATAACCTTTCACAAAAGCGATATCGTAAAAAACAAATTTGGTAGCCGAGCGAGTTTTTTTTTGTGAAAGAACGCTAGAATGGAAAAACCGACGACTGAAAAAAGAGTGGGGAACCTCGAAAAGACTACGGCAAGTCTTCAACGAAACATTAGTGAACTACGATTTAAAAAATCCAGAACAAAAGCAGTATTCACTAGATTTTTTAATCATTTGGCTGAATTAACACAAGAAAAAACTTGTTGCAATTGAGAAAATGATAATGCTTTTTGAAAATGTGCTTTCGACTATAAACAATTTGCCGCATGTTGGAAACAGTTATGACAAAATAATGAATGAATACAGATAATATATTAAAAACAATGGCAACCCTGGCAAATGCAAAGATTTTCAATACAGACATTCTATGGTGAAAAAGTCCAGTATGACCACTCGAATCATCGTTTACAGCCTGTATTGACAATGTCCAGCAGCACCCACAGTTTTCAAACCGACCCAAAAGGGAAAACTCTCAAAGTATAGAAAAAATTTTTGCGATCTACTTGACATTGTATCATTCACATTAAAGGGGCGGTCTAAATGAAGAAACTATTCTAGATCTCTTTTATTCAAATGAAAAAAAGAAAGTTGCTTGAAATGTTGGTTGAATATTATCGATAGTTGGCAGAAAATAAAAAACCGAGGAAATTGTTTGTGTTACGTGAACTTGTAAAATAGAGAGGGGTGAATTTCACATGGTGGCAAATTAAAAAAAATAATGGAAATCACAACGTAGGATATGTCAAAACCATGTAGAAAGATATATCCACAACGCCGAAGACTTTTTAGCAAAATAGGACCATTTTTAAAATGTAAAATGTGTAGTCGTGATCACGGCGTGTGGTTTCAAAGACAAAATACCAGATAGGTGGGGGAACAGGTCAAGAAAAAACATTTATGTTTTTCGATGTCTAGGGGCCAACCATACAGGAATTTCCTCCAGAAGAACAATAGTTATTTGGTTTTAGAGGATTTCGTTGTACGTTTAAACATTGTTAGGTACTTTCAAGAAGCTTCATGGTTTTAAAAGTAAAGTTATAGTCAATCAACAGAACCAACATGCAAACCACAATTACTCTCAGAAATCCAAGTGAGTATATAGCATTGGGGACAATTTTTCCAGTGTACTTGACAAATGAGATTTTAATGCACTTCATGACGATGACAGCACGAAATTTGTATATCAATGTCGATGTTACTGAAAGTTATGATTGAGAGGGCAGAATAAAGGGAAAATTTTCCCTGGAAAGTTTGAATGGACATTTAAAAACATTTGAGACAAGCCTGTAACAGTCAAATTAAAAATGTAATGGTCAACTGAGAAATTAGTCACAGGGGAAAATGACTGTTGTAGACGAATAAGCACAAAGCAAATTGGGCCCTATTTACATGACATTCCATTTTCCAATGTGTAACACAAAGTCTGTTGTTGAATGCTTATTGAGTTTCAACTTGGGAGGGTTTCATTTTTCATTGAAAAGTATCAGACCAGCCAGCGCAGCCATGTGCCAGATAACAATCCTTAGACGGACATGGTAGGGGGAACAACTACAGGCAGCATAAGCAATATTCAGCACACAAATTTGGGGTTAAATTCTTCACAAAGAATCATTTAGAGTTGTCAAAAACCAAAATTTACAAAAAATGACATTTCTTAGCAAACTGTCATCACTGTTTGAATCCATTGGGTTTTGTGGCTCAATTTATTATTTCCGGGAAAAATTGTGATACAAGAAATATGGACCAGTGGAACAGGTTTGGGGCGAACCATTAGATGAAATTTTAAAAAAAGAGAGAAGAATCGTGGATGTCAGAGAGAGGAACATCTGTGTTTCAAAGGGGTTTGAGGTTAGAATGCAAGTAGAAAGTTTCAGCTACATACATTAGTTGATTCCTCAGAGGGAAGCCTATGGATATTGTCTACCAAAAAAAAGCATATACAGATGGAACTGAGAGCATGTGCTAATTAAAAAGCAAAATCGAAAGTAGTGCCAATGACATCTGTGTGTATAAAACATTTGGAATTGATGGCGACTGTGTTGGTTTACGTAGGCTTAAAGTGTTGCAAGTGCATTAACTGTACCTACAAAAACATTGTGTACGGGTTTTGACAATATGAACGTGCTATGGTGGTTCAAAAGGCCCATTGCAGTTCAAGACATTTGAAGAAAAACAGAGTAGGTGAGATACAATGCCTGTCCACCTGGACAGAGGAGAACAATTCAACCAGTTAAACCCAGCAACATTATTTCAAGAGGTATTATTGCAGGATTTAATAGAGTGTAACCTATGGTGGAATGGTCCTGCATTTTTGGGAATGAAAGAAGAATATTGGCCAGAAATAGGCCCAATGCAGAGAATTGTCAGGGACGTTGTATTGAGAAAAAGTAAAAAACTCTAAAATCTTTGAAGACAGAAAAGTTTGTACTTTTATCACATATGAAGCTAAAGATTTGGAAATTGAAACCTGAAAGGTTTCATATTTCTTGAGGTTAATTTAGGCTTCGTGCACGGGGGAATAGATTTATCTGCAATTGTCAGCTTGACAAACAAGAGAGAAAATGGTGAACTTAATTCAAAGAGTTTGGAGATTCTGAAATGGAATTAGTTAGAATGACTTTCAGAGGAATACCCTGCATTAATAAAATGCCATCGTTACAAAAAATCTAGCAAAGTGACAGTTTACAGCCAAGACATGAATTGGACGGAGATGTGGTAGCAGAATCAAAGAAACAGAGCATTTCCCCATGAGTACAAGCCCCCCCATTGTATTCCTAGAAGGACTAGGTAACCAAAAGTCCCAGAAAAAAAATCATGAAGCAGGGACAAATCATACACTTAGTGTCATATCAGCCAAGAACGGGTAATTACAGTCAGAGAAGAGATAAGGGATTGGGGAAAACCTTGTGTGAGTATGATTTTTTTTCCCAAAAGGGATTCGAATCATGCCATCACTAAAGCATTTTTCGTATGCAAAGATATGGAGGACCTTTTATAACCTGAAAGGTAGAGTAAAAAAGAAGAGAAAAACGTTACTGTGTTTGTTCACAGGCTTAATACAAGGGTGTACATCTTGAAATGGTTTTAGGGCTTTGAAACGGACTCATTTTTTAATGTATTCTCCGCATGGTAAAAAAGGGGGGAATTGCGATTTTAAGTCTTGACAGAAATGCCAAATTTTAAAGGTGCTCATAGAGAGCTCAAAGAACTAATTGAACAAATTTAAAAAAGAATAAAGTGGTTAGGTGTACTTAGAACAAGTGGTTAAGTAGCATTTCATTACCCCACATCCTCCTCATTTTTGGGGGTGCATATAGATCATGATTAAAGCAGCAAAGAGGGCTATCATGCTAACCTGAAAATGCAGATGTAACGGACAAATAACTCCTGACAACATGTACAGAGGCTGAATCGTGATAAATTCTCGATCGCTTCCTACCAGTTGCTAAAGGGTGCTGAAATAAACTTTTCTTCGAATCACTTTATCCATGGCAAGCTGGAGGTCAGTTTGCACCGAGTCAGTGGATTAACACATAGTCCAACTCACGAAAACGATGGAGAAGAATCAAAAAATTATGGCAAATTTCAGGTAACGATGGCTTCAAAAGTTGTTACCAGGGTTTCCCATCCTACACAAAATGGGTTCAGCCCAAACGTGACTTGTGTGTCGATGATGTGGTTCTGAATGTGCGTCAAAGTGTAAAACAAAGTGTATCCAGGTTCTGATAGAAAAGTGCGCGTCGTTAATATTAAAAAGGGCAAAACATTCTGGTTCGACGGTAACGAAAGTGTGCTTAATTGAAATGTTTCCCAAGCATAGGACTGTACATTGACAAAATTGATATTGCGCGTCGTATTAAAAACCGTGGAGAAGTGACAAAAAAAACGATTAGTGTAGTGGACCTTTTATGATAGGTGTTTTTTCTGGATGAATAATATAAAATACAGATGGTCCTATGTTAAAAGGGATAATAACCCCTGTACCTCCAAAAGTGTAATGTTATCCGGTTTATTAACACAAATCTTGCTACAGAAATTATAAAAACTGTACAAGAGGAAACATCTTTTCCAGTTGAAGATGTCTCACAAAGCAGTATCTAGATGTACCAACAGCCAATAATTTTGTAAGATTATTTAATAAAAGAAAGTAATTTGAATAATGCTTAATCCAAATCTGCAGTTATAAGCTTTAAAATTGAGATTTTAAATGTTTTTGTGGTAAATAAGATTCATTTTGAGATAACATAGCCATATCGAGATTATATAGCCATGTCGAGATTGCTTTGCCATATTGAGATTACATAGTCCTATTGAGATACAAGCCCTTTTGGTTACCTTTCATATTTGTATTTTTAAATTTGTAGTTTCATCTAGTCAGAGGAGTTTTCAACATTTTATTTTTTTTTGTAAAAAATTTTAGATAAGAAAGAAGTTTAAAATCAAGTGCAATTATACCAAGTTCGGTCGTATGTCACTTTATTGCATAGTAAGGTCTCTATAATTTTGAAGTTTGTAATCAGAAAATAAAATTCACCTCTTTTTCAGGGTTTCTTAATAAAGAAAGTCTTCTTTTCTTTATATATAATTTTGTGTTTGTAGCTGTAGGTATTTTTAAATGAAAAAGAAAAAGTAAGCTTAAAAAATGGTTTGAATGTTATGAAGCATAATGCATCCCTGTCTGTATCTTGAATGCTTATGATTACAAGTTGCAAAAAGAAAAATAGGATTGATATGATATAGGAGTATCAAGTTATTTCTTATCATTTCATGTAAAAATATCTAGAGTTTCTTAATTGTTTAGAAACGTTCACATTGGAATGGTATAAATTTTGAAAATGTGATCAATGTATCAGATTTGAAATTGTTTGAAAGAATGTCTCAGGTTTATGTTACCCAAGATGCTGAGTAATAGATAAACTTTCATAGTATAATGATAAGTAACATTGATAACTGTTTAAAAAGTAACTACTGATGTTTGGCATTGTCGAAGGGGATAGATAAGTAGATTAGCAAGAAGTTAACTACTGTTTTTTTTAAATCGATCGATAGAAATTTCATAGATTTCAAAAAAAAATATAGTTGGAAATTTTGTATTATATAGCATGCTTATGCTAACCGCTTGCAAAGGAAATGTTTCCTTCGCGAAGGATAAACATGTTGCATAAACAAAATCTATACCAAATCGTTAATAGTCACAAAGTACAGTATTCATATAGTTTTTTTTGTTTTGTTTTAATTCTGTTCGGTTGTTACCCTTAAAAAATTAGGGAAGTTTGGGGTAGATTCCCAATTTTTAAAATTTATAGCAGTGGTAAGGATAGTGTGTAAGAATGATAATTAAGGTTTCGTAAAATTATGTTTTTTCATCTGTTTATCATTTTTGTTTTGTCATATTTTAAAATATTGATAATTAAGGATGTAACAAGAAAGGGGAGAATCATGGAAAAGGATCGTAAATATCGACCACGATGTGAATTAGGAATCAAACGTTGATTTTATGGGTTTTTTTTATTCCCCCTTGCAAATTAAGGGAAACAACATTAATAACGGGAAAAAAGCGATATCGTCAAAAAGAATTTTTTCTTTTTCAAACGCAAACAAATTCTCATACACATCTCGTGCGTCAATGTATATATATAAAAAACTAAAAGAACCATTCTCCGAACCATACTACTAACCGGAACCGGAATAACCGTTACAGGGGTTTATTATGAAATGTTTTTAAAGATAATAGCTAAATGGGGATTGTTTTAAATTAAAAAAAGTACATTCCTACATGAAAACAAAAATTTTAGAGTAATGCCGTCTTGATGTGGCACATAAGCAATGAATGGACGGACACCCAAAAAACTTTGCAAAACTATACGGCTGACAGATACGTTAAAGTAAACTTTTTATGCCTATGGGAGCGAGTGAGGGATATTTTGAATTCCTTTTAAAATGCAGTCACGTTAGTATTTTATTCAGGTTCCGGTTTTGGTGTAAACAGTTGTGTTCCATCATTTTGTAGCTATTTGATTCCCAATTTTAAGATATTTTGGTATTCTTGTGATGGAGGAATAATTTTGTGATACAGAACACTTTTTGCGAAAATCTCGATATCCTATTTTTTAGTAAGAACTGAAAAGTATAGACAATTTTGCGATTCTCTTTTCTTTTTTTTTTTTTTTTTTTGGTTCTCTTTCTTCTCAAGGAGAACCCTCGCCCCTCCTCAACACACGCAGGCATAAAGGACGCACGACAGAATTTTCGTCCCCGCATGACTGAACCGCCCCCAGCTGAAGCAAGATTACGGGGATATGACAGTCTCTGACAGTATGTCAAGCTGTTGATGATGACATAATTACTCAAGTCAACTATTAATGTAAATCTAATACAGATCAAACATTAAAGGAATACATTCATTACCAAAAATGTCATACTGTAAAGTGTGCCGGCGGGTCCCCAAGATGAAATAAGTCACCCGTCATTTTTCTGCACAGTAGTTTATACAGGACCTAGGAGAGAAATTAAAGGGCGTTGCTAAAGATATTTTGTATGAAAACTGCTGCGTTTGTGTGTTTATCACGATTATCACAGGATGACAGCTCCAAGGCTAACAAGGCTTGCCGAGAGAGCCCGCCCGGAACATTCCGGGATGTCCCAAAACGAACCTTATGAATAGATAAAAACTCGTTGTACTCCGTGCGAGCGGAAATGTGCCATTGCTTGTTATATCCTTTCTGCATTTCAATCTGGCGAACACACGAAGGATTACTAGATGTAATTTGCTACTGCAATTAAAACTCTGACTTGTCCCAGCGAATGTGAAATTCCGAAACTAGACATCATGGCGATGATATCCATCCACACGGCTGAAATCTCAAGGATCTCCCAACAACAGTCTAACGACTCCTTGCTAATAAGAACCATACGTGAGTTGTATGTTAAGCAGTTATTGTGACACACTTAACAGCATTATGGCGCGACTAAGATACCGCCGGTTCCCAGCACGGAAGTCGGCAAAGACTGCGACAGTGAGACCAGTTAATATATGGGTATTGTAAAATGTGGTATCAGTGTGCACAGATCTTTCAATGAGACGAACTATTCCAAGTGCTGAAATTGTTTTACAGAAGAAAAGGAAATTAAACAAACAGACAATGCAGTCCAACTGGGTGGTTTAAACGCATTCATTGATGATCGAATACAAAGGCGAAGGATTTCTGCACACGGTGAATTCTAAAGCTATTGTATATAAGGTTTTAAACGCCCTGAACTCAAGAACAGGCGGCTTCATATAGATTGTGGTGTAAATTCCTAAATTACCTGAACCCAAATGCGTATGAGTGTAACACCTCTGTAAAAATTTAAATACCCATTATTTACGATAACCTCGTCAAATTTTACTTTTTGAGTATCTCTTACAGATATGTATATGAATGTTTGAAAACATCCAATGTAATCTCATCTCCTCAAACGAAATATACATGGAATTGAAACTGTTTACTTTGCTGTTATAATGTTCTCTACTGCAGTGTCTATTTCTCATGTAATTAACATTATTTATTAATATCGTAGATATGCAAATATCACCGATTTTGTGGAAATAAAGATCATGTATTTTATCATATTGTATTGCAAGGATGATCTTGTTTATAAAAAGGAACAAAGGCATCTCGCCTGTGGTAAGCGATCGGTATTACAAACAAACTTTGCAATATAATTCAAAATCATCATTATCATGCACTTATTTGCGGAGTGCAAGGTCACAATATCAAATGTACAAACATGAAATATATCTTAACACGGGCATGTCAGTACAACTGCAATGACCTATCATCATTTTCCCATATCCTGGCTAAAAGTAGCATTGGAAGTGCTATGTATATAATAATACACATATGGTACATAAAATCACGACAGAAAGTCCTTCTTATACCAAGTCTAATTTTTTGAATGCTCGGTACCGTTACAATGCTTAAAATTTCTCAACATTCACTTGCTTTAACTCGTATATGGATTTATTTTTAACGGATTTTGATATCCTCGAAAAAACTACAAAAATATGTTCATGTCAATTTCTACACTTTGTAATTTATAGTAAGATCTTTTAACACTGCATAAATTTAGCAACAGGCATGTTCATATTAGTATATATATGTACAGAAATAAATACTTTTCGAGGTACCAGCAGCTAAATTCACTAAGGGTAACGCCATTTTTGGTTTTTATTACGTGCCATTCAAGCTTGATCTTCAAAAACTGAATATCATCTGAAACATCAGATCTATCCCCATATTTTCTCGATTGTAGTAATTGCATATAAAAAACAATTCAATGATATGCAATGCCAATTTGCCACTTATAATAATTTTTTTTCATCATTGAATTTAAACATTTAACGATAGGTCGTACACACAAATAGATGTCTCTTAAACGCACACGATCATTTCTTGACAGAGCATAGCTTATATTAAATAATATCATTATTGACGTGTATTAAAAAAGTGCACGAAATATCATAATAGAATTTTTTCTATCCAACCCGCGGGAACTCGTTTCAGTCCTAATATGACACCGTTTAAATGTTTCTGAAAGTATTTATCTTTCTAGTTAGGTAGTTGTATAAAGTTTGTGTAAAAACATTATAACTATGGTTTTGTTTTATTTTACATCATAATGTAGGTTCGCCATTTAAGCTAGAACAGACTAGAAGAAAAAATTGTACTTGAGAAGGTAGTTTTAATGCATCAATGGCTTTCTACATACGATACGTGCACAGTATAAGTAATCAATTAAAAACACAATTTAACCAAAAGTGATTCACAGCATTCCTTATTTATTTTCTCAGTGAATGGATCTCCTCAAATCATCATCGGATACATTAAGAGTGTTATGTCACATGATGTTAAGTGACAACAGCAGTGTCATGTGCCGAGTGACACCCCCTATCATGTTCAATGTACATTTCAGTTAAAGAAATAAAGATGTATTATTGTCCGTCGCTGTAACTCATCTACGCAGTGTGAGACAGTAGAATGCTGCCTCCATTATACCATGAAACCACGCAGGTACCAGCCACTTTTAAAACAACTGTATACGTGTACAACTGAACAGTGCTTGAGTATTCGTTTACAAGAACTGCCTAGCATTGGTTAATACTATCAAGTACTTAGTGTACACTATTCCTGTAGTAAGTGTTCATTTAATTGTAATTACATGATTGATTTTACAAAACGTATGCACATATCAAGAAATTAAAATATCAAACCTTAAACCAGCAAATCAAGTGTATCATACCTTAGAAAAAGCGGTTGGTCGACGTTATAATTTCAAAACATTTACATTAACTTTGCAATTACACATAACAGTAGCATTAATTTGCGTAACTTTTATTGCGAAAACACCATGTTTTGTTTTTATTTTTATCATGATCCCAAGAATAAATAAATTCAGAGAAAAAAAGTCATACATTCGTAACGGTTATATAAATATATCTCCATAATTACCACACTTTAGTGATAAAACTAATGCCTGTTCTAAACAATCTGACTAAAGTCATCTCCTATATATACGTTACGCTACATAAGGCTCTGAGGACGACCCGTTGACGTTTGTCTTCTGGATATTTCTTTCTCAGCCAATCAGATCGTAGCTTGCAGTGAGTGTTCAATATCTATATTTAGCACAGTCATTTCAGCAGGAGTGTTAACGACACCTTAGCGACGTCATAGAGTCCGTCAACGTCGACATTGAAAAAAAAAAAAAAAAAAAAAAAAAAAACCCAAAAAACAAAACAAAAAAAAACAACAATAGTACACAATTTATAAAATAAAGTGACTAGTTCAGCCAGGGTGCATGACACACTCTTGTCTATTTTTAGCAATGTCATCGCGTCCTTATGAAATTAACACGGTAACAAAATTCGAATCGACAGAACGTGTATTCAGTGAGGGGCGTTATAAAAGTTTAAGAGAGAGAGAGAGAGAGAGAGAGCGATTGTTTGTATGCTGCAATTTGATAAGAGCCACCAAGGATTCTATATATAACTACCTGGAGCTACATTACACTTAAATGAAGACAAATATGGGATACAATTTTGAATTATTAATAAGAAATGTTATGGTAACGAATCTTAAATCTTAAAACAGACATATTATCAGGCGTGCAGCGCAGTGACGTCAAAATGTTTTAGGTTCGCAAAATAGCACCCAGGACAGTCAATGTTTTACGGGTGTCGTGTTACGCATTTTTTTGTATAAAGCGCTATACCAATCTACTTCAAACATTTTCATGACGGCATTCACATACATGATACGATGATTTTTGTTGATCTACCAAGGAACATTGTGGTCCGAAAAAAAAGGACAAAGGACCTTAATGGAAAGTAGAGTTTATAATTACTCCCTTTTTGGTGATATCTTTAACATATAATGTTGATTATAATGGCTAAATAATCCCCGCATCTGTTGACTGTGAGCATGTATTGATCGAACTTGTCATGTAATTGTTCAGGATATTCTACTGAAGTCTTGCCCAAAGATGTGTAAATCATGAATATGAAATTTAAGGAACAAGACGTTGTAATGGAGACGCTATTTTTAACAATGTTTATCCACGACCTTTTTATATCGACCTGCTTTACATTTAACAATTGATTCAGGCTTTTTGGAACGGAAGTTTGATTTTTATTGCTGAGAACCAAACGAACGCTCTGTACATGTTTATATAGGACCTAAATCAAGATTAGTAGAAGTATTATGGCGTCGAGGGATGCTTTTCTAATAGACAAATTTTGATAAGCATCATTAATACTAATCATATCCACTATATATATATATATTATTTAATCAACCAATACATGTCAACTTTGTACTTACTTGCGATAAAAGTGTATATTCATGTCTCGAAAAAAAAAGAAAAAAGAATAATACATCGGCATGTCCCGAATTGTAGAGTGTGACTACAGTCATACAACTCATACATTGAAACTCTGAAAATGCAAGATCATATATACATTTTGCATTTTCCAGATTCCCAACCAAACACATACATGTACATCATTCTGCAAAACCATCTGTTACAGGCATTGAATCCACCAGTCAAAAACGATCTTCAACTGCAGTTCCTGAAAAAGCTACCATAACTGATTCTACAAACAATAAAGAGAAACATTCAAGACAAGGTAACAGTATCATTACAGACTTTTTATTCAGGTACATAATGTTTAATCACCGATATTTGATCACACTAAACCAATTCTCGGATGTAAAATAATTGAGCGATCAAGCGATTATTTTCAAGGTTTGTGAAGCGAGCAAAAATAATGCATCTTTCATACGGGTTTTAATACTGCCGCAACAACCATTTTCGCAGTATATAATCTACACTGTTAACCTCCTACCCACGGCAAAGCATTCAGACACCCTGGTCATGAGGCCAGTTTGCACATCTGTGCATTCAGATCAGGGTTCACAAGTTCACCTTTCTCATTTGATATATTGGAAAAAGGTTTACTGCCTATCAATAACTATCGAGTGGTTATCAAAATTGAATAAAAATAACATTTTTGTTAATGATAAAGTTATATCACGGCACAAGTTAGCTTAGATAGCATTTTGTATATCCTTATACAGTTGCATACATTATGTCAAAATGCTATTATTTTATTTCACCCAACGGCTGCAGTGAGTGTCAATATCTAAATGTATATTTACAGCACATTGTCGGTAAGTCGTTAAGCGTGCTATTTCAGCCCCATTTCCTGACTTCATTATCAGTGTAACTATTTACATCTACTACAGTATCTACGAAGAATTCTGAATCTTATCTAGAGATGAGATTAAAATAAATCATTTTACATTGATTAAAAAACTAGTTGTTTCAACGTATAGCAATATACATGTATATATCTTGACGACATCTGTTCATTTCAAAGGTAATGAATTGAGAATGTCATGTACATGTATATGCTATAAATATTTATAGACAGGTATGTCAACATCTAGATTTAATATTTTAAAAAATAATTAACAGATTTATGAATGGCCTAAAAATGACAAATATATATATATATAATGTATTGAGAACATAATGTATTGTTATTCAGATCATACATGGATTGGCAGATTGACTATGCCAATCTATGAGATTATGATTATGATTTTTATCATTTCTTTTTCAAGCACTACGTGAAACCTTGGAATTAATATTGGAATTTATTATGTTGATTTGCACACAACTGAAACTTAATATATGCTTATATGAACTTTTGGCTCATGCGGTTTTCTTTAAGACATATATTAACACTACAGATGAGGATGCTGGGTTTCCTATCGCAGGCTATGTTATCATCCCGACCGTAATAGTTCTGGTCGCTGTTGTTATGGGCCTTGTTTGGAGGTAATACCTCATAAATTATTTTATAAATATAATAGCTTTTTATAATTTAGATGATGAAAAAAATGTTATATCATGTACTAGTTATGATTTTTTCGCATTATCGTTATCAATAAAATAGCATATTCATATAAATAAATTTATATAACTATTGAACACTGTTTTATTTAGTTTTTATGACATTTTCATATTTAGGACATACAATAATAAAATGATAATCGTCTTCAACATACATAGCATTACAAGTTGTACTGTATCTATAAGCTCTTTCTATTCAATCTAGATACAGAAGGAGGCTATTTAGAAAGCAAAAGGAAGATAGCCCTAACACTAGAGCAGGTGGTACTGGTCAGAGCCAGGCGGCAACTATCAAAAAAAATCTAGATACAGAAGGAGGCTATTTGGAAAGCGCATGTCTCCTTGTGAAACCAAAACAATGAGGAACATCCAGCATGTTCTGGAGAAAGTGGTTTTGATGATTTTTCTGAGATATCAACAATTGAAAACAGCATCTCAACAAGTCACGAGACTGAATATAATGTCCTAAATCTTAAGGGCCGTTCTGTAAACAGTGACCCAAACTATGGAATCTTGTCGGCAAGACCAGTAGACCCGGATACATTTTATTTCTAACTCCAGAAGCAAACCAGCGGTATACAAGGAGATACGTGTTCTCACATCGGCCAACATTACAAGGGAGGAGGAGATAATGACAGTACGTATGATTCAACACACATTGCAGCTAAAGATAACGGCAAAGCAAAACTGACAGATAATCACGAGGAAGACACATACAACTATATCGAAACAACACAAGCAGTGTCTTCCCAACGAGGCAGTGCAGTATACAGCAAAGTTACAAGGCCAAAGTCTTAAACGAATTTAAAACTAAGGTGGACGGTCTGACAAGTTTTAATTTCTGCGATTCATATTTTTTTTTTCTTTCGGGAGAACACAATCCTTTTTAATCTTTATAACCCACGACGCACAAGTACCTACGATTGCTTATGGCCACATTGTTTTAGATTGATGATCTTTATAGCATACTCGTAAGACTAGTAAAGCTACCATTTGCGGCGATATAAAAGATTTTGAGAGACTAGTCATAAGATATCATAAAGCCTGCTGAAGATCAAAATTCTTTTGTGATTGTTAGTTGTCGTAACCGGCGTTATGTGGGTTTATGTTTTAATGCTCTGAATTTTCATATATCAGTACATTGAACCTGTTTAAATAGTTTTTATATTCTTGCTGCTCTTGTCATTCATTAACTGTGTGTGGACTTGTTTAATTTTTCATATACATACTTGTGACTCAAGGTATATAGAACCCAGGACCATCAGCCCGGAAATGTTTATACCGTTTCCTGGCCAAAACTTTTACATAAAACCTACGCTACCGAAAACAGAGAAAGTGCTACCAAAGCTAGGAAACCAGAGTATATATTAAATCAATATATTCTACATGTCTAGCACGTGACAAAACAGTCATACTAATTAAGTTGTAGACAATATGATTTAATCAGCTCTTATCTAATTGTTGAATTTGTAAATAAAAAGCTTATACGATAAGTGTCAACCTCGCTTTGATCATTTTTCCTATACATGAATAAAAAAATATTTCGAAAGTTATACGAAAAAAATAGGAATGTCTCATATAGTTATGTATCGTGCTTATTGTAAGTTAATATATATTATTGATTGAAAATCATATGTACTTTTCAACATTAAGCGTGTTATGTGCTGATGTTTTTTTCCAAGTTTTCTTGCTTTGCATATTATACATTTATTTAAAATTATTATTGTCTGACTATAGTGTAAATACCGGTTCCAATGTCCGAGGAGTTAGAGCGTCTGCATTGTAACCGGGAGGTCGTAGGTTCGATTATATGCCGCAACTTACTAAAATCATTAATTGGAACTGGTAAACCTTCCTCGTTGCTGTCGCTCAGCACACTGAGTAGTTGTAGGACTGTTTGGCCCAGTGTCAGGATAATGTGACTGGGTGCGGTATTATGCCACTTTTCTACGGTGTGATATACACTATCTGTTTCATTTAGATAAAAAGTTTTCAAATGAAGGAAATACTGTCGAGAGAACGCCAAATATAAACAAAAATGATATATAAAAATACATAAAGTTGATTTTCAAAATGGAAATGATTTTATATTCAATTTGTTATATGAACATCAACATATTTCATGTTAGTTATAAAGTGTACAATTCATGAACTTGCATTAAATAATTCACATGAACAGAAGAATGAAAATTGGTATTAGATGCATTATAACTGCATAATTATTTTGCCTCATCGCACGTTTTAATGTAGCATACATACCGGTTGTAACGATTTCAAGTGACCCCAAAATTCAAGATACTCCTAGGAACATGAAAACATTTTCAAATTTTTTTCCGGGGATTTGTAAACGTTTTTATATTTCCGGGTAGGGCATAATGAAAACGTTTACAGATTCCTTCCTCCAGTTTCAATTGCCATACCCGGGAATATAGATAGTGTAGTGGTAAAGCGCTTCGCTTGCTACCAATGCGTCCCGGGTTCGATTCTTGGTCACGTACGTGAGAGGGTATAGTGGTCGCCCGTCCAGACATGTTTATTTTCTCCGGGATCTCAGGTTTCCTCCCACAATAATAACCGCATACACCGCCATGAAAGCCATCGAGAGTGATTTATATAAGTTGTTGAATTAAAGTTTAAATATTAACGAGACATTTAAGTATGAAATAAGATATAAACATTCCCAGCGAAGAAGAAATATAAATGGGGGATGCTATTTGAAAACGTTTTGTGGGTGAACTCAATGGGCATGGTAGATTTATTTTCTCACCTACCAACGATCATTTTCAGCTTTCTTCATTCACAATACCGCATTACGGTGTTTCTTTTCCACGTAGTAATTTCTAATCAATACACAATACCGCATTACGGTGTTTCTTTTCCACGTAGAAATTTCTAATCAATACACAAGACCGCATTACGGTGTTTCTTTGCCACGTAGTTATTTCTAATCAATACACAAGACCGCATTACGGTGTTTCTAATTATAGACTCTGTGCAAAACAAAATAAACCATAATAAAAATTCAACTACACAAGATGCCACATTTTGCTTAACATCTAAATAATAAACAAACTAGAAAAAATTCTCCAACGACTGAAATATAAATTCACAACAGTAGTGAATCCATTAAAGTGTCGCTTTACACATATTGTGTACATGTAGACAGTCAGCTGTACGAGATAAGCTGTACAAGATAAGGTTATCTCACACGGGTAAATTTCGGGATAACTCCGATAGGTGAGAAAACGTTATCCGGACTCAGTCTTGTTGACGCAAACAGTGACATCACGGTCTCGCTATTTCAGAGTGACTCTACACGGACCTAAACCTACATGAACCATTTGGAGAGGCAAGGAGATGGGAAGAAATTGACATTTAACTTAACTGGACTTCACAAGGATTTTCTTTAATTCAATTTGGATAGGAATGATTTTTTTTCTTTATTTCAAAAATAGTTCTACCTAAGATCTTGTTTCTCGTGTATCGTGTATACACCGGGTATATTAAAGAACCAAGGGGTCTATTCGCAAAATGAACTAGGGTATCGCATCCGGACTCACTTGTATCCAACACTGTCTCTCCTGATGTTGTCTCTTCAGAAAAACAACAACAACAACAACAAAAAAAAAACAAAAAAAAACCCAAAAAAAAAACAAAAAAAAAAAAAAAAAAAACCGCAATGTCTAAAATTATAAAAAATGGTCACAATGGTCAGAAACGGATTGGTAGTGCATTTAATTTGAATAAAATGTTATATTTTCATCTTTTTGGTTTTTAAAAATAATTTTATGTGTTAGCAGATTTACTGGGAAAGTAATGAACAAGCCGACTTAAAACACAATGCAATTTAGATGTAGGGAAGGAACATAGAAAACGTGATTAAGATTTCGAGATGATGCTGATGGATTTTTCACATTCGTTACCACTGTATCTTTTTTCGGCCGTTAGGCCGTTTATTTTCACCTTGACTTACTGTAAAACACACAGTAATGAACTGGAATAAAATTAGTTTTTTCATTGTTTATTATATACTTTGCTAAATTCCCATTGGATATTGTAGAATTAGTCAAAAGAAAAGAAAGGAGTTGCGGAAAAGAGTTCTTTAGATCTCTGTTTGTTGTAAAAGTTGAAGTTCCTCCTCCCCTGCGAACGATTTGTCCCGAAAAGTAAGACGCTGCAACTTTTTAAGGTAATCTGATAGAGTAGAACACATAGATTTCGGAATGATTGTTCGACCCTGACAGGTCCTATATTCAACAAAAATGTAACACCCGGTTTCGTTTTGTAGCCCGCGAAACGAAGTCTAATGCGCAGATGTTTTAAGGCTGTAAGTGTCTACCAAGATTGTACAAATTATTTGGATCCTTGGTATTTCAAAGAGCTGCACTGACACAGGAATTACACAACTATTAAACAAACAACAAAATTTATTACATGTTAAACCATTCAGACACTTATCATCAAGCTGGTTACCACGACCGAGAGTCCTTTTTAAAGATATTTCTTGTTCTCATCTGACAGAAGTGTTTCCTGTCACGTGCTTGTTTTGTGTACTTATTACCCTATAAGCATATTCTAATTATCAATTCAAATGATTGTTTACACATGAAACATGTGTATTATTTGTATTACTCTATTACATCAATACCACTGAAGCCCGTTTTGAGTCATGTATGTTATTATTTTACTACATTGATACCATTCGAAGTCCAATTTGAGCCATGGTTGTCTTGTAAAAAAGAGTAATTTTATTAATAATATCTATTCTATTCTAAGATTTATATTTCCTTCTCTTCTTCCGCCTTTTTTTTTTACAACACCCTCTCTCCTTGTTAATCGTTATCATGGTTAATCGAGTCTTTCTTGTAGTTTTTTTTAAATCTTTGTTATCAAGTCTTTTGTTTCTTTTTTCTGCATATGAAATAATTTGAGCTTAAAAGGTTATCATATGTCCTCGTCGATAACATTGATGATACAATTCACGACATGTTCACGTGATAAGCTACTGTTGTGATACATGTTCACTGTTTATGACCTCTTATCGAACAGGAAGTCAGGTATGATCACATACATGAAAACTCACCATTAGCGTTAAAATGTTTCAACATTCTGCGTATTACATATCAATTATAAATTGTTCATTTTACTTACTTTGTTCTTCTTACATTTTTTCTGAAATGATTATTGATTGATATGCGAACCGGTTGCCATGTGGTTAGAACGTCTGGGAAGTTATGTGTTGGAACCCGGCTGCGACATACCAAAGTCATAAAAATGGTACTGTTGTTTCTACCTTGTGCATTGCGCTTAGCATATAAGAAACGTTCCAGGACTCACGGACCAAACACCAGGATAAGGAAATTGCGTGTAGGTTTATTTCATGATAAAGGATATCGCTTTTATGTTGAAAAAAAAATCCAGAATTGCTGAAATAATCTGTCGGTTGGACGCTCATCTTCAGAAAACGAACAAGTTATCGTGTAAATCAAACCAAAAAGGGTTGTGGATTGAGCCTTTTGGAAGAATGGGTATTGAAGTTATACCCCACTGACGCCATATTCGTCTACTTACTTAGTCAAGTGTTGTTCACGTTTCCTGTTTGAATTGTATGTCCGAGAAATAGCTTGGAAAGATGAGTTCGTGAAGCTTTCTTGTTTTTTTTGCAACCTGACGGAGCCATATTTGCTTAGGCTAAGTTTCTTAGAGTATTTCAATTCTGTTCCAGCAAGAAAAGTTGTCCATATTTTGTAGATTCAGGTTTCAGATTGGACAGAGTGGGATTTCCATAGATTTTAGAAAATAAAAAAGTTTGACTTAAAAATGACATTCCCAGACAAGCAAGCATATTTAGGTTTTCGCATCGCAGTGCGAAAACCTATTGTTCTTCTTCTGTTTCTTTTTAGGTTTTCGCATCGCTTGCGAAAACCTATTGTTCTTCTTCTGTTTATTAGGTTTTCGCATCGCTTTGCGAAAACCTATTGTTCTCGTTCTGTTTCTTTTTTTTTTTTTTTTTTTTTTTTTTTTTTTTATTTTTCTTCCCCTTTTTGTGAACGGCATAGCTCCGAGTTGAGAAAAGCCACATCTATGAAACTTTTATCAGTAATAACCACGTACTTGAAGATGATCCTAACGTCGAGATAATTTTCATTTTTGTTTGATTTTCCCGCCAGGGGGCTTTATATGAAAATGTTTAATAAGCAATATCTCCATTATTTGAGGTCCGATTCAAATGCGGTTTTTGCAAAATGTTCCTTGTAAATAGCCCAAAAATATGATAGGTTTCAAAAATTTGCGTATATAAAACTTTCGTGCTACAGGAGGTTGAAAGTTCGAATCTCGCAAAAACTGTGAAATAAGGGTAGGTCTACCAAAAACCTACCCATTTTATTCAGAGATGAGATAGGAGAATTTTGTTTGTTGCATATGATCTGCAAGACATATACGCACAAAATATATGGGGTGGCGAATTCGGGAAATGCATGGTTTGTCCACAGTATGCGGTCAAACTTAACCAATATTTTCGAAAAATCAACATTTTAAAAGCATGACTTTTAAGGTTATTTGCAGCTCCTGACTTTATTTTTTGTTCAATCTTCATCATTATTTCACTGTTTATGCATTTTTATAAAACAAATAAATTCATAGAAAAAAACAACAACATAATATACAAAGGTCAAGGTCATATACCAATTATTATTATTTATATCGGCATAAATAGTTCCAAATCTAAAAATATTTTATAGAAAGTATATGAACAAAAGTTTTAGTTTTCGAGGAGATCTTTCCATTAATGTTTAGTTTTGAAGATCGGACTTCATTTGATCAAATGACCACAGTCCAAAGTTTGATCCTCTTATCAAACAATTGTATATCCATATGTTTTCTCTTTTTTGCTGCTCCTGACTTTATTTTTTGTTCAATATTCATCATTATATCATGTTTATGCATTTTTATGAATCAAATAAAATCATAGAAAAAAAAACAAAGCATAATATGCAAAGGTCAAGGTCATATACCAATTATTATTATTTATATCGGCATAAAATAGCTCCAAATCTAAAAATATTTTATAGAAAGTATATGAACAAAATTTTTAGTTTGTGAGGAGATCTTTCCATTAATGTTTAGTTTTTGAAGACCGGACTTCATTTGTTCAAATGACAACAGTCCAAAGTTTGATCCTCTTATCAAACAATTTTATATCCATATGTTTTCTCTTTTTTGCTGCTCCTGACTTTATTTTTTTTCAATCTTCATCATTATTTCACTGTTTATGCATTTTTATAAAACAAATAAATTCATAGAAAAAAAAACAACATAATATGCAAAGGTCAAGGTCATATACCAATTATTATTATTTATATCGGCATAAAATAGTTCCAAATCTAAAAATATTTTATAGAAAGTATATGAACAAAAGTTTTAGTTTTTGAGGAGATCTTTCCATTAATGTTTAGTTTTGAAGATCGGACTTCATTTGATCAAATGACCACAGTCCAAAGTTTGATCCTCTTATCAAACAATTGTATATCCATATGTTTTCTCTTTTTTGCTGCTCCTGACTTTATTTTTTGTTCAATATTCATCATTATTTTCACTGTTTATGCATTTTTATGAAACAAATAAAATCATAGAAAAAAAAAACAAGCATAATATGCAAAGGTCAAGGTCATATACCAATTATTATTATTTATATCGGCATAAAATAGCTCCAAATCTAAAAATATTTTATAGAAAGTATATGAACAAAAGTTTTAGTTTGTGAGGAGATCTTTCCATTAATGTTTAGTTTTTGAAGATCGGACTTCATTTGATCAAATGACCACAGTCCAAAGTTTGATCCTCTTATCAAACAATTGTATATCCATATGTTTTCTCTTTTTTGCTGCTCCTGACTTTATTTTTTGTTCAATATTCATCATTATATCACTGTTTATGCATTTTTATGAAACAAATAAAATCATAGAAAAAAAAACAAGCATAATATGCAAAGGTCAAGGTCATATACCAATTATTATTATTTATATCGGCATAAAATAGCTCCAAATCTAAAAATATTTTATAGAAAGTATATGAACAAAAGTTTTAGTTTGTGAGGAGATCTTTCCATTAATGTTTAGTTTTTGAAGATCGGACTTCATTTGTTCAAATGACAACAGTCCAAAGTTTGATCCTCTTATCAAACAATTTTATATCCATATGTTTTCTCTTTTTTGCTGCTCCTGACTTTATTTTTTGTTCAATCTTCATCATTATTTCACTGTTTATGCATTTTTATAAAACAAATAAATTCATAGAAAAAAACAACAAGCATAATATGCAAAGGTCAAGGTCATATACCAATTATTATTATTTATATCGGCATAAAATAGTTCCAAATCTAAAAATATTTTATAGAAAGTATATGAACAAAAGTTTTAGTTTTCGAGGAGATCTTTCCATTAATGTTTAGTTTTTGAAGATCGGACTTCATTTGATCAAATGACCACAGTCCAAATTTTGATCCTCTTATCAAACAATTGTATATCCATATGTTTTCTCTTTTTTGCTGCTCCTGACTTTATTTTTTGTTCAATATTCATCATTATATCACTGTTTATGCATTTTTATAAAACAATTAAATCATAGAAAAAAAAACAAGCATAATATGCAAAGGTCAAGGTCATATACCAATTATTATTATTTATATCGGCATAAAATAGCTCCAAATCTAAAAATATTTTATAGAAAGTATATGAACAAAAGTTTTAGTCTGTGAAGAGATCTTTCCATTGGTGTTTAGTTTTTGAAGATCGGACTTCATTTGATCAAATGACCACAGTCCAAAGTTTGATCCAAAGTTCTTCTTTTTTGCAGCTCCTGACTTTATTTTTGTTCAATCTTCATCATTTTTTCACTGTTTATGCATTTAAATAATACAAATAAACTCATAGTAAATAACGATGAAAATATACAAAGGTCAAGGTCATAATACCGATTATTGTTATTTTTATCGGCACAAAATAGCTTCAAATCTAGAAATATTTTAAAGAAGGTATATGAATAAAAGTTCGTAAGAGTCAAAAAAAAAAGTTAATTCAATCAATTATGTCTGCAGTTGAAACCAGTACTCTTACTAGTCAAGTTAAAAGCGAAAACCAAGATGCCGCTTTGCGGTTCTAGTTTTTAGGTTTTCGCATCGCTGGGCGAAAACCTATTGTTCTTCTTCTGTTTTATTTTTTTTTTTTTTTTTTTTTTATTATTTTTCCGCCGGTTTTTGTGAACGGCATATCGCCATGATAGAAAAAAGGCACAATTATGAAATTTCTACCAGTTTTTTCTACTTATATGAACTTAATCCTTACGTTGAGAAAATTTTCATTTTTGTCTTTGTTTTTCCGCTAGGGGGCGCTTTGTATAAAATCATAAAAAGAGGAGTAACTCTGTTATTTGGGGTCCGATTCAAATGCGGTTTTTTGCATTATGTTCACTGATGATAGCCTAATAAAATATGATAGATTTCAATGATTGGCGTACATAAATCTTTTGAGCTACGGAAGGTTGAAAGTTCAAACCTTACAAAAAATGGTGAAAATGAGGGTAGGTCTACGAAAAACCTATCCAGTTTTTTCAGAGATGAGATAGAAGAGTTCTTTTTGTTGCATATGATTTGCAAGACATATACGCACAAAATATATGGGTTGGCGATTTTGAAAAATGCATTGTTTGTCTTCTAGAAACGGTCAAACTTTACTAAATTTTGGGACAAATTAACATTTCTTGAACACATTTGTGTTGCTCCTGATTTTATTTTTTGTTCCTTTTCCATGAAATTTTCACACTTTATGTAGTTTAATGTCCTGAATGTTCCAGAGAAAAAAATTTTAAAAAATATTGCAAAGGTCAAGGTCATATCATGATTATTGGATTTTTAAACGGCCTCAAATAGCTCAAAAACTAAAAATATTTCATTGTTATCATGTGCGGATAAGATTTAGGTCTTGAAGAGACCTTTCAAATGATGTTTAGTTTTTGAAGATCGGGCTTGATTTGGTCATTTTATGGCAGTTCAAAGTTTATCCTCTTTGGAAAAATTGTAAATTTGTTTTCAAAGTTTGAATTTAGTTATTTTTTTGTGCGATTATCCTGAAGTTTAAAATCTTATAATTCAAGTAAAATAATCTTGATCAAAATCGGTTGTGAAATGTAGTATCTATGACATGACAAAGTTAATGGTTTCTGGAGAAAAAAAAAGCTTCTTATCCTGACGAGGATTACCTGTATATGCAAGCTAAAGAGGCAGACTGTCTTATCTCAAGTAGAATGAGTACCGCTGATCAATTATGTAGGTCAGCCTTTGGAGATTGGTAGCTATGTTTAAAAGCAGACTGACTTATCTTAGCCACCAATGCAGTACACTGTTATTGAAGCGAATAAATCACTATAAGTTTCTGCTCTCATCCTTACCTCTCTATCTGTCTGTCTGTCTCTCTCTCTCACATAGATTTAATTGGGCATAATGAAAAATATAGCTATGAAAATCTCAACATTAATGTTTTTATGCTAGAGTCAGTTTTGCAAACAATAAGTAATGTGTACCTTTGCATATACCTTTCTACACAAGTTTTTAAAAGTGTATATATGATTGTAAGGTTACTTGATTTCTGAATACATCTCAGCCTTAGAAAATATCTGCATCATAACAATCATTTACGAATTTTATGAATTTCATATATAATAACTTTATTATGTGTATATACAGTGCGGCTTGTGTGCAAGTCGGCACACGGAACGCACGTTACACGGACACGGAACGCACGTTGCAAGGACGTGCGCGCACGTTACACGTTTGGTTCATATACACGATACGATCCATGCACGATACTAACGCTGCCAGTTTATTCGGTTAACTTGGTTTTCGTGCATTGACTTCTTTACGCGTCATTTAAAGGAGAAAGCTAAATGATCACTCATTATTGGGAGACAGACAAAACAACCATCCACTGATGATTTTACAAGACGTATAAAAAATCAATGAGTGTGGTTAGAGCGTCAGTTTTACTTTCTCTCTCTCCCCCCCCCCCCACCCCCTCTCCCTCTCTCTGTCATAGATGTAACATATAAATCACAATACACCACTACAGCATAGTTATAATACAGCTGTAATCAATTGATTAGGTAGAAAATACTTAAAAAATAGGATTTCAAATTAAAAAGTCAGTTGTATTGAAATCATTCAGTATTGTATTGAAAACGAGGACACTTTACGTAATCATAACAACAAAGTTGATAAACTACAGGCTAGATTCACGCGTATATAGCACCTTGGAAGATAGAATTTTCAATATTAAGGGATTTTAATTATAAACATTGCATAAGTCTTACATAGGTTGGAAACATTAGCATTACAGGCAAAAAAAATCATCATGTGATGTACAGGTAATCAGCTAAGTAAGCTTTTAAATCAACCTAAATTTTTAAGTGTGAGATTAAAAAAAAAGAGAGAAACAGACAGGGAGAGAGACAGTGAAGTACCATGAGAATTAATCGAATACTGCACTGATACATAGATAGCATAGTGTAATAAACAATAACTGATGCTAGTCTAATAACAGAGTATCATGTTCGTGTAGAAAAAATGTGGTACCGGGTGACTCATGAAAGCAAATCAAAACAACTGTGTTACGGATTTTTACAAAGTATTAAAGTTTCAATGGAGAAAGATTATATAGATATGGCATGGTTTCTTCTATAAAATGATTGTCATGTTATATATACTAATGACAACATGCTTATAGGTGATTTGACCAACCAGTAACACACATCCTTATATACACATGATCTAGGATAGGATACGGATATGAAGTAAGTTTATAATATTGTATTCTTATTGGGCACCAAATTGCACCAAATAAAAAAAAACATGATTTGGTGATGTAATATTGGTAAAAATTTGATCTTTTTTGGTTACATTTTCTTTTGCTTCAAATTGTGATGTATAAAGAAAAGTATTCGACTTGTGCTTCTTGTATACTTGACTGAACTTTCTTCAATGGTGGATTATTTTAGACATTTCGTGTGTTCGTGTCTTCATTCCGAAAGGCAAAAGGCGAAATAACAAAAACATGCCATAATGTCGTTATTTTACCTTTTGCCTTTCGGTGCAAAAACACGAAAACACAAAATATTCCAGGCGAAATAATGAAATTTTAACAGGCAAAGCAAAAAAAAGTACCCTAATTGAATAAAAACTTTCCTCTTTGAATGTTTCATGTTTGCAGGTAGAAACCATTTCATTTTGGCGCCCTTTAGTTGTCGTGTTCTTGAGTTCGCACCCTAAACCTGAAAGGCGAAGACACGACACTGTAGCAGATTTCGTGTTGTCGTGTTTTTGCGCATCAAAAGGAAAAGTCGAAATAATAAGATAGCACTATGGTTTCGCCCTCCGGTTTCTATTTGTATATATGATCAGGGGACTGTGGTGGCTGATTTCTGCCATTTCGCCCGAAAGGCGAAATAACGAAAAATGCCACAATGTCTTTATTTTGCCTTTCGGGGCAAGGACACGACAACACGAAACATGTCAAGCGAAATATACATTTTTTAAAGGCGAAAGGACAAAATGTTTCGTCTTTGAATGCTTTGAGTTTCTCCCTCCAGATTCTCATCCTATATAGGGTCACCAGTTTCCTGCTTTGTGCATATAGTCAGCAGTTTCCAGCATGTCTTACATAAGAACTTGCTTATATCATATATAAATTGAACTTTTCCATACTAATTTTTTCAGTATTACATTTTCATATAATTATTTACTGTATGTTCTTTATGTCAGCAGATTCTTCAGTGATTAAGAATAACCACGGATGGCAAAACCAGAAGTGTTGTCATTTTGTTCCTTCAACTTTTTTGTTAGTCGAAAACACTACAACAGGAAATCTGCTATATCGTGGTGTCTGATGTTTATAACCCAGGACATGAAACATTCAAAGATGAAACTTTTCTTTCCTTCACCTATTAAAATTTTGTTATTTTGCCAGGCATATGTTGTGTCTTTGACCCAAAAAGCAAAAGGCGAAATAATGACAATATGGCATCTTTTCATTCTTTCGCCTATTAGGGTCAAGATACAATATAAGACAGATAAATGGTTCTGACATAAAAGGTTTCGTACTGCTAACAAGAAACATTCAAAGACGATACTTTTTTTCATTCGCCTGTTAAAATTTTGTTATTTTGCCTGGCATATTTAATTTCTTCACAACGACAATATGGCATGTTTTGTAATTTCACCTTTCGCCTTTCAGAGTGAAGACAAGAACACACTAAACTGCAGAAATCCTAATTTACTGCATTTCTAAAAACTAAAATGTAATATGTAAATAAATTTGTTTATCGTTTTGCTGCTATTGGAGATTTTGCTTAATATCATTTTTGTGTAGCCTGACTATAGTATAGGGGTTACTTTGTATGTTCCTTTCAATGACACGGAGTGCAGTGCGCAAGAACCATAACTCTACCTTGTGCACTTTTTGAGTTATTCCCCTTTGATAGAATTTCTTGTCCGGAGCATAACTTTGTCACAATAAGTTTGAATGACTTGAAACTTCATATGTATGTTCCTTGCAATGACGCCAAGTGCAGTGCACAAGAACCATAACTCTACCTTGTGCACTTTTTGTGTTATTCCCCTTTGATAGAATTTCTTGTCCGGAGCATAACTTTGTCACCATAAGTTTGAATGACTTGAAACTTCATATGTATGTTCCTTGCAATGACGCCAAGTGCAGTGCACAAGAACCATAACTCTACCTTGTGCACTTTTTGTGTTATTCCCCTTTGATAGAATTTCTTGTCCGGAGCATAACTTTGTCACCATAAGTTTGAATGACTTGAAACTTCATATGTATGTTCCTTGCAATGATACGGAGTGCAGTGCGCAAGAACCATAACTCTACCATCTGCACTTTTTGAGTTATTCCCCTTTGATACAATTTCTTGTCCGGAGCATAACTTTGTCACAATAAATTTGAATGACTTGAAACTTCATATGTATGTTCCTTTAATGACGCAATGTGCAGTGCGTAAGAACCATAACTCTACCTTGTGCACTTTTTGAGTTATTTCCCTTTGATAGAATTTCTTGTCCAAAGCATAACTTTGTCACCATAAGTTTGAATGACTTGAAACTTCATATGTATGTTCCTTGCAGTGACGCGGTGTGTGCGCATGAACCATAACTCTTCCTTGTGCACTTTTTGTGTTATTCCCCTTTGACAGTATTTTTTGTCCGGAGCATAACTTTGTCATCATAAGTTTGAATGACTTGAAACTTCATATGTATGTTCCTTGCAATGACAAGGAGTGCAGTGTGCAAGAATCATAACTGTACCTTGTGCACTTTTTGAGTTATTCCCCTTTGATAGAATTTCTTGTCCGGAGGGTAACTTTGTGACAATAAATTTGAATGACTTGAAACTTCACATGTATGTTCCTTTCAATGACGCAAAGTGCAGTGCATAAGAACCATAACTCTACCTTGTGCACTTTTTTAGTTATTTCCCTTTGATAGAATTTCTTGTCCGAAGCATAACTTTGTCACCATAAGTTTGAATGACTTGAAACTTCATTTGTATGTTCCTTGCAATGACGCGAAGTGCAGTGCGCAAGGACCATATGTCTACCTTGTGCACTTTTTGTGTTATTCCCCTTTGATATAATTATCCCTAGGGGGCGTTTTCTAAAAGTCACTAGAGGCTAATAACTCTGTTATTTGAGGTCTGATTCAATTACGGTTTTTTGCGTTGTGTTGCTTGTCATAAGCCTAATCAAATATGATACATTTCAATTTCTATTGTTTAAAAATGTGATTGAATTGCGAAAACCGATGATATCGCAATTCTGATTGCGATTCTAGTTATTATTATTTTTCTAACCCTTTTTTGTGAACGGCATAGCTCCGAGGTGAGAAAAGCCACATCTATGAAACTTTTATCAGTAATAACCACGTACTTGAAGATGATCCTAACGTCGAGATAATTTTCATTTTTGTTTTGATTTTCCCGCCAGGGGGCGTTTTATATGAAAATGTTTAATAAGCAATATCTCAATTATTTGAGGTCCGATTCAAATGCGGTTTTGGCATAATGTTCCTTGTAAATAGCCCAATAAAAGATGATAGGTTCCAAAAATTTGCGTATATAAAACTTTCGTGCTACAGGAGGTTGAAAGTTCGAATCTCGCAAAAACTGTGAAATAAGGGTAGGTCTACCAAAAACCTACCCATTTTATTCAGAGATGAGATAGGAGAATTTTGTTTGTTGCATATGATTCGCAAGACATATACGCACAAAATATATAGGGTGGCGAATTCGGGAAATGCATGGTTTGTCCACAGTACGCGGTCAAACTTAACCAATATTTTCGAAAAATCAACATTTTAAAAGCATGACTTTTAAGGTTATTTGCAGCTCCTAACTTTATTTTTTATTCAATCTTCATCATTTTTTCACTGTTTATGCATTTAAATAATACAAACAAACTCATAGTAGATAACGATGAAAATATGCAAAGGTCAAGGTCATATACCAATTATTATTATTTATATCGGCATAAAATAGCTCCAAATCTAAAAATATTTTATAGAAAGTATATGAACAAAAGTTTTAGTTTGTAAAGAGATCTTTCCATTGGTGTTTAGTTTTTGAAGATCGAACTTCATTTGATCAAATGACCACAGTCCAAAGTTTGATCCTCTTATCAAACAATTGTATATCCATATGTTTCCTCTTTTTTGCTGCTCCTGACTTTATTTTTTGTTCAATCTTCATCATTTTTTCACTGTTAA
This sequence comes from Solen grandis, assembly GCA_021229015.1. NCBI lineage: Eukaryota > Metazoa > Mollusca > Bivalvia > Adapedonta > Solenidae > Solen > Solen grandis. Next base: position 41,994,331 of record CM037779.1, on the reverse strand, counting down.
TGCATTTTTATAAAACAAATAAATTCATAGAAAAAAACCCCCCATAATATGCAAAGGTCAAGGTCATATACCAATTATTATTATTTTTATCGGCATAAAATAGCCCCAAATCTAAAAATATTTTATAAAAAGTATATGAACAAAAGTTTTAGTCTTTAAAGAGATCTTTCCATTAGTGTTTAGTTTTGGAAGGTCGGACTTCATTTGATCAAATTACTTCAGTCCAAAGTTTGATCCTTTTATCAAACAATTGTCAATCCGTATGTTTACTCTTTCTTGCTGCTCCTGCCTTTATTTTTTGTTCAATCTTGATCATGTTTTCACTGTTTATGCATTTAAATAATATAAATAAACTCATAGTAAATAACGATGAAAATATGCAACGGTCAAGGTCATAATACCGATTATTGTTATTTTTTTCGGCACAAAATAGCTTCAAATCTAAAAATATTTTACAGAAAGTATATGAATAAAAGTTTTAGTTTGTGAAGAGATCTTTCCATTGGTGTTTAGTTTTTGAAGATCGGACTTCATTTGATAAAATTACCACAGTCCAAAGTTTGATCCTTTTATCAAACAATTGAAAATTCATATGCTTCTTCTATTTTGCAGCTCCTGACTTTATTTTTGTTCAATCTTCATCATTTTGTCATTGTATATACATTTAAATAATACAAATAAACTCATCGTAAAAAAACAAGGAAAATATGCAAAGGTCAAGTTCATAATACCGATTATTTTATTTTTATCGGCACAAAATAGCTTCAAATCAAGAAATATATTAAAGAAGGTATATGAATAAAAGTTTTAGTTCGTGAAGAGATCGTTCTAATGATGTTTAGTTAATTTATCTAAAATTAAATAAAGTTAATATCAATCAATTATGTCTGTAGTTGAAACCAGTACTCTTACAAGTCAAGTTAAAAGCGAAAACCAAGATGCCGCTTTGCGGTTCTAGTAATTATTACTATTATCTGTAATGTTTGTATGAGTAAAGATCATATATAAAGATTTGCTTTGCACAAATATCATAAATCTTTTAATGACACCTATAAAAGTGATGAGATTCACTGGACGTGTAATATGGTAGAAAACAAATGCCAAATATTCAAGTTAAATTTTATCTTGTACATGGGTTTCAGTCCTGCTAATCACTCGAAAAGATAAAGTTCGTGATGTACATGATTTCTTAATTATTTCCAAGTGAATGGCTACCCTCAAATCGTCATAGGATACACCTTTATTGTAAGTTACACGAAGCCAACTAACACGAACATGGCAATATGCCTCTTCTTCTGTCTAGCCTACTGTAATTGGAGGAACGTAATTGTAATGGCGATGTTTGTTGTCCATCGATATAAACTCAGCATTAGAATGACGATCGGGATTAAGTTACTCTCATACAGAGACCAGTGAAACCACGCCGGTACCAGACAGCATAAAGCAGTGTATACGTGTACAGCGGTATAATGTCTAAAGATTAGTTTACATGACTACCTGGAACTGGAATATTTTAATTGCTTAAAATTATATACTTATGTGGTAAGTGTACCTTAAACTCATAAAAGAAAGTATTTCATCTTGTAATTTATACACTCCATTCTAACCCTTATAAAAACAAGAAACAAAAAGGACATTAATCCTAAAGTATGCAAAATTTATCAAATTGAAAACCCGTCCTTTACAAAATAAACACATCATATGATAGAAAACAGTGGTCAGTAAACAATGTCAAGCAATTTCCTGTAGCTTTCCGATTAATTATATAGAAGAATTATTATATGTAACTCACATTGCGAAAGCACCATAATTTTGTTACAATGAGACAGGGACTTTGCAATATTGATTATTATTTTCATATTATGCAATATGTTGACGAATAAATTTAATGGCAATTTTGTCAAATGTTGACACATTAAAGGTGTCTTAAGACGGTGTTATGAAAAGAAATATTATGAAAATATACACATATGTTTAAAATATTTGCAGTTATACCTTATACATAGGAAATTCGATTCAGGACGCGTGTGTCCGGCTAAGATTACCAAGACTTATCTTCCCTTGGTAACTACAGTATGAATGTTGTAATAACCAGTCAGAAAGGTTGACCATGAAACTTCCTTCAAACGCGGCATATTTTTCGGCTCTATACAGGTAAAAAAGTAAAGTTTAAAGCTGTCAGAACTTATTTCCTGGAGTAACACTTAGGTGGACTATCCTAAAAGTCTTAGTCTGTATTTCTTTATAACCGTAAGTGCAATTAATGAAAGTATGAGACTGTCAGAAGAAATTGATAACCGAAGGACGCTACTCCAATAGACAAATCTGATAAGCGATCGGTATGCAAATCATTTCCGACATTTGACAAAATTTGACGAATATCTCTAAACATGCATATAAAACTTCTTTGGAGATGCGACATTTAAGTAGAAAGTTTGAATACAGGAAAGCTGTAACAGGCATGGTATCCACCAGTCAAACCACTCCAGCAGAAACATCTGTCTATCAGACAAAGGCAGATGATCTTACTGAGTATAGTACATGTACAAGCACCGTTTCTGAGGGTTTCACATGAAGATCTTCAACTGCAGCTTCTGCAATCAATACCACATCGTGTCCTACTAATCATCCAAAGAAGTATTCAAAACAAGGTGACAAATTTTATTTAATTTCAAAATGTATCACTGAGTATAGACAAAAAAAAACCCCCAAAAAACCCAAAACAAACCCAAAACGTAATCACATAATAGTTTAACCAAATAATTTAACACACAGATTAAAATTCTGCTAGTAAACCCCATTACACTGAGAAAAAAAAGCACCATATTATTGGTAAGTTTAGATGCCATTCTGTATTGCCTGGAAGCGGACATGATAAAAGGCAATTGCATACTAGTTACTGTGTTGTTGTAACTGAAGACTTAATGCTGAAGACCAAAGTTCTCTGATGATTGTTACTGGCCTTCAGATATTGATGACCAGCTCTTATAACTTACACATATATATTACAGTATACATATTGCATATGAAATTAAGCCGTGGCATGGATTGAATGTTTTCTTAATTAAAATATTTTACGTTAGACTTATATTAGAGAATATTCTTATTTTATTCAAACAAAGATTCAAAATCACTGTATACCATTAAGATTTATTAACATTTCTTGTTTTCCCTACTTGACATATTCACGATAAAAGTTACTTTTGACATTTTTTTTTGTGTTTGTCCGAATTCGATATGATAATTGTTTTGACGTCACAGATTGGTACTTAACAGTAGATATGCAAAAACAAATTGCTGGGAATTCTACATGTATTTAGTTTATCCATATCAAAATGCTGAATGACAAACTTTCAGGAAAAATATATCACCAAGTCTTTGTGGAAGATGGTGTTATTTTCCATTTGATGTTTCTATATAGAACTGTTTCATAACTAAAATAACAGAGTTTTTAAGTAATGATGATATATTGATTACATTGTGGACAATAAAATATCCATTTAGCTGTTATTATATGGTTCAATTACTAAAAATGAAGATTTTATGATTATAATTGACCTTATTTCTTTAATATTCTCTTTGCCCTTTATTGACACCTCATTTAACCCATAATTTGATGCTAATGTTACATGTATAGATATGTCACAAATAAAGTCAGTGAAATGCTATTTTTAATCAAGATTTATATGCGTTTACCTTTTATCTTAAAATACAAGCACTCATAGCTTGTTACTTATCAATTCTACAAGGCTACACGTTTATTGTACGGCACACTTGCGCCAATTTATAATACATGTATGTCAAATATAACAATTCGGGCTATAACTTAGATATGGCACATGATAATTTTAAATAACTTGGTAGTAATGTTAATCTAAATGCGACAAAGCTCCAAGGCCAATGTCACACTTAGAGGCCCAAGGTCATGGACCTGGATTTGTTTGCCCGGGCTGTAATTTAAATAAGGATCGCATGATTTTCAAATAATTTACCAATAATATTTACCTACATGAGACTGAATGTCGCGCACAAGAATTTGATCCCTATCTCCAAGGACAAGGTCATGCTTAGAGGTCAAATGTCATGGTGCTGGATTTGTATGTCAAGGCTGTAACTAAAACACGTAGCGCAGGATTGTTCGGGCTGTAACGGAAAACATCATATCCAGAATTTTTCTAAAAGTTTATTACGTTGGTCTCAAATGAAAAATATGACGGCTGCATTTGAGTGTATTTTATGTTGGTCTCTAAGGGAAAGGGTTTTCACCACTTTGACAATCTTTCTTTCTTTTATTATAGACCTTGCGGTCAAGGATTTCCCACGTGTGGGTCCCGTTTTTTGCTGAAGAGACAGCAGCGGAAAAGACAGTAGTTGGATACAAGGGAGTCCGGGTGCGATATCCTAGCTCATTTTGCGGATAGACCCCTTGGTTCTTTTACGTGCCCGGTGTATAGCACCAATGCACGGAAGAGAAGCTCTTGGGTAAAACCAGTACTTAGTACTCCGAGTTCCCATAGCAAACCCATTTTGCCGAGTGCCAGGCAAGGGTGCATCTGGTACCAATTTTAAACGTCTTTGACGCGGTCACCAGAGGAAGTGTCCCGGCTGTGATTCAAACCCAAGGCCTCCCGAACACAAAGCGGACACTCTACCACTGAGCTATTGCTATTGCGACAATATGATGGTACTTTTGCACATGTTGGCCTCCTTGTTGAAAATCACTCCAAATGCGGAAAATTGTCTTCGTATAATCCTGCTAGTGAACATACTATGTGTTGGCTACCGAGTGGACAATACGTGATTTAAAAGTGTACATTGCAAGGATATGTTGGCATTAAATGGATATTATTTTACAAGAAAATTGTCTTCCAGGAAGACAATGAATTTAGACCCAATGAGTCATTATTTTTACATTCATATAGACAAGCTGACTTCAAAATAAACATTATATTGTCCTAAATCTGATGAACATTAGCTCAATTTGGATGAGTATGTTTCTAAGTAGACATTGCCTTAATATTTACAACAGTTCAAGTGGACAATGAGTTGACTCTTAAGTAAACATTATGTTGGTCTACAAGTGGATATGCATTGCTTTAAATGATGGACAATATAAGTATGTCAACATTATTGTGCTGAATTCCAAGTGATCAATGCGTTGGCATCCAATTATATATCATTTAAGCCTCCAAACGGCAATTCATTGGCTTCCTATGCCCTATAGTGGCAATGAATTAGAATAGACATACTGCTAACCTCTAAGTAGACTTCCCGTTTGCCTCAGATTTTAGCGATTTATATGCCTCAAAGTAGATAATATGTTGGCCCAAAAGTAAGTCAATGCTTTGGCCTTCATATGAACATTTTGTTGGCATTGAAGTGGACAATGCATTGTCAGCTTTTATGTGGACGCATTTATTATGGCCCATTATGTGGCGATATAGTGACTTTCAAGAGGAAATTTAGTTGGTCTCCAAGTTAACACTACGATGCCCACCAAATACGTTTGTCTTCAAGTGCATTAATATAAGTAAATAATATATTCTATAATGGTTATTTCAGAAAATTTCAAGTGTAAATTATTTTCAATTAAAACATATTGGCATGATTATCAAAATCGATTAACTGCAATAACTCAAACCTCTAAATACATAAATTTATTATTGCAATAATGTCAGAGGCAGATACACGTCTTGATTTGAAGCAACATATGTAAAATACGAGTAGGAATAAATTCAATGAATTTCGAAAACGTTAAGATACACAAAAGAAAAACTCATGCACATACACGGTAAACCGTTACAAGGCCTTAACAGTCAAACATCCGCGTAGCCAACCTCAGGTTCATTTTAACATATGAGAGCGACTGAGCTCTCGTAAACTTCCGGTGAAGATCTATATGGATATATCATTCAGAATGACAAGGAGAGTATTGGGAAGAACTTAACATTTAACTAAATTTCACAATTAACTTCACAATGATGACAAGGATTTTGATAGATTTGTTTATCTTTTGGATAAGTATGTTTTTTTCTTCTTCATTTTAGCAAGACATTATACTTTTAACTATAAAATTTTATTAAAAATAAAACTGTTTGTAAAATTAAATGGAAGATTAATGGACCCGTCGATTTAAAATACACTGAGATGATACGTATAGGTATATTATATTCGTCACTACTGTAATATTTATTACCTGGGAGTGGTGTTTCTTTTGGTATGTTTGTCTTGTGTATACCTATTACCTTATAAACATTATCTCAGTACCAATTCAAATGATTGATTTCACGTGAAACATTACTTGTTTTATCGTATTCTTATTAAGATACTACCATATGAAGGCTGATTTAAAGTACATATGTCTTCTAAAAGATAACTATTCTTTCTTATAATCATATGTCTGCCATTCTCTTCTTCGCACCTTTCTTCATACCATTTCTTTTAATCGCCCACACGCCCCCACTCTCTGTGATCATACTGTGAAATCATTAATATTCGTGGGACACTAATTTTCGTCGATTTGGTGGTGAGTTTTATCTACGAATATCAATCCCCACGAAAACTTTTTGTTTTGTCCTCTCGTTTTCTAAAACATAGATCCACGAATAAATGTACCCACGAAAGTCTCTTAGGTACAAATCAACGAAATTTAATGTCAACGAAAATTTATGATTTTACAGTATTAAAAAAGTAAATATTTACATTTAGTTTTTTTTATTTGGTATTAGAACGATATTCTCAGAATTTCTATTGTTTTTCATTTTAAATAAATGTGATCAATATGTGTTATTAAATCAACATTAGAACAAAACAGTAAATTTAGAGAAAAAAATCCTGTAACCGTAATTATATCTGGTTCCAATTCCACCTAGAATACCTAGTGCTACTTACTAATTCTAAAATACTTAGGGGTGAATTTCATCATTCTTGCTTTTGTAATGAAAATCTTTAGAAATCTTATGAATATCGATACATGTATGTCTACTGAGTCATTTAAGGGCGTAAGCTACAGTCCTTTCCTTCAATAGTGTTGAATCTGATTGTCACATATCGTATGTTAACCCTTTCCCTCATAGAGGATACAATGAAAAGACCTATGCGAACAGCATAAAACCAGATCAGCCTGCGAGTAACTCGCAGGCTGATCAGGTTTTATGCTGTTCGCTGCTCCTCAGTGGTCTGGTAATGAGGATTTTACAATTAAATTTGGTAAGGTTTGAGTTTGGCTTTCTGCAGATCAAGCTTTATTTGGTACATATTGAGTGCGTCAAAATGAGTCTATATGAGGGAAAGGGTTAAAATAGGTGCTGAATACGAAACTGTAAAAAAGATAGTTTACCGTGCTACGTTTTATGCTACGTTTGTACGTCTGACCGTCTGATGCTAAACGGGGAAATCTATTCAATATGCTTAATCCCTTTCAAATCAATAAACTAGTTAAGGAGGAAATATAATGAATGTCTCAGACGTTCTATTTCTGGTGACACATTTTTTGAGCGAAGTTGTGCTGACATTATGACAGCTTATATCCGAAAATTTTGTGTACGCGAAATGTCTGAAACATTTCGATGTAGAACTATAGCATACGCTAATAGTATTATTTCTACCTATTTTAAGAATTCAAGTATGTACTTCGTGCTAATTATTGTTGATAATTATTGCTGTTAGGCCTTCTTACCCATTCCCGGCATGGTCATTCGAATTTTCATGTGAGGGAGCCTTCCAGCTGGCTTGCAGTAGGTCGGTGGTTCTACCGGATGCCTTCGTGCATTCGAGGTCATTAGCTGGACGTCGCTATATGACTGAAATACTGTCGAAGCGACGGTTAATTCAAATAGTCAATAATCAGTAGCCCTCTTACTCACTTTTAACAATAGAAAAACATGTTGCACCTCACACACACACACCCATATCGTGTCTTCCATGTAGTTTAAAACTTCGCTTTCGATGTGCTGCTTTTGAGCTACTTAAGTTAAAGTGCTAAGATACTGTTGTAATGTATACTCATTTCTCACAACCACTTATAATTGATACAAGGAAACCCGATACAATCACATAAGTGCGCAAATCTCATCACAAGTACATTTAAGCGAATTACATACTAAGAATTCAGTGTGTACTTTCCTTCCTTTGTATGATATACATTTAAATGAAATAATCATCAATTTATATGCCGGCTATTGTGTAAATATCGGTCCTAGTGGATAAGTTATTATAGCATCCTGTACCCGAGAGCTCCTGGGTTCGAAACTCGGCCAAGACATACCAAATGTTAAAAAGGTGTTGGTACATCTCCTTTGTGCTTGAAGTTCAGTACATTAGGTACAGGACTAGGCGATTCAATGCCAGGATAATGTCACTAGAATCACTCCACATGTCTACGACATGATCTGCTATAACGACTATGACTATTTGAGTTTACCGTCGTTCCGACAGGATTTCAGTCATATAGCGACGCCCAGCTAATTACAGGTTGAGGAAGATCCAGAATGCACGGAGGCATCCGGGTAGAACCACCGACCTACCGCAAGCCAGCTGGAAGGCTTCCTTAAATGAAAATCCGAATGACCCTGCCGGGATTAGAACCAACGCGATGAGGGGCTGAGTGAGTGTTAAAGTCAGTGACTTTACCACGGAGGCCCCCTGATCTACTACATGTAAGACAAAACTCCCCATAATTATTGAAATTACTGTCAGTGGCATGCTAAACCAAAGGAAACAAAATATCGTGTGAATCAAACCAGTCAGAAGCAATTCAATGAAGATTGGAGGTTGAGATCAATACCAACCGAAAGTTTAATTATGCACAAGTGGCTTCATTAAGACAGAAAGTCAGAAAATTGTCTACAGGGTACTGATTTTTCGTCATTTACACAAACTTTAGAAATTAGGTGTGACTTTAAATTACATTCAGTAGTACTATTAGCATTTATGTTTAACTTTGTATATGCGAAACATTCACGTCAAACAATTGTATTCCTATAAATTATTATGAAAGTTCGTCTTTTAGCTGCAGTAAAGTAGGAAAGAAAATATTTAAAGATACCTGCTGAAAATGTGTTCCCAAAAAATATTGTAGATAAAAAATGAAGTTCGATTTTATAATCTCAATGTAGCGTTACTGACACTTCTAATTACTCAACATACCGTCCCCGGTAGCCGAGTGGTTAGAGTGTCCGCCTCGGGAGAGGGAGGTCGTGGGTTTGATCCCCGGTCACGACATACCAAAGTCGTAAAAATGGTACTGTTATAGCTCCCTTGCTTGGCGCTCAGCATATAAGGGAAGTTGCAGGACTGGTTAACCCGATGTCAGGATAATGTGACTGTGTTTGGTATCATGCCACATGTCTACGGCCCCCTCACCGCTGTGGGTTCGAATCCCGGTAGGGACTTCGAATTTTTTATGTGAGGAAGCCTTCCAGCTGGCTTGCGGTAGGTCGGTGGTTCTACCCGGGTACCTCTGTGTACTCGGGGTCTTCCTCCACCTGTAATTAGCTGGACGTCGCTATATGATTGAAATACTATCGCAGCGACGGTAAACCCCAATACAACAACAACCACAACATGTCTACGGCGTGATACTGCAGTGTGGCAGCACTATATCTGTCTCAATTAGTCATCGTCTCCAAATGACTGAAATAATGTTGGTGGGACGTTAAACCAAACAACCAAACAAACAAGATAATTACTCAATTCAAAAAATAAAGTGAATAATGTTGTTCATATTGACTTTTGTTTTTCAGTGAATGTCTGTTCTCAGATCATCTTGGGATACACTTTCAATATATGTTACATAGAATCAAGTGACAGCAACAGCACTACATTATGCCGAATGACTCCTCTCGATCAAGCCCGCTGTGACCGGAGAAATATATTCGTTACAGAAATGACTATGTATGTTGCCCTCCGCTGTAACTCGACATCACTATGTAGGCCTGCATTAGACTGCTGTCCTACAGAGACCAATGATACCAAGCCTGTACCAGACAGTATAAAACACCTGTACACGTGTAAAAGTCAACAATGTTTGAGAATCGGTGAGAAAGAACTGCCCGGAACTGGTGATAATTACCAAGTGCTTAAAATAACTTATTCATGTGGTAAGCGTACTTTTATATTGTATATACACGAAGCAATATCAAACTTTTTTATTATTCGTTTGCATGAATGTTTTGCACAGTTTATGGTTATTCCAACCGTAACGGTCTACCCAAATTTTGTTATTTATGCAAACGACAATCATTTCTTGTCTTAAATACGACATAGCAGCAGCAACAAAAAAAAAACCCCCAAAACAAAACAATAACACACACACACACACACACACAAAACAACAACAAACATTATATGATAGCATTGTGGTTGATTGACGATAGATTGTCAAAGCATTTACAGTAACTTTGCATTCATATGAGATAGCAACATTGTGATATCACTATTTAGCATAAAGGAAATATGAGAGTGAGTCAAAAATTGAATATCAAATTGCAAAGCTTTTTTTTGCAAGTATAAAGAATGGAGGACACTCTTTTAAGGACTTTTGGAGCGGAATTTTGATTTTGATTTCCAAGGACGAAACGTGTGTGTCCGCCAGCTAGGGCCATCAAGATTTATCTCCCCTAGGTTAACAACCATACGGATGTTGTAATAACTTCAGTCAAATTAGTCAACCGCGATACCTTCTCAATACGCATGTTATTCAGCTTGTGACAGCTTAAAAAGGAATTTTTAAAGCTACCAGAACGTATTCTTCCCAATAGCTAAATTTTAAATGGGTCAGTGCCTGTTGGAAAAAGTTACAATTGTTGCACACTAGTATGCTTATATAGAACCTAAAGTAAAATTAATGATCGTCATAGGCTGCCCTAAACTGATTTCCCAGGGATGCTACCCCTATAAACAAAGCTTGTTAAAAATCTTTGAAATGCGTATACATTTTGCTGTTGCAGTTTCAAATACATACGGGGGCCTACGTGGCCGAGAGGGTAAAGTCGTTGACTTCACCGCGTGGGTTCGAATCCCGGCAGGGTCATTCGGATATTCATTTGAGGTAGCCATCCAGCTGGCCTGCGGTAGATCGGTGGTTCTACCCGGATGCCTCCGTGCATTCGGGGTCTTCCTCCACCTGTAATTTGCTGGACGTCGCTATATGACTGAAATACGAAGCGATCGGTAAACTCAAATAGTCAATAGTCAAATACATACGATGGCTGATCAAAACGTTCGTAACAATTTCCTATTAAATAATAACTGTAAATGTCCTTGCATGTATACCCCGGAGCACGACGCATTTTCCGTGGAGGTCGACCCTTTCGTCAAACACTTGACGGTACCAGGCCTCAGTGTATTTTGTAAGATACTAATTTTGGTATTTCAAAGGTCCTGGAAGTCAATGTGCTTTGGGGTAAAAAATGATAAAACTTTAAATCATGATGATTTAATTTTAGTGGAACGTACTTTATTAATATCATGATTTGATAAATCTTTCATACCATACATGTATATACATTCGTTTTAATCATTGCCTGTTTTGACATCTGTTAAAGGATAAAAGGTCATATACAAAAATGTATATCAATTAATTTTGTACGACCGTGTAGGAAATATAAAGTCAAATATTGTATTGACATGTCCTGAAATGTAGGATATGACCGCAGTTATCAAACCTTTTCAGTTTGGAAATACATTGTCGAAATATATATACATTTTTCAGATTCCCACGCAATGATTCATCGCTCTTTCTACACTTTCTGTAAACACCCGGTCTAGAGAAATGTAATTTAGAGAAATGTAATTTTATACCAATAGCATAATCAACTCTGTTTCTGTTCTAAACAAAATCATTCCTATGCCATTTTTTTTTTACAAATTTCTATGAAGCAATTTCTTACTCAAGGCTTGGATGTTACAAATGACCCTTTTTTACAGTTTCTGAAAAAAAAAAAGATGATCTTCGTGAATTTTATTTACAACCATTTTAAACTGCAAAAAATGTCATAACATTTTTACTTTATGAATGAAATAAATGTTTAATCAAAGTCAAAAATATACGCAATAATTCAAACCAAAATTTACATAATCATTCAAACCAAAGAAAGTATTCGTTTTCCCCCTAAGAATGTATAAAGATAGAAAAATACATTTACAATAGCACTTGTTTATATATACTTTAGTTGAAATTGAAGTGTAAGTGTGATTTGTGTTTGTTGATATTTTGCTGGTACTGGTCAATTTCTTTGTACTAAGATAATCCCTTACTAGCTCTTTTGATCACTAAAACTAGAACATTTATTTCTAAGTACCAGTAAAAGCATAAAATATTATTTTAAAATATATTGATTGTCAAACAGTTTCACGTTGTTAATCGATTAACGGTAACTATTTAATTATTTATAGGCTATCATTATTCACCAATTACAGGTCTATGCTTCTATACATGATGAATCGCCGATTTATATGATAAGTGCTACTGATTGCAGGTATCCAAAATAAAATTGAATTGATGTATGAACAAACTGTTAGCTTATTTTTAAAGAATATTTCTGTTATATTTACACTACAGAAAAGGATGCAGATTTTCCTGTCGCGGGCTATGTAATCATCCCTCTTGTAATAGTGCTGGTTGCTGTCGTTATAGGACTTATTGGGAGGTAATATTTGATGTTATAAAAATGCCTTAAAAACAACAACAACAAAAATATAGCGTGATTAAAGGTGGTAACAAATGTTAGATTTATTTCATTACATTTTTTGAAATATTAAAATAATCATATTTTCTCTCAATATTTCCTTTCATTTTTGAAATCAACGTTAACTTTGCCTTCATATGCGATGAATAGTTTCGGTCATGCATGGACACTCAGTATGGTTTGATATATTTGAATTATCAAAAACCGTTTTAATTGTAAATAACATCCCATAATTTATAATTAACTTTTAAATTGAATATATGGATAACAGCAGATACAAGTAAAGGTTATTTGGTTCCCTATACAATACCTGTGGCTAACATATAAAGTAGTGATTGTTATATCACATTTGATTTCAGTGATATATTTTTTGTAATAATAATGAAGGATTAAAAGCAAAGCTATTATATCTATATTGAAATGACTTTCGACAACCCCATGGATTAATAGCTTTACACTTCATTATAATCAATGACAGACAGTATTCAATAAACTACTGCAATAAACTTTACAGTTTCTTGTCATATTAAATACATAATTTTATACATATAAATAGTTGATCGGATGAGCAGGAACACGTGAATCAAATACACAAATATTTTCATATGCTGCATAACTTCAAAACATATTAACTATAGTTATATTAGCACATTGACATACGACAGTGGTTGAACAATATTGTTTTTACATTTTTATGACAACATACATTAATGCAGTAATATCAATCTTACATATTCCTAGCATTACAAATTGTATTATATCAATAATCGCTTTCATTTTATTTCAGATACAGTAGAAGACGGCTTGGAAAGCGAAAGGGAGATAACCTTCACACCCGAACAGGTGCTACTGGTCAGAGCCACGCGGAAACTACTAACAAAACTTCGGTATATTCTGGAGGAAGTGGTTTTGATCATTATTCTGAAATATCAGCCATTGAAAGCAACATTTTAACTAACAATGAAACTGAATATAACGTCATTAATCTTAAGAGCCGCTCTGTAAAAAGTGACCCGAACTATGGAATCTTGTCAGCAAGACCAGTTGACCCTAATACATTTTATTTCCAAGTCCAGAAGCAAAACAGCGGCGCACAAGGAGATGCGTATTCCCATATCGGACAAACTTACAAGGGAGACCGTGATGTTTATAATGATAGTATGTATGATTCAACGCACGTGGTAGTTAAAGATAAAGCCGGACTTAAAGATAACAAAGAGGAAGACACATACAACCATATCGGAACAACACAAGCAGTGCACGAGGCTTTACAACGAGGCAGTGCAGTGTACAGCAAAGTCACCCAGCCAAAGATTTAAACGTTATCGAAGTCTGAAGTTGACGGCTTGAGAGTTTTAAATTAATAAAATATATATTTTTATTTTGGAAGGAAACCAGAATACTCAACCTTAATAATGCTCAGTCATTTTAATTTTTGAAACTAACGCCACATAAATGCCTATGAGTGCTAACGGCCATTTTATCTGTATTTTACATTTTGCTGTAAATAGTCGTAAGACTGATAATACTTTCAATTCCGATTAAAAACGATAAAGATTATGAAAAAATATTCAAATGGTTTCATAAAGACTTTTGAAGACCAAAGTTCTCTGGTGATTGTTTGTTCTCGTAAACCGGCGTCAAATTATTGAAGAACCTGTATATACTAACAATAGTAAAATATGCAAACATTAAAACGTCTGACTTCCTTCCTTATTTCAGATAAAAATATTTTGTGAGAATAATTTTTTTTTGACAAAATTCAAATTTTCTGTATACCATTAATATGTATTCACGTCTTTTTCCTCCTAAAGGGTAAATACAATGTGATACATTTGACATATTTATGTTTGTCCAAATCTGGTATGATATTTTTTTCAATTATTTTTAACATTCTAGGACAATACTTAAGAGTAGAGATGTAAACACAAAATGCTTTGTATTTTATTTAATAAATGCATATTGCAACGCCATAAAATGTAACAATTCAGAAATATTGTAATTAGGAGATGCGTGTTTTTATGTTTCTGTAAATATTTTTACTATACTGGCACATTTATTAAACTGTGAAGAATATGATTTCAGCTTTTAATTTTTCAAGTTGTATATTTACTATTTGCCCTTTATAAAAATATATTTCGATAGGTCTGTGAATCTGAAATATTGTCTTATATACATAATATTTATAATGTGTAATGATTCTTTATGAGTTTATGAATATTATTGAAGAAGTGTCCGTCCATATCGAGCGGATATAGTCGCTGACTTTATCCCTCACTCAGCCCCTCACCGCGTGGGTTCGAGTCCCGGCAGGGTCATTCAGATTTCATGTGAGGAAGCCTTCCAGCTGGCTTGCGGTAGGTCGGTGGGTCTACCCGGATGCCTCAGTGCATTCGGGGTCTACCTCCACATGTAAGTAGCTGTACGTGGCTATATAATTATTGAAATACTGTCGCAGCGACGTTAAACTCAAAATATCATATCAACCATATTGAGGGCTGACAGCCAAACGTTCTATCTCATCCAGTTCCTATATGTACTCATTCCTTGATTGCATTAGTAATACGCAAACTGTCCAGTGTAGCGGTTTTTGTATATGACAAATGTATTTATCACGGTAAAGGTCGTGGATTTATCTGACCAATCCCTACTCCTGGGTAGTTCATAACAAGGCAAAATAACTGGAAATATGATAAAGGTAAACATTTACATTACCTAAAAATAAACCTGATATAGTCAGTTAACAGGCTTACCATATCAGGAAATGAGATAAAATCCACCGGTTACCTTTCTTCAAATAGACTTAGAATCGTGTGTGTGGGGGGAGGGGTAATATTCACTATCGCGTCCACGTAAATTTTGAATTCGAAAGTAATTAATATTAAATACATTCATAAAAATACATTTGAATTTATTCAGATTTTACTGAATGCCTAAGATTGATAAAATTGTCTGTTACAGGTTACAGAATGAATGTAGTTTAATCAAAATTTATATTTGTTCGAGCATTCAACCCGTCAACATAAATATGTATCAAAACAAGAGAGAAAAGCTCGATATAGATAACCGGAAGAAAAACACACACATGCACGAGGAATAAGATAACGTTACCCTGACCGTACCGTAACGACCCAGTCATGTTTATTTAAACAGTGAAACTTCAATATTTACAGTCACTCACAGCTTGCTGCATACTTGTGAATATACGGATATTTGTGGATGTATCATTTCGGGGGAAATTGATTACGATTGTCGGATTGAATAAAACTTTCAACAAAATTAAATTTCACAATGTCACAAAGGATTGTCCTTAATTTGCTAGTCTTATTGATGGGTATGATTTTTATTTCTTATAGAAGAGATTATATCTGTTTAATTGTAATTTTAATTTAATGTTCTGCTTATATTGGCAGGTACACTCGAAAAGTAACAAATACACTTTTAGCACCTGTGTCTTGCTTGTCTTGTGTACACATTTCATCCTATGCAAATCAGTTCAGTGCCTTCTCAAATGACAGCTTTCACGTACACTATATTAATTGAACTAAAGTGTTATGGATATTTTACAGTACTACAATTCGTATGCTAATTCGAAATACGTATAATATCAAGGAAGATGGAGGAAGAAAAAGAAAGGACGAAATAAGGAAGGAATATATATTTGTTTTATTTCTTAACACATTAGTGTTATATATTTATAATCCTTCTATTCTCCACCTTTTTTTTGCTATTCTTTTCTTCAAAAACAACCCCCTCTCTCTTTATTTTATCGTAATCATAAAGGGGACGTATTGAATAAGATCCAGCCTGTACCTGCACCTTTAATGCAATTACTGGTGTCTTTCCACGTTTTAAATAAAATGCTGATAGCGAGTCTCAAAAGGAAAGCGACGTTAATCTTAGACCAATATCATTGACACTACTAAATACTTCTGACTTAAAATGAGTTTGAGAATGTTTTATTTTATTTCTCTCAAAACACTGAAATAATTCAACTAGAACGTAAATTGCCATTCTAGAAAATATATCTTAATCTAAACTGCTTGTCCACCTTATATTGTCTTAGTTTCCAAATATTAACAGAGCAATATCATTATGCAAAACGAAAAGAAAACAGAGAGAGAGAGAGACAGAGAGAGAACAAACTCCTTTTTTTAACTTCCTTGATAAGGTTTTTCTTCTCTTTGCTTTCTTTATTGTCGAGCTTAAAACGATTACCATATGTGTCCTCGCGATAAATATTTAAATTTACACAAATGAATGTTTACATGATCAGCTAATGTATGCCCACTCTTCATAGCCACTCTATACTCTATACTCGTATTCAACTGGAAGTTTGATAAAACCACACACGTATTCACTTAATATGTCACCGTTGAACATATCATAAAGTATACATATACTGATAATATATAAAGTCATTGCTCTGTCGTTTATTTATATTGAGTCTTAATCATTTTAACATGACATGCATGCAATCGTGTAAATCAAACAAACATTTTGTTTTGACCTCGGCTTTGGTACTTTTTGGATTGTCTAAATGTATTTCAATTCTGTTCGAGTAAGAACAGTTGCCTGTTCTTTTCAGGTTCTGGTTCCATACTAGATAAAGTAGCTAATTTTTCGGCGTAGCTGTCTAACCTCCATTTTGACCTACATGTTTTCACAAACCTTGTCGCAAGACAAGACCAAATGAATATCTGAACGATTTTCATTGGTAGAAAATGCATATGTACTGTCTGTTACGTACATGCGCATTTCACATTAAGTATCCTGACCAAATTACAGTTTATTTGATAAAAGTGAAGTGTTTATATCAAAACAATTCTCTTCGATATACATTAAGACTTGTATCTATCGAAAAGTATATTATTATCTGATTCACCATTCCCATATGACTGTTAGCTTCGTTTGCTCCGCCGACTGAGACCAATGCTTTATGTATGCTTATTTTGCCTCTATCACTGATAATAATTTGTACACCATATTGCCGTTACTGTAATCCCCATCAACGCAGCATGTCTTTTTTAAAAGATTTTTTTTTTTTTTTTTTTTTTTTTTTTGCAACGATTCACGTAGATTTAAGGGAATATGAAAATTAAACAATCATTGAGAAGCAGCCATTTGAAAGAACCATTATCAGTAATGTTTGTATGTGCAAAACATGCATATTCATAGATATGCTTTACTTTAAATCATCAGTGAAGTTCGTTTCTAAGATGCAGAGATGTGGGAACAACTTATAAATAAAAATCTAAAAAAATGGTGGTATTATTAATATAATATGGTGGAAAAAATCTCAACATTTAAGTTTTATCTCGTACATGGATTTTTGTGCCGCTAATCATCTAAAACGTAAAACATTAATTAAGTGATGCATATGATTTCCTTGTTAAATTATTTATTTTTCAGTGAATGGCTATCTTCAAATCATCATAGGATACACTTTAAATATATGTTACATAAAATCAAGTGACATGAACAGTTCGGTATGCCGAAGGACTCCCTACTCTCCAGCCCAATGTGACGGAAAGGACATATCCGTCACGGCAATGACGATGTATCTTGCCCGTCACTGTAACTCAGCATCACAGTGTAGGTCTGGAAGAGGCTGCTGTCCTGCAGAGACAAATGAAACCACGCCGGTACTAGACAGTATAAAGCACCTGTATACGTGTACATCTGTACAGTGCTTGGGGATCAGTTTACAAGAACTGCCTCGTACTGGTGAATACTATCAAGTACTTAAAGTAGCATATTCATGCGGTAAGTATACGATTATATTACTTGCATAAAACTACACGAATCGTACAATTATTTGTTTGAAGAAAGAATAATTGTATATTTCAAAATTAAAAAGCGGATACGACATTCAAATAGGATGTTTGAATATGATGCTGTAATATGCATGTATAAGCACGAACAGCTTAATTAATGGTTTAATTGTTACTAAGTTGAGATGAATTCAAAGATACATTATTTTGTCGGTAAAAGTACGAATTTGTGTCTAAAATGTAATCGTATGTCCGAAATTGTATATGTAGTTGCAACCGCGTTCATGAAACATCCATTGATTTAAAGCATATATTGGCCTTCTGAAAAATGCAATTAAACTGCTACTGAGATGTTTTACATTTTGATTCCCAATCAACGACATACAATACCCTTTTACAAATCCATCTGTTACAGACCAGCCGACCACCATTCAAACCACCTTTCCTGAAACTTCCATCTTTCAGACAACAACAAAGTCTACTACTCATGCTACTTATTATAGTAAATACTCGGATGTTACACCCACAAACAAATCTTCAGCTTCAACGTCTACAACTGGTAATACAGAGAATGATTCAAAACCAGGTAAGGATATAATGCTTTGATTATAGAAAGACACACGTCACTTTATACAGATGGATTAATTACTTCAAATAATGAACGAATCCTTTTGTGCATTATGACAGACGGACTTTAACTTCTAAACAACAACAACAAACATTTGTAGTAATAACACATCCGTCTGATTAAAGCTCTTTAATGTTTGTACACTAGTTGTCCTTGTCATCGAATAGGATATAAAAAGGGGAAGGAACTTTGAATTACGATATTTTTATCTTAAAAATAATAAAACCACATTGTAAACAGTCTTTATTGATGTCAGAACACCTCTCAAAATGTTGCACAATTAAAAATTACCATTGTACTATAGATTATTACCGTAATCATGATATCAATAATTGTTTAACAGAATCTGCATGATAAAAGTATACTGGGATTATGAAAATTATTTATAAACTGCTAAGACCTGACACCTTGTAGAGTAATTTTGTATATTGTTCTTGTTTTTTTAAGTCTGTCAAAGCATTGTTATATTTTTGGAATACTTCATTTCTAGAAGACGCATCGTTTAAATAATACCATACTTTCCGATCATGACATCGTAATTTGTTTTATTTTTTTCAAAAACATGAAATTCTTAAAATATGTTGAAATTGAATCTTTTTCATATCTTAAAAGAAATTGTGTTTTTTTTTTTATTCAAGGCAAGCTCCAAAACCGTTTGGTAATTATATCAATAAATACCAGATAGTGATAGACAACCATGTTCTATTCCGATATAATACAAGAGGTGTTCAATTTATTATGAACCAGTTTTAAACACAGCTTAATTATTTACTCGCATACGTTTTATTTTATTGCAACAGATGCTCAATCTGGGATCCATGGCAATAGTAAATCATTCTCCACATTCTAGGCCAGCTTGAGCACGTTTGCTCAAGTTTGTTCCATTCGTCTTTAGGCGCCTTTTTAAGATAAGATCGATTGAACATAACTACTATCAGCAATGGTAAACATCTTGCGTTTATGTAGCTTACGTTTCAGAATGCGCCCCAAATACCAAAGTCCATGTGAGCTGCATCTGGGCTTTTTGGCATCCATTCTGCAGGAATTATATAATTGACTTTGTGTTTCTTGAGAAAATCAATGGTAATTTTGGCAGTGTGACTAGAAAGCGAGTCTAGATGGAACACCATATCATTTTCTCTTCCAGAAAAGGCGCGGAACATCTTTTCTTTTTCAGAAATGGCCTCAGAACCTTGTCTATGTAATATTTTACATTGACTTTCACCCTTTTATTGATAACAAGATGTCTTGCCATAAAAACATACACCGGCCCAAACCATAAACCCAGGTGCAAATGCATTTCGTTTAACGAACTTAAATTTATTAATGTCTGTCTCATTAGAACAAACGGCCTCACTAAGCCTATGAACACGGCATTTTCTCCAGGGTTTTTGGCTTAAATTCTGTTAACAGTACCTAGAGACATTCCACACTTGGCTGACATTTCTCTTTAACATATTACGGATTTTCCGTTCGACGTCAGCAGTAGCTGCTGTACAATGTTTAGTAAAAGTTCCACTTTTACCTGTTTTGTGTACGTTGTTACGAATTACACATTTACAATGCTGAATGCGATGCAACATTATGTCCCATCTGTTTTACTTGTTTCACAATGATTTCTGTAGGACATTTTTTGGCTTCAAAAGTCATAAAATAATGCGCTCAAGTGGACATTTATTTTTGGTCTATGAGTTCAAATTTGTTGAGTGTGTATTATATACACAACTTTACATGTAGTTATCGCTTTACACGAGGCTTTGTCAGCTGAAAGATATTATACGTTTTTTTTTGACAGTGTTTCATAATAAATTGAACACCTTTCGTATAAACGAAACGCTTATCTATTGGTGATTTACCATTTTGGCATGTTTGTTCGGAGAACCAGACGTGCGTTCAGTATGCAAAACCGTATGCAACCGGTCTCTAACAGTCAGCTATGGAGTTGTATTAGGACTACATATCATGCTGTTCTCGTGCTCCTTAGGCTATAGTTATGTATACGTGAACATCATGGTTTATGACACGAGGCACTTCATAACTCACTGTAAGCGTACGGTTGCATACGGTTGGCATACTGAACGCAGGCGCGCATAAAAAGTTCCTTACGAGGCATGATGTTGTTTTATATTTACACTACAGATGATGATGCAGATAAGGATGCAGATGGCGATGCAGAAAAGAATAATGGGTTTCCTATCGCAGGCTATGTAATCATCCCTCTCGTTATAGTACTGGTCGTCGTCGCTATGGGCATTGTTTGGAGGTAATACTTGATATGTATGTTTGTGTGCCGATATCAATCTTCACATCATAGTAAGTTTTATTTGTTTGT
>CM037779.1:41922808-41972808 GCA_021229015.1 Solen grandis | reverse complement strand
CATGCAAACTAAACAGGAAATAAGTAGCTTCAGTTCTGACTCATTAAGTATTAATTATGAATTTTTATCAGCAAGGTATCCATTGCAATTAAAAAGGGGGCCGCCGTGGCCGAGCGGTTACAGTCGTGGACTACAAATCTCTCAGCCCCTCACCGCTGTGGGTTCGAATCCCGGTAGGGACTTCGGATTTTTCATGTGAGGAAGCCTTCCAGCTGGCTTGCGGTAGGTCGGTGGTTCTACCCGGGTACCTACTCGGGGTCTTCCTCCACCTGTAATTAGCTGGACGTCGCTATATGATTGAAATACTATCGCAGTGACGGTAAACCCCAATACAACAACAACAACAATTAAAAAGTCTATAAAGTGATTCAATATCCAATTGTTATCCTTGATTTCTTTACCTCAAATAAAAAAGTGATCTCGACCCATCTTATAAGGATGCTTATTGCTTCACAATTTTGTACTGCGATATATTGGATATATTGCAATATTTCGTTTTTACTAAATAAAAACTGAAGGAGTCTATCTTGGAAATAAAGATGGAATAAACACAATTTAACAGCATTAGTTGTTGTTGTTGTTGTTGTTTTTGCTTTTTCATGTTTTTTATTTGTTTTTTTGTGTTTTTGTTTTGTTTGTTGTTGCTGTGTGTGTGTGTGTGTGTGTGTGTGTGTGTGTTCTGAATTTATTTTTTTTTTTGGTGGGGGTGTATTTTATATTATTATTATTAAGCATGAGAAGCACAGTAATGTCAAATTAAAACTGATGACATACGTTTTTCCTGTTTGTGATTGTTTTATCGGAGATATTTTTAATACTTTCTGAACAGAAAAACTGCGTTTTTATCAAAACTAAACTTTTTGATATACAATTATTTTATCAAAATGCTTTGATGCATATCAAGACTTATTTCGGGCCGAATGCTGTAAATACCTGCAGTATAATATAGTTTGTTTCACCATATCCGTATGACTGAAAGACAGTGGGCTTTATTACAATGATGTCTACTCCGCCGATTGCTTTTGAGGGAATGCTTTAATACCGAGTTTTTATCTATGCTTCTTTTGACTTCCTAGGATGAAATGTTTCACAGATAATGATTTGTACATCATTTAACAATTCTACATCCTCAATTACATAAATCCCCATCAATTCTGCATATTTTTTAAAAGATATTTCTTGTTTCTCTCACACATGTGTAATAAATAGTACCAATTGTAACATTTTATCACGGGAGAAGGTTTAAATAAGCTTCGGCTTCCTACCCCATCCCAAAATTGCATTGTCAAATTGTAAACTTGCCATGTACTTGATTGAATAAATATGTTTAAACTAAACTAAATAGTACCACGCGCCGAAAGTCAAATGTTGTCTTACGCTCATTTGTAAATACAAACATGGCTGATCTATTTCCTAGGAAATTGAGCCGGACGGTATAACTCGTTTCATATTTTTATATAGATAAATACTCGTGTAAGTTTCTCTATATAAGCAGTTTTTAAGCAGTATATAGTTGTAGGATTACCGGATTTTGAATATTTGTCTTTAGAGTTAGTAAGTGTAATATGTGGTTATTTTGAGATTTGTATATCTTCCAGCAAATATTGAATACGCATTATATCAAGTACATATACTTCAAGTTGGTCAGCTTAGATGGTCTGACTTGCGGGCACTAGCACTTGGTGAGTGGTAATGTTGAAGCATGCGTATATGTTATCTTAGCAACAATTGCATTTTCAGAGTTTCACGTGTGCCCTTACTCAAAGGGTGTCTGCTGATTGAGGTCTAACTCACCTTTATATAATATGCCGAGAAAATGTTCTTGAACTCAATAATACTCATCTGTGTCAGGGCCTACATATATGCATTCTCATGCTATTTCTTATTTGATTGAACAGATTCGTACGATTATACCATACTCAGGTCAAATTCATGTAGTATAAAATGAACAATTACTTACCGCAGGAATAATTTATTCTGATTACGCGATAGTAAGAACCAGAAAAGGGTAATTTCGATAGAGGGATTCGCAAGCACTTCTCACTTTTACAATTATTCAAATGCTCAATTTTTTTGGCACTGGCGTGGTGGTTTCATTAGACACATTGCAGCAGTCTTTTCAGTCCCACATTGTGATGGCGAGTTACATCGGTGGACAACATACATTGTCATTGCTGTAATGGTTATGTCTTTCCCGTGGCAGTTTGGTGGATGTTGGTACGCCAAAATGGGTGAAATCGAATTGCATAAAAGGCTATTTGAATAATCTATTTTCAAATAACATGCATTGAACATGTATCCTGGTGTGATATGGGGGAACATGAACACTGGAAAAAAAAAGAGAAAGAAGAATGAATATATAATAACATCATCTGATTCTTTTTTTTTGGGTACGAGTTCGCGGCGGAGATAAGGGGTAATCGACAAATATTTACATTCGTTTGTGTTTTAAGTTTTAACACTTTTGAAAACTAAACACCAGCTACGATTATTGAGAATATACTCGTATGCGTGAACAACATAAGAAAATATCACCTTTGTCCAATATTTAGTATTAAACAAGAATAAACAAAATAGAGGCATTTGATATGCCCCCGCTATTCGTAAAATTTTGAAGGTTCATTGAGAGTCACCCTGTCCGTTCGTGCGTCAGCAGATTTATCGTTTCCGATCAACTTTGGAAGGTTTTATGTTTGGTTTATAAGTATATGATATCAAAATACAGGTCATTTTCGATATTGATTGATATCACCGGACCCTTTGTTAACATATTCAAATATTTCTTAAAAGAAACAAAATACAGGCAAAGCTCAATTTTGGTTACTGTCCACTAAGTATTGGTGGAGTTTTGGCCCATTCCTGAGATATTGTTTGGTCAAATTTCATTTTACTCTCTGTAACTTTTAAATGATTTTATGTTTTTAATTCATGTATGACTTGTAAATGTATCAATATAACATCTAAAAAGAAACGGGACAGGTTATCCAACAAATCTTACGGCCCTTTTAAACTATAATTTATTTGCGTACATCTTTTGTTGTTGTTTTTTGTTAAATTCAACTTTTAAAGTTAGGTAAACATTACTGTTACACTAATTTGTTGGTGAAAAACAATGTGTAATTTGCTTGATGTGCACTTTTCTTCTTTTGTACTTCTAGTTTTCCATAAGTTTCACTATCAAATATATCAATCTAATAAAACCAATCGGGGGGGGTTAAAAAAAAAAAAACCTTAAATAATGTAAATTTAAACGATTACACAGCCGATGTCAAACATGAACCAACATATCAAGTGACTTAAACGAGTTTCAACTGATCAGGCATTGCAAACTTAAACAAGAGGGCCACGATGGCCCTGAAAACGCTCACCTGAAAAATATTGTCTTGATTGCCTGCACAAGTTAGTACATTATAGCATAGTTGTACTGAATACATAAGCCATAAAGAAATACAGCAGTATCATTTCAATCTCACAAAACAAACAGGAAATGTGGTCAAAATTTTAAGGTTGTGGCTTAAAAAAAAAATCGTACGTAATATTAAAAGGGCTATAACTCCTGACCTAATCGACTGAAATCAGTTTACGGTACTTTAAATTCGCAACGAAATCTTCAGGTAGAAATCACATGGATCAGAGCTTTCATATACTAACAATAAGATGTCTGGTTTCTGTTTTTGTACGTTTGGCCAAGCGATACCATCGATTACACCGATACTGGTTTCTTTAAACTTCAAGACATCACATTATCTTGACACTGTGTCTATCAGTCCTGGAACTACGCTAAGATGCTGAGCTTCAATATACAGGCACCATTTTTAACGACTTATGGCGGCCAGATTCTGTCCAATATAAAATAGTTATCAAAGTGATACGGTGCAGCAGTTGTAATCACTCCAAGTTATCGGCGATATCACATGATAATCGCTCAAATTCAAAAACTACAAGGTGTGTGTGTGTGGTATGTGTGTGTGTGTGTGTGTGTGTGTGCTTAATTTAGGATAATTCGTAACATTTTTCAAGACCAGTCAAGAATACAGGTTGAAGACAATATTATCTTCCAAAAATAATGTAGTAATGCTAACATATTTTATTAATGCGAAATGAAACCAGTTGTCTTGTGTGAATGGTGTAAGGGTCCGTCATGGGTTAATTAAATTACAAATTTACTTTTTGATTTGCTGTCCGGTATGATTATCCATGACAGCTCAGCGATTGAAATAAAGAGAGAGGGGGGGGGGGTTGAAGGAAAGGGTTTGAAGAACGTCTCGAAGAAAAGAGGGAAAGACATAGATTTAAAAGAAAAAAAATTATCTATGAGAAGACACACATGCTTCAAATTCACCTTCAAATGGTAGTGGTGTAATTAGAATACTAGTAACACAACTAGAATTCGGTGAAACAATTGATGCATATATGTTTCATGTGAAAACAATCATTTTAATTTACACTGACATAATTGGTACACACAAGACAAATATATCATAGAAAACACCACTGCCAAAGTAAATAAATATTATAGTGGTAACAAATATGAAAAATACAGCCGTTTTATTTTTAAAAAAAATCCACCTAATTGTAATTTAAGTCAGCTTTTCTGTACTGTTACTTTTCCAGCTAATCTGCAAACAGACAATATCATTTTAAAAAACAAATAGATAAAAACATAACCTCTTGACTAAAATTTTTAAAAATCATACCTATCCAAAAGATGAACAAATTTATGAAAATCCCTTGCTTCATTGTAAAGTCCAATTCAGTCAAATGTTATTTTTTCCGATCTCTTTGCCTCTTTGAATGACTCATCCATATGCTTTTCACAGGAATTTAACGAAGACAGGGTCGCTCTGAAACGTAAGGCTGGCGAGACGGATGTTTCAGTGTTAATGTCAACATGACTGGGCCATTACAATGATATCCCTCACCTTGTAAATGCTTGCTTACTTCTGTGTATCTTAACATCTTCTTTCTTCCTAGCTTTGATTAACATATTTTGCTTGAGATTCGTTGGGTTTTTTTCTCTCTCTTTCTAGAGACGCTGTTATATATTATACCATAAAGTATTTAAACTAAAATAACACTTGTATGAAACCACTTTAACATTTATGGTGAGGCAAATTTAGCATACATTAAGCTCTTCTCTATAGGGTACGTGCCTCTCATTCACTCAAGCAGAGAATACGTGGATTTTAAATAAATCCCAGGTTGCCTTTCAAATCGGGTGAATGTATCTGTTGAATGTGCAAATACAAATACACGAATTGTACACATTTAAACAAATAAATAGGGGCCTCCGTGGCCGAGAGGGTAAAGTCGCTGACTTTAACACTCACTCAGCCCCTCACCGCGTGGGTTCGAATCCCGACAGGGTCATTCGGATTTTCATGTGAGGAAGCCTTCCAGCTGGCTTGCGGTAGGTCGGTGGTTCTACCCGGATGCCTCTGTGCCTTCGGGGTCTTCCTTCACCTGTAATTAGCTAAACGTCGCTATATGACTGAAATACTGTCGAAGCGACGGTAAACTCAAATAGCCAAATAGTTAAACAAATAAATAGTCTATGTGGAGACCAATATGTAGTTAGTTTAGACAAATTAAGAAAGAGAGGGGGGTCCACTCGTTGGAGTTGGGTTGGAGTTAACTTTTTATCAACAGAACTCAAACGCATTGCCTACGTTGTTACTTATATTTCACTTTGAAGAAGGGTCTGTAGAAATCCATGCTTAATGCTCTTTCCAAAAGAAGAACATGACAAACATGTGACTTTACGGCTGGAGCCTCGCTCCCTGAGGACATTACTGACCACCCATATATTTCCGTGAAGGGTCAGTAATAGTTATAAACATTATTGCTCATTTAAGGGCAGCTAATACATTATCAAATCAAAGGTCAACTGATCACATAGAAGCCAAAACAATAATCACTTAGATGTCAACATAGTCAACACAACAACCACTTAGATTGTCAACACAGTAACCACTTAGATGACAACATAGCCAATACAATAACCACTTAGATGTCAACATAGTCAGCAAAATAACCACTTAGATGTCATCATAGTCAGCAAAATAACCACTTAGATGTCATCATAGTCAGCAAAATAACCACTTAGATGTCAACATAGTCAACACAATAACCACTTAGATGTCAACATAGTCAACACACTAACCACTAGATGTCAACATAGCGACTACTTGGTCAACACAGTAGCATATATATATTTTATGGGTGGAGATCTGAACAGTTTTTGAAATAAAAGTCATAAGTAAAACTGAGGGATGGGCCTGACCCCTGGGTGACCTCGGGGGACACCAAAGTAGTACTATTCATTTCTTCTCATTATTAGGAACAAAATAATATATGATTCGGGATTGGAAATTTGAAATATGTAACTAAAATACATTTTTTATGCAAAAATCCGTCTTTGAGGGGACGGGGCCTAACCCCAGGGACCGCACATTTACACAATTCAGGGCACATTTACAAAATTCAGGGGGGCGGGGGGCACTACTACTTATTGAGGACTACAAGTGTGTGAAGTTTTGTATAAATATATAATGCCATTATACAACATAGATATACATAACTTTTAACACATATATATCACATTAAATAAGCAACAATATATAAATGCATTTATACAATATATATTTACAATTATACCACACATATATAGTTATTGAATATTGCAACGTCTGACATGCCATACCTTAAGGCCAACGCATTGTCCACTCTAAAGCAAATGTAAATGTCAACATAATATCTACTTGAAGACATACCGGTATATTGTCAGATTCAAGCTGACGCTTTGTTTGGTAAAACTAAAATATAACGATGTATAAGCCAACGCATATTTTGTCCACTTCTTAAACTACTGATAACTTTGAGTCCAACATATTGCCCATTTAGATAAAACAATTTTCTCCACAGACGCCAATGTATGGCACATTCAGGGGCCAGCAACTTGAAACCTAGATAATAAACTGTTAGCATATTTCTGGATGTTTTGCATCGCCTTTAAATGTGTTATATATATAATTCAGAATTTGCAAATTTTCTTGATGTTGGTATAATGATATTGAAAAATATGCAACGCATCAAGGAACCTGCCAGTAGTAGTATGGTAGTTAAGCTGTCTGTACCTACATCTTATAGCAATGGCATGTATAATATTTATTACAATATGAAAAGTTTTGCTGAGCGAATCTTTTTGTTATTTAGTCAAACTCCCCGCAGTGCTCAGTTACTCCATTGATAGGTGCTGTAACCTAGTGTGACGTAACCGGCTCGCGGAGTATGCATTTTAGCTTTTATTGGAAAACAGAGTAATCCTCCCCCTCTCTCTCTCTCTCTCTCTCAAATAAATTAACAAGAAAGTCAGTAGAACTGACAGATGCTCCCCGAAGAACGTCATTGTTACAAATAAGGCCTTGGTCAATGGGTGGGAGGATATGTTGAAATCCCCATTCCTAAATCATATCTATTCTCCTCATCAGATGAGATGTTTTACCAACTCTAATTTGGAGACTTAGTAACAGTTTATTATTTAATATGATAATACGTGTTACTCCTCAGATCTTTCATTGATTTTTTTTAAGTTTTTTATACTACTAAAAATTAAGTCATACATTTCAATGTGTGCTCATATCAAAGAGGTTAACCAACACTCTTGACATATGACTGGATATTTGAAATAGTGTATAATGGCCTAAACAACAATTAGCTGACATGATTATGATTGACATTACTAGCATATTGAATTTTGTGGGGTTTTGTTTAAATGATATCTCCTGTTAAATTAGGCAAATGACATGAATATTAGTCAACAACATGGTAGTAGGGGCCATAACTCTCTTAAAAATTTAGGAACCAGGTCACGTCGACGATATGCGTATCTACTCTTGGTAATAAAGCTTCCCATAAAGTTTCATTGAATTCATGCCATTAGTTCCTGAGAAATAGCCCGGACAAGAATCATGCAACATGAACTATAGGCCAAAAAGTCAAGGGGCCATAACTCTGTGAAAAATTGAGGAACCAGGTCACGCCGACGATATGCGTATCTACTCTTGGTGATAAAGCTTCCCATAAAGTTTCGTTGAATTCAAGCCATTAGTTCCTGAGAAATAGCCCGGACAAGAATCATGCAATATGTACTATTGGCCGAAAAGTCAATGGGCCATAACTCTGTGAAAAATTTAGGAATCGGGTCATGCTGACGATATGCGCATCTCCTCTTGGTAATAAAGCTTCCCATAAAGTTTCGTTGAATTCAAGCTGTTAGTTCCTGAGAAATAGTCCGGACAAGGAAAGTGTGACGGACGAACGGACGGACGAAGCGGCGACTATATGCGTCACCTTCGGTGAGCATAATAAAATTAAAAACAAGTGTCCCCACCATGCATCTTGGATAGTACAAGTCTGTCTAACAAACAAACGAACAAAACCGATGCTTGACGCATTTTTCCTGGAAAGATTTAATGGTTTGTAAACACTATATCCTCGTTAAAAAAAAGGCTTTGTTGATCATAACAAGGAAGCATTTGTTTTTTTATATATTTTACAAAAACTGTAAAGACGCCATCAAGTCTATTCGCACTTAACATCCTGAATCGCATCACGACATACAACTACATGCACTTTCAAGTTTAATCACTTAAATCACAATACTACCCCTTTAACAGTTTTGAATGATGTATTCTAAATATAGCGTTTTTTGATATAAAAGGATACGGCTAATGGTGTAGAACGTCTGCATGGGTCTCAAGTTGCTGCTGCGGTACAGTTTCCGGTAAAATTTTCATTTAGGGTTGGCTTTATTCAACATGTTTTTATGATGAGGCCATGGTTCATATTCCGAGTGTCTGTCCAGGGATTATTTAAGATATCTCTGTTTTTCACTTATGCCGGTCTGAAGGAAAGTTTTTATTGAATCGTGGGGTTTTGCTCTAATATATGCTGAGGTCGTTTAGAGCACATTTGACTCTTTAAATGTGTTGCTGATGAGTTGATGCTTCGAGTCAGCATTTCTGTCATATGGTTCATATCTTCGTAACCCGTTATTTTGAAGCCACTGACGTTGAATATTGATAGGCCAACGTCAGTTTTGCTTCAAGCACTGTGTATGAAGCAAGGGTGTTTATAGATATGTATGTATAATTAATGATATTCTGGAAGTTATATAGGAAAGGGAAAAGTATTTTCAGTGGAAGATGCCTGATCATTAAATATAATATTCTAGGGAATTGGGGCGTTTTATTTTAGCGCTGCCAATCTAGGTTTTCTACAACGGTTAGGAATCTAAACTTGAAAAATTACAGAGGTTGTGACTTCATGTAGAAATGTCTATAGTTTTTAACGACACAGTTTGCTGTATGTATCATATATGAGTTAGGAGTCGGAGATTGTGGATTTGAGCCCAGTTAGGGTAAGGATTTGTCATAACCTTCCCTGGTCCAAACCCAGGGATTAGAGTAAGTTGAAAGCTTTCCAATCAACGTAATATAATTTTTAAGTTTAATATTAATTCATGGATCATACTTTAAAACAATGTTGCTTTGGGGTTGTTTTCATCAGTTATCAGTTTAGGGTACTTTTTTGTAACATGCAATAGACTGGTATTGGGAAGATGTTTTGTTTTAGAAATTTTGGATTTTTTGGAAACTGAAGACATCTGGTGATTATTGAGCGAAACGTGTTTAATATTTTATCGTAAATCTTAAAATCTAAAAATAATTGGAACGTGTGTGTGTGTGTGTGTGTGTGTGTGTGTACATAATTGCTCAGTATGTTTGTATGGGGAAGTCCCAGGGAAAATATGTGTTTTTTGTTTCATAAGTGTTTGAGGACACTGGTCTGTTTTTTTGTTGTTTTTTTTTGTTGTTTTTTTTATCTTGTTATTTTTTTAGTGTGTGTGTGTCAAAATCCACTTTTATCAGGAAATCTAAAATATAAAGGGTTTAGATATTTTCGGTGTAGGATGACATTTATTGTCCTGTTGAAATATCGTGTTTAGTCGAATGAAACATCAATGCTCATACTGAATAAAATGTGAAAAGACATCAACAGGAAGTAGCATATTGAATTAAGCTTTATTGTGAATAACGTCCGTTCTGAAATGTTAGATTAACTTTTTATCTCTAAGGAATCGCTGTTTGTGTCCGTTCAACTGAGGAGTAGATTTAAACAAGAAATATCAAGATATTTGGTGTTGGTGGGAAGATCACATATGAATAAATATATACAAACAACTCAAACGACTAATCAAGTAAATTGACCCTATCACCGACCAGAATCCAGTGTTGTTCAGCTAGGCAACAATTCATGTTTTACAAGTATTGTTGTCATAGCTTACTTGACAGACATGTATAGATCAATATGATTGGTAATATCAATATATGCAAACGGAATATTCTTATGAACATATGGTAGCTTTTCTACGCGCCTCAAAATTATTCCGATTTTTTTTTCTTTTTTTGTCTGTTTCTTTGCGCAGACACGCACATTTGACCAATGAAATAGCTATTTTTATTCATTCAATCGGAACTAATCAACTTTTCTGCTTGGTTAAAATAGTTTGGTCAGCCGAATACCTATAACTGTGTTAGATCAATGTCGACAAACTCATCTGAAGTGATCTCCCTTGTTCATACCCGCTTGTCTTGGATAGCAAGAAATTGTAGCATCTGCTTTAACCTATTAACAGAGTTGCCATATGAGTTTACATACTTACGCAGGTCTGAACTGCAAGCAATTCGCTAGTTTAAACATATTTATTGCTGTAATTCCATACAATCATGCGATTGGGTAAAAGTTATTACCCTTTCCCAGACAATATTACAGAACACGGCGTACAACATGAGTAAACATAAGAAGCAATCAATATCTATCAAATCATATTAATCAAATAATATATAAGGAAAAAATTAAGGAGAAAATATGAGAATTGGAAAAGGAATAAGAAAATGGAATTGATAAGTTAACATTCAAATGCAGTGTATCTGAGACTTACATTAGAAATACTACGGAATCCTGTTAGGGCGTTCTCGCCCCGCGCCTTTAAAAAAACGCAGAAAAAAAAGCACGCGGGATTCGTTTATTGCATTCTCGTGCGTGTGTGTGTGTGTGGTTGTTGTTGTTGTTGCTGCTTCTGTTGTTGTTGTTTTTGTTGTTGTTGTTGTTGTTGTTGTACAGTGACACTATGAATTATGTATTTATTATAGGAAATTTGATAAAAAAAAAATAAGATGTGAGAATATAGTACTTCAACACCGTTAGTGTGGCGTCACCGGCGTCAGCATGGAGGAGGAGCATATCTGGAAGTATTTTCGAGACTTTAGCTCCGAAAACAAGAAAGTGGTCATTTAGACAAAAAATCTAGGTCGACTGATGTGAAATTGGGCCACGATTTGAACAATAATAGTAGTGGTCCATAAGGCTAGTTAGCTTATACCTATTTAGGTTTTCGCCTCTGCAGGGCGAAAACCTATTGTTCTTCTTCTGTTGATTTGTTTTTTTTTTGTTTTTTAGGTTTTCGCCTCTGCAGGGCGAAAACCTATTGTTCTTCTTCTGTTGATTTGTTTTTTTTTTTATTTTTATTATTTTTCCAATTCCACCCATTTTTGTGTCCAGCCTAGCGGCCAGATGAAAAAAGCTACAGCTATGAAATTTTGGGCATGGAGTTATCTTTATCTGAACATGTGCCTAAATGGTCAAACTTTTCACTTTTGTTTCTGATTTAGCCACTAGGGGGCGCAATGCATGTAATCACTTTTTTGCTAATAACTCAAAAATTTGAATCCTGATTTCGATGCGGTTTTTTACATAATGTTCCTTGTTGACAGCCCAATCAAATATGATGGAAATCTCATCATCGGGTACGGGAAAAAAATTGTTCTAGGAGAAGTTGAATGTTCGAACCTTGGAAAAAAGTGAAATAATGAGGGTAGGTCTACGAAAAACCTTCCCACTTTTGTTAGAGATCAGATAGAAGAATTCTGTTTGCTGCATACGATTTGCAAGACATATACGCACAAAATATATGGGGTGGCGAATTTAGGAAATGCGTGGTTTGTCCTCTAGAAAAGGTCAAACTTCACTAAATTTTAGGAAAAATTAAAATTTCAAAAACATGTTTTTGTCGCTCCTGACTTTATTTTCTGTTCATTCTTCATGATATTTTCACACAATATGTATTGTTATGTTTGAAAGGGCCTCACAATAAAAAAATTAAAAGAAATTTGAAAAGGTCAAGGTCATATTACGATTATTGTGTTTTTATTCGGCCACAAATAGCTCCAAAACTAAAAATATTTCATTGAGAGTATATGAACAAAAGTTTTAGTTCTTCAAGAGCTCTTTCCAGTGATGTTTAGTTTTTGAAGATCGGACTTGATTTGGTCATTATACGGCAGTCCAAAGTTTGATCCTTTTTTGGAATAATTGAAAATCAGGTTTTATGCTTCGTATTCTGATACACAAGAATAAAAAGTTTGACTTGTGCGATTA
This sequence comes from Solen grandis, assembly GCA_021229015.1. Taxonomy (NCBI): domain Eukaryota; kingdom Metazoa; phylum Mollusca; class Bivalvia; order Adapedonta; family Solenidae; genus Solen; species Solen grandis. Next base: position 41,960,307 of record CM037779.1, on the reverse strand, counting down.
GTATACTTGATTGAACTATTTGCTGCTTTGCTAGGTACCAAACAGTAAAATTTTAATCAATTTTCTATCTCATTTTGCCGCTAGGGGGCGCTTTTCTTGAAATCATTCTTTTGCTTATAACTCAAAAAGTTGAAGTCCGATTCGAATGCGCTTTTTTGCATTCTGTTCCCTGTTGATAGCCTAATAACATATGATAGGATTTGAGGGTCCGTGTGGCTGAAAGCTTTTGAGCTTGGAATGTTGAATGTTGGAACCTTGCAAAAAAAAAAAAAAAAAAAAAAAAACCTGTGCAAATGAGGGTAGGTCTACGAAATACCTATCCGTTTTTGTTAGAGATCAGATAGAAGAATTCCGTCTTCAGCATACCATTTGAAAGACGTATACACACAAAATATATGGGGTGGCGAATTAAGGAAATGCGTGGTTTGTCCTCTAGAAAAGGTCAAACTTCACTAAATTTTAGGAAAAATTAAAATTGCAAAAACATGTTTTTGTCGCTCTTGACTTTATTTTCTGTTCATTCTTCATGAAATTTTCACACGATATGTATTGTTATGTTTGAAAGGGCCTCACAATTCAAAAAATAAAAAAGAATTGAAAAGGCCAAGGTCATATTACGATTGTTGTGTTTTTATTCGGCCACAAATAGCTCCAAAACTAAAAATATTTCATTGAGAGTATATGAACAAAAGTTTTAGTTCTTAAAGAGCTCTTTCCAGTGATGTTTAGTTTTTGAAGATCGGACTTGATTTGGTCATTAAATGGCAGTCCAAAGTTTGATCCTTTTTTGGAATAATTGTAAATCAGGTTTTATGCTTCAAATTCTGATACATAAGAATAAAAAGTTTGACTTGTGCGACTAGTATACTTGATTGAACTATTTGCTGCTTTGCTAGGTACCTAACAGTAAAATTTTAATCAATTTTTTTTCTCATTTTGCCGCTAGGGGGCGCTTTTCTTGAAATCATTCTTTTGCTTATAACTCAAAAAGTTGAAGTCCGATTCGAATGCGCTTTTTTGCATTCTGTTCCCTGTTGATAGCCTAATAACATATGATAGGATTCGAGGGTCCGTGTGGCTGAAAGCTTTTGAGCTACGGAAGGTTGAATGTTCGAACCTCGCAAAAAAAAAAAAAAAAAAAAACTGTGCAAATGAGGGTAGATCTACGAAAAACCTATCCGTTTTTGTTAGAGATCAGATAGAAGAATTCCGTCTCCGGTATAACATTTGAAAGACGTATACACACAAAATATATGGGGTGGCGAATTTAAGAAATGCGTGGTTTGTCCACTAGAAACGGTCAAACTTCACTTAAATTTAGGAAAAATTTAAATTCCAAAAACATGTTTTTTGTCGCTCCTGACTTTATTTTTTGTTTATTCGTCAGGAAATTTTCACACGTTATGTTTTGTTAAGTTTGAAAGGGTTTCACAATTAAAAAGTTAAAAAAAAACATTGAAAAGGTCAATGTCATATAACGATAATTGTGTTTTTATTCGGCCACAAAGTGCTCCAAATATAAAAATATTTCATTGAGAGTATATAAACAAAGGTTTTAGTTCTTGAGGAGCTCTTTCCAGTGATGTTTAGTTTTTGAAGATCGGACTTGATTTGTTCATTTTACGGCAGTCCAAAGTTTGATCCTTTTTTGGAATAATTGTTAATCAGTTTTTATGCTTCAAGTTGTGATATATAAGAAAAAGAATGTTCGACTAGTGCGACTTATATACTTGTTTGAACTATTTGCTGTTTTTGCAATTTTGTTTCTAATTTTGCCGCTAGAGGGCATTTTGCTTAAAATCACTCTTTTGCTTATAACTCAAAATGTTAAAGTCTGATTGAAATGCGGTTTTCAGCATTTTGTTCCTTGTTGACAGCACCACAGAATGTGATGGATTTCAAGGGACAGGGTATGGGAAAATATTTGCGCTAGAAGAGTTTGAATGTTCTAACATTACAAAAATAAAACTGTGCAAATGAGAGTAGGTCTTCAAAAACCTTTTCGTTCTGTTTCATATTGAAAGTTGTGGCTTAGTTGAAATAAAGTGTTCAAGTTGATTAGGTTAAAAGCGAAAACCGAGATACCGCTTGCGGTTCTAGTTTTTAGGTTTTCGCCTCTGCTGGGCGAAAACCTATTGTTCTTCTTCTGTTGATTTGTTTGTTAGGTTTTCGCCTCTGCAGGGCGAAAACCTATTGTTCTTCTTCTGTTGATTTGTTTTTTTTTTTATTTTTATTATTTTTCCAATTCCACCCATTTTTGTGTCCAGCCTAGCGGCCAGATGAAAAAAGCTACAGCTATGAAATTTTGGGCATGGAGTCATCTTTATCTGAACATGTGCCTAATTGGTCAAACGTTTCACTTTTGTTTCTGATTTAGCCACTAGGGGGCGCAATGCATATAATCACTGTTTTGCTAATAACTCAAAAATTTGAAACCTGATTTAGATGCGGTTTTTTACATAATGTTCCTTGTTGACAGCCCAATCAAATATGATGGAAATCTCATCATCGAGTACGGGAAAAAAATTGTTCTAGGAGAGGTTGAATGTTCGAACCTTGGAAAAAAGTGAAATAATGACGGTAGGTCTACGAAAAACCTTCCCACTTTTGTTAGAGAATAGATAGAAGAATTCTGTTTGCTGCATACGATTTGCAAGACATATACGCACAAAATATATGGGGTGGCGAATTTAGGAAATGCGTGGTTTGTCCTCTAGAAACGGTCAAACTTCACTAAATTTTAGGAAAAATTAAAATTTCAAAAACATTTTTTTGTCGCTCCTGACTTTATTTTCTGTTCATTCTTCATGATATTTTCACACAATATGTATTGTTATGTTTGAAAGGGCCTCACAATAAAAAAATTAAAAGAAATTTGAAAAGGTCAAGGTCATATTACGATTATTGTGTTTTATTCGGCCACAAATAGCTCCAAAACTAAAAATATTTCATTGAGAGTATATGAACAAAAGTTTTAGTTCTTAAAGAGCTCTTTCCAGTGATGTTTAGTTTTTGAAGATCGAACTTGATTTGGTCATTATACGGCAGTCCAAAGTTTGATCCTTTTTTGGAATAATTGTAAATCAGGTTTTATGCTTCAAATTCTGATACACAAGAATAAAAAGTTTGACTTGTGCGACTAGTATACTTGATTGAACTATTTGCTGCTTTGCTAGGTACCTAACAGTAAAATTTTAATCAATTTTCTATCTCATTTTGCCGCTAGGGGGCGCTTTTCTTGAAATCATTCTTTTGCTTATAACTCAAAAAGTTGAAGCCTGATCCAAATGCGGTTAATTGAATTATGTTCCTTGTTGATAGCCTAATAAAATATGATAGTTTCTAGGTATGAGTGGCTGAAACTTTTTGAGCTAGTAACGGAAGGTTGAAAGTTCAAATCTCGTAAAAAAAACTGCAAATGAGGGTAGGTCTACGAAAAACCTATCCATTTTTGTTAGAAATCAGATAGAAGAATTCTGTTTGCTGCAAATGATTTGCAAGACATATACGTACAAAATATATGGGTGGCGAATTTAAGAAATGCATGGTTTGTCCTCTAGAAAAAGGTCAAACTTCACTAAATTTTAGGAAAAATTAAAATTTCAAAAACATGTTTTTTTGTCGCTCCTGACTTTATTTTCTGTTCATTCTTCATGAAATTTTCACAAGTTATGTATTGTTATGTTTGAAAGGGCCTCACAATTAAAAAGTTAAAAAACATTGAAAAGGTCAAGGTCATATTACGATAATTGTGTTTTTATTCGGCCCCAAAGTGCTCCAAATCTAAAAATATTTCATTGAGAGTACATGAACAAAAGTTTTAGTTCTAAATAGTTCTTTCGTATAATGTTTAGTTTTTGAAGATCGGACTTGATCTTTTCATTTTACGGCAGTCCAAAGTTTGATCCTTTTTTGGAATAATTGTTATTCAGTTTTTATGCTTAAAATTGTGATATATAAGAAAAAGAATGTTCGATTAGTGCGACTTATATACTTGTTTGAACTATTTGCTGCATTTCTAGGTACCTAATTGTAAAATTTTTTTATCATTTTTTTTCTCATTTTGCCGCTAGAGGGCGCTTTGCTTAAAATCACTCTTTTGCCTATAACTCAAAACGTTAAAGTCTAATTGAAATGCGGTTTTCAGCATTTTTTCCCTTGTTGACAGCACCACAGAATGTGATGTGATGTGATGATAGGGTATGGGGAAATATTTGCGCTAGAGGAGTTTGAATGTTCTAACATTCCAAAAAAAACAAAAAAACTGTGCAAATGAGAGTAGGTCTTCAAAAAACCTTTGGGTTCTGTTTCATATTAAAAATTGTGGCTGAGTTGAAATAAAGTGTTCAAGTTGATTAGGTTAAAAGCGAAAACCAAGATACCGCTTGCGGTTCTAGTTTTTTTTATTTTTATTATTTTTCCAATTCCACCCATTTTTGTGTCCAGCCTAGCGGCCAGATGAGAAAAGCTACAGCTATGAAATTTTGGCCATGGAGTCATCTTTATCTGAACATGTGCCTAATTGGTCAAACTTTTCACATTTATTTCTGATTTAGCCACTAGGGGGCGCAATGCATGTAATCACTGTTTTGCTAATAACTCAAAAATTTGAAATCTGATTTAGATGCGGTTTTTTACATAATGTTCCTTGTTGACAGCCCGATCAAATATGATGGAAATCTCATCATCGAGTACGGGAAAAAAATTGTTCTAGGAGAGGTTGAATGTTCGAACCTTGGAAAAAAGTGGAAAAATGAGGGTATGTCTACGAAAAACCTACCCACTTTTGTTAGAGATCAGATAGAATAATTCTGTTTGCTGCATACGATTTGCAAGACATATACGCACAAAATATATGGGGTGGCGAATTAAGGAAATGCGTGGTTTGTCCTCTAGAAACGGTCAAACTTCACTAAATTTTAGGAAAAATTAAAATTTCAAAAACATGTTTTTGTCGCTCCTGACTTTATTTTCTGTTCATTCTTCATGAAATTATCACACAATATGTATTGTTATGTTTGAAAGGGCCTCACAATTCAAAAAATAGAAAAGAATTGAAAAGGTCAAGGTCATATTACGATTATTGTGTTTTTATTCGGCCACAAATAGCTCCAAAACTAAAAATATTTCATTGAGAGTATATGGACAAAAGTTTTAGTTCTTAAAGAGCTCTTCCCAGTGATGTTTAGTTTTTGAAGATCGGACTTGATTTGGTCATTATACGGCAGTCCAAAGTTTGATCCTTTTTTGGAATAATTGTAAATCAGGTTTTATGCTTCAAATTCTGATACATAAGAATAAAAAGTTTGACTTGTGGGACTAACGTTAGTATACTTGATTGAACTATTTGCTGCTTTGCTAGGTACCTAACAGTAAAATTTTAATCAATTTTCTTTCTCATTTTTCTTGAAATCATTCTTTTGCTTATAACTCAAAAAGTTAAAGTCCAATTCGAATGCGGTTTTTTGCATTCTGTCCCCTGTTGATAGCCTAATAACACATGATAGGATTCGAGGGTCCGTGTGGCTGAAAGCTTTTGAGCTACGGAAGGTTGAATGTTCGAACCTTGCAAGAAAACAAAAACAAAACAAAAACTGTGCAAATGAGGGTAGGTCTACGAAAAACCTATCCGTTTTTGTTAGAGATCAGATAGAAGAATTCCGTCTCCGGCATACCATTTAAAAGACATATACACACAAAATATATGGGATGGCGAATTAAGGAAATGTGTGGTTTGTCCTCTAGAAACGGTCAAACTTCACTAAATTTTAGGAAAAATTAAAATTTCAAAAACATGTTTTTGTCGCTCCTGACTTTATTTTCTGTTCATTTTTCATGCAATTTTCACACGATGTGTATTGTTATGTTTGAAAGGGCCTCACAATTCAAACAATAAAAAAGAATTGAAAAGGTCAAGGTCATATTACGATTATTGTGTTTTTATTCGGCCACAAATAGCTCCAAAACTAAAAATATTTCATTGAGAGTATATGAACAAAAGTTTTAGTTCTTGAAGAGCTCTTTCTAGTAATGTTTAGTTTTTGAAGATCGGACTTGATTTGGTCATTATAAGCAGTCCAAAGTTTGATCCTTTTTTGGAATAATTGTAAATCAGGTTTTATGCTTCAAATTCTGATACATAAGAATAAAAAGTTTGACTAGTGCGACTTATATACTTGTTTGAACTATTTGCTGTTTTTGCAATTTTGTTTCTAATTTTGCCGCTAGAGGGCGTTTTTATAACTCAAAATTTAAAGTCTGATTGAAATGCGGTTTTCAGCATTTTGTTCCTTGTTGACTGCACCACAGAATGGGATGGATTTCAAGGGACAGGGTATGGGAAAATATATGCGCTAGAAGAGTTTGAATGTTCTAACATTGCAAAAAAACAACAACAAAAAAACTGTGCAAATGAGAGTAGGTCTTCAAAAACCTTTTCGTTCTGTTTCATATTTAAAATTGTGGCTGAGTTGAGTGTTCAAGTTGATTAGGTTAAAAGCGAAAACCGAGATACCGCTTGCGGTTCTAGTTTATTTTTATTATTTTTCCAATTCCACCCATTTTTGTGTCCAGCCTAGCGGCCAGATGAGAAAAGCTACAGCTATGAAATTTTGGGCATGGAGTCATCTTTATCTGAACATGTGCCTAATTGGTCAAACTTTTCACATTTATTTCTGATTTAGCCACTAGGGGGCGCAATGCATGTAATCACTGTTTGCTAATAACTCAAAAATTTGAAACCTGATTTAGATGCGGTTTTTTACATAATGTTCCTTGTTGACAGCCCAATCAAATATGATGGATATCTTATCATCGAGTACTGGAAAAAAATTGTTCTAGGAGAGGTTGAATGTTCGAACCTTGGAAAAAAGTGGAAAAATGAGGGTAGGTCTACGAAAAACCTACCCACTTTTGTTAGAGATCAGATAGAAGAATTCTGTTTGCTGCATACGATTTGCAAGACATATACGCACAAAATATATGGGGTGGCGAATTAAGGAAATGCGTGGTTTGTCCTCTAGAAACGGTCAAACTTCACTAAATTTTAGGAAAAATTAAAATTGCAAAAACATGTTTTTGTCGCTCCTGACTTTATTTTCTGTTCATTCTTCATGAAATTTTCACAAGATATGTATTGTTATGTTTGAAAGGGCCTCACAATTCAAAAAATAAAAAAGAATTGAAAAGGTCAAGGTCATATTACGATTATTGTGTTTTTATTCGGCCACAAATAGCTCCAAAACTAAAAATATTTCATTGAGAGTATATGAACAAAAGTTTTAGTTCTTAAAGAGCTCTTTCCAGTGATGTTTAGTTTTTGAAGATCGGACTTGATTTGGTCATTATACGGCAGTCCAAAGTTTAATCCTTTTTTGGAATAATTGTAAATCCGGTTTTATGCTTCAAATTCTGATACATAAGAATAAAAAGTTTGACTTGTGCGACTAGTATACTTGATTGAACTATTTGCTGCTTTGCTAGGTACCTAACAGTAAAATTTTAATCAATTTTCTTTCCCATTTTGCCGCTAGGGGGTGCTTTTCTTGAAATCATTCTTTTGCTTATAACTCAAAATGTTGAAGTCCAATTCGAATGCGGTTTTTTGCATTCTGTTCCCTGTTGATAGCCTAATAACATATGATAGGATTCGAGGGTCCGTGTGGCTGAAAGCTTTTGAGCTTGGAATATTGAATGTTGGAACCTTGCAAAAAAAAAAAAAAAAAACCTGTGCAAATGAGGGTAGGTCTACGAAAAACCTATCCGTTTTTGTTAGAGATCAGATAGAAGAATTCCGTCTTCAGCATACCATTTGAAAGACGTATACACACAAAATATATGGGGTGGCGAATTAAGGAAATGCGTGGTTTGTCCTCTAGAAAAGGTCAAACTTCACTAAATTTTAGGAAAAATTAAAATTGCAAAAACATGTTTTTGTCGCTCTTGACTTTATTTTCTGTTCATTCTTCATGAAATTTTCACAAGATATGTATTGTTATGTTTGAAAGGGCCTCACAATTCAAAAAATAAAAAAGAATTGAAAAGGTCAAGGTCATATTACGATTGTTGTGTTTTTATTCGGCCACAAATAGCTCCAAAACTAAAATTATTTCATTGAGAGTATATGAACAAAAGTTTTAGTTCTTAAAGTGCTCTTTCCAGTGATGTTTAGTTTTTGAAGATCGGACTTGATTTGGTCATTATACGGCAGTCCAAAGTTTAATCCTTTTTTGGAATAATTGTAAATCCGGTTTTATGCTTCAAATTCTGATACATAAGAATAAAAGTTTGACTAGTGCGACTTATATACTTGTTTGAACTACTTGCTGTTTTTGCAATTTTGTTTCTAATTTTGCCGCTAGAGGGCGTTTTGCTTAAAATCACTCTTTTGCTTATAACTCAAAATGTTAAAGTCTGATTGAAATGCGGTTTTCAGCACCACAGAATGGCATGGATTTCAAGGGACAGGGTATGGGAAAATATATGCGCTAGAAGAGTTTGAATGTTCTAACATTGCAAAAAAAAAAAAAAAAAAAAATGTGCAAATGAGAGTAGGTCTTCAAAAACCTTTTCGTTCTGTTTCATATTGAAAATTGTGGCTGAGTTGAAATAAAGTGTTCAAGTTGATTAGGTTAAAAGCGAAAACCGAGATACCGCTTGCGGTTCTAGTTTTTTATTATTTTTCCAATTCCACCCATTTTTGTGTCCAGCCTAGCGGCCAAATGAAAAAAGCTACAGCTATGAAATTTTGGGCATGGAGTCATCTTTATCTGAACATGTGCCTAATTGGTCAAACTTTTCACTTTTGTTTCTGATTTAGCCACTAGGGGGCGCAATGCATGTAATCACTGTTTTGCTAATAACTCAAAAATTTGAAACCTGATTTAGATGCGGTTTTTTACATAATGTTCCTTGTTGACAGCCCAATCAAATATAATGGAAATCTCATCATCGAGTACGGGAAAAAAAAATGTTCTAGGAGAGGTTGAATGTTCAAACCTTGGAAAAAAGTGAAATAATGAGGGTAGGTCTACGAAAAACCTTCCCACTTTTGTTAGAGATCAGATAGAAGAATTCTGTTTGCTGCATACGATTTGCAAGACATATACGCACAAAATATATGGGGTGGTGAATTTAGGAAATGCGTGGTTTGTCCTCTAGAAAAGGTCAAACTTCACTAAATTTTAGGAAAAATTAAAATTTCAAAAACATGTTTTTGTCGCTCCTGACTTTATTTTCTGTTCATTCTTCATGATATTTTCACAAGTGATGTATTGTTATGTCTGAAAGGGCCTCACAATAAAAAAATTAAAAGAAATTTGAAAAGGTCAAGGTCATATTACGATTATTGTGTTTTTATTCGGCCACAAATAGCTCCAAAACTAAAAATATTTCATTGAGAGTATATGAACAAAAGTTTTAGTTTTTAAAGAGCTCTTTCCAGTGATATTTAGTTTTTATAGATCGGACTTGATTTGGTCATTATACGGCAGTCCAAAGTTTGATCCTTTTTTGGAATAATTGTAAATCAGGTTTTATGCTTCAAATTCTGATACACAAGAATAAAAAGTTTGACTTGTGCGACTAGTATACTTGATTGAACTATTTGCTGCTTTGCTAGGTACCAAACAGTAAAATTTTAATCAATTTTCTATCTCATTTTGCCGCTAGGGGGCGCTTTTCTTGAAATCATTCTTTTGCTTATAACTCAAAAAGTTGAAGCCTGATCCAAATGCGGTTAATTGAATTATGTTCCTTGTTGATAGCCTAATAAAATATGATAGTTTCTAGGTATGAGTGGCTGAAACTTTTTGAGCTAGTAACGGAAAGTTGAAAGTTCGAATCTCGTAAAAAAAACTGCAAATGAGGGTAGGTCTACGAAAAACATATCCATTTTTGTTTGAAATCAGATAGAAGAATTCTGTTTGCTGCAAATGATTTGCAAGACATATACGCACAAAATATATGGGGTGGCGAATTAAGAAATGCATGGTTTGTCCTCTAGAAACGGTCAAACTTCACTAAATCTTAGGAAAAATTAAAATTTCAAAAACATGTTTTTGTCGCTCCTGACTTTATTTTCTGTTCATTCTTCATGATATTTTCACAAGTTATGTATTGTTATGTCTGAAAGGGCCTCACAATAAAAAAATTAAAAGAAATTTGAAAAGGTCAAGGTCATATTACGATTATTGTGTTTTTATTCGGCCACAAATAGCTCAAAAACTAAAAATATTTAATTGAGAGTATATGAACAAAAGTTTTAGTTCTTAAAGAGCTCTTTCCAGTGATGTTTAGTTTTTGAAGATCGGACTTGATTTAGTCATTATACGGCAGTCCAAAGTTTGATCCTTTTTTGGGATAATTGTAAATCAGGTTTTATGCTTCAAATTCTGATACACAAGAATAAAAAGTTTGACTTGTGCGACTAGTATACTTGATTGAACTATTTGCTGCTTTGCTAGGTACTAAACAGTAAAATTTTAATCAATTTTCTTTCTCATTTTGCCGCTAGGGGGCGCTTTTCTTGAAATCATTCTTTTGCTTATAACTCAAAAAGTTGAAGCCTGATCCAAATGCGGTTAATTGAATTATGTTCCTTGTTGATAGCCTAATAAAATATGATAGTTTCTAGGTATGAGTGGCTGAAACTTTTTGAGCTAGTAACGGAAGGTTGAAAGTTCGAATCTCGTAAAAAAAACTGCAAATGAGGGTAGGTCTTCAAAAAACCTATCCATTTTTGTTAGAAATCAGATAGAAGAATTCTGTTTGCTGCAAATGATTTGCAAGACATATACGCACAAAATATATTGGGTGGCGAATTTAAGAAATGCATGGTTTGTCCTCTAGAAAAGGTCAAACTTCACTAAATTTTAGGAAAACTTAAAATTTCAAAAACATGTTTTTTTGTCGCCCCTGACTTTATTTTCTGTTCATTCTTCATGAAATTTTCACAAGTTATGTATTGTTATGTTTGAAAGGGCCTCACAATTAAAAAGTTAAAAAAACGTTGAAATGGTCAAGGTCATATTACGATAATTGTGGTTTTTTTTTCGGCCCCAAAGTGCTCCAAATCTAAAAGTATTTCATTGAGAGTATATGAACAAAAGTTTTAGTTCTAAAAAGTTCTTCCGTATATAGTTTAGTTTTTGAAGATCGGACTTGATCTTTTCATTTTACGACAATCCAAAGTTTGATCCTTTTTTTTTAATAATTGTTATTCAGTTTTTATGCTTAAAATTGTGATATAAAAGAAAAAGAATGTTCGATTAGTGCGACTTATATACTTGTTTGAACTATTTGCTGAATTTCTAGGTACCTAATTGTAAAATTTTTTATCATTTTTTTTCTCATTTTGCCGCTAGAGGGCACTTTGCTTAAAATCACTCTTTTGCCTATAACTCAAAACGTTAAAGTCTAATTGAAATGCGGTTTTCAGCATTTTGTTCCTTGTACCACAGAATGTGATGATTTCAAAGTATAGGGTATGGGGAAATATTTGCGCTAGAGGAGTTTGAATGTTCTAACATTAAAAAACAAAACAAAAAAAACTGTGCAAATGAGAGTAGGTCTTCAAAAAACCTTTGCGTTCTGTTTCATATTAAAAATTGTGGCTGAGTTGAAATAAAGTGTTCAAGTTGATTAGGTTAAAAGCGAAAACCAAGATACCGCTTGCGGTTCTAGTTTTCACTGTTCTTCTAATGATAAAAATAGTGAGCATATGCGCAACATTGAACTCGTCGCGCTATTTTATTTTAAATCATTTTGAATATAAGCCTTATATATAAAAATGGCATGTGTAGAGAAAAAAAAAAGAGTATACATCGATCTGAAGTATGACCTTTTACAACTTTTAATGCCGTATGGTATTCTGTAATTCTGTAATAGTGATAGTGAGAAAACTCGTGGAAAATTTGCTTACTCAAGGTGGCTGTTGGCTGTTGTACTTTGAAGGTACTAACATGTATTAATCGTTTTTTTTTATTGTTGTTTTTGTTTTTTGGTGTTGTTTTTTTTGTTGTTTTTTTTTAAATTTTTGATTCGAAACCAACCATAGGTTAAGGTGAGTCTACATCAAAATATTCGTTATTGATTGTCCTGTAAATGTAATAATTCATATCACTTAGATGAATTTTGGCATTAAAAGTATCACCCCCCCCCCCCCCCCCCCCCCCCAACACACAAACACATTTATTTTAAATCTGTTTATAGCAGTTAATGATCTTGAAAGGATAACTTCATTATTTTCTTAATTTAAGCTTCCGTCATTCAAAAATTCGTTTATATTATTTAATTATCAACTTTAATACATATACAACTTCATTCTTATTTTCATTGCATTGTCTAAATAAATACAATTTAATTATGTGTATAAATATTGTTTATGTTCTATATCTCACTAAATGAACTTGCACTGTTAAAATAAAGAAAAAAATCTCAAAAGCATCCTGCCAGAATGACTGCTAATCATTTATGATTGGCTAAAAGTAGCGGGGCTCGAGCTCTACCATTACTTAGCGCTAAGTAATACTTAAATACTTAGGGGCGAATACTTTCCGAATTAGGGGCTCTAGACTTTTGATTGTGTTTAGTAGCAATTACCTTTTTTTAATCTTAACTCACAAACACCTAAAGTTTTCTACAATATCTAATGTTAGATTGCCATATTGAAAATTGAATTTCGTATGTCGTGCTTTTTAAAAAATCATTATTTTAGTTTTATTTGTGTTAACTTTTAAATGCCAAGTATTGCCGAATTGTTTAAGACAGGTCAGGCTTTATGTGGTACCTACTGAGTGCGTCAAAATGAGTCTATATGAAGGAAAGGGTTAATAAAGATTGTAAAGCCTAAGGAGTACAGCATCATCAGCATTGAAAATTACGAATAACTTAAGTTCATTTTCACTGAATAAACTTTCGATATTTTGATTTAAAGTTGACCAAATATCATATCGGTATACTGGAGCACTGGTCTCACTGTTTAAGGCCAATATTTGAATCAAAGTAAGTAGAACAGATCTCATGCCTTTACAACACTATACATACTTTCGATAGCGTTTATAAATTTAAAACTGACATTTGAATTCAGAAATAATTTATGAAAAAAAATTTCCACAATTTATATTGTCAAAGCATTTATCGAAGTCTAGAAACGCACAATATCATTTCCTGCCGTTGGCAAGTAATAATATACATTTAACAATCCTCCCGAGGTTTAGAACGCTAATTATCCGTTCAATCATTGCATGTCTTTTATTGATACCACACCCTGTCTCATATTATCCTGATACAAGAACAACTACCATTATGTGCAGAGCACCAAAGAAGATATGCCAGTAGGCATTTCAATTTTAACGGCTTTTGTATATCGCGGCCGGGGATCGAACTCGAAACATTCCGGACCCGAGGTGGATGTTCTACCCACTAAACCACCGGGATTATTTTGAGTTAATAGGGTTTCCATTGTACAATTATAAAACTGTTATATATAAAAATATATCACTTTTTTTCAAAAGCAGTTTAAACTGATTCTACATGTATATTTATTTTAAATATACAAATACCATGTAACTGTGTCGTTCCTTTTTATTTTTCCTGTTCTCATTAGTAATCAGGATTTAGTCATTTGACCAAGTACAAAAAAAAAAAAAAAAAAAAAAAAATCAACTACCCAGTGTGAAGTCACAAGATCTTTCCTCGTCAAAATAATCCAATATAAACAACTCGACAAAGCGAGGTAAATAAATTACATAAATATGGGGCATTTGTTTATATGAATACGTTAAGTCTTACTCGGCTCATGCTGAAAAAAATGTGAACGATATGTAATATATATGTATTACTGTTAGCCACATCTAAATCCTTGATCACTCATTGAAATATTAAGTGGGGCATTTATACAGGATCTGTAGTACCAAGTGGCGCATTTATACAGGATCTGTAGTACCAAGTGGGCATTTATACAGGATCTGTAGTACCAAGTGGCGCATTTATACAGGATCTGTAGTACCAAGTGGGGCATTTATACAGGATCTGTAGTACCAAGTGGCGCATTTATACAGGATCTGTAGTACCAAGTGGGGCATTTATACAGGATCTGTAGTACCAAGTGGCGCATTTATCGCATTCAATCATTACAGTATCAACACATGCGGGTAATTTCAAGAGAACAAGAAGAATTGTGATACAGGGTATCACAGCAGCCGACTGACATGTAGATATTTTTATGTATATTTCCAAATATTCTTTAGCGCAGGTTTCGAAAGCTTTGGACGTCACACGAACTGTTCATGGTCTTTGTCCTTCTACAAGTTTATCGGTGAAGAAAACCCATGCGAGCAAAAAATGCTCTATAAAAGATCGATGCTTTGAATTAATTGATCCATCAGTCCCTTCTGGTATGTCAACTAATTATTTTATTTGCACATTCAAAACAAAATGTCGAACATAATTACAAATAATAACAAGTTGTTTCTTTCAAAAGAAAAAATAGGCGTATATAAAAATAAAAACAACATACTAACTGCAAATCTTACTAAATAGTTTATTTATTTATTCATTATTCATTTAAAATATGCAATAAGTAATAGACTGGCACTCAAATTGACTTCTATTTATAAAAAAAACAGTACAACCCTGCTTAAAGGACAATTTAATTAAGTTAAATAGAGAGGTTAATTGGACAGATGAGTGAAATGGCTGCTAAATGCAGGGATTCGAAAAGCAGTCCTCTGTGTGTCTAAAGGTAAAACAACTTTATGGTCTGTACTGTACTTAAAAAAGGATTTGTTGATAAATTATAAATTAATGAACTGTAAATATGCTAGTTGGTGAACCGAAAATTGAAGGAAAGCAAAATAAAGTTGAGTGGGGATCAAATTCATGACCTTTGGTCCACTAGGCCGACGCCTTACCAACTGCACCACGGTGGAATCAAATACTAATGCGACGTAGTTTCATTCCTTTACACGAATCCACGCTCTCTCTAGTTTTTTCTTGTTTAACGGTAAATAGAAAGATTAAATTGTTATTTGCAAATAGAAATCGTTTTTTTTTTGTGTTTTTTTTTTTGTTGTTTTTTTCATATTTAAATAGAAAGATTTTTTTCTTTGCATTTGCAATCAAAGAGAAAAAATGGTTGTGACGGACATAAAAACAACAAATAGTTGACTGTTACCAAAGACTGTGTCCCGAATTTTCGTGTTGGAAGAACGCCTTTTTAACTATGAAGAAAGAATCTCAATTTCTCCATATACTGCCTCGAACATTTTCATTTTACTTCCATGATTTATTGTTTTATTAGTCAATGGAAATTTAGCTCATTCACAGATGGTCGGTAGAATAATAATAATAATAATAAACTCTCCCTCGAAGTCTTTGTGTCCTAACAAATAAACTGGGCAAGTGTCGGTTAGATTGCAAGGGTAAACGTTATTTTCGAAAATGTCCACTTTAATCAATTCGTATACGGTAAGTTCAGCCTGTGAATAGTGAATGTGATCAGTCATGGGACGACACAAAAATTGATGATCTAAACATAGGTTTAATCATTATAAATGTAGGTTCAATACCGTTTGTAACGTTATTGCCTGTGATGGAGAAACCTCCAATTTTTGTAACAATCACGGAATGTTGCATTGGATGACCATGCGTCTGTACACGTAATACACACATATAGTTAAAGGAGAACGCAATCCTGATATAAACTTGATCTTAATTTAACAATCACATCTGTAAAAGCATATCTCAATCTGTGGTTTCATAGCAATGATATTTATGTTTGCTATACTAAGCTAGCGTTTGGGCGTCGCCATTTTAATTACCTCCCCTGAAAAACACAGGAGGGTCGTGACACCGAGACATCAATCGGAACTTCTCATGTAATTCCGCCATTCTTCATCATCCAGTGCTCTCTCTTACACATCGGCTTACATTACATTCACCTTTGTGGTTGGCTCGGAAAGTAGTCTATGACGTCATCCAGACCGTTGTTCAGTTATTTAATTTGAAGGGGACTAGATAGGCTCCTTAAACTGTGAAATATATATAAATAGCACCACTGAACCTGATCGGAATGGTCATTAATATTACAAATTATTAAAATAAAAATAAATATTTTACATCTACAGACGAGCGTTTGCGGATTGTTCCTATTTGCGAAATAAGACAGAAAAATAGTTCCCATAATAATAATTAAAATCAATATTTTCCACACGTTTTATGATGATTAAAAAATATTTATTCAATGTTTCTATACTCTTGATTCGTAAAAATACACTTCAATCCGCGTTAAATAATTGTTTTCCGTTTTGACAAGATTCTTGTCATTGAGCCCATTGCAGAGAACGAACGACAACACTGCTTACCATCATCACGTGACATTTGTGACGGCAGTGATCTTTTTTGCTTGCAAGGGAGATCACTGTGTGGAGTTTGCCAGTGGTGAAGTATTTATCACCGAGGGGTTCTGATTGACTGAGACGTCATACATCATTCGGAATTTTTAAAGGCCATGAATTGGACTAAGACCACAATTAATTTTACTATATGTTCTATATAAGCATATATACAAATGAAAATTTCTGTAAGGGAAATTGATATCTAAACTTAACCTCATTAGTTAGATCTATTCAAAAGAAATAATTATGTACATTTTAAACATGGGGTCACCCGACTACTTTTTGGCCTATTTAAGGCCAAATAACATACGTATGAATTTAGTGCACCGGTTGGCCATTTCACACCCATTTTCTCAAAAATTCCCTCTCAGCAATGCTCAAATTTTAAGCTTGTTGTGCAATAAGGCCTCCAAAATTGGCATTTTATGACTATTTTAACTGTGTTCTATAGGATTCAATCCTTTATTGCGTGTCTTTCAGTCAAAAACTCACCATAATTCAGCATTAAATAGGGTCACTATTTTCTGTGTAGGCACATCCGGATACAGGGTAACCAAGGGCAGGTAACTGTGGTCTTAGTCCAATTGCCTAAAACACTTTGCTAAATTTGTTTCCAAGTAAAATTCGATTTTTTGCAGTTCAATTTGTTTTTTTTTCTTGTAGTTCGGGACCTACTTGTGCAATTTCCCAAAACGTCATAAAGGTGTGAGCATGTATAATACTAAAACTATAACACAAGATATGTCATATCATGTCCAGATTTAAAGAAATATAGAGTCAAGTTTGTGGTACATATACATTAAGAGACCTTGGGTCACAGCACATGTAAAGCATATGTGTGGAAGAAGTGTTATATTTTTCATAAAATTCATCGGTAAAAACCTGCGCAAAGACCTAAAACCAAAAGATGCGCAACTACGCAAATAAGCTCTCGCACACTTCCGGCGCGACCACGATATTGTAAGAAATAACCGGTGCGTTTGTATTTTTTGCATTAGGACAGTAACTACGGCACGGAGTTATGTTCCGACGCCCTTCAAAACTGATAGACAACTTTCTGGCTATCTTTATCCATGAAGGATACTCAATGTAAAAACAGTAAAACCTTTTTTAGTAAGTATTTTATTTGTGTATAATGTGTGAAGCTTGAAATTTGTTGGTTTTTTGGGGGTGGTTTTCAAGAATATTATGGCTAATAAAGCTTCTACTTCCATCCCGAAATTGGCTAAATGGATGGGGTATCGATCATACACTTTCAATTCATGAAACAAACTCTTCTGAGCGATTTTAGCTTTTGTTACCCCCTTTTAACCCATTTTTCTGCTTGTTTTTAAAACTGCGAAAGCGGTTGTATACTTTTACTTTCAATTTAAATACATGCAACACTGCACGACAAATTAATTGACATATAATTATAACAACTTATTTCTTCAGAGGATAAGATTAAAGTCAATTATGACTTCAGGAGTTTTAACAAAACTTTTTTACATAATATCGCGTATCGGGGTCATAAAGCAATGTCATCTGGGGTCCCCAACACGGCATGCGACAAGAGAAGATAAGTTACTATGGCAACAGTCACTCGGCAAGCAGTTTTATATTTACTTCAGCTATATGTCGAGGTAGTATAAATATAATGTTTAAGTATGTGTATGGTTGCACTGCATGTTTAATTATCCATTGGTGACGCACTTAGTGATGGGGTAACATTATGTACAGAATGGTGAGATCTAATAACTGTGTTCCTTTTTGCGAAAATGACAATACTGGATATTGAAACTCAATCCCCTCTAGCGGGCAAAATATACGTGCACCTGTTTGCGTAGGCGGGAAATACTATGACGTAATCCAGTGAAGTACAGCAATTTACGCACCTCTGGCATGTAATGTGTCCTTGTTTAGTCTAATACGAATATGGCAAATAAAATTATGTCGTTCGGCCCAAATTACAAGCTGCACTTTCTCCTTTACTGTTCCGGTTTATGCTTAACGCAACATTAGGACTCTCAGTCATTTGATTTATTGTTCCAAATATCAAATGCGCTGAATAAGCTAACCATTAATGTTTTATTCTCAAGAATTTTCATACCTGCAATAGTTATTTTCTCATTAATTAAATGTTTGCTGTCATTCAGGTGATTTAGTTGTAGGGTATTTTGATAGGCTCTTAAGACCAGACAAATTTTCATACCATAGTTTTCATGGATTCATTTTAGAAGTAGCATATATAAAAATGTCTTATAAGGAACAGGACTTCCGTCCCTCTCATGCAAGTATATGTTCAAATGAAAAATGACATTTACTTTTCTAAAAACAATATTGTGATTATAATGATAAATAAAACTAGATCTACATGAATATCATCAAATTATGTTGTACGTTTACATATTTACAATTAAATAATTGTCTCTTTTCTTTTAAACGTGATATTACAGAGTAGTTACCAAATATTTTGTTACTTACTGTACATAAAACCTATGCACACAAAAAAAATGAAATGTGGTACACATAAAATAGCAACATTCACTTTTTTCAGTACAAAGTTGGCTAACATAACTTCGCCAGTTTTTACCTGCTGGCGTAACAATGTGACGTCAAGTTGTCATAAACAATGGTCATGTGATAAGAAAATGGCGGCTCCCTCTTATATTTTCTTTTTTCGCATATTATAATATATTGTTCGTTTAATTTGAAAAAAAAAAAGTCAAATAACATCATTTTATGATAACACTTTTTTACGAACACTTGTTAGCTCACCTGAGCACAACGTGCTCATGGTGAGCTTTTGTGATCGCCTTTTGTCCGGCGTCCGTCGTCCGTCCGTCCGTCCGTGCGTGCGTCATGCGTCAACTTTTCCTTTAAACAACTTCTCCTCCTAAACCACTGGATGGATTTTGACCAAACTTCACAGGAATCATCCTTATCATGACCTCTATCAAAGTTGTTCAAATTATTTAGATTGGGTGAATAAGTAGGTCACAGGAGCTAAAAATAGATTTTTAAAATGCAATCTTAGAAAATCTTCTCCTGCAAAATGTAAGGCCTAGAGCTTTAATAATTGGTATGTAGAATTGTCTTATGAACATCTACAAAAGTTGTTCAGATCATGATCCTGGGGTCAAAATTGGCCCCGCCCCAGGGGTCATTTTATTTTTCATAGGTTTATATAGTGAAAAACTTTAAAAATCTTCTTCTATGAAACAATAAGGCCTAGAGCTAAGATATTTGGCGTGTAGCATTGTCTAGTGAATCTCTACAAAAGTTGTTCAAATTATGACCCTGGGGTTAGAATTGGCCCTGCCCGGGGGTCACTTGTTTTACATAGACTTATATAGGAAAAACTTTAAAAATCTTCTCCTATGAAACCATAAGGCCTAGAGCTAAGATATTTGGTATGTAGCATCATCTAATGGTTCATTACCAAGATTGTTCAAATCATAGCCCTATGGTGATAAATGACCCCGCACCAGGGGTTACTTGTTTTACATAGAGTTATATAGGAAAATCTTAAAAATCTTCTTTTATGAATCCATAAGGCCTAGAGCTTAGATAATTAGCTCACCTGAGCACAACGTGCTCATGGTTAGCTTTTATGATTGCCTTTTGTCCGGCGTCTGTCGCCCGTCCATCTGTCCGTGCGTGCGTGCGTCTTGGCGTCAACTTTTTCCATTAAACAACATCTCCTCCTAACCCGCTGAAGGGATTTTGACAAAATTTCACAGGAATCATCCTTATGATGTCCTCTAACAAAATTGTACAAATTATTATGATTGGTTGAAAAAGTAGGTCACAGGAGCTAAAAATAGATTTTAAAATGCAATCTTAGAAAATCTTCTCCTGCAAAACTGTAAGGCCTACAGCGTGAAGAATTGTCTTATAAACCTTTACAAAAATTGTTCAAATCATGGCCCTAGTGTCAAAATTTGCCCTGCCCCAGGGGTCACTTTATTTTACATAGGCTTATATAGGGAAAACCTAGAAAAATCTTCTCATCAGAAACCACATGGCCTGGTGTTAAGATATTGGGTATGTAGTATTGTCTGGTGGATCTCTACCAAAGTTGTTCAAATCATGGCCCTTGGGTCCAAATTGGGTCCGCCCCAGGTGTCACTTGATTTTACATAGGCTTATATAGAGGAAGAAAGGAAAATCTTCTTCTCAGAAACCACCAGGTCAAGAGTTAATATATTTAGTGTGTAGCATTATACAGTGCCTTTAGAGCAATGGTACTCAGGTGACCGATACAGGGCCATCATGGCCCTCTTGTAATATAAAAGAAATGCCAGATTTCACTTTGTTTACACTCTAGCATCTTCATCTTTTGAGCAATCTTTTTCAAACTTATGGCAATGTTTATGACCATAATGTCTCGATTGAGTTCGATTATGTATGAGATCGGTCAATAAGGTCAGGAGTTAAGCCCCTTTTAATATAAAAAAATGCTAGTTTCACTTTGTTTACACTCTAGCATCTTCATCTTTTGAGCAATCTTCTTCAAACTTTATGGCAATGTTTATGACCATAATGTCTCGATTGAGTTCGATTATGGATGAGATCGGTCAATAAGGTCAGGAGTTCAGCCCCTTTTAATATAAAAAAAATGCCAGTTTTTTTTTACATAAACTTTATTTTTAATACAAAAAAATGCAAGATTTCACTTTGTTTATTCTCTACCAACTTTATTTTTTAACAATATTTTTTAAACTTTAAGACAATGTTTATGCCCATAATCTCACAATCGGGTTCAATTATAACTGATATTGACTAGTTAATTTAGGAGTTATGCCCTTTTCACCATAAAAAAGCCAGATTTCACTTTTACACTCTAGCATCTTTATTTCTTAAGCAATCATCTTTCTCAGGTGAGCGATTAAGGACCATCTTGGCCCTCTTGTTTTTACGGTTGCGGTTCCCTTAAAAAATCAAATTCTTAGTCACTGATTGACCATCTGTGAACGAGCTGCTTAAAGTCCTGATTTTCAAAGGAATTTATCAAATGTGCTCTCGCATATTGCGATGACCGCCGTACGATCGTCGTACAGTCGCTAACCAATTGCTGACCCGTTGTTGATAATGCAGATCAGTCAGAGACCAGTCTCCAACTACTCATTGCGACCAGTCACCGATCAATTGCAGACAAAATCAATGAAAATCACTCACTCATCCCCAACACTGGGAGACATGCAGTTCGACCAGTTGTCCACTGGTTTTTTAGGTACTGTCGCCTATACCGGCCTCCTGCAAATTTAAGACTAAAATTTTAGGAAACGATTAATTCATTTATTGCATATCGTAGGCAGTTCGCAACATATATGTGACCAAGGCTTTACACAATCAGCTGTAAGCTCAGAGATTCTGTTGTTATATAGAGTCCCATCGTCGAATACCCACGGCCACAGACATATGCAGGTTGGTGAATATGTCTATGCCCACGGCCGATTGATAGATTATCTATAGGCCGTCGGATATTACGGCCAAATTTGGTCATTTTAGGGTGTGTCAAGTTGCGCCATTTCATTGGTCGCATCACAATCATTTATTTTATTGTTTACGTTTACTTGACTTTATGACGTGCGAATTTACAACCTTGTGCACCGCTGTTTGATAGGAGTTTACTGGACGAACAAGTTTTTGCTCCCCGACATATCATTTTAAAAATACTCCCCGACATAGTGATTTTACATTTTTCCTTAAAACTAGAAAACTCCGACTTCCAATGTCTTTTCACCGCTGCACAAGAAGTAAATTCAATGTCTTGATATAATTCTGTTGTATTTTCAATCAAAGATGCACGATTTGGGCAGACTGAGTCATTCTTTGCATTCTGCTCCCCGACATACCACGGCTTTTTCTTCCGAGCAGAATACGCGGTTTCACTTTTTGCAAAAATTAAAGGGTTTCCATTGCGATTTGGTAGCACCGAGTGTGTATCTCTTTAAGGAGGCGGCGCTCGTCTTTGTTTTATCAAAATCCGTTGAGTATTAAGAAAATAATTGCACAAAATGTTACCTGATTTAAGGATTTTGTTTGGGTTCTGTACTCCCCGACATAGCATTTGGTCACTTGAGATGTTCACCCTGTTCAAGCCTCAGCGCCGAAGAGTGTTGCATTTAAAAGTCGCGTTTTCATTGGTAGAAAATTTAATCAATAACTATTGTATTACAACGGTTTTTATTTTTATATTATTTTTTATTTTGCAACATCATTTTTTTAAACTAATATAAGTTAATATATTATTACATTATAATATGTGCTATGTTAAAACATAGAGTACTGATACAGATAAAATAATGACTAAGATAAGCTGATTACATAATTAAGAAGACATAAAAACTGTCTAAAAAATAATAACATATTTCTTGCATTTTTTATATAGTTAAAATATTTTTTTATTATAAAATACCAAATTATTCAGTTGTGAAATATGAATAGACAGAATAAATAATATCATTTAAGATAAAGTCCCTGTAATGGTTCCGCTACATTTCGGACCTCTTGGCATTTCACGGAAATAACCGAGGTTTCTTAATGTTTCATTGGGGTACCTTGGTTATCTTGGTAGAGGTTAAGTGGTCCAAGACGTAGCGGAACCATTATCGGGACTTACCTTAAAGTTAACTATGGTTACAAGGAAAGCCCATTAATCTCGAAAGTTTATATCCAATGGGGTCCAATAAACCAGAAGGAATCAAGATGTATCCGGAGAAGCAATCGCTTCGGTTTGCACGGTATGATGTCATCAGAGGGGTTTGGCACGAAAGTTGGGTCATACTTATATATATGATATATGACCCACTTTTCGTGCCAGACCCCTTTGGATGTCATGTTATGAAACGGAATAAGTCAGTCGGGGGTAATCGACGATGATAGTGACCCTGGTTGTCTTGAAAATATGCAAGGTGCGCCAAAAAAAAAAATAATATCTAAGAAAATTTATAGCAGTTTTGTTCTGTTTTATATTTGATATATTTTGTTTCAAAAATTTTGATACATGTATGTTTTCTTTTTCATGTAGGCATATAACATGCTACTTATCTTGCTAAATGTTAAATGATCTTTATGATATAATTGATGAAAATGGTGATTGCCCTGGAGTTATAGTCAAAACGTATCCAAAACTTAAACGCACCCAAATGGAGTCAAAATTAACGTACCCATCTCTGTTAGTCAAAACGTACCCAAGCTCCATGCATATGTTTTGTTTTCAAAATGTTTCTAAATGTACACTCTTTTCGCGAATATGCCCAAATTTAACAGTTATGTAATATTAAAATTAAACTGTATTTTATCTTATTAGTGAATATATACAAACGTAAAAGATAATATATTAATAAACATGTCTTGAAAAAAGACGAAAAGTAATATACGACAATTCGATACTAGTCTATATGAATTGAGACTAAATATCATTTTAGTGTGTTTATATGATTTTATAAATGCCATGCATTAATCAACTATTTAAAAATATTAGTTTCAATAATGATAATTTTAAAGTGTTTGAGAATATTATGATAAAGTTTGAGATATAAATATGGAAACGTCCACAAAAGAATTTAAAATAAAAAATGTGTTCATGTACTACAAATGAAATTTTAATAAATTTTCAAACCAAATAATAAATTATACATGAGTAAGAAACTTGATATGAAATATCAATATTACGATGAATATGGATATTGAAACAAAAAAAAATGGGTACAATATTAATGAATATCAGGGTTCACATCGTCTCCTCAAAATGGTTCACATCGTCCTGGTTGCAGGTTCACATCGTCTCGGTTCACATCGTCCGTGGTTCACATCGTCAGGCACCCTTTGGATCCTTCCCCCACCCCCACCCCCCGCAAAAAAAGGGGGGGGGTACGTTTTGGTATTTGGTACGTTAATTTTGAATAGCTGGGTGGCTGTGCGAACTTAAGCTACATCAGATTAAGTATGCAAATACCCGTATAAACTAGTAAACGAAAACAAACCATCAAAAAAATAAATGTCTATAATTTCTCCGTTAATATGTGGCAGCCCTGAATTTCTTCCCTCCACGTGGAAAATGTTTACATCGGAAACCACTTTCAAAACGAGGCATTTTGTCACGAGAGGGGTGAATGAATAAGAAATACAATTGTCGCAATATCCCGAGGCACACCCTAAGCCGCCATATTGAAACCGGTCGGTGATAGTATTTGTGTCATCTAAGGATTTGATCGTGCAACTCGGTAAGTGTGGATGTGTCAGTTTGATTTTTTGATGCATAAATGGATTATTTGCTTTCAATCGTTCGTTTCAATAATTGGAATAGGTGAATATGCAACAACCGTGGACGTACAAGCCTTTTCTATAGATATTTCCCCTTTCAAATAATTTTTGGGCGGGGAAAACTTAATGAATCACCCATTCTTTATGGTGGGTGTATCTTTGATGCTTAAAAAGCTCACATTCAGTCAGTCGTTTTTAATTCTCATTAGCTTTGCCATTTTGAGCATTTGAAGCGTTGTCTTTGCAGTAAAATTGCAGAGGTGAGACTTTCCTTTTATGTGAGAGGTCAAAGAAATTTGACACCTGTCAAAGTTTAGTAAGTGTTAATTGGTTTATTTCAGTATGACATACTGAAAGGCAGCATCTTTTATTATCTTGAAACAGTGAATTAAATATATGGAGCATCAATTTTATATATTTGACATTAAAATGGTATGTCAAACCTAGGATAGTGACTTGTTCACTTTCATTAATTTGTTGAAAAAAGTATGCACCAATAACTAGGCAATGACATAATTTGTTAAATGAACCATAAATGATATATCATAGAAAATCTGTTTAACACACAGTTATATAGTGTAAACTATTTTAAATCCGTTTTGGAGTATAAAGGGTTCATCTCAATTGGGATAATGTATGCATTGGAAACAAAATCCTAAAATGAACTTAATTTGGGCAGTAAGGAATTTGCAGAAAATGTATGATTAGTGCACACAATCCATTTCCATGTTTTGTATTTTAACTTGTGAAAAATTGGTCTCATACTCCATATGAAAGTTGTATGCGAAGAGACTGACCATCTCAACTTGCATATATGCTTAGCTTAAATTATAGAATAGGTTTGAGATTTAACCTCAGTATGCACCGGACACTGTCAACTTAGTATGAAGATTTTTATGGATGACCAAGAGTTGTCACTTTTTGTGGTACTTTTTAATTGCTAACCATATTCATATTTCTTGATTTCAGGATAGGACTGGTTGCAAGACCCACCTGTGTGGATTATCATTTTATAAGCAGGTGTTGAACAAACAAGAAGGCCACCATGCCGAAGCCGGTAAGATCAGCTTCTTATTGATGAATAGATTGTTATTATTACTATTATTATTATTATTGTGTATTTTCGTTAATTACTCCGAAGTTTAAGACTTGAATAAGGTTCGGATATCTTGAGCATGCAATCTGTATTTGTATAATTACATTGTAGTATCCTGAGATTAGGTTTTTACATAAAGGCAATAGATACAAGATTGTTTTAATGTGATCGCTCTAAAATATGGATGGATTTGGGGAGATAACAAATCAAGGACTTCTGCTATATGACTAGTTAAGTAATGATAATGGTCCTTGTAATCAAATGAAAACTACCTTACTCAGCTGTTTGTCCGAGATTTTAAAATTTGTATGAAAGTTGTTTCCTGCATTAGTAATAAAAGATTTGAATGAGGCCATAGCTTTTCAAACAGTTTTTGAATGAGGTGACGGGTATTGAGGGTGATAAGTGTCATTGGCTGTGTGAGCCCGCTGTAGCCTGAATACACAGCTCACGATTCATTGAATAAACGGAGTGTTGGAAATGTGGTTGGACTGGCCATTGATACTGATAACATGTCCACACCCCTGATAAAGGCTGATGCATGGAGGTGTAGGAATGTTGAAATGACCCAGTGATGAGTACAAACTTGTTGTGTGCCAGTCTGATAATGAAAGCTAATATGTCCTTTAAAGGAATTCGGGGCTATTTTGGTTAAGATTAGGTAGAGTTTCATACTTAGTCATGTTTGTTGCTGGGTGTAATTCCAAATAAATGTTTTGTAGTATTTGTTTTAAGATATGTGTAATTTAATGATGTTTGTATCTGTCTAGATAGTTTATTTATGAGAAGCGGGACATAATTCGACACTGAATAAATGGCAGTGAAAGCAAATTCTATACAATGATGTAACAATTATGTTATTCTTGCCTTTCATAAATGATAAGATCAAATAGATACACTTTGCAAAGCCTATCTGTGTGTAAGTGTTTTACTGCATTGAGACCCTTGATATAAACATCCTGTTTTTC
Source organism: Solen grandis (assembly GCA_021229015.1). Classification (NCBI taxonomy): domain Eukaryota; kingdom Metazoa; phylum Mollusca; class Bivalvia; order Adapedonta; family Solenidae; genus Solen; species Solen grandis. The sequence continues at coordinate 41,933,593 of CM037779.1, read as the reverse complement.
TTGCTTCAGTGGGTTTGAATTTAGACTATTGCTTCAGTTTAACCCTTTTCCCACATGAATATTCAGATGAATTTTATGAATTGGTTAACATAAACCAACTAAGCTTTAAATGGTATATATTTCAGGCATCATTTTACCTCTGCGTCCCGCGTCCCTGACGCACATTTTTTAGCGTGGACGCAAGAAAAATAAATATGTGCGTCCACTGGGATGCATAAAATTCAGACTTTCATGGTTAATATAATTATGAATATGTAACGAAAACCCGTTTGTCAATTTTGTCAAACACGCACCATGAGCTGCTTGACTCTGCTTTACCGCTGTTTAATGTACGAAAGCTGGGTACCAGCGAACCCGCAATCCTGCGAATAGGGTAAAAGCCGGTACGCAGACGCTGTAATGCGGTACATCGGTACCTGGAAATCGTCAAAGTCCGGGGGATATAACACTTACCGATAGAAGATTTCAACAAAATTATTCACACTAACCTTTAAGATATTTGGTTAATTTATCATTTGGTTGATATACCCGTAATCACTTTCATTATAATAATTATGCTAAATACGAAGGCGAGTACCGGTGTACCAAGTACCGCATACCGGCATTTTCCTCCACCTTCACAAAGCCTAGAGTTATCGTCTGATTCCAAATACCCAATTTTAGCGATGCCTCCGAAAAAGAAAATCAGCGTGCCTTTAAATGACAGAAAGCAAACATTGACAGCGCTTTTCGGTAAAGTAAGCGACAAGGATCCAAATGATAAAAGTAATGAAGCTGAAACTGATGATTCACTGTCCCACCCTAAGAAGCTACGTACATTTCAACAACACTGGCTTAAAACTTATTCGTGGTTGCGTTACTGTAAAGCTGAAGATGGAATTGATTATATGTATTGTGATGTGTGCACAACAACAAGTAAACGCAATGGTATGGTAAAATTGGCACAAAATCGGAATTTTCAGAACTCGACACTTTTAAGACATGCTGGATTGCCCGATCACAAACTTGCCATTGAAACACCTGTTTTGCAACAAAGCTTTCAGACTTGTGAAAATAAATTGCTATCATCTAAGAATACAGCTATCATTACCCTATTTAAGTGTGTGAACTGGATAGCTGGTAACCATTTTATTTTATAAGGACCCATTAATTTTTGTCAGGACCCATCATTTCTGAAAATGTGCATCCTTTGGACTCATAAGAAAAAAAGGTAAAATGATCACTGATATTTATATGAAACAATATATTATTATTTGCCATGCAGACTGAAGAATTTGAGCTACAGTATCTTTGAGCAAACAGGAGACCCTGCTCAGACAGCTCCTTGAAGGATCAGTCTGATCTGGGTCTTCTCTGTGAGAGGTAATGGTGAAAGATTCTATAAGGAGTATACACTAGTGCAGATACAGTAACCTTAGTACAGATGTTGTCGGTTTATCTTGGAGTTCTAATAGTTTTTGTTATGAGTATTTACTATCATGAGTATTTACATTGGGAAATTTTACAGGCAGACAAACTGTTACAAAAAAAACATGTACAGATGTACTATTGACTAAGCTGTCATTATCAAAAGACTTTTATGCCTGGGACAATTACACAGCCTCAAGTGCCTTTTGTGTGTATTGGTAATGGGAAAGTGACACATGGAACAACCTGTATTAAAATTGTACAATCCATGCATTTGTTTTAATGCATATTTCATGCCATTTAGACCTCCATGGTTATGTAAGCCCTGTTATGTATTTTGTATTCATAGCACTAGGAGTTAGAAGGCTCTTATAACTTGACATTTCATGTCACCTTTTGAAAGCATATTGTTTTGCATATTGTGGTCAGTTGGTATCCCAGACCTCTAGTTAAGTGGTAGCAGCCAGTTTTTAGCACTAAATGGAATCTGATAGTGCTTAAATTTGTCTCAGGTTATCTGGTTGTAGCAGCCCTGAGTATAACTGAATTTACTGATAATCTTTCATTTTCTGTTAAGTTTCAATGATTCAGTTCCAAGTTTTAAGCTTGATTATCAAAGCCTGGCGAACTCCTGTTGAATACTTCATGTGATGTAGAGTCAACAGATTTTGACAGGGTGGATAAGCATGATTCATCCTGATTTTGAAGTCAATTTCGACTGCATTGTCAGATCACTTAATTTTTAATATCTACAATTAATTGATATAGGACTGGAGGTCTGCTTATTAGTAAGCTTCGTAACCCATTACTCTTGATAAATAGTGAAGTAGATCACCTGTTTAGTTACTGTGTTGCAATCTAAAGCTCAGCAACGAAAATTGAAACCTTTCCTAGTTCTTCTAAATAAGTAAGAGTGTTGCTTTCGGAGAAAAAGATAGTGTGACCCCTGTTTACTGAGTCATGATTTAATCTAGTATTTGTCAGGTAACATGGTCACCATCCATAGTAATACTTGCAGCTCATACACATGCAATGGGTAATAGAGCTATGAACTTGACATTTAATGACTGAAATTATGTTTTTACTCATGACAAGTTGATGTTCCTCATATATTTTAAAGTCATAATATTATCAACAACAAAAAACAAACACATAAAATGGCATGTTTTGCATCAGTTTTAGGTCTCTCCTACAGGTATGTAATAAAACAAGAAGGTTACCTGCATATCCAGCGACTATTTGCTGTATAGTTACCTCACCACCCCCTCTACAGCAGCTTCAGTTTCAAGTAAAATGGGATAAACATTTAGATAGATATGAACCGTACCAGGAATCAACAGGTAACCTGAACCAGAAGCCATAAACACTTGAATATCATTAGAAAATCAGCATGTTCAGGGTCCATAGCAATTGTTTTTTAATAGATATTTGAGATATTTAGTTGGTTAGTTGGCTAGCTGAAAAGGCAGAAAGTAGGTACACACTTGTACTGTGTAATAATATAAGACTGTCGGTATGGGTATCATTTGACACAAAATCGCCAAAGTTTTTTTTTTAGGCGTCCTCTGTGACAGCATTGTCCTGAAGTATCAGGTTACGGTATTTTTTATTGTTCCATTTTTATTTTATTTTCATCTAACCTGCTGTAGTAACTCGAATACCAATAAGAAATTTAAACAGATCATTAGTGATTTTTTTTTTCTTCGGAAAAAAATAATGAAGACTATGGAAATACTGAAATATGATCTGGCTCGAATTCCTCCAAAACGCTTATTGCTAAGTAATACTTTAAAAATTCTTAAACTAGGTAGACACACATTCCAACACTTACTATTTTATGAAATATTCAAGTACACGACTTAGTTGAAATGAATACTTACCTAAATAACTAATAAAAAGTTGATAAGAAATTAAACATTTGGGTATTTTTTTTAGAGAAATGATAATAAATAAGATATTGTAAAATTATGTCTGTGAAAAATATTTTTTATGCATTTATATATCAAAAAAGAAACACAAGATAATGAACTGTTAGGATATCCTCTACATGGAGGGAAAAAATCAGTTATATAAATGCCATTTAATGGTAAACATAAGACATTTGAACATGTTTTTACTGAGAAATGTTCTCTAAGGCAAGGTGGATTATAATGCAGAAAAAGGGTTGCGACTTTTGATTCGGATGCAGACTTTAATGACTTCTTCGGATAAATGTTTATTACCATAATTCCATTAAGTTAACAAAAAAGATGAGGTTTTAAATTATCTGTACACAGTTCACTCATGCATGCAGCCTTGAAAGGAAGTTGCTGACATCTCAGTTTGTTTGGATCTTGACTGTCAAATTTTATGAACATGTAGCAACAACTTGCAAGAATTAAGAGATATCACCAAAAAGAATCCAAAATTCAATTAAAGTTTGCAATGTTCATATAGTGAGAATTTACAAAAATAGAAATGTTATTTATTCTGAAAGGGGGAATGTGTAAGTGCAAAAGAGGGATGCAGATTTGGCTCGAGGTAATTTGATAGCAAAGGTTTTTGCAAGCAGCAAGCGGAGGATAATTTGATACAGGGTTGAGAGAAAAATAAATATGTCTGGTATCCAAGTTAAGATATTGACTTTCTTCATGGACATCCTTAAGGGTCCAAAGTCTTCTTACTCTGTCCTAAAATTATGGCATTTCATTTTCAGCTTATGAAAGAAAGAATAAAAGATAATTGTTCTCCTATGTCTATGAGAGTTTGTTTTTTTAAATGATGAAGACCAAATCAGTATTGATTGGTGAAAGAATAGGACAAACTAATTGTATTCAATTAATGTTTAGAGATACTCAGGATTTTCAATAAAATCTTAGGTCCTGTTACAGATATGGCATATAGAAATGTATTTTATTGTATTCATGGACATGTTCATTCCAATTGCAGGTGAACGTACGCGTCACCACTATGGACGCAGAGTTGGAGTTTGCCATCCAGCCCAATACATCAGGCAAACAGCTGTTTGATCAGGTAAGAAAAATATTCGGCCATCTATACTCTTACCCAGCCTTGCAGATTTAGAGATTTTTCTTTTATTATCAGTATATCCAATTTTGGAGTTCCTCTAAATCCTCATTAATTTTCCTTGAAGAGGCCACAATCTGAAATGACGTGGCAGTTAGTGATGTCCAGTGGCTATCAATTACTGGTTGGCTGTAAATTGAATAGTCTTAAAAATCTTGTTTGAAGCAGTCATACTGGCCAACAGCAGGTTCATATTGAAAACACTGAAATCCTATAAGGCTTTCTTCCATTTATCTCCCTCCTCCTTCAGACAGTATAAGAAATTTGAAAATGGAAGATCAATAAGTACAAATGGATGGGGAAGAAATTATTATTTTCATTTGATATTTGAGGTAAAAGACATGTATTTCATAGGTATCAAGACATTATCTTCTCAAATTTTTGTTTCTATGTAATGGTAAAAAAAGATTTTAGATATTTTCCCATTCATGGTAATTATATGACCCTCGTTCTAAACACGTTAGTCATCCTATTTCTTTAATAGTCTTGGTAAGTAAATATGGCTCTGATAAAACTCTGTATTTAAAAATACAAATCCCTATTGGAAATGTGGACACAATTATATGTTTGTATTCTTAAGGGGTTCAGTCATTTACATTTTCCCATGAGAGGTTGGGCTTAAGTAGTAGGGGTATATTATTCCATTACAGTCTGTGTAATTTTGGGGTGAAAAGATAATCTGTTCTATTGTGGTGTGTGTTTATCAATGTAAATAGTCATTCATCCTTCTTTCCCATTACGTCTGCACACACTCACATGAAAATGAAGAGAATAAGTCAAAAATCATTATTTATGATGGTTGAATATGTATCATAGAATGATTTATCTTTTCAGTGAGAAAAATATGTTTAATGGCTTTCTTGTGTTGCATAGTGACGTTTTAATTTTGTAACTTCAGGATCTTACTTTAAACTACATTTTGAACATTTCGCTCTCTTTCTTATCTATCTTCATTTTGCGAAATATCTCAACATGAGAGATAAAGCATGTTAATAGTCAAAACTGGAACCTAATTCTTTCACTAGACATGGACAAATTCTCACTTCTAGTGGCCAAATTGGATTAGAAGTACTTTCACAATGATAATTAAAGACAGAAATATCTCTGTCAGCATATGATGCATATTGCTTGAAAGAATGATTGTTTCATATATGAAAGTGTACCAAACATTTTGCTTGTGGCTTGTGATTCACCTGAATATATTGACGTGATAATTGCTAAATGTTAAGCTTTTAAATGCTTCCTGCTTGTATATGGCTTCCTCTAAGAAGAGCCAGAGCTAAACTGTCTGGAACTTCAGCCTTGAAACGTAATAAAACGGAAAATACTTCAGAAACTTAAAATCAGCTTGAAGGATTTCCTTTTTGTTATTTCTGTATTTTGTCACTGGTAAATTATCATTTAATGTTTGTTTTGCCAGGTTCTTCAATTAATTCTGTGTATTGTCAAGAGAAAACAGTCTATATATTGATTGTAATCTTGCATTTCCTGGAGTTTGTGGGGGAGGGACTCTCACACTAAAGAGTTTGAGAAGCTGATTTCTGGGGATCTAGTGGAAATTTTCTGCAGCAGTGAAAGGTGTAACAACCATTACTGTAATTCAATGGCTGACTGCAATACCATTCAATCAGAAAATATATAATTACTGTTTCATTGGTTGCCATGGGGATTTGTGGTCTTGATAAATTGTCCATAATCAAGATTTGTGCGTTTGATTGGTTCTACTTTTGATCATACAGATTGTTACTTTTAAAGCAACTAATAGTGATAGCCAGAGAGCAGGTCATGAAGCTGTTGTTAAGTGCATGATTATGGAAGTAGGAGATGGAACAATTTCTTGGTCAGTCCTCACAAGAGTCCTTTAACCCTTTCCCTCATATAGACTCATTTTGACGCACTTAGTGGGTACCACATAAAGCCTGATCTGCAGAAAACCACAGTTAAACCTTACCAAATTTAATCATAAAGTCCTCATTTCCAGACTACTGAGGAGCAGTGAACAGCATAAAACCTGATCAGCCTGCAAGTTACTCGCAGGCTGATCTGGTTTTATACTGTTCACATAGGTCTTTTCATGGTGTCCTCTATGAGGGAAAGGGTTTAAAAGGATAAATAGCTAAGAATTTGGCCTGTGTAGCTGTTTTGAACTAGATGAAAATTAACAGGAAAATGCTCTAGCGAACCAGAATAAGACCAGATCAAATTGCAAGTAACTTGCAGGTTCATCAAGTAATATACTGCTCCCATTTTACTGATTTCTTTGAGATTTAAGAAAGTAATGCTAAAACTTTCATGACAGAATTTGCTTCATTCTTATTTGGGTTATCTCCGTTTTTACTCTGCCATAAGTGGACTCTTTGGTAGAGTGACCAAGCAAACCTTTCCTCACAGGCCAGTATAATTATGCAGATTAAACCATTACCTTTTATAGACACACTTTGACACGTGGCAAACTGAGCAGACTCGGAGCAGACAGCTCCCTAATGGAGCTTTCAGATCATGGTCTCCTCAGTTCTTTCCTACATTTCTACACAATCTAATCCATTGTTTCATTTACCATTTTTAGACTCAGAAAATTAATAGTCATCAAGTAATAATATTTATGAGATCCTTGGTTCAGACTCACCACAGTCAACACTCAATCTCTGAATCCATTTAGCTCATCTGATTACACTGATATGTTTTTCAGCTGGAAATGATATTTTGAATAATGTAGAACCCAAAGATTTAATTAGTCTACGTTCATTTCCAGGTTGTGAAAACAATTGGCCTACGAGAAATCTGGTTTTTCGGTTTACAATACATCGACACAAAGGGCTATTCCACCTGGCTAAAGCTCAACAAAAAGGTAAGTCCTGCCTCCCTCGTACAGATGGTGTAAGTTCAGGGAATAATAATTGCATGTGGTAGGGGGGTAGCACTGAGGATATTTTATCCATTTTACATAGAAACGTGGGACTATATATTTTCAGGAATCACAAGTTGTATCCCATCATGTCGCATTTTAAAGTCCCACATTTCAAAAAGTCACAATATCTTTTCATACAGATGAGGCACAGTGGTGAAGCTGGGGCATTCATCACCTCCAGTGATACCTGTTTGGAGATTACATGGCACCGGCTGATCAGACATTTCTCACACATTTATTCTTATTTAAATTGACAAACATTTTAGTGGTATTCTTGATGTATTGATGCCACAACTGTTTGAAAAATCGAAGTTTTCTCTATTTTCATCATTAATAATTTCCCTGTATTTAAATTAGGGCTGTCTATTATCAAAGAAAAACATTGTGATTGATTTTTCAGAATTAATATTTCCAGCTATTGGAAATCCCAAGATATTTTGCAGCAGTTCTGAAAGCTGTGACTCCTTGAGGGATCAGATATAAAAGCTGAATGCCTCCATCGTTTTAATTGTTGTCATTCAAAACTTTCACTGTCATTCCTGTGGGAATGATTTTGCTACTCCCTCACAATCAATGAAAAGATTTGGCTGGTTTTCATCTTAGCCTCTCCCTTTTCAAAATAGCCCGTAAATAAGTAAATCTCCAGCAAGATGACTAGGGGTTGAAATATTTGAGTCACTCAATGTTAACATTGCAGCCTTGCTGCGTGCCTTGCATGTTGAGCAGTTTCTATGTATAGCTATGACGCTGCATGTGGGCTTAACATGCTGAAGTCATTGACTAATGACCCTGTCCAGTAATACACGTTTTTACATTACATTATAAAAATATTAGTAGCATTCATTACTTCGTATATGATTGTATTAATTACTATCGTATACTTCAGTTTTTTGTTTCATTCAATATGACTGTATGTCTTTTCTTTTTCTGATACATTTTCTAACTAGGTCAGCATCTGTTCATTATGCCAGTCATTTTCTGATGATAATTGTGTGCCTTCCTGCCATGCTGACTGTACATTGTTGTTAACAGTTTAGCATTCAGCAGGAAGGGCTGGCTGTTTCTGGTGTTGGTTGGATAATAACGTGGATCCCACCACACTTGTTTGTCCCCCGCTGTTACAGCGATTGCGTGAATGTTACACTTAGTTGGACCTTGACATTCTGATAGGGACAAAACATTCCTCACTGTCATGTACATTTGTGTTTTGTTTCAGTGATAAAACTATGAAGTTAAGTACATAGTACTGAATAAATTAGCTGGAAATTTATGGAAAATAATTAAAAGCTTCTGTGGCCTGTCAGTAAAGAAGTCGTGACATCTGAGTTCAATTTGGGATAAGAAAATAGAGTAAGGTCTATGAATATAATGAAATAATTTGTTCAGATAAATTGGGAATTTGCACAATTTCAGATTACAATATGTTTTGATATCCTCTTTTTGATTAAATAATGCAGAGGGATATCCTTTGTTTGTAAAGGAAAGGAAGTTTAAGAAAATAAATAAGATAATTATAGTCACAGGTTCTTTTTCAAATAGAAAAACATAAAGTTCAAAGTCATGGATTTGCTTCCTTAAAGCATCGTACAAAAAAAAAAAAAAATGTTTTTGTGTTTCCTTGAGGAGGTGCCAGTCCTTCTTGGGGCCATATTCCATCAAATAAAAACAATGAATTTAAAACTCAGTTAAGTCAAAAGTTTCACCTGTTATGATCAAGGTCACATTTAATCTTGGGTAAAACTTTCAACGATGATTATGAAGTCATCAGTAAAGGGTTGAGGTCAAGGTCACAACTTTAAGACGAAGAGATTGTTATATTGTTCCTTTTAAGAAAACCTTCCTGCTTAATAGACTACTTTAGCATGAAACTGATTAATTTGTATAACTACATTCATTTTCACACTCCTATTTCTTGCTAATGACAACATTTTCACATTAACAAGGTAAAGATTGGTAATATACTCAAGACATTTGTTTTACTATGCTTTGTCATGTTCATTGTACGTATGTTTCTCTAGTAGTCTGTTACTGTTGTATTTCTGATTCTTGGAAATAGTATGCAATTTTTTTTTTTTAAAGATGATAATTTGGATTATATAGTGGGTGGGTGCAGTATACTGGTTTTGAAATTTGATCAGTCAATAGCTTCTGATAAAAGGTGGAGATCACACTTTCAATAAACAGCGTACTGTGGCATCATATCTTGGTATATCCTGCAGTGGCCTTGTGGTTTTGAAAGGTTGCACTGCTGTTCTTTCTCAAGGCATGTTCACGTCATGATGCAGAATTAACTGCTGTGAAATGTAATTGGAATGGAATGGATACAGGAGAAAATGTGAGGCTCTCCCATGGAGCTGATGAAATGGCGAGCCCCGCCTAGAAATGTGATAGTCACATTGAACATGGGGCAGCGATAACACAAGGGCAGTGCTACCGACTTCCGTCATGTCAGTGCAGCTGGCCACCTGTTAAATAAAAAGGCTAGAACTCAGGGTGGAATATGGTTGGTTCTGGGATTGGTGGAAAGGATGAGGTTTTGGTTAAGTATTAGGAAGGGAAAGAAACAAATCATTGTTTATTATGGATGTCATTTGAGCATTAAATTAGGTCAGGTCTGTTTTTATGTTTCTTTATTAAACAAAAAGAATTGTGTGCTTCATTGAAGTACACAAAGTTGTCAATAATTTTGTGTTAACTCTTTCCCTCATAGAGGACACCATGAAAAGACCTATGCGAACAGCATAAAACCAGATCAGCCTGCGCGTAACTCGCAGGCTGATCAGGTTTTATGCTGTTCACTGCTCCTCAGTGGTCTGGTAATGAGGATTTTACAATTAAATTTGGTAAGGTTTAACTGTGGTTTTCTGCAGATCAGGCTTTATGTGGAACCTATTGAGTGCGTCAAAATGAGTTTATATGAGGGAAAGGGTTAAGGAGAGAAGATAGAAAGTGTTAAACAAAGCACAGACTAGAAAATGCTCGTCTTTAGTGCTCGAAAATCCAAACTTGACTTAACCACTTGAATAAAATACCTACATTATTCATGGCTTCCTATCAGTATGACAAAGGGCCCCATTGTTGTAGAGATATGGGGCTAGTGACTCATGACAGCCGGAATATGGGGATATTTATATTGTCTCTTAAAACTGGAGACCATGAACCGTTCTGGCTGCTAATAGGTAAAAATCCTGGGCAAAGATAGTTATGCAAAATATCTACAGACTGTAGCTGTAAGCAGAGGTGACACTTAGGGATCACTTTCCATCATCTGTCTGTCCGTCCATCACGCTTTTCCTGTCACGCTTTCAGCAGGTGACACATGCTTTCCAAATAACACTCTTGGACATCTTATTCAGTCTTATATGTTAACATTTTGATTGGGTAAATCAAAAGCAATTTATTTC
>CM037779.1:41872708-41922708 GCA_021229015.1 Solen grandis | reverse complement strand
AATATCGAATAAATACCCAAACTAAAACTAGCAGTATCAATAATGAAAATGCATTATTCACTGAAGGAAAAATTGATTCCTTCATACCAACCACTTATATACAAGCGATAAAGATATCATGTTTTAAGAAATAGCTGGCATAATTACGGGCATAATTAATTTACTTACGACTTTTGAAAACACGAGTTTCAGGATCAGAAAATAAATATAAAAAAACCCCATTAAACATGGTTTCGAAACAATTTATAAGATATATCAGAGAAAATATAATATAAAAGTCGTTAATATTAGTTCTGTTAAAGGCATATGCGCCCAATACAGTTTTTTACAATATAGACAAAGAAGCAAAATTACAACTAGCAATGAGAATTTTCTTAAACTTTGCATGATTATAGAAAATTACACTAAGAACAAGTATATGGCAAAAATTTGGGAGTCGCCACTCTACTTTTTGAGTTATCTGCCAAACATGTTACAAATGTGATTTGTTACAAACATGGTCCAACCGAGCCCTATCACAGCAATATAAAGTTTCACTGCAAAGTGGATAATAGTATAGTTTAAATATATTGTTGTATGTTATACAATATTTAACTTGAAGATTATCTCTTCAGAACACAGGGATTTGAAAGATTGTATATAGCCCCAACCTGTTGAGGTTACAGAGAAAAGGGAATGGAAATCGGTTATAGAAAACGCGCATCTGACAATATACGTTCGAGAAATATTTTATAATTTAAAAATATTTTTTAGCTCGACTATTCGAAGGTTAAGGAGGGCTATTCTTTTTTTCAACTGAATCCCTTAAGGTATTGTTTTGATACTTGGAATACTTGTATATGACCACCACCCCAACCTGTAGGCAAGAGGGGCTAACTCTGTCATGGATTTTGACCAAATTATGCTCCATTTTTAACCTAGAATCTTGGTTAAGTTTTTTGTATCACCTCACTTTTTTTACTGAACCCCTTAAGGTATTGTTTTGATACTTGGAATACTTGTATATGACCACCAGCCGAACCTGAAGGCAAGAGGGGATAACTCTGTCATGGATTTTGACCAAATTATGCTCCTATTTTGATTAAGAATCTTGGTTAAGTTTTTTGTACCACCTCACTTTTTCACTGAACCCTTTGAGATATTGCCTTAAAACTTGGAATACATGTTTATATCCTTTGTTTACTTTTTGATGATACAACGATTCTTATTTTTCCTTTTACTGTAATATTTTTTCTATATTGACAAGCATTTGAATAGTCGAGCGCGCTGTCTTACTGACAGGTCATGTTATACAATCAATTTTCCCACTATAAAAGATAATAATCGCGTTAGGTTATGACAGTATCAGGACCCTGCTCAAACACTGGGTTTAGAAGTTTAGGTATTTCACCCTGCCGACAGACTCTCAATGCCTTGAGAGCTTTGATTATTTTTAAGGCTTCACGGAACTTTCGGAAAACGAATTGAAATTTGTTATGTTTATTATTATTCTTCTTATCATATTTTCTTTTCCTTTTCCAACAAACAAGACATTTCACATAGCTATCCATCAGATATCATCATCAAATACACATATGTACATGTATCTAAAAGTAATCTATCAAATTGTAGGGTTTGCCAGCAAGTGAAATATCAGCTGACAACATATTAATGACTGAAAACCCGAAATTTTATAAAAAAAATTAGTTCGTCCTCTAGCGACCTGAGGTGATTTTTTAGGATTAACAGTGGTAGTGCATGTTTCGGATTTTTTGTTAAGTCACATGGTATAGAATGTATACAGAGAAAAAAAGTTTAACACTGCATACGCCTGACGCTTATATATATCCTTAAGTATATACAAATAAAACAAAATTAAATACAAATATTAAAACATTTCCTTTTTTTCCTTGTTTTTTGTTTGTTTGTTTTTTGTTTTTATTCTGAAATGTTTTCCTGAGGTAAACAAAGTTTAGAAGGAAGTCACATGTCTTGAAACTAAACCTTAATACCCCCAAAAGCAGTCACTTATGATTTCTTCCGTGTCTCTATCTTCAAAAAAGATATCGTGAGAAACAGTTTTAAAACAGAGAATAAGGATATCAATATTGGTTAGATTGTTTTGTTATGAAGAGCGCCTGTGAATACTACAGAACGTTGCTTTGAACGAAAAACTGTCCATTTTTTTATATGCCCGAATTTAATGATACTTTAGGAGTGTTAAAACACATTAACACACACACACACACACACACACATTGGGCAATTTTTCGGTCAAAGCAACGTACCGGGACTGGGAGGCATCCTTAATGAAACATCCGGGTTATCAGCTCTTGACTCGAACTAAGGGCGACGAGGGGCTAGGTAATAGTAAGCCAGGAACTAGGGCACTCAGTCATGGTCATTATTCTTTAGGGACTATGGTGTCTTACATACAAATTAAGTAGTAAAAAGAAGAGTCACAGTATGGTACATATTCAAGAACCAAAATATAAAACCTAAAGGTATTTTTTATCAAATATATCTAACAATGAAATTTGATATTTCGTCCGCTTGGGTTTATCATCCAGGAAAAATAATGTAAATCTTTTGTGAACCATCAAACTTGACCCCGTTAAATGAAGTTAGGGTTTAAAAACATAAGAAATGACAACCGAAGAATGACTGACGTCCAAAGATCTTTCCTATAACACCAAGTGCCTAAAAACAAATGAAAAACTACTACTGTTTAAACGGATCATGATGCTGGTATGCTTTACGTGCATAATTAGTATACTTACTAAGTTCTTGGCGACGACCTGCAGATTGTGAAAGGAAGTAAAAACACACTCAACACAGTTTCGAAACAAATTATAAGGAAGAAATATCAGACAAAATACAGTATGAAAGTCGTTAAAATTTATTACTGTTAGATATATCCACCCTTATGCACTTCATTTGTTTAATGTAGATGAAGTCCCTACATTACTTGAAGTGGGACACCTGTATAAATCGCTATTTTGTCAAAGTGAAAGTTACAATGAATTTGATATGAATTTCTATATTTGAAGAAGAGAAAATGTCAAATTTACCGACAACCATGTCAGTCAAATATTACTTAAACAACATTTTTTGGACACACTTACATTTGAGTCTTCAGTTAAGAGGTTGACGATAAATAAACTAAACACTCTCCATAAAAGAGAGACAGAGAGAGAATGAGAGATAGAGAGAGAGAGACCAACTGGACCAATATAAAGCATTTTATTCAAGATTGACTAAGTAAGTATCAGTGAAGATTTGATACAGATAGAAATGATTATCAGAGGACATCCTTGTCAAAGTTGTACATATACCTTGCCATTTATTGATGCAAGCAGTAATCAAATCTGATCATGCACTCTAATTATGTATGCATTTTTAAAGTCAAATAACAACGGTTCTCTTCTTTGGTTCCGTAATATCGAATAAATACCCAAACTAAAACTAGCAGTATCAATAATGAAAATGCATTTTTCACTGAAGGAAAAATTGATTCCTTCATACCAACCACTTATATACAAGCGATAAAGATACCATGTTTTGAGAAATAGCTGGTATGTTATACGGGCATAATTAATTTACTTACCACTTATGTAAACATGAGATTCAGAATCTGAAAATGAATATAAAAAAACATTAAACATGGTTTTGAAACATTTATAAGATATATCAGAGAAAATATAATATAAAAGTCGTTAATATTAGTTCTGTTAAAAGCATAATCGCCCAATACAGTTTTTTTTACAATATAGATAAAGAAGCAAAATTACAACTAGCAATGAGAATTTTCTTAAACTTTGCATGATTATAGAAAATTACACTAGAAACAAGTTTATGGCAAAATTTGGGAGTCGCCACTCTACTTTTTGAGTTACAATGTATCTGCCAAACATGTTACAAATGTGATTTGTTACAAACATGGTCCAACCGAGCCCTATCACAGCAATATAAAGTCTCACTGCAAAGTGGATAATAATTTAGTTTAAATATATTGTTGTATGTTATACAATATTTAACTTGAAGATTATCTCTTAAGAACACAGGGATTTGAAAGATTGTATATAACCCCAACCTGTTGAGGTTATAGAGAAAAGGGAATGGAAATCGGTTATAGAAAATGCGCATCTGACAATATACGTTCGAGAAATATTTTATAATTTAAAAATAATTTTTAGTTCGACTATTCGAAGATTAAGGAGGGCTATTCTTTTTTTCAACTGAATCCCTTAAGGTATTGTTTTGATACTTGGAATACTTGTATATGACCACCACCCCAACCTGTAGGGAAGAGGGGCTTACTCTGTCATGGATTTTGACCAAATTATGCTCCATGTTCAACTTAGAATCTTGGTTAAGTGTTTTGTACCACCTCACTTTTTCACTTAACCCCTTAAGGTATTGTTTTGATACTTGGAATACTTGTATATGACCATCAGCCCAACCTGGAGGGAAGAGGGGTTAACTCTGTCATGGATTTTGACCAAATTATGCTCCTATTTTGATTAAGAATCTTGGTTAAGTTTTTTGTACCACCTCACTTTTTCACTGAACCCTTTGAGATACTGCATTAAAACTTGGAATACATGTACATGTTTATATCCTTTGTTTACTTTTTGATGATACAATAATTCTTATTTCTCCCTTTACTGCATTTTTTTTTCTATATTTACAATCATTTGAATAGTCGAGAGCGCTGTCTTATTGACAGGTCTTGTTATACAATTTTCCCATCATAAATAATCATAATCGCGTTAGGTATATATATATATATATATATATATATATATATATATATATATAGTTAATTAGACAGGTACTTAATTAATGTAATTAATGCCCTGAAAACCTGTCTCGGCGAAAACGGAATCGGTTTATGTAGTTTGCTATAAACATCTAAACTGTAGTTTGACAAGAATAGCAAACTTCAAGTTTCTTGTCTGTTACCCTAACGAAAGCAAAAACAAAAATGGCCGGTACAAATGTATATATAAAGTATAAGTTGTGACATGTACACAACACAATTGAATATCATGTACAGAAACATATACTATGTAAAACGCATGTAGATTTTTACGGAACCGATAATGCACCAGAGTAGGTCATGCTAAGTTTCTAAAATACGTTTCTAATAGTTCGTGATATTTTGTACAACAAAGTATATTTTGATACAAAATCTATTTTTCTTTTCCCTTAACTCTACTTATTTCTTTTTCCAGTAAATGTGAACTTACTCTTAAACAATTAAGTACATTACAAATTGTCATGTTCATATGCTAAATATATTTCTCAAAACCTAACGAAGACATGAATTTATAAAAAGTAATGCAATTTAGACATCGATTTGATAGATTTGTTCCATTCAAGAATAAAGCGTGATCACGAATTCGACGCTTAAATATTGAATTAAGAAGGATTTATTTTTTCTCATATATAAGTGAATTCCAGAAAATCGTTTATAGTATTTATCTCATTAGCCAAAAATTTCCCATTAATATAATTAAGTTGAACCATGTGCATGCTATGCATGAATGAATATTACCCAAATTTAAGTGATCTTTCTTTTGCTTTAACAGTAAGAGGGTACCTCCCTAATTCTCCATAAACTGCATTATTTGGTGAATGCTGGCGAACTCCAATAATGCTTTTAAAAATTTAATAAGCACTTTATCAACCTTCTTATAATCATATCTTCTCCATACATCAGAACCATAACTGATAACAATTCGGGGTAACTAATGAATTAAATCGAGATTTTTTTTCTGGACGGTATTCAGTCCTGTTTATACATTACTATTATTAAGTACTGTGTATAATTTATATATTAGTATGTCCAATTAAAATGGGTTTTCACTTCCGTTAGCGCATGTGCAAATTGGTATTGCAGTCGAATGTAAAGCTGTGATTGTAATAATTTTAAGTGACAGATATTTTTTATATGATTGTTTGGGGGTATCAAATACGTGATTTGTGTTTGTTTTAAATAGTTTCCAGAGTTATTGATCATATTTAATAGGTTATTAGTCAGTAGATGTTTTTTTTTCTTTGTATTTTAATGATGTTTTTATACATATAGGCCTTGACCTATTTATCGCTTCGCTCGTCTGTCTGGACATTGCACATTTCATATCTTCTGTATTGAGCTTGTAGTTATACAAAGTAGTTTAATAATAACATGATGGGTTGGATAAGTAATGCGTAATGATTATCTTGTTAATATGTAATCGTAATATAAAGAACGCTTAGTGTAGGTAATACAGTAAAATTGTCTGTGTAGTGCTGCTGTTTTGAATTCATTACGATACCTATAAATAGCCTTATTTGCACCTTCGTTACACGCTGGTGGAATTAGCTCAATCGGTAAGAGTGTCAGTCAGTACTTTTTCCCAATCATGATGTCATAACTTCTGTACCAGCTGGGACCTTTTTTAATTCTTATTGTTATATTTTTATAGTTTGTTTTAAGTACTAGTTTTACACATCCAATATTTTGCTTTCGTTAATTTGTATTTGCTTCCTTTCGATTGAAATATAAACATAAACCAATAAATAAATAAATAAAAAATCGACCCCTCTAGGTATAACTTATATATGGAGAGGTCGATTTAAAAAAAAATAAATAAAATAAAAAAAACTCAGTTCTTTATTTTAAAAAAAAATCGCCCACTCTTATGATTATTTTTACCCATGTATTCTTCATCTTAGATGTAATGTTTTCGCTGTCAGGATTAAAAGTTTTCAATGCATTCACAAGATACATAAAATATATTGAAAAAGCTACTGAATTGGGAGTCATATTCTTTAAGCATAGTGAGACCCAGGACTTGTGCAGAAAAAAAAAATAACTGCCTCTCTATGTATAAATAGGCCTAATATAAAGAGAGGTCATTTTTTAATAAGGAGGTCCTGTGCATAGACAGATAAGAATATAAGGTGAAAACAGTAGGTAAGGGAAAGAGAGGGGGACAGTGTGTTTATTATAAGCCGTCCATTAAAACATTTTGTTTTAATCTGTTCTTGTTATATCTAAATAAACTCTATGGAATATAGACAAAAGATGGTGATATATACCCTTATCGCTCACTCAGATAAAATTTTCACAGCCGAAATTAAATTACCCGTATATGTGAAATTGATTCCTAAATATGTAAAGTTGTCATTTCTTTCCATTTCTACCCAATTAATAAAAATAAAAAAAATATTTTCAATTTAACACTTGGAAATCATGTTAGCTGCAGTCTCACTCGTCTGAAGTATTCAATTCTAAAAATGTTTAACAGTAAAAATACCAACCTCGATTTTCACTCGATCGTTTACAGAAGCAACACCCCATTCTGAAATATATAATTTGCTGATCATTAAAGATGCAATACTACAAATACGTTAATTTAGCTTAAATATTTTGAAACCCCTAGTCTGCAACAAATCAGTTACATTTACCATCTATGATGTCCCTTCGGTAAAGAAAATGTTCAAATGATCCCATATATTACCTACGGATTATCTACAATACCGTAACCGTATCAACAAGTACGGAATTTCACGGCCACCTATTCGACTGTTTCTAACATTTTCCGGAAACTGCTTAATTTACATAAATAAAAATACAAGCCATCTAAAAATAGAAGTGCACGCATCACTTCATCTTGGAGTCTTCATATAGTGTTCAGCTTTATTGAAATATTTCTCCGATGAAAAACGAATGTTATGTAACTAGAAAATATATCATTTTCTCTAAAGAACTGTTGTGGCTTAAACAAAAACCTCAATTTTCACGAGAGAATCGTGTTACCGTGCACGGCTTTGACATGGAGACATTCGCCAGACACCTGTTTGGTTACAAACGTTTATGATTATGCATGACCTACGAGAGCCGAGCTAACTACGTGACAGAGCTCGATCGATTCCGGAAATCTTCGTGTGAATATTCTGGAAATCTTCGTGTTGGGGTAGGAGAATTAATTACCTACAGTCATTTAATATATCTGTGATTCTTTCGACATCAGTCGGGCTAATCGCTTGAACTACAGAGGCAATATTTTGTATAACGTCAAAAGAAAGATTGATTTTTCATATTATCACACTATTTTCTGCATTTATTGCATTGATTTTGGGCAGTATTACTTGTTGACCTGGTTGACTTTGTGTGGATTCATGTTTGAATTTCTATTTATGGAATATGTAGGTGTTTGCTCGGCTAAAAGATGATAAGCTTGTTATTGCACGGTGCAGGTAATATATGCATATAAGTGAAACATTGTAATAGAGGTAGACATAATTCAATTGGACTATTTTGTACATATATCCTATGTTTTTTTTTTTTTTTTTTTTTTTTTGAATTTTACTTGTATCTAATGTCAAATTTTCGATATACATGTATATGATTATAGCTTTCCGTCCTGTATGAATCGAATAACTCTTTTAGAAACCCCCATATATTTGCTAATAGATATTTATTTAATTTACCTGTGATGATATTACTTTAACATATATACATGTATATTGTTCTTATTATTTATGCCAGAAAAGGAGCATTTTAGGAATACCAATGACATTTTTATTGGTCCAATACTAGAATGCAAATACACATGTAGTTCAAGTACATCTCACCATACTAACCCTTAGTTTGTGAGCACGTATCCCTGATCCCACTTTTAACCGTCTTGTACAACAAACTGGCACTTTACAGAATATTAGGTTCTTTGTTAATAATGCTTCCGGAATTATTATTTTTACTTAAAACCCCCGGATGGCTATGGAATTGCTTGAACTGAAATATTCTGAATACACAATTCCCAGATGACTGTTTCTTTTTTCGCTGTAAGTTGATTCAGAACACCACGGTCCCGGCTGGCGAATCTGAGAGCATTATCCTTTTTTCGTGTGTATCATGCTTGATGTGACTTTATCCAGCATAAGCGACATTGTAAATATTCTACCCAATTCCATCACATTCCGTTATGTCAATCACATATTTTCGCTCTATGGAGGTATATACCACTGTAATCTACATGTCTACAACGAACACACTTTTTAGTGTAATGTAAGAAGCATTGTGATGTCTTGCCCACCGAGTGCACGGATTCATCAAAAGGATATGTAAAGTGAGTACACTTACACTGACGAGACAGGTGTGTGAATATAATTTTCAACGAAGTTTTTATATGAGGTCAAATTTCGATACGAATATTACGCAGTAGAAATAAAAACATTTTCTCACCCACGGCACGGTAACTTACAATACGAAACAACCCAAGACAGAGTCTTACGATTATCTAGCATACGGTGTAATTTTAGAAATCATATGGCAAGTATGTAAGATGAGCAAACATGACAGTGTAGGTAATTTAAATAGAGGAACAACAAAACGGGGGAAATTCCCCTTGCAGTCAGTAGTTTAAAATGCATTATTAACGACGTTACATATGAGAAAGGAATATAATATTTAGATGTCAAAAACATCCGCCTGTCGTCAAGGTCATCGCGTATAATGGGTAGCCTGACAAACAGAATATACAAATGTTATAACTGAGTAAGATAGACAATGTTATGTGCTCAAAATAAAAAAGAGAGATAGAATGGAGAGAAAAATAAAAAAGATGTGAGGAAAAGAGATTGTAGGCAGACAGTCGTGTAGCTTTGAAGAATACAGAAAAAGTATAGACATATTTCATCATAAAACATATTGTAAGTTGGGTTATGAATTACAGTAAGTAAAGCATGGCATAGCGATGAATTCAATATAAGAGTCAATTTATTTTTCAGATACTATCTTAATAGTTATGCTTTATGAATAATGGTTTTCTTTACCTTACATATAGTGCAGATACTGAGCTATAATTATAAATGGCCAGACGGCTCCTGGAAATAGCAATATGATCTAGGCTCTCAGTTCGAGGGAAAGGGTTAAAAAGATAAATGTTAAAAAGGAAAAATAAATCCAGTTACTACCTTGCATTTCGTTTTGTCGAAAAGAAAAAACAAGACACACAAGGATGGAAACAAGAAGTGGAACAAGAGCCATGTTGACATGGCCATCCCCCGCCGAATGCCTGCTCTTTAGAGGATGTGATTGAGAGTAAAATATTTCAATTTTAAAATATTTTTTTTTGTATTGAAGACTGAAGTGATTATAGATATGAAACCCATGTGAAGACCTACCAATTCCCCTATTCTGAGGTCTACAGGTAAAATGTCAAGGTCACTGTGACAAAAATTAAGCCTGAAAAATTACAAAGGGCAATAACTCAAAAATTATGAAAGGTAGAGTTATCATTCTTAGGCACTGAATTCCTCCTCAATAAGATCTATTCACCTATGACTTGACTTGACTATTTGAGTTTACCGTCGCGTCGACAGTATTTCAGTCATATAGCGACGTCAAGCTAATTACATGTGGAGGAAGACGCACGAATGCACGGAGACATCCCGGTAGAACCACCGACCTACCGCAAGCCAGCTGGAAGGCTTCCTCACATGTAAGTCCGAATGACGCTTCTCGGATTCGAACCCACGCGGTGAGGGACCGAGTGAATGTTAAAGTCAGCGACTTTACCCTCTTGGCCTTGGAGGCCCCATTCACATATGAAGTGTCAAATTGATATCTCAAATACTTTTTTACTCATGCTCAGGACAAAAATTATCTATGCACTGAATTCCTCCTCAATAAAATCTATTCACCCACTTTTCTATCCAAATACTTTTCGAGTGCTCTGCACTTCACTTTTCCTCCATAAGATCTATCATACTGATATCTCAAATACTTTTAAACTTACAATGTATGACCAGGACATATATTATGAAAGGTAGAGTTATCATTCTTGTGCACTCCTCCTCAATAAGATATATCTACCTATGAAGTATCAAGTTGATACCTCAAATACTTTTCGAGTTATGCTCCGGACAAAGATTAAATCTGGAAAATAACAAAATAACAAAGGGCAATAACTAAAAATTATGAAAGGTAGAGTTATCATTCTTGTGCACAGCACTCCTCCCTAATGAGATCTATTCACCTATGAAGTATCAAGTTCATACCTCAAATACTTTTCGAGTTATGCCCCGGACAAAAATTAAGTCTGAAAAATAACAAAGGGCAATAATTCAAACATTACGAAAGGTAGAGTTATCATTCTTGTGCACTGCACTCCTCCTTAATGAGATCTTTCCACCTATGAAGTATCAAGATGATTCCTCAAATACTTTGCGAGTTATGCTCCGGACAAAAATGTGGGACGGAAGGACGGACGGACGGAGACTATTACCATATCCCCCGCCGCCTTCGGCGGGGGATAAACAATCTTAGTGTGTCAGGTAAGTAAAAAAACACCAGGAATCTGTTTTGGTAATTGTCATGTAAATTTGGTGTGTTTAAACGATTTCTTTCCGTGCTAAAAAGGAGCATTCGATTTCGTAGTGATTTTCTAACATTCTTGTTTTGACAAAGCGGACACAGGCTTTCTTCGAAAGCGATACCGACATATCGGCATCTCTAGCGGTATTGAGTGGTTAGCTGTTCTGAACTGAAATGTACGGACATAATAATCACTGTATGGAAACACTGTACGCTTGGTAGCCGTGGTGTTTTAAAGATGGCGAACGCGACATGTGGACAATGTAGATGTCTTACAGCAACGATAGCACTAATCGAAAGAGAACTGTTGGCCAAATCAACGGCTATCAGTCGTTTTAGGTCGGACCTAAGCGTTGGCTTGTTACATCTGCTGAAACACAATGTTTTGGAAAGGTTGAAAGACGAAGCGAGAGATTAACAGAAAATCGATGATATTACCAAAGCATAAAAGCCCTGATCATTGTACGTTTGTAGATAGATAAAGTTTGGTCAGTTTCTTACATATGTCATATATTTTGTCGAAAAAAATCCTTCTGATTAGATGTTTCAAAGCTTTTATATTTGACATGCTGTACGCAATGATGCAAACTGAAATTAAACCACTGTACGCCACGCAGAAATGGAATTCTGTACGCAACGGTGTCAAACTTTGAGAACAAATCTGTACGCTTAGGTAAGCATCAGAAACTTGTTCTGTTAAACAAGGGAGTTTGTTCGTTTGTTGGGTTGAACGTTACACCGACAGTATTTGGAGACGATATCTACATGAGACAGATAAAGTGCTGCCACACTGCAGTATCACGCTGCAGACATGTGGCATGAAAATACCCAATCAAATTATGCTGACACCGGGCCAACCAGTCCTGTAAATACCCTTACATGCTTAGCGCCAAGCAATGGAGCTATAACAGTACCATTTTTACGACTTTGGTACGTTGCAACTAGGGATCGAACCAACGATCTCCCGCTCCCGAGGCGGACGATCTAACCATTCGGCCACCGGGGACGGTACAAGGGGTTAAACAGTTATATTTACTTTGTAACTGCCATATAACTATATTTTATTTACAAGTGTGTCTATATCCGTGTGGTCTGAACATCACTTTCAGAAAGTGGCCTTTCACTTTTTCATGGGGAGGTAAACTTTCTATGTGCAATGGTAATATCCTCTCAAGCATGTGCTGAAATTCGTGAATAACTCGTGATTATGAAAATAAAGATTGTGCTGCAGATTTATTTCTAAAAGGACACTAAGACAATAAAGAAAAACATACTATTTATAGGTAAGCACCATATATCTACCAATTTATCTACTTTTGTCATTCACCGAACTGTTGTGTGTAAATCAACATACCTACTGTTGTAGTATTTCGGATAGGGTGCTCTGGATACATCGGTTTTGGATACGTCTCAGTTAAAGACTGTAAATTTGTCACATAACAAATGATTAATCAACTTTAAAAGTGTTTTCTTCCATTTAAAATATTAATTTAACAAATACATGATCATTTTGATGTGCTTAAGCTGCAAAATTGTAAATTGCCCATTGCGCCACAAAGCCTTCTTATATGGATTCATAAGAAAAGTCTGAACTCAGACGTCTGAAAAAGAAGCTTGAATCATCATCTCAAGTAGTTGGTCCTACAAATAAAAAGGAACAGCTGGAAGAAGATTTAGATAGACTAATATCCCCAAAATCGGCATACAAAGCTGTGGAGACAGCATTAACAAAACTCTTCACAGCTGATGAGACTAATGCTCATAGTGCTACAGGGAAAATAACAAAGTCCAGAAAATCTACACCCATTAATTTCCTCTATGGTGAGCTAGGAAGATATCCAATATCCATTACTATAAAATATCGTATGTTATCTCTTTGGTCCCGCATTATCAATGGAAAAACCAACGTCGAAACCCACGCTCTCTTAAACGCTTTGCTCTTTGGCGAGACCGTGGGATATATTGCTAGCAAACCTTCGTTTTCATGAATATTGATAGGCTACCTGCTGGCCAATGAAATCACGCGTAGTATTTGGATACTCTTCATTGAGGTTACAAAAGCGAATGCTGTGTCAACACCGAACTGAATGACTTGTGCTAGCTCGTGACGTCACAGTCACTATAGAACATGCTTGTTGTTCACCCAACTACCGTTTCAATTGGTTAATTGATCTTCGCTCTCTCCGTGCTTTCGAAGGCACGGATCCAATCAGATGCCTAATTAATAATTCATGAGTACGAAGTTTTGCTAGCAATATATCCCACGGTCTCGCCAAAGAGCAAAGCGTTTAAGAGAGCGTGGGTTTCGACGTTGTGGAAAAACAGATAAGATAAGTTACAAAATTTATAGATTTATATTAAATCAGCCAAATACTTACAAATGGCCGCAGCGTATTAAAGAAATTTTGTGCTCTGTCGGTTTACCTTATTTATGGGATAACCAGTTCCAAATACGAAATATCAATATACATAAATCAGTAATCAGATCGATGAGTTCAAACAAGAATGGCATGCACAGCTGCAACAAACAAACAAAGGCCGAATATACACCTCTTTCAAAATCGAACCTAAATTTGAAACTTACATTACATCCTTAAATGCACATGAAGCAGAGACCCTTTATAAATTTCGAACTGCTAATCACCGCTTACCTATTGAGACAGGTCGCTATGATTTAACTCCATATGAAGAAAGAATATGTACACTATGTAATGCTAGAAATATTGGCACCGAGGAACATTACTTACTTTATTGTAGCTACTTCAAAACTGAACGGTCCTCTATCCTTAACATCCATACACCGAACATTCAAACTCATGTATCTATAAGAACTCTCCTCTCAGAAGCAGATGTAGATACCCTGAAAAATGTGTGTAAATTCATATCTATAGTCATGAGAAAATTTCAACAATAATAGACATGCCAATACCTCCCACTTCAAACTTAAGTATTGTATACTGTACGCAAGATACTTTCGCAAGAAATGTTGAACAATCTTCCATTATTATCATCATCAGGGTCTTTTAATACAGTATATGTATAAGATGTTATCATTATAATTATTATTAGCAGTAATATTTAAAAGTGTTGCATTACACGTTATCATTATAAATTATTATTAGTAGCAGTATCTAAGAATGTAGACATGTAAACACTATGGAAGGGTATTAACGCATAAATTGCATCTTGCATTCGTACATTACAACTTGCATTCATACATTTACATCTTGCATTTGTACATCTACATCTTTCCTTCGTACATTGACATCTTGCATTCGTACATTCACATCTTTCCTTCGTACATTTGCATCTTGCGTTTGTATATTTACATTTTGCATTCATACATTCAATATTACATTCGGTTATCTAAGGTACATCTTGCATTCGTACATTTACATCTTGCTTCCGTACATTTACATTTTGCGTTCATACATTCAGTATTACATTTGGTTATCTGATATTGGAATCGTCCTTAAGCATTTTGCTCAAGTGGCATGATGCATTTTTTAATTTAATGTTTTAGCCTTATTTCAAATTCTTCGCTAGATCGGCGTTTCATCGTCTTACTATAAACAAATAATAGAACATGCGACAATAGAACGCGACCAACGGTGTTTGACAGCAGTAGGCGCAAGTTCGGAAACTGTCGGGTTCTGGACGGAAACTGCCGACAATATACGAGTATTTTGAAAAGATACAATAGTTGTAACAATCGTTTTAAGCTGTTTTAAATGAGGATGAATTTATACTGGTTCATATCATGTTTAGTTGAATACTTATCCAAGTTAGTTTGTTTTAGAACATGACATGCACTGCCAAGACCAGCGTCTATCACTAGATATTTTTTTTTTAAAGTTGTTTATACCAACGCATGATTGGTGATACCATTTGCGGCTTTTTTTTTTCTTTTTTTTTTCACATTGAACCATATTATCAGTGAATTCAGACATTTCACATACATCCTTTTACCAACGGCATTTTCTTGTGTGCAAACTTACACAATGAAAACAAAACTAAATTTACAACCAACACAGCTGCCCAACATATAAAAACACCTGTATATTCTGAATACTAAAGTTTATTATATCCGGATCCCATATCCTCCTTTGCACAACACATCATAAGCTTTATTTGTAATCTTACATTAACGCTGGCGTTAATTTGTTTATTAAGGGTAGCTTAAAATTACATTCATTTTATACTTAGCTAAATCAATTTACATATTGAGTATTTAGCGAGTAAAGACAATTTCTCTGTGTATGTTCTTTCATAACGTTTTTGTTAAAAAAAAGATCAAAGCATGTTTCTTTACTTCTTTCTTTGTTTCTTTTCAACGATCAATTTGCTAATGGCCAAACAAATAATTCTCGTGAAATACCTACCATTAATAATGTCAATGTGTGAAACAGTGTAAATTAATTACACCAATCAATACTTTATTTATCTTTTGAATGTGCATAACATCAAAGTACTTTCGGAATTTTCGATTTAAAATTGCGTTAATTGATCAATTATGAAGACTTTAATTACAAATAATGTGAAAGGTTTTATGTAGACGGTCTCGGCCGGTTTCCTATCTGTCAGATCATATATTATCTGAGTAAACATTACATCATTTTTATTCTAATTTCAGGTTTAAAATTGCGTTAATTGAACAATAACAAGACTTGGTTATAGATGTAAACGGTCTCAGTCGGTCTCCGATCTATCCCCCCCCCCCCCGCCATATACTACATACTAAACGACGGTCTCCGGCCCCCGGTCTCCGGTCTCGGATACCGGCGGAGACCGTCGATAATTTGGAGACCAGCTTTTAGTAGGCCCCAACTTATGTTTATCTTCAAAGTATATTTCAGTCATTTACGGAAATTGCCGACAACAAATTCGTAGCGCCATCTGTTAGCATAATTTGGTCGTCCCGTCATTATTACACCAGGTGTCGCATCGTATTATGCCTTGTGTACTATTGTGCTGTTTACATTCGGCTTTCCACATTCGGCTATTCGTCATTGTTACTGCTATGCTCTCTGACATTTGTCATTCGTTAAGAGGAAGGTGTTATTTAAATTAGAATATTAAACATGACTTCATCTCATCAAATTAATGTTAATTGATGGTGTTAAATAACGAGAATAACAGACACTATTTATAGCAAGATGTTCATATCACAAAGTAAGATGTACAAAGCAAGATGTGCATGTCACAAAGCAAGATGTACAAATCACAATGCAAGATGTACAAAGCAAAAAGTAAGATGTACAAAGTAAGATGTGCAAGTCACAAAGCCAAGATGTAAGTACAAAGCAAGATGTAAATGTACGAATGAAAGTTGTAATGTACGAATGCAAGATGTAAATGTACGAATGCAAGTTGTAATGTACGAATGCAAGATGCAATTTATGCGTATATACCCTTCCATAAAATACACTGCTTATTTGCTACAGTGACAATGATTAGGGCACTCGTCGACTTTATTCCTCTTATTTGTATATCCAGTTATAATCCATTCATCTGGATACACGGAGATTTTGCAATCCAGCTCCGCATGATAAACTCTTGCATATGAATGGTAATATTCTTATCACGTCCTACAAATCTATGTTTCACTGTCGAATTGTTAGCGCAAGACACACAGTTGATAAATGATATACTTACCTTCTCGATCTAGCCCATTTTATATACAAAACGGTGATCTGCGACACCCTGTGACACACGCGGTGTATATACTGTAAGCGATGTGGTCCTAGCTCCGGCTATATGACGTAAGATGATACGAACAGTACATGTTCTATTTTTAGACACAGTGTACGTGTGCTCTTATATTTTGTTTATGTAGGCTATGTACCTAAATGACCAGGTACATATCTTTGTATCAACATGTCTCTCACTGAACCCTTGAATAAAAGTTAATACTAAAACATTTTGTACAAATCGAATAATCTAGCTAACTATGTTGTGAAACTATTAAATCACTTTATTTTTCATACATGTTCGATGATAAATGTTAATATGCAGTATTTATGCATATATATACATGTGTCTTTTATGTAGAAACTTTTTATATAATATATATATTTGTATAATAATAATTGTACTCATCAGTCCTTGCCCTTTTTCGTTTTCGTATATGGGTAAGGAGTCAACAGGCATTTATACGTATCCTATATACATTGACGTTATATGTGTGTGAATATATATATGTGTATATATATATATATATATATATATATATATATATATATACCGTTCTTGTTGCCTGTTTTGTCTTTGCTTGCATAGATCTAAATTTGTACGTCATCTGCTGACATGTATAGATACATCCTTATAATTATTAAATCTGATAGACACGTACTACCTTGCCTACTTTCGTAAAATGACAAGGACCTAAAACATGTCAGCAATACATCGTACACATGCATTGACCTTATAATTACCATTTGACCTGCTTTGTTTGCTTATGTCTATATAAATGACACTATTCGTTATACTTATTATGTTTATTATGATTAGCTATGCTTTGCTCTGTGTAAATTATTTAGAATTTTACGCACAATTAGCATTCTGAACCTCCGTCAATGACAAGACACCCTCTTCCTCTCTCTCTTTCTCTCCCCCCCCCCCCCCCCGCGCCTCCGATTTTATACCCATTCCTCTTTCTTTTTATTACCTATTACAAATGTCCTTACCTGTCTAAGCTAAACTGAAATTGTCAACCGGAACTACTGTATTTCATTTACAGATCTATGCATGTAAATACTCCATATTGTACAATAATCTTGTACTTGGAAGAAATAAAGTTCTGTTCTGTTCTGTTCTGAAAAAACAAATGGCACCACCCAAACCAAACCAAGATTTGATCCTGTACGCTTTGATCTAATGTCATAACTTGTTTACAAACATTTCATTGTTGACCATAAGGACATAGTACTTAAGGCGCAGGCTGTAAAAAGGAAAAATTGCAAAGCAAAACTGAACATCTGTGCTCTTGAGAAGAAAGTTATTTTTTAACTCACCTGAGCATTTGTGCTAAGGACGAGCTATTAAGATCGATGACAGTCCATCGTCCACCCGTCGTCCACGATTAATTTGTTTGCACACCAGCGTATTCATTTCTTCAGTAATCACGTTCAAACTTTATGACAATGTTTATAGCCATAACCATCCATTCTTGGCAAAGTTCAATTATGGCTGGTATCGGCGAATTTCGACAGGAGTTATGGCCTTTTTATGATCAGATTTAAATTTGTTTGCTCTCTCTTGCATCATCCTTTCTTAAGCAGTCTTTTTCAAACTTTATCATTTTGGCTGATATCGGCCCAGGAGTTATGTCCCTTTTAATATTAGTATTTGCAAGATTTAATTTTGTTTGCACACTATCATCTTCATTTCTTAAGCAATCATTTTCAAACTGTATTTTAATGTTAATAGCCATATTTTTTAGGCCAAGCTCGACTTTGTCTGATATAGGATAATTAGGTCAGCAGTTATGGCCCTTTAATAAATAAAATGCCAGATTTCACTGTTTATACTCTAGCATTTTCATTTCTTTTGCAATCATTTTGAAGTTTCATAGACAGTGTTTACAGCCATAATCTCTCAATCAAGTTTGACTTCAAATTTTGAATACAGGTACTGTTTGGTTTGAAATGATCTCATTGAGCATGTATTCAGTACAACTATGCTATAATTTAGTAAATTGTACAGGCAATGAAGGCAGTTTTCTCAGGTGAGCATCTTCAGGGCATCTTGGCCCTCTTGTTTATATCATATTTTAGTTCACCTTTGAGGTTTTGTGGTTGATATTCATGTCTTTTCATCCCACCTCATCTGTTACAACAACTGATTTTGAACACTAGATAGAAGTCAGAGTTCATGAAACTTGATCAGGATTTTTTCTCAGTGAAATCTTGGATGAGTTCAAAACTAGGCACCTTAGAGTCATAAAGACGTTGACTGGTTAAATCTTAAAAAAAACCTTGTGAACGTCCTAGGTTAGAAGCTACATTCTTCATCAAACTTAATCAGCTTGTTTGTCGAATTGAAACCTCAATTGGGTAATGTGGGTAAAAAAAGTAGGTCATCAGGGGAAAAACTGATGTTTTTTATTATTTTATTGGGTCACCTGCTGTAAGCAGAGGTGTCAAATAGGGATCACTTTACCGTCGTCTGTCTGTCTTTTTTAGTTAATGACAGAAATTTTGTTTGCTATTATACATGTATAAAGCACTTCGCTAATGTTTTCACGAATGTTAAGGAATATTGAACATCTAACAAAAGAATCATTTGTGTTCATTTGCGAAAACAAAGAAACAAACAATAACATTTTTCTTTTTCAAATCGAGGCAAATGATGCTGCTTGTGATAGCTTAAAATCACACCATATACCACATAGTATGGCGACACTGTCGGATCTATATTATTTGCTAGCTCTTCTTGAGACTTAAGTAGGATGTTTGTCTTCATGATATCTCGGATGAACATGAAACTAATCATAAAGGGTCAATAAATAGGTGACTAGTTCATATAAGATCAAAATTATTATATGCCTATCCATGTTTGAAAGGAGTTCTCCATTACAAATATCTAGAATATCTGTGTTTGATTTCTGAAGGAATATACGTGCTGCAAGTTGATTCAGTAGCACCAGATGAATTTACTCGCGCTGAGAAATTGCTAGATAAGTTCTACAAATGTTTCCTGATTTGTATGGACAGTCGTCATGTGGGCTGAATGTCCATAATGTTGGTGTTCACCTTGTTTACTGTTTACGACAATGGGGTCCTTTGTTTTGTTGGAGCTAATTTTGTTTTGAAGACAATAATGCTGAGGTTCTTAATTCAGTTCATGGAACAGGCAATGTACCACACCAATTTATACAAGAGGGCCAAGATGGCCCTTGAACGCTCACCTGAGAAAGATGATTGCGTAAGAAATAAAGATGCTAGAGTGTAAAAGTGAAATCTGGCTTTTTTTATGGTGAAAAGGGCATAACTCCTAAATTTACGAGTCAATATCAGTTATAATTGAACCCGATTGGGAGATTATGGGCATAAACATTGTCTTAAAGTTTAAAAAAAATTGTTAAAAAAATGAAGTTGGTAGAGAATAAACAAAGTGAAATATAGCATTTTTTGTATTAAAAGGGGCATAACTCCTGACCTAAATGGCCCATCTCAGCCAAAATTGAACTCAATCGAGACATTATGGTCATAAGCATTGCCATAAAGTTTGAAGATGATTGCTCAAAAGATGAAGATGCTAGAGTGTAAACAAAGTGAAATATGGCATTTTTTGAATATTAAAAGGGGCATAACTTCTGACCTAATTGATGGATCTCAGCCATAATCGAACTCAATCGAAACATTACGGTCATAAGCATTGCCATAAGGTTTGAAGATGATTGCTCAAAAGATAAAGATACTATGTAAACAAAGTGAAATATGGCATTTTTTGAATATAAAAAGGGGCATACCTTCTGACCTAATTGATGGATCTCAGCCATAATCGAACTCAATCGAAACCTTACGGTCATAAGCATTGCCATAAAGTTTGAAGATGATTGCTCAAAAGAAATTTTTTAAAAGGGGCCCCTTGGCGGATCTCAGCCATAATCGAACTCAATCGGGACATTATGGTTATAAACATTGTCTTAAAGTTTGAAGATGATTGCTTAAGAAATAAAGGTCATAGAGTGTAAACACTAAACAAGAGGCCCATAGGGCCTAAAATCGCTCACCTGAGTACCACTGCTCTATATGCAACCTAGTATACATGTATCATACTGATATACATGTTTCTCAGGAACTTGACAGTTTTTCTTACCCATTTTAGCAATAGTATGGAAAAAAACAGTGATCATGAGATTTCAGTGTGGTACTGCTGATTGAAAATGAACAAAAAGAGAGATGGTCCTTAACCTTTTCCCTCATAAAAACTCATTTTGACATAAATCCTGATCTGCAGAAAGCCCCACTTAAACCTTTCCAAATTGAATTGTAAAATCCCCATCCCCAGACCACTAAGGAGCAGCAAACAGCATAAAACCTGATCAGCCTGCGAGTAACAGTTGGACTTGCAGGCTGATTAGGTTTTATGCTACTCACATAGGTACATATATTTTATAGATCTCTATGAGGAAAAGGGTTAATTATTAAGAAATAAGTTGCAATTTATTACAAAGTGTTTTTAATCATTCGTTTGTGGTTTTTAAGAGGTGTTTGGTAATCCCTGTGTACTGGAACACTGACATGAACCAAAGTAAAGGCAGACAATCCGCATATTCACCCCCCCCCCCTCCCACATTCACTTTAATGATGATGTTGATGCTGCTGCTGATTTAGGATAGTATCAATAACCCTTATATCTCTATCAGGTGGCTTTGTGTAAAACTAGCCTAGTATCTCATATACATAGTAGCAGGTTATGTAGTTTTTGCACTAACTCAGTGGGGCAACACAGTCCAGAAAATGTGACCTCTGCCAGTAGGTCAGACTAAGCTATAGGAATGGTATTTGTGGTAATGTTATCTTCTCCACCTCTGCATATGTAGTGGAATCACCCAAATGACCTATCAGACTAGTGGACAATCTCATCTAAGGGTACAATTTATTTTTTTGTTTCTAGCTGGTTTTCTCTCTCTCTCTCTCTCTCTCTCTCTGTTAGACTTCTCTCTCTTTAATAAGTGGCCTTGTAATTTAATGTAACTTTTTGCATTTTATTAAGCTACCAAGACATATTTCTTGTTTTGTTTATGAGCTGATGCATTCTTTTTATGCATAAATGTAACAAAATATCACACTTAAAAATATTCAACTTCTGTAAATCTGATCTGTAAAGGATCAACTTTTGGAGAGGTAGCCTGAACTGCAGAAAAGAGGCCCATGATGGCCCTAAACTGCTCATCTGAGATAAATAGGTTGACCCAAGGAACATCTGTACCAATTTATTTTAAAATCTGGCCAGTAGTTTTGAAGCAGATGATTTTTAAAGTTTTCATATTTTTTTCTTTTTGTTGCCATGGCAACCAGAGTTCTTTATGGATCAAGTTTATTTTAGGAACTTTTTTGAAGGTTGACCCAAGGATCATTCCTGCCAAGTTTAATCAAATTCTGTCCAGTGGTTTCAGAGGAAATGTTGATTAAAGTTTTCCCTATATACATATAAGGCAAATAAGCCCCGCCCCTGGTGGCCATGTTTTTTACGGATCGGTATTATTTTAGCAACTTTGGTAGAGGTTGACCCAAGGAACATCTGTACCAATTTATTTTAAAATCTGGCCAGTAGTTTTGAAGAAGATGATTTTTAAAGTTTTCATTTTTTTTTTTTTTGTTGCCATGGCAACCAGAGTTCTACATGGATCAAGTTTATTTTAGCAACTTTTGTGAAGGTTGACCCAAGGATCATCCCTGCCAAGTTTAATCAAATTCTGTCCAGTGGTTTCAGAGGAGATGTTGTTTAAAGCTTTCTCTATATACATATAAGGCAAATAAGCCCCGCCCCTGGCGGCCATGTTTTTTTTACGGATCGGAATAATTTTAGCAACTTTGGTAGAGGTTGACCCAAGGAACATCTGTACCAATTTATTTTAAAATCTGGCCAGTAGTTTTGAAGGAGATGATTTTTAAAGTTTTCAAATTATTTTTCTTTTTGTTGCCATGGCAACCAGAGTTCTACATGGATCAAGTTTATTTTAGCAACTTTTGTGAAGGTTGGCCCAAGGATCATCCCTGCCAAGTTTAATCAAATTCTGTCTAGTGGTTTCAGAGGAGATGTTGTTTAAAGGTTTCTCTATATACATATAAGGCAAATAAGCCCCGCCCCTGGCGGCCATGTTTTTTTACGGATCGGAATAATTTTAGCAACTTTGGTAGAGGTTGACCCAAGGAACATCTGTACCAAATTATTTTGAAATCTGGCCAGTAGTTTTGAAGGAGATGATTTTTAAAGTTTTCAAATTATTTTTCTTTTTGTTGCCATGGCAACCAGAGTTCTACATGGATCAACTTTATTTTAGCAACTTTTGTAGAGCCTCACCCAAGGAACATTCCTGCCAAGTTTCATTAAATTCTGTCCAGCGGTTTCAGAGGAGATGTCGTTTAAAGCAAATTGTTGACGACGGACGACGGACGACGGACGACGCACGACGCACGACGACGGACGCCGGACGAAGGGCGATCACAAAAGCTCACCTTGAGCACTTTGTGCTCAGGTGAGCTAAAAATGACGACGGACACTCACGGGATCACAATAGCTCACTCTGAGCTTTGCTCAGGTGAGCTAAAAAAATAAGTTACTTGATCGATATCTCAGAAGTAGCCGGGTTCCAGCACAGATGAAGGAGAACCCCATTTGGTGTGATTTTTTGTCCCAAAGTTTTTACAGATACAAGTATACAAATACGAGTGCAACGGCTGCTGATGCAGTGAATACATTTTTTTTGAAATTGAAGAAATTCACCTCAAAAGAAGAAATGGATAACATTCTAGGGAGAATTGGTGTGAGCAAATCAGACTGTAACGTATAAACAGAATTGCTTTACATGGTACTGTCTTTTATTTAGAAAAATGAAAAGGAGAAACAGCTTCATTGTCCTTTGTGAAAATGTCATCATTATTGCAGTAGAAGACACCCTGCAAAATGAAAAGTATGCGGCTGGAAGCCAAGTTTTTAGATCCTGTTTATCCAGAAATGATACTGGGCATCATCTGTTCAGGGTGCATTTTGACAACAATCTAAAAAGTTATTTCTGCAAATAAGATCAAGGAGGATTTGTTTGTTATCAAACCTGATGCAGATAGAAGTCTTAAGTGGTCAGTGATCATATATGTAACATTAACAATATAATTTGTGTCAAATATGTTAAAAGGCCCATTATACCTCATAATGATTAAGTTCTTATGAAAAGGACAAAATAACATTTTACATATTGTAAACTAACACAAACGGTACATAATGTGCAAAATATCTTTTGTAATAATTGGCAATTAAGTGTTTTGGATGGATTGTTAACATTTTGCATTGACGGTCGATCTTGCTGTATTTCTGCATGGATTATGTATTATGTGTACAACAATGCTATTCTGTGTACATCTATAATACATGTACGTAGAGCTTGAGCAGGCAATAAAGGCAATATTTTTCAGGTGAGCTTTATTAGGGCCATCTTGGCCCCTCTTATATTTCAGGGTTGGATGTCATGAATATAGAAATGCTTTAAAGGTCAACCACAAAGAAAATTTTACTATTTCTAAAACCATTTCTATTTTGTCCATTTACATAAGGGAACCCACGAACAAACATTTTTTGCGAAAAAAAATCTCTTAAAGTATGTTATATGCCGATTTTTTTTAGCTGCTGGGCAGAATTTACATTTAAGGGTCACGTGCCTCTATGACGTCATTGATAGACCAAGTGTCATCAGCCTTTTTAATCTCATATAAATGTATGTAATCATTAATCATATTTAAAACGTTTTAATCAAATATGCCATATTTGTTTTTGGTCTAGGATAAAGTTAAAGGCTTTTTCGAGTTGTTTCTGTGAGATAAACAAAGCGAATTTGACGAAAATAAATGATATATTTGTGATTTGGCAAATCAGTTGGACTGTGAAATAAAAAGTTAAATTCAGAGATAAACAGAAGTTTTAAAGTGAATAGAAGTTAAAATGTTCATAATTTGAATACGTTTTCACCACTATGACATGACGTATTCCTATACGTTGGTGTTAGTAGTACAACCATGGTTATTTTATTTTATTCTCTCCTTCCCGAACATTTATGAACTGACGCTTGTTTGTAATGCACATTACGAAAAAAAAAGCAATACACCATAACTTTTACCTGTTGAAACTAAGGAAGAAATAAAAATCTTGAATTAGTAGAACTTACCTTTCTTTTACGCATTTATTCTTGTCGTCCTTTATATCATAATTCCATTTAAAAAAAAGGTTTATTTTTTTATCGTCAGTCCTAATTAATAATCAAGTTTTAAAAAATTTTTTTTAATTTACATTTTTTATACCCCACAAAGACATAACTTATAAAATCGATTTGATTTGTATAATAATGGACCAACAGAACCTACCTATACCCATAGACATATTCACCAACCTGCATTATGTCTGTATTATATCTGATATATTTTCATTAACAATTCCCTTTACATTATCTTAAATGAAACTTGCCGATCTTAAACGCATTAATTATGACTTAATCTGTGTCATTATTGACTAATTGACAATGTTTCACCATCTAAAAACCCGACCGTCTGTAAGCGTCTGCTCACATCTCAAAGTGATTGGCTTGACAATATGTCACACCCAGGGCCATAAATCATACCCACCAATTAGGCATCTCTCCAACACACACACCCGGATCAATTAACCCGGGTAACCCTTCTATTACCCCCTGATTGACCTCAAACCATCAAATCAAACCAAAAAGTTAATTCATATCAGTAGATTTCTTAGGGATTTTACTCATTTAGAAACATGTTTTTTGTAGAAACCCAACGTAGATACTGGATTTTAACGGAAAATAAGAGGAATTTTGATATGAAGGTATGTAAAACGTTTGTTAACGTTACTCGTATTCAGGACCTTAATGTCAATTTTATCAAATATTGTTTTTAGAATACATCCCGATATGATATTTTGTTTTCATTATGCCCCCCCCCCCCCAACACTATTCAGTACATAAAGCAACCAGTTTTATAAAGTCCGAATGAAGAATATATCTTAATAATTTTTTTTATAGGAATGTAAATTGATTGAGCTACACATTTTCACCCTTATTCGTTCATTGTCATCTTGGTTTTAGCTTGAAGTAGTTACAGTAACTGTGAATTGTTCAATAAGACATATAGTACTGGCAAAGTTTTGTCTATTGATGACGTCATAGCAAAGGGAGAAAATTCAGTCAAACCTTTCTCACGTGGGTCTTATTTGCAACTTTCAATAGCCGATTTCATACAAACTACAAATAATTTTAACATATTTTTTGTATAGAAGGTCTTACACTGATGTGTTATAATAGAAAATAATAAAAATGAAATCTTTGTTGTTGACCCTAAAGCATTTTTATTTTTAAGTAGATGACCACATTTTCATGACACTTTACATACATATATCTTGATATTAACTCTTAACTGTTTATAAATATTATATTTGTAGCCAGTACATTTCATATTTACATGAATGATGTCAACAAGCGGGGCATGAGTGTTGTAAAGATTCCTTTTCTTGTTATTTGCGACTTAAATGCTCCATTGATGTATTACTTAAGCAACACTCATGTTTGCTCATGTTTAATCATCAACATGATTATATTATCTTTAAACATGTTTCTCAACTGAATGGGAGCATATTTTTACATGTTCAGAAAATGTTAAGTCATATATAACTATGTATTACATTGTATTAGGTACCGACCGTGTTGTAACATGTTATATGATTTTTAAACACATTAAAATATGTTTACAATATGTCTGTTGATTTGTACTTTAAGATCATGTTTGGTCATGGTGCCATTCAACGCACATATGTTCAAATATGTTCTCAACACAGTTAAAACATGTTCGTAGAAGATGATAAGAAATGTTTAAAATCTTAATCATGATGTTTTAGCAAGAGATGGTATGGGTTGACCCTAATTCGGATAACACTGTTCGGTTCTCTTCGAGAGAATTAAAGTTATGTAAACTACATCTAAGCCTTCCCGCTTAGCGTAGATCTACGGATCTGTGAGGATATATTAAACGCCATTTACCTTTTAGCTATAAAATATACTAAATCATCAAAAACATCCATTCCCATCATCACTTTCACTATTCGACTCCTCACTGCTGTCTGGCCAGCCTTTTTTGGATATTTTTTTCTGCGATTTTCCATTGCCCTGTTTGTTTACGTTTCAAGCGCATGAGCTTCCGGAAATAACTAATTTCATTAAGCACATTGTTCTATTCGACTGGGACAAAATCAGTGAGTACAATTCGTTTCCTTCGCATTTACTCCGCCCTCTTTACGTTGTCAACGAAAACCTCCGGTCGAATGCGCTCAATATGATTACAAAACTTTTTGCTTCTGCGAAACAGTGATAGTCACATATATTGCTAAGTTCTAATGACCAAACATTATCAAAAGAAACTATTTAGTGTTTAAACAATATTAAAAGGGTCATGTTTACCTGAATTATAAGATATTTGCTTCCATTAATGGAAATTTAGTGTGAAACATTTGCATATCAATGAATTGTTCCTTGTGAAAAATAATACTAAAACTACTAAACCTTAAACTACTAAACTATTCAGGTTTCTATTAATCTTACTTTATAACTTTATATCAAGACTGGATTACAAGGATCCACATAAAGGGTAAATGTATACACACCATTTAAATTTTCTAACTCCAAAGAATAAATACTTTTGCCCTGAGTAATTAATTATACAGCATCTGAATGCAAAACCAGTCATTATTCTGCAATTTAACACACAAACAAACAAACCCAAAACAACAACAACAATAACAAAAACACAAATAAACTCCATTTCCATTATAACATGCTAACTGGACTGCAAAGTTTTAAAAGTTATATACATGTGTTGGTTTCATGATACTATACTAAATTAAAACTCATGACGTCATGTATCATACACGTTATTTTTCGACCGTGTGCATATCGGAAAATAATGCACACCACAAGCCTTCTATGTTTATGTAGCATATTTTTATCGTGTAAGAATGATTGTTTGATATGTTGATACAATGTTTGATAGTTTTTACAGTGATGGAAAGACATGGTGAAGTAAATTCATTGCTGTCACATGTTTCATTTGAAAGGGGAAGGATTATACTTGCAGCATTGGAATACAATGCAGAATGGATTGATTAATGAATTTTCAATTGCCGTGAACAATAATTATATAGGTAACTGCATAGCAGAATATAACTTATTTTACAGGAATGACAAACAAATTAAAAAAACAACAACAACAAAAACAAAAGACTTACGATATGGTGCCAACAAAATGCACAGTGTATAATCTGTTGTCCTTGTTATTAACATTGAATCGGGTACGAATGACGCCAAGAGCCCAATTTAATACTGCACACAGTCATGAAGTTGTCTTAGCTGAGTGCCATACACCATGTTTTTCACGTGTATCTTATGCTGCACTAATACGTGAACATCGTGGTTTATACGCACGCCAGACTACTGCGTCTTCCTTCCAAGCGTTCGTATAAACGCCACACAATATAAACTCGAAAGATAAAATGGATAAATCTGAAATATTAATAATTTGACCCTTGTAATTAAAATGGGAACACGAAACCGATTTCAAGGTATTGTATCCCTCTTGTTTCGTGGCTGCGAGGCTATTCAAGGTGCCCCCTACGAAGAGTAGACGTATCTTTAGCAATACGATGAACCCACAATACGGTGTTCCTCAAATATTTTACTTTTAAGCTCGACTATTAGAATACTAGTCACCCTTGCGTCGGCGTCGCGAACACTCGCGGTTAAGTGCAAGTTTTTCTATCTCATATCTCCACAACCACTGAAGGTATTCACTTGGAACTTAAATGTTTTTGGGGTTATAATTGTTACTCATTGTCCAAGATCCAT
The DNA here is from genome assembly GCA_021229015.1 of Solen grandis. Taxonomy (NCBI): domain Eukaryota; kingdom Metazoa; phylum Mollusca; class Bivalvia; order Adapedonta; family Solenidae; genus Solen; species Solen grandis. The sequence continues at coordinate 41,893,735 of CM037779.1, read as the reverse complement.
AACTCTAGCATGGATTTGTACTGAATTATTCCCCTTTGTGAACTTAGAAATTCCTGGTTAAGGTTATGCGTGCAAATTCAATCTCCACAAACACCAAATGTATTCACTTTAAACTTCACACTTGTCTTCAGGGTCATAATTGTACACCACTTACCAAACCCGTAACTCTGGCATGGATTTTTTTACGGTCTCTGGTGGCCGAGTGGTTAGAGTGTCCGCCACGGGAGTGGGGGGTCGTAGGTTCGATCCCCGGCCGCGACATACCAAAGTCTCGTAAAAAGTAAAAATTAGTATTGATATGGCGCTCAGCATATAAGGGTAGTTGCAGGAATGGTTGGCCCGGTGTCAGGGTGTAGTATCATGCCACATGTCTACGGCGTAATACTGCAGTGTGGCAACACTATATCTGTCTCAAGTAGACATCGTCTCCAAATGACTGAAATACTGTCGGTGGGACGTTAAACCCATCAAACAAACAAGCATGGATTTAAACGGAATTACATGTATTCCCCTTTGTGACCTTGCGTTCAAATTCAATCTCCACAACAACCAAAGGTATCCACTTGAAACTTCACACATGTCATAGGGCCCATTTTTGTGTAACGGAGTGATTTTATTAGTTATCAGTATGTTATAAGTGCTGGCATGATGAATTAAATTTGAAGCCGGCACTTGTTATCAAAACATATTCCTCTGCAGTAATGAATTATGACTTTGAGCATTTGAAGTTCTTTAGGGAGTGTAAAATATATGATACGTGTAGCCATGTAAGTAAGCCTGATAATCATGGTGTCAGCCCTAATTACTATAAAGATTAGCCGTTCACACCAATGCATTTACTAAGGGAGAAAACTTGCAGGGAGATCTCAATTCACTCAGTTCAAGTTCAGCTGGCTGCAGCATTCCATATAAAAATACACTCATAAATATTTCAAAGTCATGTTATTTCTTTGATACTGTTGTATACTTGTTCAGCAACAAAGATGCAATGAGTATAATAGAGCAGACAATATCATATATTTTAACAGATATAAGGCCCTTGAAAAATTCAGCATGGTATTTTTTATACTATAAAGCAGTAAGAATAGTCGGGCGCGCTGTCTCCCCGAGAGCTCTTTGTACAATGTGCTGAAAGTGTGTTTTTGTGATCAACCTGCGTTCGTCGTGCGTCGTCAACAATTTGCTTTAAACGACATCTCCTCTGAAACCGCTACACAGAATTCGATTTTACTTGGTAGGGATGATCCTTGGATGAACCTTCACAAAAAAGCTAAAATAAACTTGATCCATGTAGAACTCTATTTGTCATGGCAACGGATAGAAACAAGTAATTGGTGTTGCCTGAACACATAAGTCCCCTACCGGTGAGGTACATAATTTTCCCATTACCAAAGCAACCAGAATTTTGGTCAGAAAAAAAAGAAAAGCTAAAAATGATGTGCATAATCTCCATACTGCCATCTATTCATATTTCAAGTTTCATAAAAGTATTTTCAGTACGTTTGAGTTATCACAATATATTATTTTATTTGTCTTATTTTAAGTCTACTTGTTGTCAAAGCATTCAGATTTTTTCATTCTAGGAAGAAAAAAAGACGTGCTTAAGCTCCATACAGCCATCTTTCCATATTTCAAGTTTCATAGAAATATCTTAAGAGTCATAAAAAGTGTAGGTGATCCTAAGGAGCGAAACACAACCAGAAAGCCATATAAAGCACTGCGAAAGTAAGCCACGGTTCCACGATTGTGTTTCATAAACATGTATAAATTGGGATTATCTGACACTTAATTGCAAGATTTGACACTTTGGGCAATAAAAGTTTGTAATTTTAACGTAAGACACTGCAGCATATAGTAAATGAGTAATGGCTTTTCGTCAAATATAATATTATCTGTATATGAAAAATGATTTGCTTTGACTTTTCTTAACCTCTGATATGTGAAACCATACTTTCCAAAGCGGAAAAAAGCATAAGAAAACAGTTTCTTCTCCATTATGAATTCTTAAATAGACACTGTATTGTTATGTTGCAAACATGTAAAATCTTGTGAGAATGTACCCTGTGGATGTGGCAAGATCTCCGTCTTCAAAACGCACAGTGCATAAAGTTTTGCAACCCATCAACTTTGTCAGGTACGGATGCAACATCTTCTGGAACATTAACTATCAGATCTCTCTCAGCATTGTGTCCACCTGGTAAGAGAATCATCGTCATACATATTTGAATATTTGAAAGGATTTCCTTCTTATAAAGACAAAGCCAAGTGAAAACATCAGGAATTCATCATTTGCAAGCATTGGAATGTCATTTTACGTAATTAATAAAAACAAGTGGGACAAAGGTCATTAGATTTATTAACCTGCAAACAGTATTTGTTTCTTTTTGTTTTGCTAGATGCTTGACCTGAGGCTCAAACAAAAACCTTTTGCAAATGTGACACCAATGGTTGGGCACAAATCATTCGTTTAAATCATTGCACACATAGTAACCATCACTGTCATGACGGCTGGAAGTGAACACTTTATATGCTGCAATGTCCATGTTTAAGGCTGTAGTTATAGGAAACACTTTGTGTAACATATCAAAATTTCCTATATTATCAAAAAGACAAAACATAACCAACTTTCTTTCTGGGTGTATTCCTGTGTTTCGTCTGCCCCAGGTGAGAAGTGTAGGAATGGTTACTGATGACACCCTTTTTACCTTGGGAGGTTTCATTCTGAGTAGAGGCTTGACCAGGTAAAGAAATGTGTCCAGATAAATTTAAGACCCGATCTGACACTTCTTCCAGTATGTGAAATATTGCTATGTTTTTATTAGAGGGAGTTTCAGCCATTGATAGATGAAAGGTGAAATTTTAAATTTCCGCCCATAATAAGGAACATTCATATACCGAAAAAGGTCAGACAAATGGTCCTCCTCAGTAAAGCAATGGTCATGTATCCAAATGTCCAGAGTACTGTCGGAGACTGCCGGAAGGCCATTAATAATGCTTATAATGGTGTATGAGCACCGACATCTTTCACTCCAGGCAAGTCATTGATTACACCATAGTATGGGAAATGCTTTTGAATGCTTTGACCAAATAATGTTGAAGAAGTGGGCAACTCATCATGAGCAAGCATTAAATCAGCACTACCATTCACATTTTCACTGACAACAGTCTGATACAGTTCATCATCAATAATAAATGACTGTGTCAAGATGCTGGGACTCCCGGTAAGACAAATGTAGATGAAATGAAGCGAACACAAGGGCTACTAATGCAATTATAACAGCATATTGCCTTCCTGGTGATGCAGTCAAACCTTGTGCTCTCAAACAACCTTGATGAGTGTTGCCTCTAACAAAACTAGCTATGAAATTCATAATGAAGATATAAAAAATGATTGTATAGAGAGACAAACCAGCACACTAGTGTATGCCTAACATATCTCGTCAATCAGGAATTTGATAGATCTGCAAAAATCTTCTCTGTTCTGGGAGAATCCTGCAAAAAAAAAAAAAAAAAAAAAAAAAAAAAAAACATAAGTAAAATGCAATAAATGGAAATGTGTAAAAGAAGCTCCTTCAAAGCAATATCAATTTAATATGCAAATACCACACATTAGTACTTAATAAGGTAATGGCCATAATGCTCTACTAGCATTATTTCGATGTTCAAAACTAGAAAAAACAATTCTTTTTAAAATCTCAATAATCTTTGTTGTAATAAAAAAGTTGCATATTTAAATATAATAAATCAAAATCAACCTAACAATCACGAACAGTGTACATCTACAAAATTAAACAGAATATTCACATGTAATCAAATACACGAGAAAAACTTTTTCTACTATCTTATGCAGCATTAAATGCACATCAATTCTTGGTCCTCAACAAAATTGATGAAATCTCAAGCTCGTATATTAGGAACTGATTTGTTCCGATTGGATACGTATGTAATAAAAATAACCGAAACAAACGCCAAAAGAAAAATTGAAAATCTTTTATTCGAGATTAAATACTTAAAAAGGAGATGCAATCATCATTATTTCATGCCATAAATGTTCACTGAATGAACTAACGATCATCAAGAAATAAAACCAAATGACATCGCCAATTTTAATATAACCAATCATCACGTGACCAAATCCGCATCTTTTTTCATCTAATATCCAACTAAACTTGTGTTACTTATGTGACGCATCTAGGAATAATTACCATTTTTAGTCTATATATCATACTAATCTCATCTCACCTTGTCCAGAGATTTGAAAAGATACATCTTTGTGAATGTGTAAACGGCAATGAAAATACTCGTATCCCAGGTTAAAACCTGTTTTCCGGATATGAATAATCTCGATACCATAATGCTTTTCATCTTCCAGTTTCAAAAGAAATAATTAGATATATAGAATTAAAGAGTGTCCTTTAATAATACGAAAGGATCGATTCCGATCCGTACATTTGGTCTTTGCTTTCAGCATTAAAATGAATTATTATATTGTATATAGGATAGTTGCATTTTATCTCATGTCAGCCTTTAATTACAAAAAAAATTCCTATTCACAAACTAATACAGTATGCCCGGCGGTCTGCCGCCGTTTAATAATACATTGGCATAGCAAATAAACTTACCTGTGAACTTACCATCAAACTTTTCATCACCATGTCAACATCCTGTGGTTCTTCTCCATGGTCGTCCTCTCCTGGGATAACAAGATCTGAATATGTAACTTACATTTCAATGCAACTCCACTTCAGTGTTCACTGTTTGTCATTGTTAAAGCAAACTACATGACCATGGTTTGAACAAGCCTGATCAGTTTCAGAGCAGGCTATTACGATATATCTAATCATCCATTTACCTGTTAATTTCTACATTAAATATTCATATGTGGGACCTCCGTGGCCGAGAGGGTAGAGCTGCTGACTTTAACATTCACTAAGTCCCTCACCGCATGGGTTCGAGTCCCGGCAGGGTCATTCGGATTTTCATGTGATAAAGCCTTCCAGCTGGCTTGTGGTTCTACCAGGGTGCCCCAGTGCATTCGGGGTCTGGGGTCTTCCTCTACCTGTAATAAGCTGGACGTCGCTATATGACTAAAATACTATCGCAACGACGGTAAACTAAAAAAAAATCAATCAATCAAATATTCATGTTAAAATGCAAAGTTTATATCATGAACAAAAACTTTAAGTCCATCTGTTAAGATAAATAATTGACTAAACACATAGTATTGGCAATATATATCTGTTGAGCCAAACACAAGTTATTATTATTCTATTATAACCAATAATTATTTTAACAAAATAAAGCTAATAAATACTAAATCTACCTGAGACATTGATTTCTGACAACTTATTCCAGAAAATTTGTTCATTTGCTCAGCATCAGCAACTGAAATCAGGCTTCCAATTTTGGCTATTTCGACTGTAGCATCATGCCGCCTGTAATGTTGTTTGTGGGTATTCCAATAGTGTACTAGATGTCCATTCCAATTCATAGTTCACGACGTCCAGCAATTTACACACCGTTGCGAGATATTTTCGAAGTCGACTTGAAGAGATGAGGCGTTGCTGTTTGCTGCCGGCTTCCTGTGTCATTTTATTCATAACATGCCATTAGTTTATTTGAGAATCCTGACTTCCAATACCTGCAAAAACCACTGGATTAGAAGCAGAAATGCCACATTCAGTCAGCGTTTCTTCCAAGGTGTCCAAAGCAGCCACCATGACTTCTGTAAGAAACACAGGGCATCTCTTGTTCTGCTTGCCTTGGGTCTCTACCAGCTGCAGTCTGAAAGATGATTAACATGCTCTATCACAGTCTATAGTTGCTTGCCTGATGAGAGTTCGGGGAGTGTTCCTTAATTTTCGCAGGTTTTACGCCTCATATCGGATATACACACACGTGTGTATAGAGCTTCCTTGCGAAAGGCATGTAATCTTGAAATGCCAATACCTCTGAAAAAGTGGAACGTCTCTGGATCAAATTGACGTGTACTCGTAGAAACTCATACTCCCCTTAACCTGTTCAGTCTTAAAATGGATAATAACGATAATAATTAATACTATAAAAATCCCCGTTTATTGTTTATTTATCTATTAGTTTCAGTTTTTTAGTCTAATTTTTTTTATGACGTTATATATCTATGTACTTCAATACCTAGACAGTACGCTATCGTGTTCTCATTTAAACACATGCTTTTTTTATAAGCCGTACATGTATTGTTGACAAATAACTTTTCAAGAGAGAATCATTCTGAGATTTGCGTTGAGCAATCTTAGAAAGTCGATAGATTTCTGAATTATGGGAACAGTACTGTTTGTAGCGATTTCATGTTATTGTATACAAGAAAAAGGGAAAACTGTTGATTATGTTCATCTGAATTCAGTTTTATTTTGTAATTCTGTGTGGCAATATTATATTGAAAGGTACTGGTTAAGTAAGAGTTATTTTTTCCAAGATTTTCTTTCTTTTAAAAATATTTGTTTGACAGAAATGCACATATGTACAACACTTTCTACCCATTAAACCTTTTTCTCAGCATATAAGAGTAGTTCCATGACTGGTTGGCCTGGTGTCTGGGTAGTGTGACTGGATGTGGTATGCCACATATCTACAGCGTGATACTGCAGTGTGGCAGCACTATATCTGTCTCAAGTAGACATCGTCTCCAAATGACTGAAATTCTGTCGGGGGGACGTTAAACCCAACGAACAAACAATTAAGCTGGTGTTTCCGCTGTAACGGCAAGATTTTTACTCTAGAATCATTCATAATAAGCTATAAACATATCTCGAAACCAGAGGCACGGGATATGTATGTTCAAAGTTAGACACCTGAGTGTTTGTCCAATGTTTATTCTCCTTGATAAACTTAAACGATAGATGTGTCACACATAAATGTGTCTCCATCACACAAGACTTTATAACATGTGATGTTGTGCGCCTTCAGATGTGTTAGTGGTGTTTCACCCTCTCATATTCATTTTATTCTATCTTTTTGGACCCTTAGCGCAAGTTTGAATATGTATTTTTTATAACGTGTTTTAACAACTCTTTTCCATGTATTGTGCCTCTTTCGAATGTTAATTCAACGAATTTGCTTGTTATTGAGTTCTCTTTACAGATTATAACTTAATTACAGATCAAAATTTGATTTTAATGAGCTATACATTAATAGATATGTTGCTGAAATGGTGATAATGATGATAACAAAGGGTTTTGGATTAACGCATTACCAAGTATAGAGTTGATCAGTTTGACATTTTCACATTTACTGATTAATCGAACTTAGGGTACATAAATATAAATACTTGGTCTTAGATCAAATAGATGTTTTATATGCTTTCTTTTATTTCGTAGGGCCTCCGTAGCCGAGAGGGTTAAGTCGCTGACTTTAACACTCAATTAGCCCCTCACCGCGTGGGTTCGTATCCCGGCAGGGTCATTCAGATTTTCATGTGAGGAAGCCTTCCAGCTGGCTTGCGGTAGGTCGGTGTTTCTACCCGGATGCCTCCGTCAAGTCAGTCTTTTATTTCGTATTATGTTTAGACATTGAACTGTACAAGTACATGTGGGGCCGCCTTGGCCGAGCGGTTACAGTCGTGGACTACAACTCTCCCAGCCCCTCATCGCTGTGGGTTCGAATCCCGGTAGGGACTTCGGATTTTTCATGTGAGGAAGCCTTCCAGATGGCTTGCGGTAGGTATGTGGTTCTACACGGGTACCTCTGTGTATTCGGGGTCTTCCTCTACCTGTAATAAGCTGGACGTCGCTATATGATTGAAATATTGTCACAGCGACGGTAAACCCCAATACAACAACAACAACAAAGACATGTATTTCTAAGGGAATTACTGAACGGATGCTGATGTAAGCACTTGTGTTCAGACATTTTACCTATTTTGTAAAATATTTTCAATGTTGTAAAACTACGGCAATAAAATACACTTAAGCTAATCTGGATTAGAGAACGTTGTGCATATGCTACCTTAGGCAATCTAAGGTAAAATGGTTGGATTGTCCACCATACATTTATTTCACCATGCTGGACAGACTTTTACAATGCTATTAAGTCACTACTCTGTATTCAGGCTGATGCTGCTACAAGAAAGTGATATCAGTTCTTTGAAGAAGAAAAATCTTTGAAAATCGTTTTTAATCGATATGAAATAATTTGATTGAGTTAATACCTGTATAGACTGCTTGGTTTTTAGATTTTCTCCCAAACAGAAGTCATTGAATTCTAGATACTCGATTCTTGTTATGTTTCAAACAGCATAGCACAGGGATGTATGCCATAGTAAATAGCCTTATATGTATGTGATGCTAAAGGTTTCTCATACAAATATATTTGTTATTCCAATATCAGAATTCCACCTTCAAACAGCCTCAAAGATTTGGAAATAGTAAAGAGAAGCTAATAGTGCAAGACAAAATGTGTATTGTTTTGTGAAAGGGAAACATTTTCACGACTTCTTGTTGTATATTGTGGCATACTTACCTTACGAATTGCATAATCAAAGACTAATTTCCCATTTTTTGTCCAGTCAGTACCTTCTTCACATATCATTTTGTAATTATGAATCAGATGTGACTTGAGCGATAGGCCATGCAATGGTAGGACGCATGACTCTGTATCACGGGCTCCTTGATTCGAATCTCGATCGTGTCGCCTTTAATTTTGTTCTTCGTCCATCCAAGTGTATACGTGTATTCGGGTGATGAAAATTTCTTTTTAACGTCATTTTTCTCGGCTTTGTAAATCATTTTCAATGAACAGGGAGGAAACATGCAAAATAAACTTACACTAGCCTGAAAGTAGACTCATAGTAAGTATTACATCTTTAATACAGAAGATTTTATGATTCATTTTATGACTTAAGCAAGTTATTACCTTAATTGTGTTGTACTTACAAATAGATATTAGTGATAAATATATTGATATATCTCTGTTTCTCTTTCTCGCCTCACACACGCATGCTCACTCTTTCCTAATTTTGTTGTTGTATTGGGGTTGTTGTATTGCACATTTTTTTTTCACCTTCTTACATTGGAATTTTTTGTATCCTTTACATATGTATATTAGGCCTTTGTTTCAATAAAACATAAAAACATATTGTGTGTCTTTCTTCATTTTAAGTTTCACTTCATGTTTTGGAACTAGTTTTCTATTTATGTACTTAAGTATGTATATACTTATGTTAACATGTTCACATCTCAATAAAAGTAAAAAACAAAACAAAAAAAACACAAAAAAAACACTATGTTTTCCTGTTTAACCACATAAATTTTATTATCAGGCAGTTTATCTTTCTCGCCGTGCTTATTTCAATGTGCTTAGCCTCAGGCAGCACTTTTGTACTTGTTCTCTCTTGTTTTCTCCTGTCTTCCAGCGCAATATTTTTTGTCTAAGACTAGTCATAAATAGTTCACCAAGACAGTACAAGTACATATTTATGGGAAATGTAGATAAATTGGATCCAATGTATTCAGAATCCGATGATTTAAACTAGCCTCAGAAATACGAGCTTATCTATATTCTCTCAACTCGATGACATATAGGCTTGCGGTAGGTCGGTGGTCCTTGCCGTGCATTCAGGGTCTTTCTCCACGTGCAATTAGCTGGATATGGCTATACGACTGAAATACTGTCGAAGCGACGGTAAGCTCAAATTGTCTAGTCAAGTCAAGTCGATGACATATATCACTATTCCCTATCATAGAAGAATTAGGTACAGTGTAACGATTAAAAAATATTACTATGCTTCCTTTCGTATTCGCATCTGTCAGAATTTAATTAATCTCAAAAGATTCTTTTTACAGTCTGGTAACGTTAGCGTTTTATTAGATTTCTTTTTCAGGCTGCGCTTGAACTAGTGTGTATGTCACTATGTTGTCAAGAAACCGAGACATGTCTGTCCATTTGTCAAATTGAAAAGTGAAAAATGAGTAACATATAAAAGGAATGTTATATGATCAAGTTTGCAATAATAATCATCCAAAAGGGTCACTTTTGTCAGACAGCATTTCTTTTTAAAAGGAGTTAAACATGAGTTTTTGACATCGATCTTTAAACTATTGACCAAAGTCATAAGGGGCACATTGGTCCAATTTTATCATACAAGGCTTCGGATCATGACTAGATAAACTTTTCAAGGTTTATTCGATTGCCGAATCGAAAGACAGACACAGTCAGATTGTCTACTCTTATTTCTTTGACCAAATGATTAATTTCAATCACACGATGCCACCAAGAAACCTAGATACTATACTATAAAGGAAACTCTGGCGAAATATGCGTTTCTGAATATATTCTACTTTAGTAATGCTTTTTTCAGTTTTTATGCTTACTAACAAAGAGTATGGTGACTTTCTCTGTCTTGAGAATGAACTTTAATATTGTTTGTCCGGCTAAATAAAATAACAACACTCTGGTTATGAATAATCATTTATTTTCCCCAAAATCACACACTTAAAGCAAACAATATTTAATGTATATTCGTCATCTTACCTGTGAATTACATTTTGTTATTATCTATACATGATTATTGTACCATTTATTACATTTGTTTTGCTTAAAGATTTACAGTTGAACCTGTATTAGCGGTCACCTGAATCAAGCGGTTAGTCTGCATTTAGCGGTCAGTTTTGATATAACTAAACTAGCACTTTGTAAAATGTTTAACCTACATGTAGCGACCACCTCTGTTATGCGGTCACATTCTCTCGTTCCTTGACTAACCGCTTAAGACAGGTTTAACTGTATAAACTTTTCGATTTTCAATTCCAGAAATAAATTTGAATTAATTTCCATGTCAATTATGAAATGCCTGAATGATTTTATTGCACTACGTCAATTTCATAAATAACGTTGTTATCATTTATCCCTGAAAAAATTTTTAAACAAACCCTTTCTGATATGCATAGTTAAGGCACTTTTAATGCATGTATAAAATTTAATTATGATATAATTTCATTTTGTTTTATACCCGTTATATTCTACATATATGACATGTCAATTTAAAGTCATAATTAAAAAAGCACATTATCTCAACAAATGTCCATGAGAAATATGACACTGTTAAACAGAATCCTTACATTCAATGAACTCCAAACTGGAGCATATAAAATTATGATCACATGCAGCATTAATTTTTTATCTCTGCAAAATTGTAGTGGGCAAGTTAAACTTGTTTAAGCATTTAATTTCCTTTGCTGCAAAAGGTATTACGGTTTTATTAGTTGTCTGGTTTCATGATGATAAAACAATTTGTGAAGTTTGAGGGGAATCAAGTTTTAGTCATAAGCGGAGATAACAAACATTAACATTTTTAAATGTCCAAAAGTGACCATAAATATCTGAAAATATTTGGACGAGATACGGTTTGTGTTTTAACTGGTGTGTCAGATGGTTTTAAACACATATTCTACGCCGAAATGACCGCAATATCTAATTTTATTCTACGAAAAGTAAGCTAACAATCTCTAACAATCTCCTCCAGTTCGAAAATATCAGTAACTTACTACATTAAGATGTTAAATGCTGAATGTCAATATATATATTATCCAGTGAATGTATGTTTTTCATACGAATATAACAAAACATAAAAACCAATATGCTTAAAACATGCACAAAATTAAAGACCAATACAAGTTACACAAGGTCAACAAGAATCGCCCCTATTTTTAATACAATTAGCAACTCAGTTTCTTAGTACCATAATAAAGCATTTGTTATTTGTTTTACCTTTATTTAGCGTCCACCTCTGTTAAACGGCCATATTTTCTTATTCTACTGAGTGACCGCTCAATATTGGTTTGACTGTAGTCCCAAAAATCTTCACTTGATCATGGAGGGGCGTTTTTAATATCGCTGAGATTGGGGGACATTCTTACTTAAATCAAATCAAGTATCTAAAACGAATTGACCTCTAATTAACATTTTACAAAAATAATACAATTGACAAACAACAAGAGCGATGTTTAATATACATGTATACGGAAGGGAAAAAAGCATGGTAACAATTAAAGGAAATTTAACTTAAGAAACCTGGTTAAAGAGTTTGCCTATATTGTCCGCCTCGGGAGCGGGAGGTCGTGGATTCGATCCCCTACGACGACATACACAAGTCTTAAAAATGGTACTATATAGCTGCCTGCTTTGCGCTAAGCATATAGAAATAGTATATCCATGATTGTTAGCCCGGTGTCAGAATAATGTGACTGGTGTGGTATCATGCCACATGTCTACGACGTGAAACTGCATTGTGGCAGCACTATATCTGTCTCAAGTAGACATAATCTTTTGATGACTGATGTATTGTCATTGAAACTTAAAACCAAACAATGCTTTTGTCATCTGACTTTTGTCATTTCTGTGTTTTATATACATTTATAAACATTATTTTAATACCGTCTTATACTTTTTTCCCTTCAGTATAATATTTCCCTTATATATCTATGTAACACATAAAAGAAACACAACTAAAACAATACATCTCAAGGAAATCTACTGTGAAATCATTGATTTTCGTGGTCCACTTTTTTTTCGTTGTTTTCTTGGAAGGGTTTATTTTCGAATATTAATCCCAACGAATACGTGTCTCTTATTTAGACCTCAGGTTTTCTAGAACATAGATCCACGAATAAATGTACCCACGAAATTCCCTTAGGTACATAATCAACGAATTAGATATCAACGAAACTTAATGATTTACAGTACATATAATTATCAAATACTTCGGTCAAGCATTAGTATCTAACAAGTACTATAAGATAGTGTAAAAATCCAATCAAGAAAACGTATGAATACATCAATACAAAAAAGATATACTCAGCCAAAAAAGAAAGTACCCACATTTCAATTCTTAATATCTCTCTTAACATTATGTTATCACAGATATGACTAATAAACAATGTACATGTGATATCGCTGGAGTACCTATTGATCTATATTTAATCGGTGGTAAACCATGCCTATAGGTTTGAGACCAACTTTTGTGGTTCTGCACGTGCGGCTTGTGCAACGCAGGTCGATATCCAGTGGTAGTATCTGACTGTGCTGATTGAACATTGCATAGAATCACTCAAAATAAAGTCAAATGAAAATGCCAAGATTGAATAATGATCAACTAAAACAAGCTGCGGGGATGCTAAACGCAAGTATGTTAGTAACTGCTGTATAATCGAATCTTATCGAAATAAGTCTGTGCCATTTTTGAAATTGACCCCTGTGTCATATCGTTCAAATAGTTTCAATGAAAGAAATGTCGTAGCGACTTTTTTGTCAGAAAGGAATGGTTAAGTTAGAACAAACAAAATATATGCTAATTCCAAGTATATAAATAGAAAGGCATGACGCTTACTTTCTTATTCGACTTAGTAAACTTCAATAATCTTCGTGATCAACATACATACATACATAGATGGTAAAAAAACAACAACAACAACAAAAACAACAAAGCAAAACAACAACAACAACAACAACAACAAAAAACACTTTGCTTAAAGTGAGCCTTCAGTCAAAATATCTACACAATTATAATGTGTTTAACTCTGGACTCGGATATGGACCTATTCACAATACGATTGTATTATCGTTATTATCAAGTAATAACGATAAAATATAAGTAAACAAAACGACCACAATACTAACAGCCATATAATTATACATGTGAAATGTGAAAATTGATGTGTTTAATATCTACGAGTTTTTACAAGAAAACGTCAATTTCAGCCATATCGTTAGATCTGGTGAGAATTATGAAACATGGATTGAATTAAATGTAGTTTCAATGATATACAGATGTGTACCTTAGTAAGATTTAAAACAGAATAGGCTTGTATATGCCTAGAAACATGACCGTACACAGTGAAACCCTTTCTTTAGGCCCTTTTACCGAAAGCTAGAATTTCCCAGCGCGCTTCCCAGTGGTCTGCTTTAATCTTGGTGAGCATGAATTCATTAAAAAATAAGAACATACTAATATTATTTTAGAGAATTGAATCCTGGGCCAATAGCAGTATTTCCTCCGATTTAAGTATAGGGTAGAATCTAATAGTATTAAGATATTTCTACAGACAATAGAATACCGAAAACGTAGGCTTCTATTGTCTAGAAAAATTATCAGACTTGTCCAAAATGTGAACACTTGGTTTTGCAAAAAAATCAGCCTATTTTATTTTGTACATTAGAAACTAGAGGCGTTCTATTGAAACAAATTCATTTTTAGAGCTTCTGATTTTCCACAAATTTAGGGTCAATTTCAAAAAAGTATTTTACAAAAAAAAAAATCGATTTAATTGTATTCCGTAAAGAAGTTGTGCAGTCGTGGAGAAAAACTGTAATGTTCAGGTTCATTGACCAATGATGGTTAAAAGAAATGAGAATCTGAAAATAAGATGCATTTAGAACCCTGTTTGAATCATACTATACAAATGTATGCTCATCAAATTTAAGAATTCCCGAGTGATCTCAGTTGGAATTTTAGATGGCGTCTACAGGTTAAAATATTTTAGAAGAAAAACAAATAAAAAAATGCAGCATGTGAATGTACAAGTAAAACAAAATATGGTGCTTCTAACTAAAACACTTCAAGAATACTTTCGGTAAGTTCAAACATTTCGGATAAAATAAACCTTATCCATATTCAAGTATTGTCCAGATATTGCGCTACGCTACACTAACAGTTACCTTCGAGTACTCATGTGCCGATAGGTAAACGACCTAGGAGCTCAAATAAAACTTATCATTTTTTTAAGGAAATATTATTTACCTATTTTATCATTATGAAGGCTATTTAAATGAAATAAAAAATAAACTGATATAATAAAAAAATCGAGTTTAAAATTAAAAGTGTAAAAAGTTCAGCCGAATTTACTAGTGATGACTCTTTAAAGGGCGTAGTTTTAAAAAAGTTGATGTAGTGGAATGTAATAGTGAAAAATCAACTATGTATGTTTGGTCTAAAAGAAAGAGTGAACTATTTCTTAGCTTTAGAATTTCCATGACTTAATTACATGTATTCTACAATAATAACTTTAAGCATTTATAAACAATAAACAGACGGCAGATTGAAAACTTAATCGTCACTAGGTTTTCAAACGCAGCTTTAAAATACGTTGACAAAGCTGAAAGAATGAACAATGAAATAAAAAGACATTTATAAAAATATCAGTTAGAAAACGAACCAAGTTAAGAGTATAAAACGTTAAATAATTTAGAAAAATAAAGCGAAATTGTCTTATAACGATGGCATGATTCAAAACAATGGATGATATTAGTTTTGAGAAATATGTAAAAAACGAGGACAAGAAAACACAAGTTTAAAGTATATGCTGAGCGCCAAGCAAGGAAGGTACACCAGTAAAATAAAAACTAGAATTAAAAAAAGATATGATTTTGTTATAAACTGCTTAGTTATAAATCTGATATTTTTCATTTAAAAGTATAATTAAGAAAATGGTATATTTTAGATGATAATAATACTTGATTTCCGAACACGTTTAGAAATATGTGGTTTAGTACTTATTTGTGATTTCTAACATCTTATATATAAAATATCACACACATATGATTTGTCCCGATGGACAAATACACAGATGGACAGATACACTTTAAAAACGTGAGAATTAGTGTATGTACATGATGCATTTTAGAATGACTTTATGGCCAAAACGGTATTTCCATAACTATAAAAATGCATCAATAAAAAAAAATGAATGAATTGATTAACAAATATGACTCCAGTGAAGTTATAGTTTCCTGACAAATAAACTCGGCAAGTGTAGGTAACATTGCAAAAGATAAACGATATTTTGTTTGGATGGTTGTAATGGGTGACCATGCGTCTTTAGATGGGTATTTATAGACATAATACACACATGTGGATAAAAATCAAATTCATAGTCAATGACCACCCGTGAACGAGCTGCTTATATATATATATACTTCAAAGGTATTGGTATTAATCAGTTATGTTTCTTAGTGGTTACCAATTGCCATTTCTAGGTCAGTTTCGTAAAATTTAATTAGCATGTATTTGTAACTTTCATTTTTATTTTTAGAGGAATAACATTTTTTTTTCCTATAGTAAAGCATACCCTGAAAGATATACTCTACCGCTTTTTTTTTTTTTTTTTTTTTTTTTTTTTTTTTTTTTTTCAGTTTGTAATCCCTTTCGTATAAGGAAATCTTTCATAACACTGCTACTATTTTCTTTAAAGATACAAAATAAAAGTACGCTTGTTGATATTAAGATAAGTCGGGTGATCGCCAACACTCTTTTGACCGTCTGTTTATCACAATACCAAGGCCCTACAACCCATTTCCACATTCTTATTCTACCTCAAAATAGCACAGAGTAACTAAGGGAGATAATGATGCCAAAGTACTTTTGATGTTTTGTAATTTAGGTCTCCTGACTATAAGTAAGTTAAAACTAATTTTTTTACTTCGATTGCGAAAGAAACTCTTACAACAAATACTATTCCCCCTCGACGGTTCCTACGTTGGACCAGTACTTTGCGCCGAGAAAAGTTACGAAAAATCCATGCCCCAAACGTGATTCGATCCTACAAATTTCGGGTACGCAGTCAGGTATAATACCACGCCCTTAAGGTCTCCAAACTAAAAATCATCAAAAAGCTAAAAGGATATCATTTTGAACGGTGGTGCTCAGGGTCGTTCCTATACTAGGGTCCTCACATTTAGTTTTATTTCTGATAGTTTGATTGTTGGGTTGAACTTCCCATTTCTGATAGTTTGATTGTTTGTTGGGTTTAACTTCCCACCGACAGTATTTCAGTCATTTGGAGGCGATGTCTAATTGAGAAGATATAGTGCTGCCACACTACAGTATCACGCCGTAGACATGTGGCATTATACCACACTCAGTCATATCATCCTGACACCGGGTCATCCAGTCCTGGCACTAACCTTATATGCTGAGCACCAAGCAAGGGACCTATACCAGTACCATTTTAACGAAATTGGTATGTCGCCGCTGGGGATCGAACCTACGATCTTCAGCTCCCGAGGCGGACGCTCTTACCGCTCGGCCACCGGTAGGTTTATTTCGACCACATTGTTGTTTGATAGATTTGAAGATCAAGACTTCCTGAAGGTATTAACAACTATATGCAATGTCATTAACGGGTATTCTTCAATTCTCGTCTTGAAAATTAAGTTTTCAATGTACGCTGTACAATTAAATGATATATTTTCTAACTTGTATTATAAAATTATAAATTACTAACACGGTCAAAAAGACCTTACTTTATATTTATTAAATTCTCACCTGTATATTTGTGATAATTTTTGGTCAAAATATTAATATCCGGTGCACCATCTGTAATTCGAAAAATATGAATAAGACCTATATCATCTGAGATTAACATCAGTAATGTTAGTATTATAACACTATAATAAATTATCTCTCAGTTGTTCTATTGTACAAGTACAACCATTACACAGCAGCGAGATTTGCCATACACCGAAAACAAGTATAAAACTATCGTTTTATTCGTCTCAGTAGATTTGATAACCAAATAAACAAAAGTATACACATAATGTATTCCCGTCTGTACCATATACGATATGAAGATGTAATGCAACCGAAACTCCCTTAAAAGATGCCATTCAAGGTGTTGATATTGACCACTACTAATATTTCGTCCATACATTTTAACACTAGATGAGGAGGTGTCTTCAGTCCTCATATGAGCTGACAATGACCGTTTTACCAAAGGCATTTACATCATACAAAAAGTTCTCAACCGTTCTAGATTTGTACTCTTCTAAGGGTGCCTTAGACTCACTGAAGAAACATCGTGAATGCAAGAACAACAATATGAAAAACGTGCCCAAAGGATTCAAGTGTAGATGAAACAGATGAAATAGATCTACCAAGTCCTGAATCCGAAAGACATATAATTGGCGCATTTGTTTTAATGTCAAATGTAAACTGATTACTAAAAAATATACGTTTCGTTCCATTGTGAAGCAAGACCTGATATTCCGGAAAAAATACATACTCATTTGGAAGAAGTTCAATGAGCTCACAGAAAAAAAGTGAGTTGACATTGATGCTCGACAGTTGACCTATGTAACCAGGTTTAATCAGGGGTAGATAACTCACATCTGGAAGTTTTGACCTTAGAGAATAGTTATCTGACTCGCTATCGTCAAATTTCCAGGCATAATGTAATTCTTCATCACTAAATTGAAAATCAGAGTGTTCAAAAAATTCCTGTGTAAATTTTACTGTTTTGCCCATGTAAACAAGTGATATTTCTTGTTGAAGGAAAGTTTTTATATTGCCAATCATTAGTTCGGGTGAGAATTTGTTAGTAAAATACGAAATGATGAAGAATAGGTTGTTCGATTTGCAATTATGTGTCTCAATATCTTTTGCACATAAAAACGCAAATAATTGCCACCTTTTAGGCCATGGCAACTTCAGCTGTGTCGTTAGGATCTCATCCGTCAGATCAACGTTTTGCGGTATCTGGTAGCCGGGAATAAGGGTAAGTTTTATATAGATGGAAATGAAGCCAGTATACCACGTCCTCATGGAATAAATGCAGCGTCCATCTGAAGCTCGATTTTGTCCCACTGGACATAAAATTCTTCTGCAGTTTTCTGTGGTCTGCAAATAATAAAATCATGATTTTAACAGAATGAGGACCAAGTGATTGCATTATAAATTATTTTGTTATTACACAATCTACTGAATAATATCAACACCATTCAACGTGTTGGATACTTTGTATTCAATCTACATTCATTCACTCTGTTATATAAATTAAATAAAAAAAAATCGGGAAAAATTGATAGGATTTCAGTACTTCGATTTTTACCTTATCTTTGGTGGTAGTAACACAATGATCATCAGTTTCCTGATTCATATTCTGGCCATGACTGGTAGGAATTAAGGTTTTGGCCGCCATCATGTCAAGAATCCCAGTAAAGCTCCTTAAGCTACTTTTCAACGTATTTCGAAAACAAACACCTTTCTGGCCTGCGTATTTATTGTTGCAAACAGCGCAGAAAACATTTTTGCTGATACCCAAATACAAATGAACAGATAGGAGATCCAGTGAACATGCGTCCACAATCTCAGCCGAAGTCATGTTGATGCCAGGTGGAATTGGGAAAGACAGAGACGGATCGCACTCTGAAATTGGTTCTTTAAAACACTCTTTCGATTCAATCAGCGATGGACTTAATGGGAAATTAAACTGCACTTGACACGAATGTGAATCTGAATTTAATGAAAAAGTTTCTAACATACTGAAAATATCCCTTTCAAATGTTGAACAAGAAAAGTAAGCGTCCCATTCTACAACGTCAAATTCCCCGTTACAATCTGAACATTTTTTTATTTTTGTAGATGAGCCCTGTGTGAGGCGAATATACTGGCATCACACTTCCTAGGATTCCAACATCCATATTTCCACAGTCCGTCAGGTTGTCAGCAATAGAGGAGTCATTACTGACATTGCCACATGAGTCCACCATGTAATAAGACTGAAACTTATTACGTTGATCAATACGCGGTTCTTTCAAAACTGTTGAAACGCATTGTTGGTTGTCTCGTTGTCTTCGTGTACCACGATACAATTCTTCAGAGCAACAGTTATTTTCGGCACCACACGACTCATCACAAGAACAACCTGCAAAAAAAACATAGTTGATAACCAATCACTGACTGGCCGGCACACACTCTACCTGTTAAAACGACTTTATGAATTACGCCATGGCCATCAATGTGCCTTGCAGCACGCATCTCAACACCAAAAGCTGACGTCGTAATATCGAATATGCACGACTAATGTTGCTGTTTACAAATTAAACGTTACAGGAAATGAAGTGCATACTAATAGCAATTTAAATTTGGTATATAAACTGAGTGTAGATTGTTATACTGTTTCAATTATATGTATATGCGCCAGGGAGCATCAGTTATGCAAGTGCGTTTGAATTAAAGACCGACGTGTTTTGTTTTTCTTTTACAAATTTAAGTATGTATAAAGCAAAGATATACTCTTTTGAGATGATCAATCGATTTTAATCATGAATTAGAACACATTATCTATGAATTTCTCAAACACACTTTCCACGTGTTTTATTACAAAAAAAAAAGTTTTCTACTTTCCAACATAGTTTTCCATTAAAATACAGTTACCATTATACTTAGCAATTTAGCAATGTATACTTATGCGATTGTGTGTTTAAGAAGAAAAGCGATTACGTTTTCATATGCGAAATCATTAACTAATGTTCGTCGATTTCGTGGTGAGTTTTATCCACGATAATTAATCCCCACAAAAACTTGTCTCTTATATACATCGCATTTTCTAGAACATAGATCCACGAATAAATGTACCCACGAAATTATCATAGGTACATAATCATCGAAGTTTAAAACGAACATTAATGATTTTACAATAACAATTTTATGTGAATAGCCTTTTCAGTGAACTGATAAAAATTGTTAAAAAATATGTTAGGGAAATAATACAGTAAACCATTTTTCACTATTATTTCAATGTGTCGGTAAAACTTTGCCTTTCTCAAGAAAAAAAAAAACACGATTGTTTTAGCAACTTCATGATGGATATTAATTCAGTCGCCATATTGTTATTGCTATCAATAACAATATGGCGTCTGTACAAACGTCAATCACGTAGTTGCTCAAAAATTCATGTTTTTTTCTTGAGAAAGTTTTGCCGAAATATTGAAAAAAGAGTAAATTTAATGGTTTACTGATTAAACGTGGTTCTGAAACAGGTTAATAAATACATGTAGTATCCGATATAAACTATAACATGGTCTTGTTAGGCGCAAAGTAATGGGCTAAGCCAGGAACCACCGAGAGGGGCAATTTTAAACACACCCAGAATATCAGTTTGTTTCAATACATCATATTTGTTACCTCTGCAACAGGGAATAGCATTGTCGCCTTCACTGGCTAGGTCCAACTCTTCCGTATCATTTTGAGGACAAATGTTGCCATGGGGACAAAGTATA
>CM037779.1:41822608-41872608 GCA_021229015.1 Solen grandis | reverse complement strand
TTGCAAGTATTTTGTTACTATCAAACAAAATAGCTGGACAACTAATTACTCTGAAAGCATTCAGTGACACCACTGCCACAGAACAGTGAAAACAAATTTCAAGATTTTCTTATCAATCTTGCCTATACTGATCTGAAACATTAACTACATCTATCTTTCAATATTCTGCCAATAACTATCAATTAGGTACATAACTGTATTCCATCTTCAATTCTTCAAAAACCTGATGAGACTTTTCTTTTTCCAGATTTAATAGTGCAACCATCTCAAATGGTACAGCAAAGCAATCAAAATAAAACCTGACCTGCCAGCATGTTAACTCAAAGGATGATCTAGTTTTATACTAGTTGAATCTGTCAATATTTCCCTAAGCTTAAAATGTTTAAGGTTAAAAGACTACATTTTCTATTGAATTTGAATTGTTTAACAGGGCAGATGCATCTCTCTTGCAGTAACATATTCCCAACAGATGTTGCATTAAAAACATAAGCTGCGACTAATACAAGGGGAGAACACGTACAGAATGAATACTGTGAAGCAAGCAGAATGTAGCACTTATAAGCAATATTAAGACATAAAAAAGATTCACAATGAATGAGAGCAAGAAAATATAAAAAATAGTTTACTTACATTCTAAGTAATGATAATGATAATGCGATATGATAGAGACGGTTTTGTTGTGGTAAAGGGACATAGACAGAATACATGAATATAGATAAACCCTTTACCTCATGAATATTTATGACAAAAAGGATGAATTCATGAATATTTATTTATTGAACTTTATATGATATCATCATGAAACAATGCATTTTTCTCTGCTGTGTAGACTGTAGAATCTGAGCTACAATATTTTATGAGCTACCTTTATCTAGGTATGGTTACCAAGGCAGCAAAACAAATTAAATGAGGCAAAGGGTTAATATGCATGATATAATACAAAAACAGCCATTTATTTCACCTTCATACATGGTGCATTAGCCGGGTGTCAAAATCTGCATTTCCAAATGATTTTGGTTAAACTGTCTGCAGAGAAAATAAGCGCTGAAAAAATACATCTAATTTTATATAAAATATATTAATAAATTAAAAGTTTCTTCTGTGGCATAATAAGAAAGGATGAAATAAAGTATGAAAAGAATTTATGTTAATGTAAACAAAAGAATATGACTTTCTCTTCATTCTAAGTTCAACCTAAATAACTGTAATTTGACCTTTCGAAACCTGAAGACGTTTGATTCTGACATAAAAATCATCAACATGAACTTTTTTTTAAACATGCTTATCAATTTAAAAAAGCAAAAATATCAATCACATCTCCATTACATATTCCTTTAAGTCTTTCAAGAATATCAATCTGATACATGTATTGCACTTTAAAAGAGATTATTTTCCTAATTTACTAAAGCTGTATCTGTGCAAAAATGAATTTCAAAATTCGTCAACATGTATAACACATTCAGTGTAAGCTAAGTCTTCAATAGTTGTTTTTCCTTTTCCAACTTTTGAGCCCTAGAATCATCCGTCTTAACATAACGCTTTAAGAGCAATGCAATTTAATTTCAAATAAATACCAAAAAAATGTTATAATTTGTTTGCATTCATTTTATCTCATCCCTCTGTAAACAGAGATCATTTACCAAGAGGTCATGCTTTTGTATTTCTATCAAAAAGACTTGCTTCAAGGTCAAATATACCCAGATAAATCTGAAGTAGATAACACAGAAGTGTATTGAATTATTTTAGCTTAAGCTTACGAAAGGTTATTCTTGTTATTAACTTTTAAACAAAATATATTTTTTAATAATAATTATTTTATTTTTAGTAACTCTTTACATATAAAGCTATACATGTTTATAAACTATCTAGCAGATTTAATTAATCTGTATATATAACGTTCCTACTGGCTTCTGAATCTAATAACATGATACTTTTTAACAGAAAAAAAAAGTTTTTAAACATTTCAACACAATGAAAGATATGTATTAAAAATATCAGATACCTGGAAACCTTATCAGACATTGACTTTTACAATAATTGGGCTCATCACACATTTTAAAGAACCAGTAAACCTTTTTCATCAAAAAAAAAAAAAAAAAAATCTCTTGCAAACACTGTTCATACTCAAGAAAGTATCCATGACCATGCATTGTAGTAGAACTTGAACCTTCAGAGCACCATTTAAGCATGAATCTCCAGCACCTGAAGGGGAAAAAGTCCCAGGTGAACTCTCCCGTCACTGGAGGTATGAATAGTGAAGTCATCAGCAGCTGAAATATTTTCTTCTTACACACCACTCCTTTGGCAGTCACATTTTAATCCAACACTTTCATTTCTCTATACCATAAAATAACAGCATATAACAGTTAACAGGTATAAAACACACTTCTATATTGCACATTTATTTCACTCAAATCTTCCACCACTTTATTTCCTCAACCATCTCCACTAATGAATCTTCTGAACTCATTTCACACGAAGAAATCTCAAAATATTCCTATCTACTTCACACAATTTGTAACACTAAACAACATGAGGGTGCTCAATATGTCACCCATTCCGACACCTACAAGTAATGGGTTGTGACTTTCTTCTTCACTGAAGACTTTGAGGATCTAGACTCGTTGTATGCTCTTGCTTCCTGCTCTGCATGACCCATCTGCATGTTATATCCATTCAAGTGATCCTGATTGTAACCTTGCTGTCGGCGAATTTCAATTTGCGAAACAAATTTAGGCGATGGCATTGGCTGACCCCCATTTTCCACGTAGGTAGGAGTGTTCGGGCTGCTATGACTTCCTGCTTTTCGAGGGCTTTCTTTTGTTGGAGATCGTCGTTTTGAACTGAACTGTGCATGACCCTGGGGTGATACAGGATTAGTTGGTGTGGTTTGAGATGAAGGTCCGTTCTGATGCGGTGGACTAGATGACTTGCGAGTAACTGAGGGACGTTGCTTTTCTGGTGAGACTTTAATCGAATCCTTCTTCTCTGTTATCTTATTTTCTCCTCGCTCAATCCAGATATCTTCCGTTGGAGTGTCTGGAGTGGGAGTGTGCACCATTCCACCAATAATATATCTTTCTGCCTTGTTAATCGGGACATTCCTGATGTGTTGTACTGGTATCTCGCGCTGAATGGGAAGCTGATGCACGATAGGAACTGTGGTTATATGTTCCACACTGAGTTCGATGGGTTCTATATTGTCATAATCACCAGTGTCCCCATTCATGTTCACATCATCCAGTCCGTTTGTATTATTAGAAACATTATCATAATCTGATGCCTGTGATGGGGGCTTGGGCTCATGTTCCTCTCCTACAATGTTCTCTATTGTTGTATCCCTAGTAAGAGTCTCGGCCTTCTCCGAATTGACTGGAAGCTTGTCTTCATGACCCACGACCATCTCCAGTTCAGGGTCTACTTCCATGTCTATTTCCTCATGGTTCAGAGGTACAGGGGTCAGACGGGACCCCATCTGGTTCAAACTGCCCACTTCTGAACCTTCTGCAAACGACGTCCGTGAGCTCTTTGGAGAGGTTTTTGAACTAAAGTCCACAATTGAAAGCCTAGAATTGGCTGCAGTGTCATAGTATGACGACTGGTCGCCTACTGAATATTCTGAAAGCCGACTAGACTGTATTGATCGTGTATCGGCCCCACGGCCTCCCAGCTCAGGCGTGGTGTTCATATGACCTGCGGCACGTTTTCTATAATACGCTGCTTTGCCTCCCTTCACATTCTTCCTAAAATGTTCATCAAAGGTTTCATCCTTATGCTTAATAAGTTCTTTTATACTTGGCTGAATTTCCAAGCCAAACGGCAGTGTTGGAAGCTCATTTTGAGTTGGTTTAGGCGGAAGGTCCATCTTGGCCTTGCGCAACTCCTCCATAGAGACATGGAGTTGGTCGACCACTGTGTCGTCATCGTACATGAAGTCCTGTTCCAGGTCTGTCTGGAAGAAAGACAGCAGCGTGTCCATCCTCTGCTTCCTGATCTTCCCTGTTAAATAAAAAGAATCATATAGGAAGCCTAGTTTCTCTTTATATAAATGCATATACTGAAAAAATATATAATTGATATATAAACTTGCAAAAATGAATGCTTATTAAATTGAGCATATTCTTAAATCTTATAGATGAACATTTTTAAGTTCGAAAAAAAGTTATTACTTCATTTGCCACTTTGACAGGCAAAACTGTGACCTTGTCAAATCTTGGGCTTGTCATAAAAGATATTACAAGATACTTTTTATTCAAACAAGACTTGAAAACTAAGATGGACATACTTCTGTGTAATTTGACAAGTGTGTAACTCATGGCAACTAGGATCTTTTCTCCCTCCAGTATGAAGATGTCCCATACTCTCAAGGTCAATGTAAATGGAAGCTGTAAAACAAAATAAATATGTCAAGTCCTGGACAAGCAAATAGGCACTAATCAACAATAGGACTTTGTCTTACTGGCACCTTATCACCTTATTTGAATAAAAACACAGAATCTTAAAATCAACATCCACGTCTATAATTCTGTATTATTTATTTCTGAATCTTAATTATCAAAATTTCTGGAACTTTATTATTTCATACATGTATCCTGAAATTTCTGCATCTTTATCCTTAAATATTAAGTTATTATAAAGACATTTTCATTCAAGTCTCTTACTTACTATAGGGAATGCTCTACTTGGATGTAAGTTTCAAATGATTTAAATAGACCTTAACTCTTGGTCACAAGGATCTTTATACAGTAGAATGGAAAGGTAAGACACATACCCTGTCCAAGAAACATTGCAGGAAGTACTTGATAGTGTACAAGCCAGCGTCTATTCCTTCCCTTTCCTGGAAATATGTATTTATGATAATTATTACATTTCGTGAACACAACCAACAGCATCCAAATATTCAAATCATTAGTAATGTATGTATGAAATTATTCATACTATTATAGAAAAATGTGGTAACGCAATGACAGATGGGGAAAAAAGGAAACATCCTGATGATCTGGAGACCAGGGTTTTCACAAACTCCCAATTTAGAGCCCTGGACTCCTATATATGAGAAAACGAGTCACATATGTGCAGGCTGATCTTGGTCGGCACATATCCCAAAGGCAAAGGCAGTCACAAGTACACACAGCATTGAAAAGAATAATGTACATATCTTTATGACACATGACACAAGATAACAATTAACATAAAAGCAACATGGGCACAATTCAAATATGATTTGAAAACACAAGGAACCTACCAAATGCCTTCTAATCTTTGGCAGGAACTTCTTAAGGATAGCATCATGGTGCTCTTGAAATCTTAAGAGCTTTGGGAACTTGGGCATGAACATTCCTGAATAACAAAACATAAAGAATGGTAAATACAGTGCAGGTACAACTTTAATAATATGATTTAATTGAAGATACAGGGTTCAAATTTAGTATGCTTATTCAGAACTTATTCTGAATATATAAGGATTATCATATTAAGAAGCATCTTTATAGGTCGCATCGAGTGTGGCATACATGCATCCAAACAAAATAGCTGAGAGTGAATTTATCGCTATTAAGCTTAAAACCATTTCTAAAACATTATTGGTAAAATAAATATTTAAATGGTTTGTATAATTGGAATTGTAAAATTTTCATATTTTATTGGCAAAGTAAATACATAAAATAATAATAGTTTAGTATGTGTGAGAGAGAGTTTGTCATAGATAAACTGTAGTCCAACCTACCATGCATCCCATGCCTTTTATCTGTAAACAACTGAGACAGGGCCCAGAAAGCATCCTGCAAACCAATACACAATGTCAAGGGTTGTATATATAGCTAACAGTGTTATTATAAAATCTGTATGTCAGACTTCGCAAAAGACATCGGACACATGTCCAACAGATTTGGCTCGGTCCAATAAAAAATTGTATCTTCTCAGTCCGGGTAACCAACAAATTTTCAGCAAACTCAAACGTAAGCCTAGAGGGTGAAAAGGGCAAAGATGTTGCTTTTAAGTCCATAAACTTCCAAAAATAATCCGTAGAGTGAAATATCTTTGCTTGATTAATTTTGGTATGAGACCCCTATTATATGGTCAGACATTGAGACACTGATAAAAAGAATATTTAAGTGCATCTACCCATTACAACATATAATAAACATGTGTAGAACTGACAGAGGGTGCTTTGATTCTCAGGGTGAAATGTCAAATCTCGATATGCTTTAGATGCTTACCAAATTTAATTACAAAATCCTCATTTCCAGACCAATGAGGAGCAGTGAAAAGCATAAAACCTGATCAGCCTGCGAGTTACTCGCAGGCTGATCTGGTTTTATGCTGTTCGCATAGGTCTTTTCATGGTGTCCTCTATGAGAGAAAGGGTTCAAATAACTGATTTTTTCTCTGTAGAATAAGAGCTACAATATTGTATAAGCCTATATGAGGTAACTGGCTAAGAAACACCATTAACCTATTTAAACTGATTATTAAATTCCATCTAATCTGGCTCTTTTATGGTCCTCCAACAACATAAAATGTACTGCATGAATACAAGTGATAAAGGATTCAGGGGGACAGAACTCTTCCTGTACAGCATTACCTCTTCATTCATGTACATGAGCAGCAGGGCAGCGATCTCACTCATCCCCTGACAGTACCCCACCTCTGTGTTATACATAGAGTATGCAGCTAGCACGTGAAACAGGGCCTGCTGCCTACAAACACACATGGATAATTTGCAAGTTAAAAAACGACTATCTGATTAACAATGTCTTATACTGCATATCAACATACTATAACTGACATACAAATTGATCTGTGCATAAAACCAAAAATAAACATCTATTATTTTCTTTACTTTGATTGTTTTGGGTTTAACAATTCACTGACAGTATTCAGGCATTGGGGACCTTTGTCTACTTGAGACATATGTAGTGTTGCCACACTGTGATATCACGCCATAGACAAGTGGCATGATTCCACATCCAATCAAATTATCCTGACACCAAGTCCTGAAACTACTCTTATATGCTGAGCGCCAAGCAAGGAAGCTATTCAAGTACTGTTTTTCACAACTTTCGTATGTTGCAGCCAGGCATCAAACTCACGACCACCAAATCCCACAACCTCCCAATTAGGGGGATCATTCCCTTTAAATAGATCTATTTGACATGATCTGCTTAATAAACAAATACATATATCTGTTTCATTAGGAGCGAAAAAGCAATAATAAAATATTATCATGAAATATCTTGCAAAAGAATATCTTATTTTATCCAAATGTAATGATATTGCTAGTTACAGAAATTTATAGGAGAAGAAAAGGTGAAATAAATCCTGCTTTAAAAAAAAAGTTCTTTAGGAACAACACAAATTAAAAGTTGTTTTAGGAAAAATGCACATGAACACAAAATTATCTATCTCCTAAATCAAACCAATGAAAGTCTGAAGAAAAAGTGAAGGTAAATAATCAACAGGACTCACTTGACACCGTAGCGTTCCCGGAACATGATATGGTTCCTATATGTTCGGTTGACATCCAGATCTATCTGGCGGATATGTGGAGATACGGAGCGTGCACGATTTCTCATTCTCTGAAAGTATAACAAGACAACTACTATATTCAGATGATCAATCAAACTTATATGATTAAAAAACAAGAGCTGTCAGAGGACAGCACGCTCCACTATTTAAAATGATTGTTGGTATATCAAATGAAATCTATTTCAATTCTTGCCCTTCACATACCCTGTACATAATAATAGTCAAAAATGATATACCTTGACAGTCTGATACCCCTTAATATTTTTATGAAGTCTAAAATCACAGACACATAAGCACAATAACACTGTACATGCAAAACTTTAACCAAAAATCCAAGTCAGAGAAAACTTTCAAGTCAATACCATGAATGGTTATTGAAATACAAACTGGGTAGTAGCTTGCACGTAAAACTTTAACCAAGTTTTCTATTACATGCAAAACTTTAACCAAAATTTTTAAGTAAA
This sequence comes from Solen grandis, assembly GCA_021229015.1. Taxonomy (NCBI): domain Eukaryota; kingdom Metazoa; phylum Mollusca; class Bivalvia; order Adapedonta; family Solenidae; genus Solen; species Solen grandis. The sequence continues at coordinate 41,864,617 of CM037779.1, read as the reverse complement.
ACAAGAGGCCCAAGGGCCATAAACGCTCACCAGTGTAAATCAGCATATTCAAGATGATTTTTTCTATAAGGAAATCAAATGACAAACCAGAGTTTTCAATTATTTTTTCTATTTGTTGCCATGGCAACCAGAGTTCTTCATGGATCAACTTTATTTGAGCAATTTTTGTAGAGGCCCACCCAAGGATCATACATGCCAAGTTTTATCAAATTCTGTCCAGCGGTTTCAGAGGAGATGATTTTCAAAGTTTTCAATTAGTTTTTCTATTTGTTGCCATGGCAACCAGAGTTCTTCATGGATCAACTTTATTTGAGCAATTTTTGTAGAGGCCCACCTAAGGATCATACATGCCAAGTTTTATCAAATTCTGTCCAGCGCTTTCAGAGGAGATGATTTTCAAAGTTTTCAATTAGTTTTTCTATTTGTTGCCATGGCAACCAGAGTTCTTCATGGATCACTTTATTTGAGCAATTTTTGTAGAGGCCCACCCAAGGATCATACATGCCAAGTTTTATCAAATTCTGTCCAGCGGTTTCAGAGGAGATGATTTTCAAAGTTTTTTTTCTATTTGTTGCCATGGCAACCAGAGTTCTTCATGGATCAACTTTATTTGAGCAATTTTTGTAGAGACCCACCCAAGGATCATACATGCCAAGTTTTATCAAATTCTGTCCAGCGGTTTCAGAGGAGATGATTTTCAAAGTTTTCAATTATTTTTTCTTTTTGTTGCCATGGCAACCAGAGTTCTTCATGGATCAACTTTATTTGAGCAATTTTTGTAGAGGCCGACCCAAGGATCATACATGCCAAGTTTTATCAAATTCTGTCCAGCGGTTTCAGAGGAGATGTCTTTTAAAGCAAATTGTTGACGACGGACGACGGACGACAGACGACGGACGACGACGGACGACGGACGAAGGGTGATCCCAATAGCTCACCCTGAGCACTTCGTGCTCTGGTGAGCTAAAAAGGGGCCATAATTCATATTAAATTTAGTCAAGAGTTTTCTACCTTGGTTGTCTGATGCCCCTGAACATATTTATAAACTTTCAAGTCAATACCATAAATGGTTATTGAGATATAAGGTTGATAGTAACTTGCATGCAAAACTTTAACCAAAAGCTGCAACGCCGACGCCAGGGTGACTACAATAGCTCTCATATTCTTCAAATAGTCAAGCTAAAAAAGTGAAGTAACTGATTCTTATATACACAAATTGAAAATATGAACTCTACCCACTTTTGCTGATTTCATTATTATTAACATTTTTCCATTCTATTTATCTCATTAAATGTAATACAGTAAGGGTATAAGGCAGGTAAAAAAATATACAGAGGAGTATACTTTGCTACCGCACGATAGGACAGTCATAAATAAAATAAACAGCGGCAACATAGTCAATCTAAATAACACACCCAAACCTGACTATGCTGGAGATACATACATGGTAGATGCCGTCCTGTTCTGCCTTCACGATGCTGACCCCCAGCAGTTTGGACCACACCTCTCCCCGAAGACGATCTGGGATACCCTTGTACACACGGCGGGTCAACTGGAATACACATATCAAGTGTAACCTTTCCTCCAGATTTCTTAACTAGCTTTAAAAGAAGTTTCTAATCAAACAAAAGAATAAAGATATACGGTAGTCTTTTGGTTTGATGAAAAAATAGAGAGTCAAAATTTTCTATGAAAATTTTACCTGTATCTATGTAAAACTGCACAAAACTAATCATTTGTCTAGTTGATATTAACCAGTGTTTTCCTTTTTTTAAGTTCATTAACAAAAACTAGAAAGAGATGTGCCCTTCACAGCAGGACCTCCTGCAAGGTAAGTTTGCAAAGTTCTTTTTGCTTTTCCTCAACTACGTCAATCTAATTCAAACATTTGGATATGCTACGATTGTCACAAATAATGGATTTTTTACCTATATACAATCTATAATGTACCATCAATAAAGAACAAGTTTAACAAAAACTCAAACTCATCTGACCCCTTATATTACTGACAGACTACCTACAGTACCATGATCGTATAAACACAGAATGAATTTTATGGCCACCAAAATAAGAGGTTTCCATCGAGTTTTGGAAACTGCCTGATTAAATATATATACATATAAACATGTGATCTAAATATTAGTCTACTCATGCCATCAGCAAATAGGATGTCTACAGGAACAGAGAGAATTTTACACAATTTTTTAATGCAAAAATACTCACATGACAGTGCTTGACTGATTCTGGGAATCTTTTGGAAATTTTTGTGAAGGAAGACGCAAATTTCCAACAGTCATTTAATATATCAGTATTTCTATCAACATCATTTGGATTAAAGAGGCAATTTTTTCCATATCACCATAAAAACTTTTAGAAAGTTATTGCATTTACATTGGGTAGTTTTGCAACTTAAAGCTACAGTAAAACTGGTCTTATCAGACACCCACTGGGACCAACTGACAATGTCGAATAAGACAGGTTGTCGGATAAGACAGGTTGTCGAACAAGGCAGGTCACAGGCCATACCTTTAAAATTAATAGTTCGTGTATTTGCAATAGTCCGTGTATTTGCTTCATATATGACATTTGCAAGTGTGAATGTTTATTTCACGAGTATTGCTTCTTGAAACCTTCTCTTATGAACTGTGCTTTTTTTACTGACATTAAGCTTTAAATAATTCCTTAACCCTTTCCCTCATAGAGGAAATCATGAAAAGACCTATGTGAACAACATAAAACCAGATCAGCGAGTAACTCGTAGGCTGATCAGGTTTTATGCTGTTCGCTGCTCCTCAATGGTCTTGAAATGAGGACTTTATAATTAATTTTGGTAAGGTTTAACTGTGGTTTTCTGCAGATCAGGCTTTATGTGGTACCTAATGAGTGCGTCAAAATGAGTCTATATGAGGGAAAGGGTTAAATAATGTTGAAATACTGTGTACATGTGTAAAAATACACATGAGCGAAGTTTATCATCAAAAGTTAATTCACATGTAGACGATAACAATAACGTAGTAAATTTGTCATTTTAATTGCTTCAACATCGAAAAGTAACCGTTTGTAGATGTGTCAGATAAAACAGCGTAATTAAGTGCAGTTATCACTTACAGACCTTAATTGTATTTTTGATTAAGGAAGGTTTTTTTCAACATCGAAAAGTAACCGTTTTAGATGTGTCAGATAAAACAGCGTAATTAAGTGCAGTTATGAACAATTTGTATGGACATTTGCATGACAGTTTTATAAACCTGATAGATGTGACAGGTGGACGGCAATTCCTATCCGGTCCCCACCTGACTTTGTGAGTCTGAAATATAAACATGACCATACCTTTTCCCCTGGGAAATACTTCTTCCAATTCTTGATCATCTTCACCCATTTTGTTGTTCTCTCTACCTCCACTTGCTTTGCCTGATTAACAAAAATACTTGTAAAGTTGATAATATCAATCAAGCAGAATAAATAAAAGAATCTCTCCAACACATTTCCATATCAACCCTTCTTAAAAGAAACAAAATAAACAGTTACCACAAACGTGACTGAAGTTGTACAGCAAATGATACATTATTCCAATATCAAGGAAATATCCCGTCAAGAAAATGCTACACAAGTTAGTCAGTATTTAATCTGTAAAACATAATGTACTGATTCAATTCATTTTTATTCAGACAAGTAGATTACAGATTCACAAGTGTAAAAGCATAACAAGATATGTTACAGGATGTGATGGTTTTACGAAAAATTTCCCTAACGTTTCATTTGACTTTTACCTGCTATTTTTAACAGTGAAATCACTACAGCATTAAGCATGTAAGAAAAACACAATAGCTAAGAATCATATGCATAATTGAACCAAAGTTCATGTAACAGATAATTATTTGCTTAGGGAATGTCAGAGTTTAAAGAGCAGACATAAAAAATAGACCTCATTTTTGACCTTTGAACTCTAAGTGTGACCTTGACCTTGGAGCTACAGACCTTAAGAATGCGCGTGACACATTGTCTTATGGTGGTAAACATTTCTGCCGGTAATTTCAAAATCCATCACGGATTGTCAGAGTTATGGATGAGTTACGGATAATGACTTCACAATATGTTCTGAATGAGAATTGAGTTCAGTGGCTTTCCTGTGGTTTATTTTGGTTAGAAATGGCAAACCCTAATTGTCAGGGTAAACAAGAGCATGAAAATCACTTAAAATACAAATGTGGTTTTACAGTGACCACAGACGTCAGAAAGATCATTTCCTTGTAAAAGTCTCATTAAGTTCTATGTTAACAGTAAACACTGCATTTCCCTTACATGTAATTTGATATAATTTCCTTTTTAATAATGTTGACAATTAAACTGCATGTATGTTTCATAAGCTAACGTTGAAAATGTAATAAAGCTGCAACATTACAAACAGACACCCACACAACTCTCCTATAATAACCTCATACATCATTCATGAATATGTCCCTTAGCCACCTTTTGTAACAAAATAGCTAATCCAACTTTCACTAGAGTAGAAGCAGACGTATTTGATATATTTAGAAGGTAAGGAGGACAACTGCATGGCACATGGGTTATTCCAGCATAGCCATGTATGACAGGGAGGAACAACATCACATAAATGCCAGCCTCACCTTAGCCTCGGCTGCATCCGACATGTGAGGTAGAGTTTTGTCACTGAAAATAGAACAAAAATCAGGTGTAGATACCATATATACAAAGATATCAAATATAATCACATACAGATACATGACACAAAAGCATCTGCACTTAGTGTATAAGGCATAAGCCGCATAACATAAGCAGCAAGATGATAATTATGCTTGCTTGCTTGGGTTAACATCCCACCAACAGGATTTCAGTCAGTCTCAAGATGAAGAGTGGTCTCATTGCAATATCACACCACAGACAAGAGGCATGATAAAGTACCCTCTCACATTATTCTGAGATATCAAACCCATGACATAGACCACCCAGCCAGTGAGACAGGGAACTACAGTTCATTATGTTGACATTATGTTGACATCGCAAGTCGACATTTAGTATATCTCGATATACTTTGAAAGTCTCGACATTTTTTTCTATTAAAATATATATAAAATCCATTCTTATCTCGAAATTGTATCTCGACATTTTTTATATCTCAACGTATTTAATGTCTGGATGGGTAAATTCTCACCTGAAACTACATGTATGTGTTTATCTCGACACATGCCGACATGCTTACGGATGTGCGAATATTCAGTATCCCCATAGTAAGTTTTCACACTTTCATAGATATGTCCCCCAACCACCGCAATTAGTGTCAATTACAACATTAAAATGTTACAAACTGTAATGTTTAGAATAACAGTTTCTCCAGAATTAAATATTTGGGAATTTTCCATCTAATCCGGGGGTACAAACAAACTTTTCAGTTACGGTAAGTTTGTTTGTACCCCCGGATTAGATGGGAAAAACACATTTGTTGAGTTCCAGGCAATATCTATTGAACAGATTAATACTAAATGCAGTCATACACGCTTAAGTAAATTATATAAAGTACTATTTTCATGACACGGGTAATCTTTGGCTGTATTAGCAGCAAGTTTACCAAAAGAAACTTGCATCATCAACTTCAACAAAACTCACTTTAGGCAAGGTCTCTCTATATACAGTATGTAAAAAGGCACTGGTTATATAAGACAATACTTTTATAGGCATTTAGGTCCTTCAGAGACAAATTGTGTCAAATACATGTGCATTTCATGATTGATTGTTTATATACGATCATATCATTCCAGGATATGTAAATTCATATCTCGACATACTTATATCTCGACATAAAAGTGATGATTTTGTTGATGCTGAGATAACTAGTCTCATAACGACTTTATAAATTACAAACACATCCTGCCCTTGCCCTCACAAAGACTGAGATTGAGATCAATCAACTAGATACTTCAAGATGATTTACATATCATATAAAAAGAAAGACATCATATACACAGATGTATTTCACATGAACTGTTTTATATCAAATTACAAAAAACAGAATGTAAATGAATCACAAGATATCACAATCTAGCATCTTGATATGGAATGAACTGCTCAATACTTATTACTGCGAGAACATTTGAACAACTGATTACTAAACGCAATAGCATAAACTGTACATGAACAATAATACATTCTAAGAGATTCATGGACAAATGTTGATGTATTCTTTTTAATCAGTTTTAATTGAATTTACCCCAAAATGTTAATTGCTAACTTATGTCTTCAACTCTTGTCAGATATATAAATAATTGTATCAACAAGGTCATATGAAAGCTATTATTGAGTATGGAACTGAATACATAATGTTTTGATAAGAAAGATGTGTTAGAGTTTCTGACATTTCATTTCAATTTTCTAAGATCAATTTGCATCCATTAAGCATTGCTACATTTATGTTAGCAAAACATTTTCAACAATACTGTCACAGTCTTAATTGTTTAATTGCACTTAACAGCCAGGGGAATTGAAGTAACATAATGTCTACATAATAAATATATGACAAATAAAAAAAAAAGTTATCGTATAACGGAAGATCTAAAAAAATAATGTAAAAAAAAAAGTAAAAAGGGAAAGGATTGTTTAAAGACAAAAAATCTACTTTTAAAATGTGTGTGAATTATTTTCTCAGTTGCCAGCTGCCTTTAACCTTTTATCCTCCATTGACCAGAACCTGAAAGCCAGCTTCTACAAGCAAATGTCAGCTGTCTTGTTTAACCCTTTCCCTCATATAGACTCATTTTGACGCACTCAATAGGTACCACATAAAGCCTGATCTGCAGAAAACCACAGTTAAACCTTACCAAATTTAATTACAAAATCCTCATTTCCAGACCACTGAGGAGCAGTGAACAGCATAAAACCTGATCAGCCTGCGAGTTACTCACAGGCTGATCTGGTTTTATGTTATTCGCATAGGTCTTTTCATGGTTTCCTCTATGATGGAAAGGGTTAAAAATCAGAGGTAACAGATTCTGAAATGTCACTGAGGCAATACCTTGCTGACATGCATAGAAAAAGCAGTATACAGTATGATATTAAATTGCTCAGCTGTAAATGAACCCATAAATAAATCTAGATCAATTTCTTTCATACTTTCTTAAAACCATCCTTAATATTACTGTTATCTCATATGTATGTGCTAAACCTTAAAACTCATTCAATATTCATATCTAAATGAACAATCTGGTCCGAAATTTTCAAATAATTATTTTGGTGTTTGAACTACTTCATCATCCAAAATTCAAAAAACACTGAACAGGTAAATTAAGTTTTACTTTTTACTTCTAGAAAAAAAAAGTCAGAGATATAATTTTTATACATAAATATGATTTTGTTAATTGACCGCCATTCACACACGTCATCCTTTTGTATGTGTGTGAATGAAAGTTGATCTACCATATACAGTTCAGGGCTCTCCTTTGACCCGAGCTCCCGGGTTTTGACCCGGGAGATTTCTCAATGACGCTTATTTGACCCGGGGTAAAATTGTACCACCAGATCAGTCGGTCATAAAAGTACCGCCTCAAACAGATTACGTGATCAGTAAGTGCAACTGACCCCCATTGACTCCCTATCACTGTCAGTTACTATAATTAGCCATATAAATTCTCGTGTTGCTTCAGCAATCTTCGTATGCACCACTGAATGTAATCACCGATTGCGTAATCAACCAAATTACAAATTCCCGTATAGCATCGGCAATCTTCGTGTACTCTCAATGCTACTGTTAGCTTCTGTACACGAGGTTGCTGGATCCCGTTTTTACGACGTGTGAAAAGATTAAAGGTTGTTACTCAGGTTAATTACCGAATCAGAATCGGCTGAAATTTTTATTGTTTGATAATAACAAATAGTTTAATGGTAGTACTTTAACCATGCTGGTTTAAATGAAAGGTGTGATGTAAAAATTAGGTATGATTAGTCTGTCAACTGAAAATATGGGACCAAAACCGAAAGTAGATCGACTCTTACAGAATCAAACAAGGTTTAAAACAACAACAACGACAACAACAAAAAACGTAATGATGAAGGTAAGTAGAACTTTTATTTTTCCTTAGCTATCTTTCTGTATTGAATAACTGATAATGATTTGAGCAATTTGTTTCGATATGCCTGGATATTTATCTACGGTATGTAATTTTGAATGATATTGGTCAGATTTGTTTTTGACTCTTGAAAATTTGCAATTACCAAATATCATCTTTTGTTTTCTACTTTAAATAAAAAAGGTAGCTCTAGTCTCAATAAGAATATTGCAGCTGTCATTTTCTTTCCACATAAAGGGAATAATTTTTTCACCATTTTTTTTTTTTAAATAAAACCAAGATATTCTAGAATTTATAAATTAAATTATCCTGTTTAAATTTGAAATTGACAACAGTTTATTATGATGACTTGGACTATTCCATGATAAAAATGCAGCTTCCCAAAGTGACTACACTTCTAAGTAGTGGAACAGATTATAATTCTTATTTTTTGGTTGACTATTTTCAGAGTTCCAGTCACATGCTTTGTGTTTCATTGTGACAAATAATCTGTCATTGATGGCCCAGAATGAACTCATCACCATTCAGCAGGAAAGAGGGGGCTACCTTTCTAGAGGACAAATCATCAGCATACGCCGTTGTCCAGATATTTATTACATTCTTGTGTTTAGTATGCAATATTATAGAAATAAATTTAATTTTCATTTTGTTTTGATTTAAAACAGGATTACTTTTAATCAGAACACTTATTGCAAATTCTATGTACATACAATAAACAAGTAACAAGTAATACATTACATACAAACTTTGTTAATCTGAACATGTATATTGCTGCATGTAAAATTTGTGACATATTACGATCTAAGCGAAATACTGCAAATTTTATTTGACTCTTAAGATTTTGTTTTTGACTCTTGAAAATTTGGCCCCAAGAGTCAATGACTCTTGGGTTTCAAAGACTATGGAGAGCCCTGCAGTTATGTAATAATAACAATGGTGTTACTAAGAGAGTGTGTGTGTATTTTTTTTTTATTGTGTGTGGGTTTATTTTTGTTTTTTTGCGGTTTCGTTTTTTATATAGAAACATAAAGCATGACTAAAAAATTATTTTTTTCAGCACAGTTTATCTCTACAAATTACATAATACCAGATTATGATGTTAACCATACATGAAGTTGAACTTACTGTATGAACCCATATCTGTCTGTGACATGGTACACCTCAAATGCAGGATCCTCCCAGGGGTCAATCTGTGCACCATCCTCGCGACCCTGTACACAATAATACACATATATTTAAAATCTATATGTTGTTACCATAGTAACCATTCTCTATTATATCTTGATATATCTTGACATTTAGGATATTAAACATTGTAACATTTTAATGGTAAAACTTGATATACAGGAAATCCAATGTTTTAATAAAGTTTTAATTTGAGAACATAATAGTGTCATAATGAAATTCTCAAAAAATTTAAAATGTATTAATCATCTGAACATAGGAAATCTTGGTTTAATCCAAATACAAATTGGAAGTATTACCTTTTCTTTTTTCTTTCTTTTTACAAACTAATAAAACTGAAAGTGTTTGTCTTTTTCATGAGAGAAATATTCGTAAGAAATATGTCAATGTTAAAGTCAATAAAGCTATATATACTTTATTTTCATTATGTAACTTGAGCATTTGAAGGTTGTCATGGTAACAGTTACCTTGTCATACTTGGCAACAATCTCCTGCCTCTCCTTGGCTGCCCTCTGTAACTCCTCATACTCATCCAGACTCAGGGCATCTGTAACATACATACGTACAGGGTTTTCATTAACCCTTTCCCTCATAGAGGATACCATGAAAAGACCTATGCGAACAGCATAAAACCAGATCAGCCTGCGAGTAACTCGCAGGCTGATCAGGTTTTATTCTGTTCGCTGCTCCTCAGTGGTCTGGAAATGAGGACTTTATAATTAAATTTGGTAAGGTTACGGCTTTTGTGGTACCTTTGGTGCGTCAAAATGAGTATTAGGGAAAGGGTTAATTAATTTTACAATATTTTTTTTTAAAAATAACAGATTTGGGTTGGGTTGGGTTGGGGTCAAGGGGGATTTCAGACATTCAAAACTTCAATTATTGCAAATTTCATGCAATTTTTACTGGTGAGTTTGATTGGCAATCGGTTATAAATGAAATCTTACACAGACATACGGTGGATTTTTTGTTTGATGGATGTCTAGCTGTTATTGTGACAGACTTACACATACACACAAGACAAGTCATACTGCATGGAAACACGACAGACACAATATAGAATGAGATTGAATGGGGACAGATGGATAGACAAACACAAATATAAACACACTGTCTAAACAAACTTTATAACTCCTGCTAGTAGGAATTACTAGGATATCACTGAAAATGATCATAACATGAGGGATGATAAGTATGTTTAAAACAAACAAATGATACTAAGACATTAAGGCAAGATAGATGCACTTATGACCTTGACCTTTGGCAAAAAAAGAAACTCTTAAAAAATTCTTCTGGTCATTGCAATAAACTCTGCACCAAAGTTTCTTCAGTCATAAACATAAAGTGACCAGTGTTTCTTCAGTCATAGACGTAAAGTGACCAGTGTTTCTTCAGTCATAGATGTAAAGTGACCAGTGTTTCTTCAGTCATAGATGTAAATTGACCAGTGTTTCTTCAATCATAGACATAAATTGACCAGTGTTTCTTCAGTCATAGATGTAAAGTGACCAGTGTTTCTTCAGTCATAGACGTAAAGTGACCAGTGTTTCTTCAGTCATAGACGTAAAGTGACCAGTGTTTCTTCAGTCATAGATGTAAAGTGACCAGTGTTTCTTCAGTCATAGATGTAAAGTGACCAGTGTTTCTTCAATCATAGACATAAATTGACCAGTGTTTCTTCAGTCATAGATGTAAATTGACCAGTGTTTCTTCAGTCATAGACATAAATTGACCAGTGTTTCTTCAGTCATAGATGTAAATTGACCAGTGTTTCTTCAGTCATAGACATAAATTGACCAGTGTTTCTTCAGTCATAGACATAAATTGACCAGTGTTTCTTCAGTCATAGATGTAAATTGACCAGTGTTTCTTCAGTCATAGATGTAAAGTGACCAGTGTTTCTTCAGTCATAGACATAAATTGACCAGTGTTTCTTCAGTCATAGATGTAAATTGACCAGTGTTTCTTCAGTCATAGATGTAAATTGACCAGTGTTTCTTCAGTCATAGATGTAAAGTGACCAGTGTTTCTTCAGTCATAGATGTAAATTGACCAGTGTTTCTTCAGTCATAGATGTAAATTGACCAGTGTTTCTTCAGTCATAGATGTAAATTGACCAGTGTTTCTTCAGTCATAGACGTAAAGTGACCAGTGTTTCTTCAGTCATAGATGTAAATTGACCAGTGTTTCTTCAGTCATAGATGTAAATTGACCAGTGTTTCTTCAGTCATAGATGTAAATTGACCAGTGTTTCTTCAGTCATAGATGTAAATTGACCAGTGTTTCTTCAGTCATAGATGTAAATTGACCAGTGTTTCTTCAGTCATAGATGTAAATTGACCAGTGTTTCCTCAGTCAAAGATGTAAAGTGACCAGTGTTTCTTCAGTCAAAGATGTAAATTGACCAGTGTTTCCTCAGTCAAAGATGTAAATTGACCAGTGTTTCTTCAGTCATAGATGTAAATTGACCAGTGTTTCTTCAGTCATAGATGTAAATTGACCAGTGTTTCTTCAGTCATAGATGTAAATTGACCAGTGTTTCTTCAGTCATAGACGTAAAGTGACCAGTGTTTCCTCAGTCAAAGAAGTAAAGTGACCAGTGTTTCTTCAGCCATAGATGTAAAGTGACCAGTGTTTCTTCCAGAGTATGTTTTTGATGCTCTTTTTTCAGCTTTGATGCAATGAAATTTGGTGTGTGCATTTTCCATGATGCAGGTATTTATTCGCCACCGATTACTACAAAGCCACAGAACCTTTAACTGATGCTACAGAAACTTTACAAGAGTGGGAAAACATGTAAGAGTCTGAGTCTGCAGCACTTAGCAGAGGTATCCATGTCACACTCTCCAGATCCATTTGGAAACTTTAGACTGTTCAGCATCCTGGTGTTTTACCCAATCTAGTAAAGCTTGCAATGGTAGCACTGCAGACTGCTACGGTAGTGAGGGGGTTCTGTGTGCAGAATAACATCAAGGGTATAGATACAAACAGGTTGTCTTCAGAGAGACTGAATGTTCTGATGAAAATAAGTTTGGGACCAAGCATTGAACACTTGGGAGTTTTGAAAGGCTGTAAGTAAATGGAAAGAGTCAAAGGAAAGACGTCTGTTCTCTGGAGTGCTGAATGCCTGAATGATAAAACAAATAAAACTTAGAATGTTTATGAAGTATTTATTTTGTTATATATGCCACTTTAGGATATGACCCTCTAAAATTGCAAAATACCCCAAAATATTGATACAGGGGGTCAAACATGACCTCCTAAAGGTCAGAGATAGAAGAAGCACTGAGTGACCCCAGTAAAGACTAAGTATAGACATTTAACAAGATTTGGTATCTGCACTGCATATATATGACTTTTGGCCTTCAATCAAGAGTTTGACAGGAAGCAACATTTGAGCCAAGTATAAGTTTCTTATGTTTTGAGATTACAAAGGATGATGCTAGTGAAACAAGAATCTATCACTTACTTAGCCACTGATGCTGAACTGTAGCAGATGACCATGGACATGGACACACTTTTGGTCATAACCAACTTTAATGTTGAATACAGCGTCTATAATCAAATTTTATAGCTCAGACATGAAAATGAGATGAAGGGACTTGACATGGTAATCCCTATATTTAACTGCCACCATCCATAACAACTTTCTTTGTTGAGAGGAGCAAAACTGTCACAAATTCAGAAACACACTGAGGAAAAAAACTCCAAAGTATATTAAGAAATCTGGTTAGTCATTGAATTTATTATAATGACCAAAATGTTATACATCAATAACACTTAGCAAAATTTCATTGAGTTTATATAGACCAAGTGAATTAATTTCCTTGCATGAAATTTATGCATTCTCTACATTAAGATCGATTTTAATCTTGTTACGTCATAGGGTATATACAAAATTTGGAGGAGCAAATCTGAGGGTTTTTTTTCAAGTTTTTTCTACGGTCTCACATGACAAATTTCAGGCCCATCTATACATGCACTCTATATCACCACACATCTCATGTACAACCACCTATATTAGCCACCCAAAACCTCCTGAAAACTTTGGGGTCATTTTAACAATCCGACAGTCAAAATGCACACTTTTTTAGCTTCTGAAGACCATGTCATTTATGGACGAGTCAGGACGACTTTAGCCGATAGTGTAATTAACCCTTTCCCTCATATAGACTCATTTTGACGCACTCAATAGGTACCACATAAAGCCTGATCTGCAGAAAACCAGTTATACCTTACCAAATTTAATTGTAAAATCCTCATTGCCAGACCACTGAGGAGCAGCGAACAGCATAAAACCTGATCAGCCTGCGAGTTACTCGCAGGCTGATCTGGTTTTATGCTGTTCGCATAGGTCTTTTCATGGTTTCCTCTAAAGGGTTAATAAAAGGGACAAACACTTAAGCAAGCCAGGGGACATTCCTACATGACACTGTCATTCATCTGATCAACACATACACAAGATCTTCCCAGACTCCACCATCACTATTATCAGAAGCATCAGGAAGTGACAAAAACAAGTATCATACTGAATATTTGTGTATCTCTCCTTATCTCAATTATGGTCATGACCTTTCAGACCCATTAATAACTTGATGCAATATGTGATTTACATGAGATGTTTATTTCCTGCACTGACCTGCCTAAGTTGTTATTTACATAGAGGTGATGACCTCATAATATCAAAACTTAGAACAATGTTGAGTTGACCCTATCACTTTCATCTCTTCTGTGTATATGAAGAGTGTCACACTAGTGTTAATAGTCAAGTCAAGTGGTAGGCTTTGTAGATTCTTGGTAAATGTAATTTTTTCTCCTCTTCAAAAGGTAGCTTTCTGAGTGAAATCAATATAGTTAGTCTCTCTCTCTCTCTCTCTCTCTGTGGAAATTGGAAAACTTCAACAGTTATGTTTAAACTTCTTTAGCTCAAATGGCAATGCTTCTTGGCCTAGATTTATAGCACCAATAAATTCAAACTGGATCACACTTTAGAAACTTCTTAGAAAACTTTTACATGTAGGCTTTTATGCCTGGAGTGATATTTATAAGGTTTAGAACAAAAAACAACAACAAAAAAAACAACAAAACAACATTAACTCTTTTCCACTGCACACTGATAGAGGAAATCACCAATCTGGTTACATAAATAATAATGCAATCAGTGTAAACCTGATGAGTTTAAAATTACACAGGTTTACAATTTTTTTTTGGGTGAAATTGGCTTTTGATCTCATTTTTGGATGATTAATAAAACTGTTAAAATAATTTGGTTTGGATTTCTTTCCATTCCTCTCGCATGCTGCACAGTTCTCACAAGGATTCCAACAAGACCTGATTTTTTTTATTTTTATTTTTCATCTAAAGTAGGTCAAAAGTCCAGGTCAAGATAATGAAAAGGTCCATTCACTTAAGCAAGTATCCAAATATTGAAGCAATCCAATGAAGGACATAAAAGTTATAACATATAAAAAAAAAAGAAGGTCAACATGAGCAGACAACTGGCGATGCCCAACACCTGCCAAGACATAATCATTTTAAAGAATGGAATCTATAGTTGAAAAACCCATCAATAAACTATCCTTTACAAAGATTTGCCAAAATGTTGACAGTCCTCCTATATGGTCATGGGGAAGAATATGTGACTCCAAATAAGGAGTGAGAACCCTAGCATGGTATAAAACAATGTATTGTCTCAAGTACAGCAGTTAAACCTAACTTTAAGTTATTCCAACATTTTTCAAAACTGAACATTTTATTACAAGGATTATATCCAAGGAAAAAAAAGATGAAACCATGCAACGAAATGAAAGTCATTGTATAATAAAATGCAAAACAGTTGTTTGTGTGTGAGGATATTTTCATTCAGCTGATAGTTTTATCGGTAATACTACTTACCGGTAACACCGAAAGGCTGCAAGTTACTTGTTTCGATGATAAATAATGACTGTGCTAGTGTGATAAAAAAAAATCTAATATACAAATGTATTAAAGGTACACCTCCATCTCTCAAACCTGATCAAAACCCACTCAAAACATGCATAATAGTGATCAGTCCAGAAATAATAATGATGACTAACTAGAGAGCAATGAAATGAGAGGATAACATCACTTCTGCCTTATTTGGCAAGATCCCCATGTAGACCATTGTTTTGGTAGCTGGGACACCAGACATAAGAGACTAGAGAGGTATTGGCTTCATGTGGCTAGCCTGACAATAGTCATTCAATCTGGAGTATAATCATGAAGGCTCTTGACCGTTAATATCATAAATATTCATGCACAAATTTAAGACTTGTTGAATATTCATTTATTTAACTTTAAATGGTATTACAATAGAATGGATTTTTCTTTGTCATGTAGAACATGTATATAATCTGAGCTTCAATTCTGTATAAACAATGAGAGGAGATGCTAATTAGACAGTTCATTCCCGGGGCAGTCTGATCTGGGTTTGCCAATGCATCAAAAAGAGTCTATATGAGGTAAGGCCTGGGTGAGGCACCAATAACTATGGCAGTGGTCCAGTTCCCCACTGTGTGTCACAAAGTTAGCTTAGACACATGTACTGTTTAGATACACTATCACCTTACTCAGGTAGTCTATACGCTATTTCACACCATGTTTACTCAAAGTAAAGCCAGTTGCAATGCAATCGAAACCCTCAACAGATTTTACAGTATTCTGTAAAGGACAGCTATTGCCCCCCCATTACACAATTTGTGATATTTCTGTGACCAGCTTATACTACAATCAGGGACTACCCTAGTATCTATACTGGGTATATCAAAGCCTCAAAGGTTCACTTGATTTGATGTCCATGAGAAAAAAAGGGGGACAACCCTGTTCTTTTGATAATTCATGCGGCCAGTGTCTAGTTTATTGACAGTATAGAACCAGATATAGAATGAAGTGACATTAGAAAGGCCTATGATGCAACCTTTACAAAAGATCTCCTTTTTTAGAAGTCAGACAGTGGATTTTCTACTTACAATCACATTACCCCCACTTATCCATACATTCGTGTTGAAAAATAGTACCACTGGTTGTATAAGTCAACATTGCAGTTTTGATATATATTGCAGGATTTTGAAAGCATTGGGTATAATCACAATTTCTGTGCAAATAAAGACTGTAAAAGAACAAAGTTTATAATTCAGTGCTCATCCACAGTTTCATTCATTAAACTACCTATAAATAACCTTATTTGAACCACAAATACATGTATATGGAATTATTTCAGTTGGTAAGAGCGTGGTTCAGTATTTTGTTCTTCCAAGGGGTTGTGAGTTCTTTTTTTTTGTAATACTATTTTTTTTATATTCTTGGGATATATATTTAAAAATTTTCAATTCTAGTTTTTATGCTTCCATTATTTTGCTTTTGTTAACCTTTTGATTTAAATCATAGACCACAGGACCCTGATATTCAGTCAATAAAAAATCGAACTCTCTATATATGAATTATTTATAGAGAGGTTGATTTTTCTAATATGAGGGTCCTGCGCATAGACAGGTTCCCATTAGGTTTTGTTGAAATCCAGTATACCGTTGCTAAGAAATAGTACAGAAACAAATGTTATTCTGTTTACATACTGCTTAACTCATCAAGGGCCATAACACTGTCTTAAATGGTCCGACTGAAACATGCTGAAGATATGCGCATCTCTAATGATGGTTGCCATGAAGTTTCTATAAAATCCAGTTAGTAGTTGCAAAGCAACAGCGCAGAAATGAATGTTACTCTGTTAATATACTGCATAAATAATCATGGGCCATAACTCTGTGTTAAATGGTCTGATCGGAACATGCAAAGGGGCACATCTCCTATTGGTAATGATGGGGTCCTTGAATTTTCATTAAAATCCAGCCAGTAGTTGCAGAGAAATAGCACAAAAATGAATGTTACTCTGTTTATATACTGCATAAATAATCATGGGCCATAACTCTGTGTTAAATGGTCTGATCAAAACATGCCGAGGATATGCGCATCTCCTATTGGTAATGATGGTTGCCATGAAGTTTCGTTAAAATCCAGTCAGCTGCTGCAGAGAAATAGCATGGAAACGAATATGGAAACAACGGACTGAAGGATGCCAAAACAATATCCCCTCCCGATTTCATTGGCAGGGGATAATGAGAGGGGGACAGTATGTTTAATGTAAGCCATCAACTGAAACATTTTTTTTCAATCTTTTCTTATTAGAGTTCCAAATGACTGTAGTGTCTCTAGTCGCATCTGTAAGTCATAACTCAGAAAGTACTTTAGGGATTGAGTTAATACTTTATACCATGGTCAAACTTTACTTACCAAGAACAATAACTCTATTTCTAGAACAAATTTTAAAAACTATTGAAGGCATGGATATCATTCTTTACACATGGGAAGGATGTGAATTGACAAAGAACAATAACTTATCTTATCCCATTTTCTTGATTTTCTATTAAAATTATTTCTGTCTACAGCAAATTCAGTAAGTATTAAAGGTATTGAGAGGATCAATACTAAGAACCACTATTCCTTATCCATCTTTGTTTAAGTTGACAGAGACCAATAAATAAAACAAGAGCTCCGCTGACAGCGGGGCAATATACGCCCGAAGGTATGTATTGTCAGGGAATATCCTAAGACAAAAAGGATAAGCACAAACATGTATATATAAAGTATTATTTCAACAAGAAGGATTGGCAATGTTAATCTTCAAGGGCTTTATTATAACAGTGGCTACAAATAGGTTTTTCATGTTTCTTATTATGTGAATAGTGCTTTAATCAAGAGTTACCTCATTACCAGCTAACCCAACATAGTTTATGGTCAGTGTAATATGCTTCTTTGGTTCCACATATACAGTCTTCAATGTTGGTGAATATGAGGTCAATATACTTACTTTGCTCCAGTTAAGATATTTGACCTTGAATTGTGACCTTGACCTTGAACCTAGCCATCTGAAACCTATGTTCTGCACATCCTCTTACTGTGGGTGATACTTCTGCCAAATAGTTTCCATTTACATCCAGCAGGTCAAAAGATACAGAGCGGACACAAAAATACTAATTTTGCACCAGTTAAGATATTTGACCTTGAATTGTGACCTTGACCTTGAACCTAGCCATCTGAAACCTATGTTCTGCACATCCTCTTACTGTGGGTGATACTTCTGCCAAATAGTTTCCATTTACATCCAGCGGGTCAAAAGATACAGAGCGGACACAAATATACTTACTTTGCTCCAGTTAAGATATTTGACCTTGAATTGTGACCTTGACCTTGAACCTAGCCATCTGAAACCTATGTTCTGCACATCCTCTTACTGTGGGTGATACTTCTGCCAAATAGTTTCCATTTACATCCAGCAGGTCAAAAGATACAGAGCGGACACAAAAATACTAATTTTGCACCAGTTAAGATATTTGACCTTGAATTGTGACCTTGACCTTGAACCTAGCCATCTGAAACCTATGTTCTGCACATCCTCTCACTCTGGGTGATACTTCTGCCAAATAGTTTTCATTTATATTAAGTGGTTCAAAAGATACAGAGCGGACACGAAATTGCTAACGGACGGACGGACAGACGGACGGACAGACGGACGGACGGACAGACGGACGGACGACCAGCGGCATAACATAATACAGCCCTTCGGGCGTATAATAATCTATCTTACCTGCTGTTTTAATAAGATTTAACTTCCCTGATTTTTTACATGCATACCACAAATTTTTTTTTTAAAGGGACTGACTTTATAATTCACACATTTTAACTTTTGCTTCTGACAGTGCTTCCAATCTAATTGACATGGACTAGAGGAATTACATATTGAAAATCATTCTAAGGTGACAAACTCCAACGGAAGCTGTCTTTTATTATAAGCAGCTATCAGTAAGTAATCACAACATTGAACAAACACGCAACACAATAGTTATCCAGGCTCAATACCACCAGTAGTATATGGGAGATGCAACCAGGCCAGAGACTTCACAAAAATGTGACATTAATCCATGTACAATATAAGCTATTATATTTGTACATGTACAAAATATTCTCTTTGCCGAAACTATAGTATCAATTCTAACTGTCAAACCTAACTAAGGCCCTTCATTTTTTATTCTTTCTCAAACTTTGTCATAGGAGAAGATGGAGGAGGAAAATAAAGCAAATTCTCCATTCTTTAAACAATATGGATGATTGAAGGTCATTGATTGATTTGAACTGTGTTGACAGTGATAAAACTGTAATGGTAAGATTCAAGCTATTTGTGTATCACTCTTGATATGTGGACTGTTGACATTGTGACCGAGAAACAGATCAAGCAACATCTGTGTCCATAGAAATACTTCGATGGAGAATGGTTAATTCTCTGCCCTCTGGCATGACACATTTGGTTTACACAGGTTAAAAATATTTAAATCATTGTGAAATTGAAAGAAGAAAGCAACACATGCAATTTAATTTTCGTGTGCAAATTAAATGCTTGCTTGGCTTTTTTCCCAAAGTTTGTCAGCTTTATATTCATTGATCAAGAGCTTTAACTTTTGCTCTATCAGCCATTTTCTATTAAAAACAGACTAATAACCCAACTGCCTTCATTGCAGACGATCTCCTGCTTGAATGGCTGACTTGTGCGGTAACCATAATTGTGTAGTCTTGGTGCTATTTACAATATGAAGTGTGGTCCGATTCATTATGGTAATGGGTTTAACCCTTTCCCTCATATAGACTCATTTTGACGCACTCAATAGGTACCACATAAAGCCTGATCTGCAGAAAGCCAAACTCAAACCTTACCAAATTTAATTGTAAAATCCTCATTACCAGACCACTGAGGAGCAGCGAACAGCATAAAACCTGATCAGCCTGCGAGTTACTTGCAGGCTGATCTGGTTTTATGCTGTTTGCATAGGTCTTTTCATGGTTTCCTCTATGAGGGAAAGGGTTAAATGAATGATTTTGTTAAGACATGTCCAATTATGTCTGGTTATATCTATAAATATTGACCATCAAAATTTTCCTGTGATCAAAAGAAAGGAGTTTAACTAGTGAGAAAAGCTATGGAAATGCCAATTGCACAAGCAACAAGATGCTAAATGTTTAAGGTAAAGTCCCTGTAATGGTTCCGCTACATTTCGGACCTCATGGCCTTTCACGGAGATAACCATGGTTACTTAATGTTTCATTAGGGTACCTTGGTTATCTTGGTAGAGGTTAAGTGGTCCAAGACGTAGACCATTACAGGGACTTTACCTTTATTCTAGAATTGCTCACAACCTTAACCCTTTACTATTGAAATTTTAATTACATTTCATTCCATGGTATAGGACTATAGGTCTTAATTAAACAGTCAAAAATAGGACAGAATCCAGTGAGGATTTATGTTTTTGTCCTCTCTGCCATATCACTGTGGTAATGATGAATTATGAGCAGACTAACTTATAACCTATCTGTCTTTTTTGGTCAGGATCTATCTTGAGTATCTGCATCCCTACACAAGACAATTTAGACATTACCATAACCAAGCTTACCATCTTGTTACATCATCAAACAAAACTTATGAATATTCATTCTTTTCTCAAACAGTCTTCCCGTTGATTTCCCTCCCACAGAATGTTGTCAGCATCAACTCGGTCCTTGGTTTCATGCTGGCTGCATGCACTTGGACTGCACCATGTTTTTAATACATCTGGCTTTTAAGATGTTTCTTTTTTAACATACTAACATTTGTCAAAATGCTACAAAACCATGTGTATATTGTAGAAAATTTAAGGATTTTATTTTTTTACGGTGTTAAGTTTTGCACCATCATGGTGCTTGGTTTTCCTGGGTGTACTGAGTAACTTTGGGTGGCCTAGTACTCTATTCTTTTAATAATCCCCATGCACAGCTATCATAATCAGAAATGATTGTTAGCCTTTACTATAGAAGAAGAAAAAGAAGAAGAAGAAGAAGGAGAAGAAGAAGAAGAAGAAGAGTAGTTCCTGTGTGTTGAAGTGAATCTAGGAGATCATGAAAATAGATGGAAGATACTCACCCATAGCATAGTCTTCTTACTTAACTCTTACATTGTCTTCTGTTGTCTCATTATCCTGAAATAAGTAAAATTGCATGTACTAAACTTTTATGAAGATTGACTTTGCATAATGGAAAATGTTTTATTGATGAATGGAAATATCTGTACATGAAGGATGAATACCTCTCTTCAATCAAATAATTTGGACAAAATTTAGATACACACTGCTTTGAAAAATACAGATGACATTATAATTTACTTGGTTTCACTCATCAGTAAATTTCATTATTTACTTTATGCAGTGGAAGGAAAGAAGTAACAAGGGCTGACTGAAGACAGTATGTGTTCTCAACTTTTCTTGGTGCTATAAAGTATAATGTTAGATGTTACTATTTGTATTTGTTTATTGGATTAACCCTTTCCTCAATAGATCATTTTGGGCGCATCATGTAGGTAACCACATAAGCTGATCTGCAGAAAACCACAGTTAACCTTACCAAATTTAATTACAAAATCCTCATTTCCAGACCATGAGGGGGCAGGAACAGCATAAAACCTGATCAGCCTGCGAGTTACTCGCAGGCTGATCTGGTTTTATGTTGTTCGCATAGGTTTTTTCATGGTTTCCTCTATGAGGGAAAGGGTTAAACATCCCACTGACAGTATTTCAGTCATTTGGAGACAATGGCAACGACATGTATTTTTAGTGTGAAAATAAAAAAAACATGTGGTAAAAGGTATTGAACTCATACACATGAGCATAGTTTCAATCCTCTAGAGCTTTAGCACTTACTGAGGTAAGTACTTGCATGGAAAATTACCTTGTAACGTAAAATATTCCAAGATTCAAGTGAATCTGACCTTTTTTAAATGTAGAGCAAAGAAAAATCTAGTTGAAAAGGGCATAAGTGTGCAAATGAATTGAAGAGTTACTTAGCCCTTTGAAATTGTATCTCACTTTGAAAGTGAATAAATATTCCAAGTCTGAGTATATTTGGCATTTATTTAGAAACTGACCATAACAAAAACATTAACCAACACAGAATATTCTAAATCAAACGAGTGTTCTCTAGAATATGTGTCACTGATTGAAGTGGACAGAAAATTGTGAAGGACAGACAGACAGAAAGACAAACGACAGAAAATTGATCCCTTTGTGTCACCTCTGCTTACTGCAGGTGACACAAAAAAGGGGCATAACTGTGCCAAAATGAATTTTTGGGTTACTTGCCCTTTTGAAATGTTTCCCCTTTTGATTGTAAACAAGTCTTCCAAGTTTGAAGCAAATCTGTTCCGACAGTTTTTGGAACCTGACCTTCATATAAAGCTAATTCTAGGTTGAACTTTGCCAAAATGAATTTTAGAGCTACCTGCCCTTTAGAAATTGGTTCCTATTTGTAATGAACAAGCTTTGCAAGTTTTATGTGAATATGTTTGATGGCTTTAGAAAAATGGACCTGAACTAACACCGTTGAGAGGGTCATGACAATTGCTCTACTTTTTTTTTCTTCAAAAAGTGGAGCAAATAATATAGACATGTATCAAAATATCCTAATGTCTTAGACCACTTTCTGTTAATTAATGGAAGTTTTTACCACTTTCATGATTAAGATCAGCTGTAATAAGGTAAAACCCAGTTCAACTCCTTCATGGTATGAAATGAGGCTTTCATTGATAAAACAATACCAAAATATTGACCTTTGTCATTTGATTATCAATAATTGATTTTTTTTTAAATATTGTTGGTGGGAAAAACAGAAGAGTGAAAAAAGGAAATAATTAATTTTTCAGAATTTTGTGACTGGAAACAAGTAAGCAGTCATTGAACAGTAAAAAAAATGACTCTGCTAAAACAGGATTGTATCAACGTTACTGGGCAAAGTTGTTGCCATTACACTATTTTCATTCACTTATCAAATAATTTTATTATGATATATATACAATGTTGATTTGGAAAGTTAATGGACAGTGTTTTATACTCCTTCCTATAACAACCAATAATTGATATAAATGATGTAAACTCAATCTCAGTTTGTCCATTGCCAAACCACTTGAACACAAGTGCTCTTGAACTGTTTCTAAATTTCTTTAACTATCATCAGGCTATGGCAAGAATTTCTTGGCTTGTGTAGGTGTATAGCTTGCATTAACACTGTGTTTTATTGCAACACACTGCTCAGTCGTTTGTGATGTTGACTTGACTATTTGAGTTTATCGTCGCTTCGACTGCATTTCAGTCATATAGCGACGTCCAGCTAATTACAGGTGAAGGAAGACCTTGAATGCATGGAGGCATCCGGGTAGAACCACCAACCTACCGTAAGCCAGTTTCTTAATGTATGCTAACTGCTTCTTTCATGTATTTGACCCATTGTGTTGGTGCTCAGACCCATTGATTAAAAAGATGTGCACCATTTGACCCATTGTAATGAATTTCTACATTAATCTCTGCATAATGTGAAAATAATTTGCTTTTTCAGCCTTTCTAATGATGTATTTAAACATGTTAATCTTTGTTATGTTTGTCCTACATAGAAAATCCCATGATTCTCTGGTGTCATGGTATTTCTTAAAAAAAGACTGCTGGCTCCACCTACAGGGGCAAGTTGCATACCCAAGTACTACTACAAGTAGTTTCAATAAGTTTCAATGTATTTTTCACTGAATTTGTATGCAACAGGATGTTGCCAATATAAGTTTTCGTGACAGAGGAAGGTACTTTTCAAAGGTGCCTGGCAAAGAAACACGGTAAACAAATATGGCTGACAAGGTTTTGGATTTTCATTTTTGGAATGGATATTACTTAAATGCTCATTAAATGGCAAGGCTCCCTCTCTGTTTTGGGGGAACAGTACCTTTACCTTCAGGAGGGGGAATTTTGTGTCATTTCCTCCTGTTGGGGGAATTTTAGGCAATTTTTGCTGCACATACTGCAATAATTATATTAGTAAATATGTACAAAATAGTTCCTGTCTAGTAGCTTTATTGGGTAAAACTGAATTGGAAATCAAATGGTTTAAGGTACAACAATCTACAATTTGTTATTTATGTGTGCTCTTACATTTTCATTTGTAGGGGGAATTTCACTTGAAAATGGGGAAAAAAACCCATAATTTTTGGCTGCAGGAATGTTGCCTTATAAATAAACAATAGAGATCAAGAGCCCTGAATGTGGACATACAAAATGTTTTGTTTGTCAATTCTGTTAGGATTTATAAAGCCAGATAAATGTGTTGACTATTTGCTAAATCTTTGCAAATTGACATTAGTTTTAAATTGAAGATAAATATTATCTATTAAACGCCATCTTGAAAATACTTTCTTTGCAACAATATCAGGGCTCTCCTTTGACCCGAGCTCCCAAGTTTTGACCTGGGAGATTCCCCAATGATGCTTTTTTGACCCAGGGTAAAATCGTACAAAGCGTCATTTTGACCAGGGGCAATAACAGCAGGTACGTCGATACCACCAGATCAGTCGGTCATAAAAGTATCGCCTCTAAAAGATTACGTGATCAATGAGTGCAACTGACCCCCCCATTGATTTGCTATCACTGTCAGTTACTCTAATTAGCCTAATAAATTATCGTACTTCTTCGGCAATCTTTGTATACACCACTGAATGTAATCGCCAATTGTATAACCAATGTAATTATAAATTCACGTATTGTGTCGGCAATCTTCGTGTACCCTCAATGGTTAACTACAGTACTGTACTGTACAGCTACTGCACAAGGTTGCTGGACCCTTTTTTTACGATGTGTAAAAACATGAAAGGCAAGGAACAACAGCTAAATGTTTTTACTTCCTATGGCTGCTACTCAGGTTAACTGCCGATCAGAATCGGCTGAAATTTTTATTGCTTGATAACAACAAATAGTTTGGGCAATTATGTTTTAATATGCCTGGATATTCTATGAAATAATGAATGTTATGATATTGGTCAGATCCCTTTTTTTAAATTAACAAATATCATCTTTTAATTGTTTTCGACTTTAAATAAAAAAGGTAGCTCTTATCTCCAAAAGAATATTGCAGCTGTCATTTTCTTTCCACATTAAGGGTATCATTTTTTTAATAAAACATAGAAATTCTGGAATGTACAAATTAAAGTATCCTGTTTACATTTAAAATTGACAAAGTACATTATGATGACTTGGACTATTCCATGATTTAAATGCAGTTTCTTAGTAATGGTACATAACATAAAACATGTTTTCATTTGTTATTTTTTTGTTGACTATTTTCAGGAAGTTGTGTTTCATTGTGAAGAATAACCTGTCATAGATGGCCCAGAATGAACTTTGTCTATCACCATTCAGCAGGAGAAAGGGGGCTACCTCCCTAGAGAACAAATCATCAGCATATACACCGTTGTCCGGATATTTATTATATTCTAGAGTTTTGTATGCAAAATTGCAGATTTAAATTTTATTTTCATTTTGTTTTGGATTTCCTTTAATCAGAACACTTCTTGCAAATATGTACATACCATACACAAGTACACTACATACAAACTTTGTTAATCTAAATACGTATATCACTACATGTAAAATTTGTGACATACTACAATCCAAGCAAAACTTTGCAAATTTTATTTGACTCTCCAAATCTGCTTTTGACTCTTGAAAATTTGGCCCCAAGAGTCAATGACTCTTGGATTTCAAAGACTAAGGAGAGCCCTGATTACATAGTAAAAACATTACATAGAGCATGAAGGTAACAGAAATATGCGACATTGCAACACTTAGTCTGAGCAACTTGGCTTGGTGTCGCTACATGTTCAAAACAATAATCATTCATAAAACAATGCCGCAGTCGAAGATCCAGCATTTGTCAGTTCATTATATATGCTACAAAACATTTATTTGTATATATGAGGTGAAAAGCAGATGGGCAATAGTAGGAAGTCGGTATACTGAAAGAACTTTACAGTGTTCCCATTCACGCACAAATGTACGTGAATCACGTACAGAACGCTGAAAAAACGTACAATATATCAGAATACTAGTCTTCTCTACGTGACCGGAACATACGCAAAATGCCTACGGTTTTACTTTCCTTTCCTTCATTTTTTATATTTACACGAACTTGAATACCTACACGTACGTCGTAGGCTTGTGTTTTATGGCATGAAAATCGATAAATGATGCTTCGGAAATTCCTCGCTCTAAAAATAGCACAATTATGGGAAGTAACTCTTGAGGGTACGTACGATAAAATTCGAGTATTCCGAATTTGTTTACGAATGTGAAAATGTCGGGGTAAACAGTCTACACTGACCGGCCTGTGGAAAATAACTTCCCCAGCACCTGCAGCCGATTCCGATAATGTTCAGCAACAAGATGACAGTTCAAGCGATGTAAATACCATTAAAAAGAGGCCAGAAATAAAAACATTCCAAAAACATTGGTTGACATTATTTCCGTGGCTTCGTTTCGACGATGATAATAAAACTATGCATTGCTACGACGTAGAAAAGAAGGAATACAGACACTGTATTCAGTAACAAAGCATTTTTTATGTTGGTACCCCCAACTTTCACACGGAACCCCCAGAACTGAAAATTGTGGCTCACAGGGGGTTCCATGAACCCCTTGATTAGAAAAGGCGTGGGAACACTGCTTTACATTTATTTTACCATTTACATAGACATATTACTTTTTATTTCAATAAAAATTGCAACTTCCTGTTTACAAAGTGGTGTCACTAGGTGGCAATCAGCAGTCTTTCCTTACACGGTGTCTATTCTAGGACACCCGATAGCGTGATTCACGCTATTTTTCAAAGATCGCGCACATTTTCGAAACGTGCGTGAAAATCCCGCATCTAAAGAGTTAAACTTACTAAAAAGTATAAAATTTCCAGTTGGCATATTTGTTTACATGAACACCAGAATCCGAAGGGAGGTAATTATAAGCTAAAATCCAATATTTTCGTTGAAAAAATTGAGGAAGACAACTCTTGTTTCATAAATAAAAATATTTTTGTTTAAAAATTTCATCAGTTGAACAGCTTGGTGAAACTAAGTCAGTCCAGACAAATAAGTCTAAAAAGCGAATTACAGATTTTTTTCGTAAACCCAGCACTACTGAAGCATTGCCTGTTGTGGATACACAGTCCGACTGTTCTGTTGATACAACAAGCCCTAAATTACAAGAAAATGAGGCCGCTGGGTGTGATATCGGACCTGGACCGTTGAAAAAAACAAAGCCCTCTATTTTCATAATTCTTGGAAAAAAGACCAACCCTGGCTCAATATTAATGAAAAGGGTGAAATGATATGCAAATACTGCATTGACAATAAGTTGACAAACTCATTTACTACTGGCTGCACCATGTAAAATAATAAAAAAACTGGCATTTTATATTGCAAGGCACCCCATGTTTTTGAAAAATCCCCCCTATTTTTCAAAGTGAGGAAAGAAATTCACCTTTATTTTTGAATTTCTATAATAGACACTGCTTACAAAATGGCATTACAACAATACCAGAGAACCCGCAATACTACTGGACACCACTATCACCTTTATTAATGAATATGATATAATTATATACTTGTTAACTAACTACATGTTTCAACTTCCTATATTATTATTACAACGATATAGATTATTCGAATAACCAGATCTTTTCTCCCAAATCCAGTCATCTTATCTTAAGATTTTTATTTAAGCTTATATGAAAGCATGGACACGCTTCCTGTTACTGTTGTAACATATCTGTGGTTTTGTTTAATAAATATCCCTTAAAAATGGCAGACAATACAAATAAAAGATTGATGTAGCAGACATTTACCTTCAAATGTGTATGCATTTTTGTTATGTGGGTGTTTCATATGTCTTCATTACAAACGTTAGACTGGTCCTTGAAATTTCGTCCATCCCTTTAAATGACATGCTGTTGTTTACTGTCTGTCAAATATCTTCAGTCTTTGTGCAAATGGACATTTATGTATCGATTTCAACACTTTTAAAAGAACAGGATGTGTTATTCGTATATGAATAATAGGGAAAGCAAGAAAACATTATAAAAACTATCAAATACCTTTAAAGCAGACTCAAAAGAGGCGTGGTAAATGTGTAAAATTACCTCATCACCTAAATTTTGTAGATGGTCAACTTCGGGATAAGTCACGTGACGTCGTGATTTATAATGCAAGAGCCGAATACTCGGATATATGTTTCTTCAGTATCAAAATTACATATATCAACAAGAAATTCAAATTTTATTATTATTCATGATGCAACATCATATTATCCGTCATTATGATTTTTGATAATACGAAAACAAAATGTCCATATTTTTCACACGTCGTAATAACTTTACAACTCTTCATGGAGGAGGCGATTGATTAGGGTGGGGGAAGTAAATTAGAAAATAAACAAACTGGTATTTCGAAAGGAATCATATCTCGGGCGTTTTTAGATTGGTTTAGTTCTGAACACGATATTATCATCAAATTGAAAGGTATAGATATATTATTTAAGCGTAGACATGCGAATGCTGTCGATGTGTATGTGTAGTCTCCTGAATGTTGATGATAAACTTGAAGAAACTCGATCTTCCCATATTTCTTTATGCTTACCTGGAATGGTCTCCAATAAGCTAATACTCCCATCCTTCAGATTCTTCTCATGCTAACCCTTTTTTATTCACACACCTCAGAGTGACCTCTTCAACATAGTTTCAATAGTTTCCCCTGTCTTCAAGAAGGGATACCGTTCCATCCCTTCAAACAACCGTCCAATTTCTCCAACTTCTGTAACATGCAAACTCTTAGAACACATCGTCTTCAGTAACATCATGTCACACTTTGATACTTTTCACATTTTTACTGACTTCCAGCATGGCTTTCGTAAGAGACGTTCCTGTGACTCTCAGCTTATTCTCACAGTCAGTGATCGTGCGAAGGGCATCAACAAAAATCAGCAGATTAATGCCATCCTTTTAGACTTCAGTAAGGCATTTGATAAAGTCAGCTATCGCCACCGCCTCCAAAAGCTTGACTATTATGGAATCTGGGGCTTCACTCATTCCTGGATAGCTGATTTCCTTTCATGTCAAACTCAACGGGTTCAGTCACATCTGGTGTCCCGCAGGGCAGTGTCCTTGGCCCGCTTCTTTTTCTGTCATACATTAATGACCTCTCTTCTCGAGTCACATCAACAGTCCGTCTGTTCACGGATTACTGTCTGATGTACAGACCTACCAGAATTCACGATGACACCAGACAGCTCCAACATGATCGTGATTGCCTGCAGGCCTGGGAACGTGAATGGCTCATATCATTCAGCCCCAATAAATGTGAAATCATCCACATCAGTAACAAACGAAATATTATCAATTCCACTTACAGGGCCTCTTTACCCTTCTTTGCAGTAGTCGGTTACCGGTTACTTCCCCAAGTCATATAACCACCTTCTTTCCATAAAATATCCTCCAAAATGCCCCTTCCTCAGAAAAAAATCCCCATTAAATCATATTATGAATAACTGGGAAAAAAATCAACAATGCATGAATTTTATTTTTGTGAATTATCTAAGCAGTCAGTCTGGTTATCAATATTGCTCACGTGGATATACGCTGGAGCAAGAAAAATCGATAAGCAGTCTATGACACGACCTTCGCCTGTGTATTTCACAGTAAGGACAGTTTTGATAGTTGACACTTCAGTGTTGAAGGGTTGAGCAGGTTTTCAGCAAATTACACTGATTGTATGGGTGAATGAAGAAGAATACCCTCAGATATCATTATTATTTAATTGCTGATAGAATAAATATATATATATATAATCTTAAGCCTGTTTATAGAGTTTTTTAAATGATAACTGATCTACATGGAAAAAATCCCAAAAATTGTGAAAATTGCATTTTTTCCCCACAAAAAGAAAATTATGTTTTTTCCCCACAAAAAGGGCTAGGGTGCCTTTCCCAAAACTGGAAAAAAGGCCCTGACCAACACCATCCATGGCACTCAACAAATATGTGCAAACCAATCAAAATATCTAGGAGTCACCATTACACCAGATCTTTCTTGGAAAACCCATATAAACAATATTACAAAACAGGCAAACTCCACCATTTCTTTCATATACAGAAATGTAAAATCTAGTTCTCCCAATGCAAAGGCAACAGCCTACAAAACCTATGTCCGTCCCATTGTGGAATATGCTTCCACTGTGTGGTCCCCATTTTCTGTCACTAATATTAACCAGTTAGAAATGATCCAACGTAGAGCAGCTAGGTTTGTGAGGAATGACTACAGACATACGAGTTTAGTCACAGCCATGCTTCATGAACTCAAATGGGACACTCTACAACACAGATGTGACATAGCTACGGCCACCATGCTTTACAGAATAAACCACAACCTTATTGATATTATCCCAGATCCCCCACTACTACATTCCAGATCCACTAGACCCCATAATCAACAATTTATTCAAATACCATGCAGTAAATCCATAGATCTACGAATACAGCTTTCCATCTAGCATTGTTCTATGAAACTGCTTGCCGCAAGATGCCATCAGCCTACCTACAATTGAGGGTGTTAAGGCTGTTCTGGCTGACTTCCATCTATTCTAGACAAAACCCTGTTCACCAGGTCAAATCTCAGAAAAAACTTGTGAACATTCTAGAGGCCAAAGTTTTTGCCAAATTTTAATATAATTTAGTTAGGATGTTTTTCTACATGATATCTTGGATGAGTTAGAAATTTGGTCACGTGGGGTCAAAGCTAGGTCATCAGCTCAAATCTTAGAAAAACCTTTAACGTGCTTGAGGCCACATTTTTGGCCCAATCTTCATGAAATTTGGTCAAGATGTTTGTCTTAATGTTATGTCGAATGAGTTTGAAATTGGGTCATGTTGGGTCAAAAACTAGGTCATTAGGTCAAATCTTAGAAAATCTTAGAAAAACTTTGTGAAGACACTAGCGGCTCTGGGGTTAAAAATAGGTCACCTTGTAAATCTTAGTAAAACCTTATGACCACTTAAACCAATTTTTGGCCTAACCTTCATGTAACTTGGTCAGAATATTTTTTTACATCAAATCTTGGATGAGTTCAAAACTGGGTCACATGGGGTCAAAAAGTAGGTCACCAGGGCAAATTTTTGAAAATTTTTGTCCCAGTTAAATTAAGAATTTTTTGTAATCATGCCTTACACAGCTATCTTACTCAGGTGAGAGACACAGAGCCATTTTGGCCCTCTTGTTTTTATCATATAACATTTTTTTTTGTGATGATGTTAATATTATTAGAAGACATTAGTATATTAAATGATAACAAATCCCTATGTATGATTAGACAGGTGTTAATTTAATCAGCGTTGTCACATGCGAGGTACAGAGTGCCATTAATGTCACGCGACTTTAATATCAGGTGTACATGTTAATTGAAGTGTGTACGTCACAATAGGTGCATGCAAATATAATCATGTATGTACCACATATGGAATGGCATTGTGCGATTCCAAACTTTATTTCTTTTTTTCTTTTTTTTTTTGCATTGTGTTACGCCATAGAAAGGGTTCTGCCTTTAAGTTGTAATAAGGATAAGTGCCAATGGAGAAAATAATAATGTCCTCTGACAATATCAATGTGGCTCTCGCAATATATGCATTTATAGTTTTCTGTTTTAAACCTTCTTGTATCCTGTAAATGGATTGCAATTTTCAGAAAAAATGATGACCGCAAAAGTATGTCCATTTTGGATAACTTGCCACATAGCACAGACTTTTATTCTTAGAACTGTATGGTTTCAGGATAATATGGGAACCCCCGATAATATGAGAATTGGGGATATATGTATTGTATGTTCTTAGACACATCTCTGTTTTCCAGTAAAAGGCCATTTTAATGGCCAATTGTTTTTGGATGCTGTTAAATGCTGTAATAATTTTGTTTTAACTGTATGTTGTATATAATTTGCTGTTTCCTTTATGTGGACCTGATATGGAAGATTGTCTAACCAAATATGTCATTTTCTCTAAATATTAAAGACTTTTCCTACTTACTACTTACTTTCATAGTTGTAAATGCAGGGCTCATATAACTTTGAAAGTGGTTGGGAAACTGCCTTATAGTCCTGTAAATATTCTGATGCTTTGTGACATTTATTAGTTGGAAGTCGCTATGCCTGAATAAAAAAAATATCACAAAGCAAGAGAATATTTAAAGGACTGGCAACTATCCAGAAAATTTACTCGACCAGATAAAACTTCATCCTTTTCATTACTGTGTTTCTCATACTTTGTGCAGAACAATTTGCATCTTCAGCCTCATCTTAGGCTAAGCATAGCTATAAATATTTAGATTGCCATTTTGGCAAAAACAAAAAAAAGGAAAACACAAACTTTTAAGCTCATTTTTTTTAAGCTTTTTTGATTAACTTTTGATGGAGTGGATTCACTTGTAGATTTTGGCCTGTAACAATGTAAAACCAGAATTTGTCATTTGCAATGCTCACCAATGTAAACAGTTGTAACAGTCATAAACAGTTCTGATTTGCCATGATTTTAGATATTGTTATTATTCTCGCTCTGTATGTACTAGTTCCTGTGTGAAAACCGGTGTAAAAGCTCAGTGGTTGAGTGTCTAATTTGCAATCGAGAGGACTGGGGTTTGAATCCCAACTGGGGCACTTCCTTCTGATGACTTAAATATAGTATTTATGATTATTTTTTTTTTGTTGTTGTTTTTTATGGGAAAAGAAAAACAAATTTAATAATTAAATGAAGCAAATTTGATCAGTGAACCATAAAGGATATGTACAATTATCATTTAAAGAAAACATCAGATTTCTGTGATAATCATATTCTTTGAGAGATATTTACAAGTATTTTAGATGTGTATCTTATATAATTATGGCTTTAAGATTTAGCATTTTGAAACTCGCACAATATGTAATTTGGTTGTTTTAATTTCAGGAGAATGAGATGATAAAGTTTTAATATGGCTGATGATAGAGAGATTCTGCGTGCAGTGTGGGATGGAAAGATTCCCATTGCATTCACACTGTCCCAGGAGGAGGTGGAGGGGGAACGTCCAGAAACCATCTATGTAAGATTCTCATGATGCTTGTGATTCTTTAAATGTGTATGTCCGTCTGTCACCATCAGCCATGTGTGTGTTTAAACTTAATTTATTTTACATCGATTAAAAAACAAGTTATCACAACTTATATTATTCACTCTAAATGGCTCTGATGGCAGCGAATGTGGTCATTATTGTGGGAGGAAACTGGAGAGCACAGAGAAAACCCATGTGTCTGGACGATGACCACTGTACTCTCTCACCTACGTGACCAGGAATCGAACCCAGGATCTGTGTGTTTGTCTGCCTGTCAATTTAAGCCATTTTTATAGAGCCATGCTGTTGGTCTAGGATTGTAATTCAGTTTGAGTAATTCATTTGCCAGAGATAGAAAAGTAATAAACAGCAACACCAGCTATGAAAACTGTTTTGATTGATGACCACCAGGCTTACAACAACACATTTCTGATGAATGATCTTACTTTTCTGTAAAAGGCATTTATCAATGACTTGCTTAGTTTATAGAGATTATGTAAGGTGGGGGGGGGGGCTCTGTGGTCATTGACTGACTCTCTCTTAGCTTCCAACTGCTGTGAGTTTGAATCTGGACAAGGTCAGTCAGATTTTTCATGTGAGGAAGTCATCTTGCAATAGGTTGATGGCTCTACTAGGTTGCTTCTGTGAATTCAGGGTCTTTTACTGCCAGTAATTAGTAGGATATCAATAATCCCAGTTAGGTGAAATATGTTGATTTTTTTCCTATTAAGGACCATGGTCAATTTCCCAAATTAAGCAGAAAAAACATCAGCAATTTGTGTGTAAATTTCCTTTTGTTGTACATATATATGCCCAGTATCTGTCAGTGATTTCAACTGAAATGGTTAAGTACTACAAGCCATTGTACTTAACGTAAAACATAATCATTTTTTAGTAATTATGGACATTATTACTCTCTTATTTAGTTAGAATATATTAATATACCATTACAGTTAATGGACAGTTGATCTTATTATGTGTTTTGTTTTATTTAATTTCAGTTAATGGCACCCAGACAAAGTTACCTACCGTTAGTTACAGACAAGTTAGCAAAACACATGTCTCAGTTTGTTGACAAGGAAAAGGGGGGAGAAATTTGGTTTGAGCTTGAAGGGCAACCTCTGAAATGGTATGTTTGTTGTGATGATATTGAAGGCACACTTTTCACTTCCAAGTGAACAAGATTCAACTTGCTGAATAAAGAACTACATATTATGTTATGGATAACAATCAAATGTGTGTGCTTGAATTTTTGTGTTACCTGCTGTTAGCATAGACACATAGGGATCACTTTTTCATCCTCTGTATGTCTGTCTGTCAGTCTGTCACACTTTTTCTGTCACGCTTCAGCAGGTGACAAATGTGTTCCAGAGAAATTAGTTAAAATAAACATCTTTTTGCAGTTAGAATTATTGATTGTTAAAATGAGTACAAAATATGTCTCTAAATCTAAAATGAAATGGAGGTCTTTGAATAGTTCAACAATTAAGTAATAACCTCATCCTAGGACAGTATAGACCTTCATCTACCTGCATATTAGAATATCTAGGTACCTGGTACAAAATATATGTTTGCTTGTAAATGAAAATGTGTTTTTATCTCAGTTGAACAGAAATTCATATGTAAAATTAGCTAAGTTCACTGAATGCCTGATGCATTATGTGTATTTTCTAGTAAGAGAAGAGACACACTTCATCATATATATTAATCACAATTCTATGAAAAATAATAAGAAATAACTAGCTTTTTCCCAAAATATCTCAGAATTGCTATTTGTTACATATTGACTTGTATGAGAATTATTGTTATAATGTCAAATATTTACTGACCCCTGCAGGCACTACCCAATAGGGCTTTTGTATGATCTATACTCATCGGATGCAGCATTGCCTTTGTCTATCACTGTACATTTCCAGGTAAAGTATTGACCTTGGTTCAAACATTATTGACATTAGTTAGTTTTAAAATTTAATTGTGTTTCTGTCCTATTGTATAATGTCTTTACTCATTATTGTTTTCATTTAAACATGTATATTATGTCAAGTGGGAAACAAGTTCTCAGAAGTTATAATGATACCATTCTATTTTTGGGGGGTTGGACCAGTACTTGATGTCTCTAAAGATCACGAAAAAGCCTTGCACACAATAGGGTTTAAACCCTCAATGCCACTGTCACATATATTACCTCTGGACCATGGCTTACTACTGTATAATTAAGTTATATTAAGTTATATAAACACACATGCTGCTTCAGAATTCACTTACAATTTATTATTGAAATAGAAAGAATCTTTAATTGCATACAATGTAATCTGTCCATGATTTCTGTCCAACTGCTAAAATATGTTCAAATCTGAATCAATTCTTAGAAAATCTCTTACATCTTGTATTTGTTGTGGTAGCCAAATACTTCTAGTTTAACAACTAAATCAAATTTATAAGTTTTGACCTTATATAAATTTTACTGTGTATAAATTTTATATATATATAAATATATATATATATATATATATATATATATATATATATATATATATATATATATATATATATATATATATAATGTATAAATTATGAATTTTTGGCTGGGTAATAACATCTACTGCACAATAATCTGTCTTTTGCTAAATATATTATTGCTTTATTTTTGTGACATTGTTTGCTACATGTTATTGAAAAATAATTGAATTAAATTGTCAATTATTATTCATTTTTTTAGCTCACATGAGCACAATGTGCTCAAGGTGAGCTTTTCTGATCGCCTTTTGTCCGGCGTCCGGCGTCCGTGCGTGCGTGCGTCGGGCGTCAACAATTGCTTCAAACAACATCTCCTCCTAAACGGCTTGGCCAATTTGAAAAATATTTTGCAGGAATGTTCCTTGGATGAAGCTCTACTAAAGTTGTATAAATGGTTCTTGTCCATCGCATAATTAGGTCACAGGAGCTAAAAATAGATTTTAAAAATGAAAATTTAAAAAATCTTCTTCTCTGAAACCACAAGGCCTAGCCTTTTGATTTTTGGTATGTAGCATGATCTTATGACTCTCTACCAGGATTGTACAAATTATGACCCTGGGGTCAAAATTGGCCCCGCCCCAGGGGTCACTTGATTTAACATAGGCTAATATAGGAAAAATTAAAAATCTTCTTCTCGAAACCACAAGGCCTAGCCTTTTGATTTTTGGTATGTAGCATCATCTTATGGGCCACTACCAAGATTGTACAAATCATAGCCCTATGGTGATAAATGACCCCGCACCAGGGGTCACTTGTTTTACATAGAGTTATATAGAAAAATCTTAAAAAATCTTCTTCTATGAATCCATAAGGCCTAGAGCTTAGATATTTGGTATGTAGCATCATCTTATGGGCCACTACCAAGATTGTACAAATCATAGCCCTATGGTGATAAATGACCCCGCACCAGGGGTCACTTGTTTTACATAGAGTTATATAGAAAAATCTTAAAAAATCTTCTTCTATGAATCCATAAGGCCTAGAGCTTAGATATGTGGTATGAAGCATCATCTTATGGGCCACTACCAAGATTGTACAAATCATAGCCCTATGGTGATAAATGACCCCGCACCTGGGGTCACTTGTTTTACACAGAGTTATATAGGAAAATCTTAAAAAATCTTCTTCTATGAATCCATAAGGCCTAGAGCTTAGATATTTGGTATGAAGCATCATCTTATGGGCCACTACCAAGATTGTACAAATCATAGCCCTATGGTGATAAATGACCCCGCACCAGGGGTCACTTGTTTTACATAGAGTTATAAAGGAAAATCTTAAAAAATCTTCTTCCATGAATGCATAAGGCCTAGAGCTTAGATATTTGGTATGAAGCATCATCTTATGGGCCACTACCAAGATTGTACAAATCATAGCCCTATGGTGATAAATGACCCCGCACCAGGGGTCACTTGTTTTACACAGAGTTATATAGGATAATCTTAAAAAATCTTCTTCTATGAATCCATAAGGCCTAGAGCTTAGATATTTGGTATGTAGCATCATCCTATGGGCCACTACCAAGATTGTACAAATCATAGCCCTATGGTGATAAATGACCCCGCACCAGGGGTCACTTGTTTTACATAGAGTTATATAGGAAAATCTTAAAAAATCTTCTTCCATGAATGCATAAGGCCTAGAGCTTAGATATTTGGTATGTAGCATCATCTTATGGGCCACTACCAAGATTGTACAAATCATAGCCCAATGGTGATAAATGACCCCACACCAGGGGTCACTTGTTTTACATAGAGTTAAATAGGAAAATCTTAAAAAATCTTCTTCTATGAATCAATAAGGCCTGGAGCTAAGATTTTTGGTATGTAGTAGCATCTAATGGTTCATTACAAAGATTTTCAAAGTCTTGGCCCTACGGTGATAAATGACCCTGCGCCCAAGTCTTCTCTGAAACCATATGGCCCATTGCTTAGATATTTGGTGCGTAGTATTGTCAGGGGTAAAATGTTTTAGATTAAGTTATATCAGAATCCTTGTCTGTTTAAAAACCTTGACATCAGTTGAAGCAATGGTACTCAGGTGAGCGATTCAGGGCCATCATGGCCCTCTTGTTTGTATTTTAAGTAACCTTTTTTTCTCAATTATTTTTTTTCCATTTGAAAAATTGTATTTAATTATAAATAATTAAATTATAATTGTAATTTGACCCAGGTTTGCCTTAGATGAATCTTATTGTGTGTATATATATCTGAATCACAGAACTTCCCTGAAGAAGAAATAATGCATTGCCCCAGCAGGGATGCAGTGGAGGCCCATTTCATGTCCATGGTGAAGGAAGCGGACGCATTGAAGCACCGCAGCCAGGTGATCAATGGTATGCAGAAGAAGGACCATAAACAGATGTGGATGGGCATTGCCAATGGTAAACAGAATCCTAGTAATCAGGAGCATGTATCATGCATTAAAATCCAGAAAAGCTCATTAGCATACATTATATGAAAAGAAGGCTGATAAGCCCATTTGGCTTTCAATGGATGATATGTTAGATCTAAATGAATGTAGATTAATCAGTTGTTAAGAATAACAGTTACAGGTTACTGTATAGGACATTACAGGTTAGTGTATAGGACATTACATGTTATTGTATAGGACATTACAGGTTACTGTATAGGACATTACAGTTAGTGTATAGGACATTACAGGTTACTGTATAGGACATTACAGGTTAGTGTATAGGATATTACAGGTTAGTGTATAGGACATTACAGGTTACTGTATAGGACATTACAGGTTACTGTATAGGACATTACATGTCAGTATATAGGACATTACAGGTTAGTGTATAGGACATTACAGGTTACTGTATAGGACATTACAGGTCAGTATATAGGACATTACAGGTTAGTGTATAGGACATTACAGGTTACTGTATAGGACATTACAGGTCAGTATATAGGACATTACAGGTTAGTGTATAGGACATTACAGGTTAGTGTATAGGACATTACAGGTCAGTATATAGGACATTACAGGTTAGTGTATAGGACATTA
Source organism: Solen grandis (assembly GCA_021229015.1). Lineage (NCBI taxonomy): Eukaryota > Metazoa > Mollusca > Bivalvia > Adapedonta > Solenidae > Solen > Solen grandis. Next base: position 41,825,750 of record CM037779.1, on the reverse strand, counting down.
CAGGTTAGTGTATAGGACATTACAGGTTACTGTATAGGACATTACAGGTTACTGTATAGGACATTACAGGTTAGTGTATAGGACATTACAGGTTAGTGTATAGGACATTACAGGTCAGTGTATAGGACATTACAGGTTACTGTATAGGACATTACAGGTTACTGTATAGGACATTACAGGTTACTGTATAGGACATTACAGGTTACTGTATAGGACATTACAGGTTAGTGTATAGGACATTACAGGTTACTGTATAGGACATTACAGGTTAGTGTATTGGACATTTATTTTGTAAATATGAGGTAATTAAATATTCATTTTAAGTTAAATTGCATGAGTTAAAGAATTACTGAAATCCTACTTTTATGGGGAAAGAAAATAGGAAAGGAGCATCAGTGAAATCCAAACCCTGTACAGTACATGACTTTTTATATTCAGTAGAATCTCAGTTTAATTTTTGCTTTTACTTGTGTTAATGCATTAATGCAGAAATTAATTTTATCAATCTGTATATAAATCATCAATCTATAACTTTTCAATTGTAATCTTGATTAGCTAATATATCAATTTTAATCCTAAATGAATGATGATTTAATTTACATTAAAATTCCATTATATTAACAAAAATATCTCAGACTGGAAAAATATTATTAAAAAATTAGAATTTTAAAGTTAAAATCCATGATTTCATTGTTGTATGGGTACTTTCCCACTTGGAATTTATCTGAAGTTTTCAGTTTTCTGTATATTATACATAATACAAATTAGGAATTCTATTTTCTACTTGTTGTCATGTTTCAGATAAATTTGACCATTTCTGGCCAGTCAATAAAAGGTTGATGGAAAGTTCAGGGGAAGAAAAATTCAAATATATTCCATTTAGAATATATAAGGTAAGTACAAATGTGAACTAATTTTGTAAATTACAAATTGTAAGACTTCTCTGAATTAGTTTCTCTTTGATGGCACCTTCTCTTTATCCAGGAAAATCAAGCTAGATTAGATAATGAGTACAATCAAAAGTAGTAGTGTACATTCTTAAACATTTAGCTTATTTATATAATGGTATGGATTTTAGTTTTGAACTGACTTCAAAAGTAGATGGAACATTTTGCATGTTTGATAGATTAATTTCATGCAAATTTCTCAAATGTGAACAGATTTTATTCTTATTAGACTTCATGTAGTATGTCAGATGTTAAATTTATATGATGATTATATGTTTCATATTTGTTTTTTACAGAAAGCAGCACTTTAAATGTTCTAATGCTATGATAGTAAAATATTTGTATATACCTTTATATATTACATATAAATTATGTTGCAATGCATCGCAAATAAACTTACACATTCGTAAATGCTTTGTTTTTTATAGCAAATACTATCAGTTTTAAAGGTATGTACTATAATGACATGCTTCATCTGACAAACTGTCTTATCTGACATTGTCATTTGGCCCCAGTTTACTGTATATATAAGAAAGGGAGGTAAACACTTACTCTGTATGCAACATATGAGCTTGGAACCAAAAATGCATGTTATATTTTGGTTACAACTCAACTTTATTTCTGGCATATCGGCAACAAACATTGCATATACACAGTATATGGGTTTAAAACCTAATCCAGGGATGGCTCTAGTTTCATGTAAAATGATATAACCTGGACACCATATGATTTTGTTTGTTGTGTCGGGCAGGTTGATGCACCTGTGATACAGAAGTTGGTGCGGCCGTTCACGGAGGAGGGGTATGAAAACACACTGCTGGACCTTCTGAAATGTGCATTGCCAGACCTAGGTAGGAAGATTTGGTAGCTAGGTATTGGTCTGTATTGGTAATGTGCAATATAGCCAGTATACTGGTATATACTGCTTCTAAGTCTCAGAAGAATAGGGGTTTTTTTTGTTGTTTTTTTTCAAATCTCATAGTATATTGTGATGGTAACAAGACTTAAAAAGAAACAAACTAAAACAATTTAACTCATTTTTAGCTCTCATGAGCACAACGTGCTCAAGGTGAGCTTTTCTGATCGCCTTTTGTCCGGCGTCCGTCGTCCGTCGTCCGTGCGTCCGTCCGTGCGTGCGTCCGTGCGTGCGTCCGGCGTCAACAATTGCTTCAAACAACATCTCCTCCTAAACGGCTTGGCCAATTTGAAAAATATTTTGCAGGAATGTTCCTTGGATGAAGCTCTACTAAAGTTCTATAAATGGTTCTGGTCCATCGCATAATTAGGTCACAGGAGCTAAAAATAGATTTTAAAAATGAAAATTTAAAAAATCTTCTTCTCTGAAACCACAAGGCCTAGCCTTTTGATTTTTGGTATGTAGCATGATCTTATGACTGTCTATCAGGATTTTATAGGTAATATAGGAAAAAATTGAAAAAATCTTCTTCTCCGAAACCACAAGGCCTAGCCTTTTGATTTTTGGTATGTAGCATCATCTTATGGGCCACTACCAAGATTGTACAAATCATAGCCCTATGGTGATAAATGACCCCGCACCAGGGGTCACTTGTTTTACATAGAGTTATATAGGAAAATCTTAAAAAATCTTCTTCCATGAATGCATAAGACCTAGAGCTTAGATATTTGGTATGAAGCATCATCTTATGGGCCACTACCAAGATTGTACAAATCATAGCCCTATGGTGATAAATGACCCCGCACCAGGGGTCACTTGTTTTACATAGAGTTATATAGGAAAATCTTAAAAAATCTTCTTCCATGAATGCATAAGGCCTAGAGCTTAGATATTTGGTATGAAGCATCATCTTATGGGCCACTACCAAGAATCATAGCCCTATGGTGATAAATGACCCCGCACCAGGGGTCACTTGTTTTACACAGAGTTATATAGGAAAATCTTAAAAAATCTTCTTCTATGAATCCATAAGGCCTAGAGCTTAGATATTTGGTATGTAGCATCATATTATGGGCCACTACCAAGATTGTACAAATCATAGCCCTATGGTGATAAATGACCCCACACCAGGGGTCACTTGTTTTACATAGAGTTAAATAGGAAAATCTTAAAAAATCTTCTTCTATAAATCAATAAGGCCTAGAGCTAAGATTTTTGGTATGTAGTAGCATCTAATGGTTCATTACAAAGATTTTCAAAGTCTTGGCCCTACGGTGAT
>CM037779.1:41799219-41822508 GCA_021229015.1 Solen grandis | reverse complement strand
GATGTTCAAATTAAAATAGGTTGCTGATGAGCCAGCAGCATGAAATTTTATTAGTTGAAACAGTGACTTTGGGCCCTTTCAACAATTTACATTTTCATATTATGTCACAAAACGTCAGGGTTGAAAAAAGCTAAAAAAGTTTGTTTACGCTCTGCAGCGGTAAGTTTAGGTCGGATTGACTTGATATTTTCACAGAAGGTGTAAGTTAGGATATAGATGTGCACCTATGTCTTCAATTTTCAAACTTCCAAAAGTTCGGGATTTTATTTCAAAACAGAGATTCGAACTTTGGTCACAAATATATAATTTAGTGTTACAAAGGCTCCTGATGATGTAGAAGCGCGAAAATTGAACAGCATATGGGTCCAAATGACCACTTTCTCATATGTGATGTGTGATGTCATATAACTTCATTTGATGTCACTTAGTAATAAGCAATTTTGCATTCAAATAAGTGATTTTTAAGCCCTACAGGCTTTAATTTTTGAACGAATTGCATAAAATCTTCATTGAAATCGCAATATAGCATCTCATTATACAAAGTAACTTCCGTTTCCGGAAAACGCAAAAATCAAGGTCATATGTCAATTATCACTTTTTTCTTCAGCCGTTAATATCTAAAAAATGATAAATATTCTTTCCGGATCAGTAATTATTGGTCGCGTAGTAACTTACATGAACACCATTTTGCTGATTCTTTTCATTTTCTTGAGGCTTAACAATCTGTTTCTCAAAAGCAGATATAGCCAGGTTTAAATATAAAGAAACAAAACATTTTTCCTTGTGTTTCTGCAGTTGGTTCCAGACATTGTTTTAAATTTTATTTCAGCTACATTAAGTGTATAATGTGCTGCTGTAATGTATTGTAATACTCTGTGCTCCTTTAAATTCAGTAAGAAAGTTCAATGAAAATATGACAAATAAACTTTTGGTAGGAAAGGAACCTTGAATACATTTCTTTGCATGTAAAAGGTTTAGTCCTTCTTTACTTTCTTATAGGACACAAATTCTGAAAAATACTGAGGTTCATTTTAAAGAGGGTTCTTGAACAGCCAGCGTCATGAAATTATTACAGAGGGAATGCAACGCAGTCCCCTTTGAAGCAGTTTTGAATTACGTCATTTGATTACAGATTTGATCTGTTATCAATATTAGTTTGCGCTCTACAGCTGTCAATTTTAGACGAAATTCCTTCATTTCTTCACAGATGATGTATGTCAGGATAAGTAATTGAATCTGATCAGATTTGATATGGTTCACAGTGCAGAAAGCCCTATCTTTTGTTCAAAATAAAAGAAGTCTAGTTATAATCATTATTATTATATTTTTTTCTTTCTTTTGATGTTCAAATTAAAACAGGTTATCGATAATCCAGCAGCATGCAAAATTAACAGAAGACACAGTGACTTTTTTCATGTGATGTCACGTGACGTCAGGGTTTAAAAAAGCATCAACATAAGTCTCCAAGTCTGTTTTACAACCTGAGAAGATTAACATCATCTAAAGACTTTTTTAATGGTACCTAGCTTTTTGAACATCACATAAGGAAGTTACATGAAAATTGAGCAATAATTAAAACCGTTCTTTCAAGCTTTTCTACAGTTGATCCCAATCCTTTGATTACCTTTTTCTAAGAAACTATTAATTTTTGAAAATAATTTTAAGAACATTATTATAGCTTGATGTAATTCTGTTCTAATGGTATGCAGATAATGATCGGATCATTAATTACAAAATTATTGTTCGAAAAGTAGTAACTGACATAAACATATATTTGTTGTTTCTTGTTACCTTGATGTTAAGCCATCTATATCTCATAAGCTGTTACATCTAGGTTGACATATAAATTAAGTGAAATGTTGGAAACTGGAAGACCTTTCTAATGGTACCTAGTTTTCTGAAATAGGACATCATATGAAAAAGTTACATAAAAAAATAAATAATTCTTAAAAACCGTTTTCCTAGTGCTTCTGCAGTTGGTTCCACATACTTTTCCAAATTATATTTCTGTTACTTTAAATGTATAATATGCTGCTGTAATTTATTTCAATGCTCTGTGCTCCTTTAAATTCAGCAAAATAAAGATCATATAAAATCGTTTCCAGATGCGTTAGAAAGCTGATATTTGGACAGAATATAAGTCTTTAAGTTTTCTTTGTAGTCTGTGAAGGAGAACGTCATTTGACGTCACATGACGTCATAAAGTCAAAAGAATTTCTTATTTCTACAAAAAAAATTCTATATGTTGCTAAAGTCCCAGGACCATGATAATTTAATGGATTATATTTCAGATACTGAAATTTTAAATTCAATCATGTTCATATGCGTATGACATTATATGACAATAAACTCGATGTTGTGTAAAAATGTATGCGGTCTACAGCCATTATTTCTGGACCGATTTTCTTTAAAACTTAACAGAATATATATGTTACGTTCAAGTTGTGCATCCCAGTGTCCATTTTTCTATATTCGAAAAGACAAAGGTTCTATGATCTAAGATTCGAACCAGTGACGTCAAATTTCAAATACGCATAAAATCGCTTCCAGATACGTTAGAAAGCTTTTATTTTGATGGAATATAAGATTCCAAGTCTACTTTATAATCTGTGAGGATGAACTTCACTTGACGTCGTATGACGCTATAAGGTCATAAAATAATCTTATTTCTACGCCTTAATTTCTTTATGCAACCAAGGTCTCAGGACAATTTAATGGCATATACATGTACTCTAGATATTATATTTTTTATTTCAATGATTTTCGTATGCCAATGATGTCATATTACATCAAACTTGACGCCGTCTACAAAAAGTTTTTATCTGGTCTACACCCATTATTTCTGGCTGGATTTCCATGAACATTACACAGAATATGTATGTTACGTTCAAGTTGTGCATCTATATCTCGACAACCGTTAAAGATAAGTTAATACATAAAGCTTGTGAATGTAGACAATTTGAAACCTGTTCAAATGGCACTTAGTTTTTGTTTTTAGCTCACCAGAGCACGAAGTGCTCAGGGTGAGCTATTGGGATCACCCTTCGTCCGATTGATCAATAAAGTTGATCCATGAAGAACTCTGGTCCGTCGTCAACAATTTGCTTTAAAAGACATCTCCTCTGAAACCGCTGGACAGAATTTGATAAAACTTGGCATGTATGATCCTTGGGTCGGCCTCTACAAAAATTGCTCAAATAAAGTTGATCCATGAAGAACTCTGGTTGCCATGGCAACAAATAGAAAAACTAATTGAAAACTTTGAAAATCATCTCCTCTGAAACCGCTGGACAGAATTTGATAAAACTTGGCATGTATGATCCTTGGGTGGGTCTCTACAAAAATTGCTCAAATAAAGTCGATCCATGAAGAACTCTGGTTGCCATGGCAACAAATAGAAAAACTAATTGAAAACTTTGAAAATCATCTCCTCTGAAACCGCTGGACAGAATTTGATAAAACTTGGCATGTATGATCCTTGGGTGGGCCTCTACAAAAATTGCTCAAATAAAGTCGATCCATGAAGAACTCTGGTTGCCATGGCAACAAATAGAAAAACTAATTGAAAACTTTGAAAATCATCTCCTCTGAAACCGCTGGACAGAATTTGATAAAACTTGGCATGTATGATCCTTGGGTGGGCCTCTACAAAAATTGCTCAAATAAAGTTGATCCATGAAGAACTCTGGTTGCCATGGCAACAAATAGAAAAACTAATTGAAAACTTTGAAAATCATCTCCTCTGAAACCGCTGGACAGAATTTGATAAAACTTGGCATGTATGATCCTTGGGTGGGCCTCTACAAAAATTGCTCAAATAAAGTTGATCCATGAAGAACTCTGGTTGCCATGGCAACAAATAGAAAAAATAATTGAAAACTCTGGTTTGTCATTTGATTTCCTTATAGAAAAAATCATCTTGAATATGCTGATTTACACTGGTGAGCGTTTATGGCCCTTGGGCCTCTTGTTTAAAAATTGGACTTCATTGAAGAAAGTTACGTGGAAAATCAGAATTCACAAGAACCATTTTGGCTTGCTTCTCTGCTGTTATTCCCAACTGCTAGACAAATTTTGTCATGTTTATATTGATTTTTGTTAATAATAATATGAACAAATATTTTAGAGCATCATCATTCTATCGGTATGTAGGATTTAAAAATCGGATCAGAAATGACAAATGACAAAGTTTTAGCTACAGAAGTAAATGACATGAACACATTATGATAACCGGCCCTTATCTGTTATGCGTTGTTCGTCGTCACTGATTGCTCGTGAGCACAAGAGTCCACAGTTTTGCCCCAATCTTCATGAAAATTGATCATGATGTTTGTCTAATGTGTTCATTATGTGGTCATGTGGTCTCAAATATAACGTCACCAGGTCAAATCTTAAAACATTTTAGAAAACATACCGCCCAATCGTTTGAACAAAGTATTTAGTGGGGTGACAATCAGTGACTTTTGGGGGTTGGGGTGGCCATAAAAGTAGAACAAGCAATGTTATATACCAAAATGTTCGCCAATGTCTGTACTATATGAAACTGCCGGCATAAATTGCCAACGCCTGGTGCGGACTCGGAAATCCAAGATGGCCGCCATAAATCGCAAGTTCAGAGAAAATATTTTATCTGTTTGTTACAAATTTATTTACAGAGGTAGTTCAAAATATTTGCATGATTATTACTCCTTCCATAATGTACATCAAATTCATATAAAACAATAGCAAATTCAAGGTCAAGGTCAAGGTCATTTCAGGGTCAAAGTACAAAAAATACTCCAAAATTTGATATCTCCTTCCTACTTTTTCTCATTTTATGCATTTTTTATACTCAAATGGATTACTTTTAGTGATAGAAATATTGTTATGTGTGTATTCTTTCATTTAAAACTGTTCTGTATGATATCTGTGTTTAGATTATGTATAAACTTTGGTAGTTTTTACACATACACATTATCCAAGATGGCCGCCATTCAATTGCTGTATCAATGATCATTGGATGTTTCATTGATAAATACCATATATAAAGGTCAATCTTAAGTGTTTGAAAGAAATTACTTTATTTTAGCATGTATGCAAAACTTACAAATTTGATTGACCTTTCAAAGTCAAGTTCAAGGTCATTCCAAGGTCGAAACACATGAAATACCCAAATATTTGTTATTTTCTCTCTAATATCTCTTTTTATGCATTTAAACCTTTTCAACTGAAAAAGTTTTTTTATACAATGTTATTAAGATTATGCATCTATATGTATGGTTTCATAAATAGATTCTGTCCATGATGGCGGCAATATTTCAATATATGTTTCAATTGATCACTGAAATTTTTGTTCATAAATGTTACAGGTAAGGCTAAAATGATAAATAATAAAATGGAATTTAATGATTTTAGCCTGTATGTGTAATTACAGATTTCAATGGCCAATAAACAGTCATGTTCAAGGTCATCTCATGCATGGTCAAAATACATAAATACCCCAAAATCTGATACTTCTGTTATTAACTCTTTTACTTTATACAATTAGTTCATAATCCGAGTATAATTATCTGAAAGAATAGAAAAATAGCTGAATATATATCATTTTATTTTTAGTTATTGTTATTGTCTTATTTTTACATTGCTTGAACACAGCCTATTTTATACATTCAGCTGTTGTCCAGAATCGTCACCATTCACTGGCTGTTTCAATGGTCATTGGACATTCATTATTATTCAATATGATATTTGCTTAGTTATTTTTTTTCGGGGTGGGGGTGGGTGGGGGGAAATTGTTGTGTTTTATGACAATGAAGCAAATTGAGAATTTCAACCAATTTCATTATCTATTAAAGTAACTAAACTTTGCCTTGAGATACCTATTCTTTTTTATTCAGTCCAAAAAGACTTTAAAGTTTAAATAGAAGCTAAAATTAGAAGATGATAATGCAAACTTTATCACAGAAATGAACCCGAACTTTACCCAATTGTATACATTTGTAAAGCTGTGTGGTATAGGATACAAAACTGTAGAACAATTCAAATTTACCTTGCTTACCAGCTTTAGGTCAAAGGTGCCATTTTCTGAAAATCACTTCCACCATTTTATTACCTAGTTCTATTTATCAGTACCAGTTGTTAACTTTACAGACATTTTCATTTTCAAAATATGTAAATGAAATAATGATTTCTTGTGAATAATTGTAGGACAATATAAGTACATGTATATGTTTTCTGGGATATTATAATAACTCCTCTGTAGACCATTTTAATGTTCAAGTTAAATCAAAGCATTCTTTGAAAAGATTGGCCTGACTGGGTAATTCTAAATCTTTTTGTGATTTTTTAACCCTTTTATCTCATATCAACTCATTTTGACCCATTGGCTCATAATGGAGACCCAGATAAGACAGTTCCTGGTAGGAGCTGTTTGATCAGGGTCCACTCTGTTTGCTCAGAAAATATTATATTTCACTGAATCCATCTCAGCACAAATATAGGAGAGTGGACCTCAGATGATTTGAAGTATCTAATGAAGATTATAATAGATAGGGAAATTCATTTTCTGTCATCATCGGTAAATGTTTAAAATGTTTATCTTTCTTCACACAAGATGATATTATTTCATCAGAACTAAAGGGAAAGAATGGTGATATGATATCAGATACTGGAAGTTCTAGTTCTTTATTCATAGTAACCTCTCATGAAGGAAAGCCCTTACCTCTTATCACCTGTTGACAAATAATATATATATATATATATATATATATATATATATATATATATATATGCAAGATGCAATCTAAATAGATGTCCAAAATGATACAAAGCCATACAGCAGTTGAAAACGGTAACAATCATAACATGTTTTGTTGAGTTAAAGTATCCTGAGTAGCTTTTACCAATACAAAGCTAGAGTTGTTTATTATATACCAAAACGACTATCTTAAACAATGATATTTGATATTGCAAAATCAGAATTCAGTCTTTTTCTTCAATTTCACATAGCTGATTAAAAGATTAAAAATTAAAGAAACTTTCCCTTTCAATGTGTTACATGTATCAGTATGTGTCCAGAAATTGAAAAAGTCATATGATAACTTTTGTAATACTCTTTGATACAGCTTGATATTTCACAACATATTTTTATATGATACCCAAACCTTTTGATTTAATGCAAAAATCTCAATTTTGAGGTTTCAAGAAACTAAAACATATTTTTCCCAGAAAATAACATTATTCATATCATTTTCAAAGCAATAAACATTCACTAACCTAAATTTCAATATTATCTAGTAAAATACTATATGTGTAGATATATAGTGTAAACTGCTCCTCAACCAACATCATCAGCATGGAGTCCGCCGACATTGAGTGTTGTCCCTTTAATCCATGAACACTCTCGTGACGGGTGGGCCCACATTGAAAATCACTGTGTGTTGGTTGATTACATCTAGCTCTTCTCCTCACGTCTAAGCCACAACCAGCTAGACACACGTTCAGTCGCTTGGCTCAGTCTCTGGATAGCCATCCTTTTTTCTCCGCCAATAGTTCCAACAACTGTCATCAGTCAGCAGATGGACTGTGAACAGAACCCTCTAACTCCTACTTCAACAGAAACAGCCAAGTACGCCAACCTCATTGCCTGCAAAGGTCTAGAAGCTCAGTGTACTTAAATTGCCTTCTTCCTCTCATAGGCCTCCTCATATCTTGTCTCCCACGGTACTGTAAGTCAATGACGATGAGCTTCTTTCCCATCTTGGACCAAAGGACAATATCTTGTCTAAAGGTGGTCTAGACTATGCCTGGGAAAACAAGCCTCTTCCCGAGGTCAACTTCCATGTTCCATCTGGTGGTGCCATCCAGGATCAATGCTTGCTGTGGGTTTGCTCTCTTCGTTGGTTCACCTGGCTTGACAAGGGCAATTTGGGGGTTACTTCTTCCATGTTCCATCTTTTCTTTCTTTCTTTTCTTTCTTTCTTTCACTGTCCAGCCAATCAGCCAACTCTCTGAGGACTCAGTCATGTCTCCATCTATATCTCCCCTGTGTCAGTGATGAAGAACAGGATGAAAGAACATGCTCAAGTGTGCCTGGTCTATCAAAGGCTGCATTTAGGGTCGGCTTAAGTCTCAATCGACAGAGATTCGCTGGTGATGGTAGGAGATCATTGACAGACTTGATGATTAATGACAGACTTAGTGGTTTATACTTCCAGATTTCTTCCCAAGTTAACTTCCTGTCTGTGGTGTTTCACGTAGTCCATGCTTCCTGTGATCCCATCTCCACCACTCTTGCCTGTCTGTATGTTCTTCTACTTTCCTGACCTCTGACTGGATCATGGCTAACCTCTCTTTCTGGTTTGACCTCCTCCACAGTAATGTCTTGGTAATGCCGATACCTTGACATCCGACTGCAGTTATTCCAACAATGTCTTTATGCTTGAGTGAGCTCTCTGCCTGGTTCACCGTCTCTGTTGCTGACCATTTCCTGGTAGTACAGGTTACAATCCCTGCATCATGGATTAGTTCGTCCGGAGAATAGAGTTAAGTTTTCTAATTAAAATTTAAGTTTGAAATTATGACTAGACCTTAATGTGAATTCTGACCTGGGCCACCTAATGGTCTTATGAACTGAATCAACAGTTCAAATATTAGTGCCCTAATTATCTCAAACCAAATTTTAACTTGGAATAAAAATGTTTTATTGATTTATTACCTTGACATAATACAACTGTCCTATTTAGTACAAATATCCTTTCCCGAAAAGTTTCCTTTTTGTTGGTTATACATTTATCTCTTGATTATAATTGTAGAAACTTATAATATAAAAATGAAAAATGCCTGTATTCAAACAATCTAAATACATTTTATGTGAAACAGAGAAATATACACATGGCAATGTTTCTATTTCTTAGCTGCCTGTGTAATTTTAAGTGTTTATAGTAAGATAACAGATATATGAAATTTTAGGTAGTTTGACATTAAAATCACTTTAAATGGTCAATCAAATCTGTACATTTCACAAGCATGCTGAAATGAATGAAAATCAAATGAAACATTTACAATTCAATTTTTTGTCAATTATAAACAATTGAAACATTCATTAAATATATGGCGGCCATCATTAACAGTATGCTTTTGTGTAAACCATTTCTATAATGCATTATCTAAATAATATTATCAAACAAAACATTTTAGAATGAAAGTGTAATGTATACATTTAGCCATATTCAATTTTATAAAGAAACATATCTCTATATAAAAAGCATAAAAATTTTTGGGGTTTAAACTATGTATTTCAACAGTGAAATGACCTTGAATTTGATCTTAAGAGGCTATAGTCAAAGCTCTGAATTTACAAACATGAATGATGCTAATCTATGCAAAGATTTTTTAACATCCTTAAATTAAACTTCCATTGAACATTGAAACATACATTGAAATATCATATGATGACTGACTTTGATAATAAGAATATAAAATTACACATATTTCTACACTATATGAAAAAAAACAATGTTAAATTAGATAATTTCCTATAAATTGGCCTGTAATCATAAGCTACACAATATTCTTTCACTAAATAAATCAATTCAACATAAAAATACTTAAAATTAGAACAATTAGGGTAGACAAATCAAATTTTGGGGATAATTTATGTGTTTTGACCTTGGAATGACCTTGAACTTGACTTTGAAATGTCAATCAAATTTGTAAGTTTTGCATACATGCTAAAATAAAGTAATTTCTTTCAAACACTTAAGATTGACCATTATATATGGTATTTATCAATGAAATATCCAATGATCATTGATACAGCAACTGAATGGCGGCCATCTTGGATAATGTGTATGTGTGTAAACTACCAAAGTTTATACATAATCTAAACACAGATATCATACAAAACAGTTTAAAATGAAAGAATACATACATAACAATATTTCTATCACTAAAAGTAATGCATAAAAATGAGAAAAAGTAGGTAGGAGATATCAAATTTTGGAGTATTTTTTGTACTTTGACCCTGAAATGACCTTGACCTTGACCTTGAATTTGCTATTGTTTTATATGAATTTGATGTACATTATGGAAGGAGTAATAATCATGCAAATATTTTGAACTACCTCTGTAAATAAATTTGTAACAAACAGATAAAATATTTTCTCTGAACTTGCGATTTATGGCGGCCATCTTGGACGCCATCTTGGATTTCCGAGTCCGCACCAGGCGTTGGCAATTTATGCCGGCAGTTTCATATAGTACAGACATTGGCGAACATTTTGGTATATAACATTGCTTGTTCTACTTTTATGGCCACCTACTCCTTAAATAAGCTACTTTTTGGCCAATTGTCACCCCACTAATTCAATTGCTCAAGTTTGAAAAATTCGCGGAAAGTCCAATCTTTTGTCAGAACAAAAGAACATCTAGTTGTTTCTCTTCCCAGATATCAATATATGAGGGACCCATATGGGTCCCTTATGGTTTCCCACATGGGCCCCATATGGGCTACCCACATGGGACCCATGTCAAAAGTGCAACATGTTTTGGCCTGGGTCCCGTATGGGCAGCCCACCAAGATCCAATATGGGCCCCTCAAGGGTCCCATAATGGCAGCCCGCCTAGATTCTACATAATGCACCATATGGGCTACCCACATGGGACCCATGTTGAAAGTGCAACCTATTTTGGCCTGGGTCCCATATGGGGCAGCCCACCAAGATACAATATGTGCCCCTCAAGGGTCCCATATGGGGAGCCACCCTAGGCTGCCCGGGACCCGTGTCGAAATTGCAACCTGTTTTGGCCTGGGTCCCATATGGGCAGTCCATCAAGATCCAATATGGGCCCCTTAAGGGTCCCATATTTGCACCACATTTGCATGTAATATGGCTCCATACCACTGCACTGTCTAACTGTGCAGTCAAATGTGGAAAACTGGTACCAGTAGCCTCTGAAAATTTGTCGCTCCAAAATAATATTACTAAAACTCAGAAAATAGGTCCCTAAAATACAACATATAGTTTTACTTTTTCTTCTTAACCCTTTCCCTCATAGAGGACACCATGAAAAGACCTATGCGAACAGCATAAAACCAGATCAGCCTGCGAGTTACAGATCAGCCTGCGAGTAACTCGCAGGCTGATCAGGTTTTATGCTGTTCACTGCTCCTCAGTGGTCTGGAAATGAGGATTTTGTAATTAAATTTGGTAAGGTTTAACTGTGGTTTTCTGCAGATCAGGCTTTATGTGGTACCTATTGAGTGCGTCAAAATGAGTCTATATGAGGGAAAGGGTTACTTTAATAAAACTTCAATTTAAGCACAGCTGAGAAAATGCAAATCGAAAAGTCATAATTCATTCAAATACAATTTGAATACAAATGGATATTTTTCGTTTTCAATGTGCTATTTAAAGTTTAAAAGTGATGTTTGATTTCCTAACCATAAGACAATTTCTTATGCAACAAAAACAAACACTTAAAGATTGCATATCTTTAACACTGCACATAAACTCAATCACTCATTATACAAAAATGCATATTGTAAAAAAAATAACAAGCATAACAAAACTAGAATAATAAATGCATCACAATTACACATAACGATTATTATCTCGTCTTAAGTTCTTAACCTTAAAGTACTTGAAATATGAAGTGACATTGATATTCAAAATAAAAAGGCTAACTGTAATGATTGATTAATTCAGCAGTGATGATGAACACTATTTAAAATACTTAAATTAACAATACAAAATGGGTAGTGAAAATATACAGACTAAGCAAACTATCTTGCTCAGCCAAGTGATACATGGATATGTGAAAATATGATTTATATAAAATATATAGATTGTTGGCATAGCATTTTTAACAATGTGAAAAAAATCTGGATTAATCTAATTCTCATGCACATACTAGTAGTTCAATCGCCACAAAATTGTTAGTTACAGAACAGATTCCTTTAAACCTTAATAAAAGAAAAATAGTATACTTAATTCAAAGTTTGACGTGTCTGAAAATTGATGGACTGATATTCAACTACATGTATTCAAAACTATATTCTAAACTATTCACTATGAATCTGTCCCTCCACTTATTGAGAGTGTCTCCTGTTGGCATTCCTACATTGAAGACTTGTCTGACTTTTGTTGCACTGTTTTCTTCCCCCTTCCCTGTCCAGTACCACCTGCCAGCCATTTATAGACCTCTTACTCAGCGTCTTCAGTGCTGTGGTTCTGAAAGTTAAAAAGGTATAAAATATATAATTTCTTAAGAAAGAAAACCAAACAAGGTTGGGACTGTTAAACTTAGCCTTGAAACTAAAAAAAAAGCTTGTCTCTGGACCTTTTCAGCTTTCTATCTTTTTGGATGTAGGGGTCATAAAGCCATACTCTAAGGTTAAGCGGACTTATGAAAAATATGCTATCTTTCGATAGGACTGTGGGCAATGCTTGAGATTGCGACTAAGAAATCCAAGGGTTGAGTTACCTTTCTTCGAGATTTTATTGGTGTGTGAGCTCCATTTCAGGTCTTCTGATAGTGTCACGCCCAGGTTCGAGGTTTCAGAAACTTGTAATAAATGTGCCAATTCAATTCATAGAACTTCGTTGATTTCCGGGTGATGCTAATTAAGTAGCATTCACTGGCGTTGAAGCTCATGCCCCAAGTAGAAGCCCATTTCTCAAGGTTTGTCGGGTTTTCTTGTAGGATTTTATGGTCTTTCCTGTTATGGATGGTGCGATAAAGAAAGCATTCATCTGCAAATAGTCGGATTGTTGAACTGACTCAGGTAAGTCTTGTAAGGACCATGTGACTTTGCAGTGTTGGTGTACTTTAGCAGCTTTTTAGCTCACCTAAGCACAGCTCAGGGTGAGCTTTTGGGATACTTGATTGTCCGTTGTCAGTCGTCCGTCAACAATTTTGATGTTTACACACTAGAGGCCACAATTTTGATCCAATCTTCCTCAAACTTGGTCAGAATGTTTGTCTTGATGATATCTTGAACCCTTTCGATAATGGGTCAGGTTGGATCAAAAAGTAGGTCAGTAGGTCAAATCTTAGAAAAATCTTGTTTACACACTAGAGGCCACAATTTTGATCCAATCTTCCTCAAACTTGGTCAGAATGTTTATCTTGATGATATCTTGAACCCTTTCGATAATGGGTCAGGTTGGATCCAAAAGTAGGTCAGTAGGTCAAATCTGAGAAAAAATCTTGTTTACACATTAGAGGCCACAATTTTGATCCAATCTTCCTCAAACTTGGTCAGAAAGTTTGTCTTGATGATATCTTGAATCCTTTCGAAAATGGGTCAGGTTGGATCAAAAAGTAGGTCAGTAGGACAAATCTTAGAAAAATCTTGTTTACACACTAGAGGCCACAATTTTGATCCAATCTTCTTCAAACTTGGTCAGATTGTTTGTCATGATGATAACTTTTGTGGATGGGGTGAGAAAATTCCTGAACATTGTTTCACCTCATCATCTTAATTCTAAAGCAATCTGTTTTGTACAGGCAATGAATGATACTTTTCTCAGGTGAGCTATCTAGGGCCATCTTGGCACTCTTGTCTACACCTCTAATAGTTATATTGAGGACTGGTATCTGAGAGTGGCTTCTTTTGTGGATATTTGGACATTGGTCGCCTTTGTCTCTTGTGAAAACATACTTGGATTGCTGTTCTAGCATCTCTGCCTTTTTCACTATTCACTAGTCTACCTGCCTTTGTGAGTGGCGCTACTCCAATGTTGTCTTGTCTGCGCGATTTCACATACCTCCAAAATGGCTTAGTGTTGTGTTTTTTGTCAAGACCTTTTTAATTGTATTATTGATGTAATCTAATTCAGCTTTTTTGAATGACTTTTTGCACTCTCTCTGATACGATTTGAAATCTTCCCACTGGTTGGATTATTTTGCTTGCTTGTAGAGTCTTGACTTTCTTCTTGTCATCTTTCTAAGATCTCTGTTTAGCAAAGCCAGTGACACCTTTTTATTACTATATTTAGAAGGGATGTTGGAGTTCATAGATGCCTCTATGTCTGGGGTACTTTGATGTTGATGTCGGTAACAACCATGGCGTGGTCACTAATACCTGGAATAGAGATATAAGTTTTGACTAAGGAGAGATTGTTTGTAAAGACGAGGTCAGGTAAATTACCATCTCTGGTGGGTTCATCATGGATTTGTGTGAGGGAATGCTCTATGGATAGGTCGAGAAGGGCTTGTTGTACATCTCTGTCAGCTACCCCCTTGTTGGCGACTAGGTTAGACCAGTTGATGTCAGGACAGTTGAAGTCACCAGCTAGAATGATATGTTTCTCTTGTGCACTGCCTGTAAGCTGACGAATGGAGTCATCAAATTTCATTATGCCATGCATATTACGAAGAGGCATATGAAAGGAACAAAGGTTTTAACTTTTGTCCCAACAACCTCACAGTCTGCGGTGAGCTGCGGTTGGGCATTGGCTATGAAGTTGTCTCTCGCCGCAGTGAAACACCTCCACCAGTGCCCATGGATCTGTCATTTCTGTTGATCTTCAGCTCTGGGGGGAAAACTTCACTGGATTTTACGGCATTTTTCTCTGGATCTTTGCCTGGTTTGACACCTCTTAACCAAGACTCTGTGCCACATACCAGATCAGGTTTGATGTATTCCATAGCCTCTGTAAATGCTGAACGGTTAGAGCATATGCTACAACAGTTTACATTCAATATACTAAGGTTTGACTGGCTTCTGGGGATGTCATATTCATGTTGGCTTGGGGTATGGTGTGATTGAGTGGTGGACTGAATGCTGTTTGACAAAGATGGTTGAAGAATTTTAAAAATAACAAAAAGTATTTGCAAATATGTGAAGCAATGACAAAGTGGGTTGAGATAGATGAATTAGTGTGTGTTAGAACTTAACTTTGATGTGATAATCCAGCACCTTGTTTTAGAGAAAATCTCGAGACTGTTTAGCAAAGCTGTAAAAATCACTCACGAAATTTAGCCCCTCTTCATATAATTAAGGATCTTAATTTATTCGATCGATAGACTAAAATCTTGCATTTCTTCGATACCTTCTGAAGTTCTAAAGCTAATTTCATTGTTCAGTACACTTCGTTTTTGGTTTCACTTTGTTTTCTATATTATTTTATGACGCATGTTTTTCTCTTATGAAATGTCACTCACATGTCTCGACACAGACGATAAAAAACAAGATATTCTCTAAAACGACGCTGAGATCGATGAAGTAGATATATTTGTGTTAGTATCTAAATTTGATTTGATAATCCTACTCCTTGTTTTCGAGGAAATCATGTTTTTATCAGTCTGTGTCGATACTGATTAGTGATGCGGTAAAAATCTCTCAAAAAAAATTATCCCGCTCTTCAACAGCATAGGATCTTTATTTATTTGATGCACATGCCAAAACCTATTTTTATACCATATGAACATCTAAAGCTTATTTCAGTAGTTAATACACTTCATTTTTTGGTTGCATTTGATTTTTCTGACGCAAGAGTTTCTCTTACTTTTTCTAATGAATCAAATGAAAATGTCCCCATACAGTTTCGACACAGGACGATAAAAATAAGATTGATTCTCTCTAGAACAAGGCGCGGGAATTTCTAAACAAAACGAAATACTAAAACACATATATATAGTTAATCGATCACTTAAAAATTGAGTAAATAAAAATAAAAAGATGAGAAAATAAAAATAAAAAGATGAAGCCATGTGTGGCTAACACACACAATTTCAGTTTGTTTCAGACATATTATCTTAACAATACTCTGTGTAATTTATGCCACATTTAAAACGCACCAAGACGAAAAATCTGTTGTTTTTTTTATTTTAAGAACTAGACATGATGACAACAGTGAGTACATCCATGATCTGAATTTTATACGAGTGTTTTAAGAAAATGTTGGATGATTCAAAGACCTTATTACTAAAAAAATAAGTGTGGTTATTTCGAGAGAAAGACATCTCGGTCAATTTTAACAGGTCACGATTGATATTTAACATCAAATAGCTACCACAGTCCATTAATTGTAGTAATTACCGGTAGCTCTATTTAATTATTCACATATCGGCTTGTTCTAAGACTACCGTTTACCCCTTTTGGTTCCAAACAATTTCGAATATCCTTGTGAAAAGCATTACACAATCTAACTAAACTAATGAAACAGCGTGATTTAACAAGTATGACAGTATGTCAACTCAAAGAAAACAATATTGATACAAACAGTATACATATATTTCATTATCTAAAGGACAGGACCAAGTTCGTAAGTATGATAAAACAAGAGGGCCATGATGGCCCTGGATCGCTCACCTGGTATCATTAGGCTATGTAAAATCAAGTGACCCCTGGGGCAGAGCCAATTTTGACCCCAGGGTCATGATTTGAACAAAGTTGGTAAGAATCGACTAGACAATGCTACACACTACCACACTCTACTTGGTAGAGGTCTATTAGCCCATGTTACATACCATATATATAAACTCCAGACCTTGAAGATTTTTCTAGTTTTTTTTTCCAATATAAATCTATGTAAAATCAAGTGATCCCTGGAGCGGGGCTAATTTTGACCCCAGCGTCATGATTTGAACAAACTTGGTAGAGAGTCATAAGATCATGCTACATATTAAAAATCAAAAGGCTAGGCCTTGTGGTTTCAGAGAAGAAGATTTTTCAAGTTTTTTCTATATTAGCCTATGTAAAATCAGGTGACCCCTGGGGCGGGGCCAATTTTGACCCCAGGGTCATGATTTGAACAAACTTGGTAGAGATCAACTAGACAATGCTACACACCAAATATCTTAACTCTATGCCTTGTGGTTTCTGAGAAGAAGATTTTTCAAGTTTTTTTCCTATATCAGCCTATGTTAAATCAAGTGACCCCTTGGGCGGGGCCAATTTTGACCCCAGGGTCATAATTTTAACAATCTTGGTAGAGAGTCATAAGACCATACTACATACCAAAAATCAAAAGGCTAGGCCTTGTGGTTTCTGAGAAGAAGATTTTTCAAGTTTTTTTTCTATATTAGCCTATGTAAAATCAAGTGACCCCTGGGGCGGGGCCAAATTTGACCCCAGTGTCATGATTTGAACAAACTTGGTTTTGATCCACTAGACAATGCTACACACCAAATATCTTAACTCCATGCCTTGTGGTTTCTGAGAAGAAGATTTTTTTTTTTTTTTAAATCAAGTGACCCCTGGGGCAGGGCCAATTTTGACCCCAGGGTCATAATTTGAACAATCTTGGTAGAGAGTCGTAAGATCATGCTACATACCAAATATTTAAACTCCATGCTTTGTGGTTTCTGAGATGGTGGTTGAGGCCTTTACTGAGCCAGACACCTTGATGGAGTTTGGGGTTACGTGGGACATCCAGGAGACCCCAGTGGTACGGTTCGATTGTTTCAATTGATGAACCGACAATATGATGACAATATTATTATTGAACAATTTTACAACATACTTTAAAATTTAGGAGGGCCATATGATGTCATCGACGATACTTAAGCAGGAGAGGAAGATCTGGATATGGTCATAAAGTATGTTAAGACACAAGAAGAGATAGAATTGTGTGTTAAAGCTCTCCTCTTCAACGGTGAGATGGAGACTTTTGCCCAGACCTGTGTGGACGATGGACATTGGAATCCTCCATCACAAGTACAGATAGAACATGGAGATGAGCCCCAACCAGGACCATCCAATCAGCCTGACCAACTTAAAACATTACTGTACACAATAAAAAAAAATTGGAGAGGCAGCCGTGGACAGAACATATGAAATTAAAATTGATGAAAAGTACCATGGTCAACAGTTAATGATTTAAAAGGTGGTCTTCGTGACATGTTCCAGGAAGTGTTGGAGGAGGCCTGGGGAGATTTGGCGGGAAACGATTTGGGAAGAGTGGTCATCCACCATGAAGGACTCCATGACCCCATTATCATTCCCCTTCAACCCTAGGAGAAAATGAATGCAGAGAAAGTGATGGAGACCATCGAAAAAGTCCTCAATAGTAACAAACAACTTTCTATCAACGACAGTTTCAATATCACGGTTGGTATCACCGACTTACCCAAAGGCAGGTCAAGACGTTGAATAATAAGAATTAAAGGGGAAAATAATTCGCTCCAATTAAAGAAATCTGTTGTCACCATCGACAATAATGGTCACTTGTGTATGGCCAGGGCCATCAGTGTGAGTTGGGCCAAACTATAATAGGTGTACCACGAAAGAGTGGAAAGAGGTGACTAAAAAGAGGGAAGGAAAAAGTAACATGAAACTGGCGCTTGAACATCAAAAAGTGTTGAAAAGTTTTTATGACGATCTCTGTAAAAGTAATCTAAAACAACAAGAAGGACAATTAGTTGTCACCCTCTGTCAATTGGATGGTGTACCCACAGATCGATCAGCTTCTCTTAATGACGTGGAAGCCTTTGAAGAACTCCTCGGTGTGCGCGTGTTGGTGGTCAGTGCAAAGCTTGCTAACAAATTCACCACCATTCCCAGTAGCGATGAACGTCCATGTGTCTACATTTACCACATAGACGATAACCACTTTCATGCCATTACCAGTATAACAGGATTCTTCAGTACCAGGCACTTTTGCGAAAAACACCTTAAACACTACAACAACAAAGACCAACATGAATGTAAACGACATGCCGAGTCTGTAAGACATCTCCCTGTCCCAAAACTGACTCCTCCATCAACTGCCGGGATTGTAACATGGACTGTCAATCCAAGGAATGCTACAAACAACATAAAATAGTACCAGTCTTCAACAAGAGGGCCATGATGGCCCTGAATCGCTCACCTGATTATAAATGAGCAACATATGTTGGATTTTTTTCATATTGACCTACTTTTTAACCCCACATGACCAACTTTTGAACTGTCCCATGATTTTATGGAAACAGACATTCTGACCAAGTTTCATGAAGATATGGCCAAAAATGTGGCCTATGGAGTGTAAACAAGGTTTTTCTAAGATTTGACCTCTTGACCTACTTTTTGACCCCACATGACCCAATTTTGAAATTGTCCAAGATTTTATGGAAATAAACATTCTGACCAAGTTTCATAAAGATTGTGCCAAAAATGTGGCCTCTTGAGTGTTAACAAGGTTTTTCTAAGATTTGACCTTGTGACCTTTTTTTTGACCCCACATGACCCAAAGTCGAACTTGTCCAAGATTTTATGGAGACAAACATTCTGACCAAGTTTCATGAAGATTTGGCCAAAAATGTGGCCGCTAGGGTGTTAACAAGGTTTTTATAAGACTTGACCTCGTGACCTACTTTTTGACCCCACATGACCCAATTTTGAACTTGTCCAAGATTTTATAGAGAGAAATATTCTGACCAAGTTTCATAAGGATTGGGCTAAAAATGTGGCTTCTAGAGTGTTAACAAGGTTTTTATAAGACTTGACCTCGTGACCTACTTTTTGACCCCCCATGACCCAATTTCGAACTTGTCCAATATTTTATGGAAACAAACATTCTGACCAAGTTTCATAAAGATTGTGCCAAAAATGTGGCCTCTTGAGTGTTAACAAGGTTTTTCTAAGATTTGACCTCATGACCTACATTTTGACCCCACATGACCCAAAGTCGAACTTGTCCAAGATTTTATGGAGACAAACATTCTGACCAAGTTTCATAAATATTTGGCCAAAAATGTGGCCTCTAGAGTGTTAACAAGGTTTTTATAAGACTTGACCTCGTGACCTACTTTTTGACCCCACATGACCCAATTTTGAACTTGTCCAAGATTTTATAGAGAGAAATATTCTGACCAAGTTTCATAAGGATTGGGCTAAAAATGTGGCTTCTAGAGTGTTAACAAGGTTTTTATAAGACTTGACCTCGTGACCTACTTTTTGACCCACATGACCCAATTTCGAACTTGTCCAAGATTATATGGAGAAAAACATTCCGACAAAGTTTCATAAATATTGAGCCAAAAATGTGGCCTTTAGAGCGTTAACAAGGTTTTTCTAGGATTTGACCTCGTGACCTACTTTTTGACCCCTGACCCAATTTCGAACTTGTCCAAGATTTTATGGAAACAAACATTCTGACCAAGTTTCATAAATATTTGGCCAAAAATGTGGCCTCTAGAGTGTTAACAAGGTTTTTCTAAGATTTGACCTCATGACCTACTTTTTGACCCCTCATGACCCAATTTCGAACTTGTCCAAGATTTTATGGAAACAAACATTCT
Source organism: Solen grandis (assembly GCA_021229015.1). Classification (NCBI taxonomy): domain Eukaryota; kingdom Metazoa; phylum Mollusca; class Bivalvia; order Adapedonta; family Solenidae; genus Solen; species Solen grandis. The sequence goes on along the minus strand of CM037779.1, from coordinate 41,802,297 downwards.
GACCAAATTTCATGAAGATTGGCCTAAAAATATGGCCTCTAGAGTGTTAACAAGCCAAATTGTTGACGACGGACGACGGACGAAGGGCCATCACAAAAGCTCACCCTTGAGCACGTTGTGCTAAGGTGAGCTAAAAAGGGTAAGAAAAAAGGTCATCCCAGTGGCCATTCCAAATGGGATTAATTGTGGCGGTACCCAGGTTGCTATAAAGTGTTGAGAAAGGATCAATCTTTAAGACCCGACAAAATTATTTATAGCAGGTCAAATTAATGTATATGACAGTAGAGCGTGATTTACATATCAAAGTGATTGACAGTCTCAATTATTTACCTATGAAATTGTCACAACTACCTAAAGCTTTTGAACTAAATGAATTGAAAAAGGGGTGCTTCCCCCATTACTTTAATACGAAAGAAAATCAAAATTTTGTTGGACCCTACCCTGAGGCGAAATATTATGGAGATGTGTTTATGAGTGGGAAGAAAGGGGTGAGTTGCGTGTGTGTCTGAGCGAAAAAGAGAAGGAGACCTTTGATTTTAGAAAAGAAATATTAGAATACTGTAGGAGCGATTTATCATTTTTGAGAGAAGCGTGTTTGAAATTTAGAGACTTGTTGATGCATGTGACGGGTGAAGAGATGAAAGAGATGAATGATAAATTGAAAATAGAAAAGAAATGGGTGGGTGCTGTGGATCCATTCGATTCCCTCACTATAGCATCCGTATATATAAACCTTTTTTAGAATAAAATTTTTAGATGAAGAATGGAAAGTTCAATTGGACAATGACGAAACAGAATGGATCCCGGCTACACTAATGGATGGTAAGTTATATGTTCTGAAGGAGGGTGAGTGGGTGGAAGAAGCGAAGAGATACAAGCTCTTAAACGTCGAGACAACTGCAAAAATCACCAAAGCTATATGCACGAATTTCGTTTTTTTTTCCCCATTACTACATGAATCTTAGGTCAATTGTTAAACTTTAAGCATCAAAAGAATGGCCAAACATTGCTCTTCAAACAATATTCATATTATATTTTCGAAAATCATAGGTATTCGACACATAAACTATTAAACACACTGAGTGTTACCAAATTTATTTTTTCCACCATAACTCAACCGATTCAACCCCGATCATCAAAAACTAAATATCATCTGAAAGGTCTTTCTAAGCACTACAAATTATACGCATAGTGTCTCGATAGAATATTTATTTACCGCTTTTGAGATATTTAAGGATGAAGTAAAACCCAATAATTGATATATGACCTTTTGGATTTTCCGGAAACGGTAGTAGCATGGCTCCATAGAATCTAATACTGCATTTTCAGTCAAAGTTTCAAGCAAATCATACAAAAGTAAAGCCTACAGGTCTTAAAACCGTTTTGTTTTAATTCGAACGTTTTTTAAGCATTATGACGGCATGTGACGTCATATGACTTTCATCTTTCCAGAATTCAAAGAAGACCTTGAAACTCATAATCTGTCCAAATATCAGCCTTCTAGATTATCTGGAAGCGATTTTGAAATTAAACGTCAATGGTTCAAAACTTGGATTCGCCATAAAACCATTGCCTTTTCGAATGTTTAAAACGGACACCGAAATGCAAAACGAGAGAATAACATACACATTCTGTGAAATTTTGATGAAAATCGGTCCAGAAATAATGGCTGTAGATCGCGTACAAACTTTTTCACCTGACGTCAAATCTGATGTTATATGACGTCATATGAATATGAAATTCATTGCATCCGAAAGCTCATGGTTTGAAATATGGTGCCGAAAGGGCAGAAAGTCCTAATAAGAAGAAGAAGAAGAAGAAATAAAACAAGAGGGCCATGATTGCCCTGAAACGCTCACCTGAGTACCATTGCTACAACTGATTACAAGGTTTTTAAACAGACAAGAATTCTGATATAACTCAATCTTAAACATTTTAGCCCTGACAATACTACACACCAAATATATAAGCACTGGGCCTTATGGTTTCAGAGGAGAAGACTTAGTGCGGGGTCATTTATCTCCAAAGGGGCACCATATTGAAAATCTTGATAATGAACCATTAGATGATGCTACATACCAAAAATCTAAGCTATAGGCCTTATGGATTCATAGTAGAAGATTTTTTTTTAAAGATTTTCCTATATAACTCTATGCAAAACAAGTGACCCCTGGTGCGGGGGCATTTATCACCGTTTGGCTATGATTTGAACAACTTGGTAATGAACCATAAGATGATGCTACATACCAAATTTCTAATCTCTAGGCCTTATGGATTCATTGAAGAAGATTTTTAAAGTTTTTCCTATATAAATCTATGTAAAACAAGTGACCCCTTGGCGGGGGGGATTTATCACCTAGGGTATGATTTTAAAAATCTTGGGAATGAACCATAAAATATGCTACATACCAAAATTTTTTAAATTTTAGGCCTTATGGATTAAAAGAAGAAGATTTTTAAAATTTTTTTTATTTAAATCTATGTAAAAAAAAGTGACCCCTTTGGGGGGGGGCATTTTTTAAGTAGGGGTATGATTTGAACAATCTTTTTTAATGAACCCTTAGATGATGCTAAATACCAAATTTTTTCTAAACTCTAGGCCTTAAAGGATTCATAGAAGAAGATTTTTTAAAAAATTTTCCTATAAAAAATCTATGTAAAACAAGTGACCCCCGGTGCGGGGGCATTTACACCGTTGGGTATGATTTGAAAATTTGGTAATGGCCCCTTTGATGATGCTACATACCAAATTTTCTAAGCTCTAGGCCTAATGGATTCATAGAAAAAGATTTTTAAAAAAATTTTCCCATATAAATCTATGTAAAAAAAAAAGTGACCCCTGGTGCGGGGGGCATTTATCACCGTAGGGCTATGATTTGAAAAATCTTGGTAATGAACCCCTTAGGGTGATGCTACATACCCAAAAATCTAACTCTAGGCCTTAAAGGATTCATAGAAGAAGATTTTTAAAAAATTTTCCTTTTTAAATCTATGTAAAAAAAGTGACCCCCGGTGCGGGGCAAATTTTTCACCGTAGGGCTTTGATTTGTACAATCTTGGGGAATGGCCCAAAAAGAT
>CM037779.1:41787727-41799119 GCA_021229015.1 Solen grandis | reverse complement strand
ATTAACCCCACAAAGAAATTTGGGGGGGGATATTGGGGTCCCCCCTGTCGGGCCCGGGCCCCGGTTTGGGCCCACAATATTTTCCGGAGCATTTCTCCAAAAATACTGTACCTATTTTATGAAACTTTATAGGGAGATAACCCTTTATGAGAGGAATTTCAGTCAAAGAACCATAACTCTGCATGTATTTTGAAAAGGGGTTTTTTCCCTTTGTCATTTTTAATCTTTTTATTTTGGGCCGGACCATAACCCAATACTAAAGTAGCTAGGGGGGGGGGTTTATGAAACTTTTTTTTGTAGATTGATCGGTAAAGGAATGGGAGTGCACAAGAAAACCCAAAATCTGCAGGATTTTGAAAGGAGTTTTGCCCTTTGTCATTTTTAAAAACTTTTGATTTTGCCGGGGCATAACTCCAATACTAAAGTACTAGGTTGATGAAACCCTTTATATGTAGATTGATCTTATGAGAGGGAAGGGAGTGCATAAAACCATAAACCCCTACATGGGTTTTTTTTAAAGGGGGATTCCCCTTTTTTTTTTTGGGCTTTAAAAATTTTTTTCCCCGGGGGATTTTTCCCAAAAATACGTACCAAAGTTGATAAAAATTCATAGGGAGTAGACCTTATGGTGGGAAAGTGCAGGGCCCCCAAAAACCATTAAATCTCATGTATTTTGAAAAGGGGTTAATTGCCCTTTTGTCATTTTTTAAACTTTTGAAATTTTTTCCGGGCCATAACTCCAAAAACTAAAGTACTAGGTTGGGTGAAACTTTTATAAGTAAGATCTTGATGGAAGGGAAATGCAGTGCAAAGAACCATAACCTCATGTTTTTAAAGGGGTTTTCCCCCTTTTTTAATTTTTTCTTTTGATTTTTCCGGGGCCTTTCTCCAAACTAAAGTAACTAGGTTGATAAAATTCATATTGTAGAAAATTGAAAAACCCTTATGGAGGAAGTGCAGTCCCAAGAACCATAAAATCTCCTGTTTTTAAAGGAGTTATTCCCCTTTTTTAAATTTTTTCCTTTTTATTTGGGCCGGGGCCCTTTCTCCAAAAAACTAAAAACTTTTGTTGATAAACTTCATAGGGGAAAAGACCCCAAAGAGAGGAAGTGCAGTGCCTAAGAACCATAACTCTCCTGTTTTTTAAAGGAGTTATTCCCCCTTTTTTAATTTTTTCCCTTTTTATTTTGTCCGGGGCCCTTTCCCCAAAACTAAGTACTTTTTTTGTTAAACTTCATATGGGGTTTGATTGGAAAAACCCTTATGAAGGGGAAAGGGGAGTGCACAAGAACCAAAACTCTGGGATGTTTTTTGAAAGGGGTTTTGGGCCCCTTTTTATTTTTAATCTTTTGATTTTGTTCCGAACATAACTCCAATACTAAAGTAGCTAGGTTTAAACTTCATATTAGGGTTGATCTTTATGAGAGGGAATGCAGTGCCCAAATTAAGGAAAAACCCCAAATTTTTAATTCCCCCTTAAAAAAACGGGTTTTTTGAAAAACAATAAAAAATTTTTTTGGGGAAAAAGTGGGGAAACCCTAATTAAAACTGCTTTTTTTCTCCTAGGGTACAGATCTTTGGGGGGAAATTGTTTTCTTTTGTTGTCTGTATTGGGGCTCTCTTCATCTGTCTGTCTGCAAAACTTTTTACAAATTGGGCCCAAAAATTTTTAAAACCCTTTCTCACACTAAATTTTAAAACCTTTCCTACATTAGTCCCTTTTACTCACGCAAAATTTTGAAAAATGTATTCCCCCCCCCATGACAACTTTCCCTGTGGTATTTTATCACCTTTAGTGAAATATTTTTTTTTTTTGGGGGGCTTATTAACCCCAAAACCTATGTGGGGAACATTTGTTTTGTGTCATGTGAATAAAAACCTTTGTCAAAAATGGGGGTGGGGGGATGAATCACCTTTAGTGATAGTTCTAGTTTTTATCTTATCCAAATTTCGTCTTATCCATATAACGAAATAATTGTTTGCATATGGTGGGAAAATTTTATTATACATTGTTATTCAGTTCTTGCTACTAAAAAGATTTGGGAGTAATTCCAACAAGTATAAATAATTGGTTTCAAAAGAGAACAAATTGTGAAATAAAAACAACTTTTGGATCACAACAGGGTCCACAGCCTTCCATGCTGCATAGGGATCTTGGATTTCCACCAGTACAGTTATTGATGATGATGATGATGATGATGGTGATCAATTGATCTTCAAAAACTTAGTACATATTCACGGAATATAAAATGCAAACATTATGTACATAAAAAATGCCATATTTTACCATCATTGTTTACTCCCCTTGAATGACTCAATTTTTCTTTTGAACTATCTGTACAGCATATGTGTTTTATTAGAAAGCAAAAAATCATCAGTGTTTAAAATGCAACAAAAAATAGTAAACGCGAGTTTATCGTAGGTTAGGGTAATTAGAATAGAATATATGTATGTGAGTGACATGCGTTTATTATTCACAGAAATTGCTGGCTTAAATTGATTACGTAACGACGTACATATAGTCGGGCTGTTTACCGCCTGAGATGACAGACATTTTTGAACACTTATCAAACTGTGATAATGACGGTAAATTTTGTTTAACCCAACCATTTCACAGGGAAACCTAAGTATAGAGACCTACAAATTTTTTTGTCTTAGCCGATCTTTTTAAATGTAAACCGATTTATCTTATATGGGCTGGGGGTTTATAAAATTTAATAAAGGAAGTACTCAGGGAATGACTTTTTTTTGTATTAAGCGGTATTTTGTTTTATCTGATTTCGTTTTAAGTGAGCTTTACGTATTGAATATTTGTTGGTTGTTTTTCATCTCATTTATCCTGGATTGTTTTTTTACACTCTAGTATATTCATTTTTTCAAAAGTTTTGACAGATCTCAGAGTTAATGTAAATGGCAAAGAATGAGTATGACTTAAAATTGAAATAGAAGGGTCAAGTGTAATGCAAAGCTTTTGTTCTTTCTAGCATCAGGTATTTGAAAGGGGAAATATCCGGAAAAATATCTTAGGGGGGAATTTTTCAAGTGGAGGAGGGGGTTGAACTGACAGTCCAAAATTAGGGTACCACAAACACAGTGAAGATTTAAATTTTGATTTGAATCACAAATTTTGGCCGCATATTAAGTATACGTATTTTGAAAATGAGCCACAAAAATAAGATAAAAAAAAACAAAAACAAAAAACCAGCCATTTTAACCAATCCTGTTACCTCTCCTATTTTGTAATGAAAGTTGCTAGCTCTCAAAACAATGGGCTTTAGAAACAAAGGATAATCTTTACATTGTTTTCATTAGCTCACCAAATCACAACATGCTCAAGGTGAGCTTTTGCGATTACCCACATTGATTACCATCCTCTTGTCATCCATTGAGGGAAAGAATTTCTTATAACAACATCTCTGAAACCACTGGGTATAAATTGATGGAACTTGGCATTAGTATGAATGATCCTTGGATGGCCTTGTTAAATCATGACCCTGGGATCACAATTGGGGCCCCTTTCCCCCGGGGTCATTATTTTTCATAGGCTTATAAAGGCAAATCTAGAAAAATCTTCTTCTTAGAAACCACAAGGCCTGGAGTTTAGATATTTAGTGTGCAAAATGGTGTTAAGACATCTACCAATTTGTTTAAATCATGACCCCGGGGGCAAAATTTGGGCCCAGCCCAAGGGGTCACTTGATTTTTTACACAGGGTTTATAAAAAGGGAAAAACAAAGCGCTGAAGGCACTGAGTTGTGTGTGTTTCAAGTGGAAAGGGTTTGACAAGCTGCAAGTATGCAGGTAACTTAGTTTTTTTCCAAATATTAAATTATGTTAAAACAATAAACGATTGTTCATTGAAGGCTATAGAAAAAATGGGAGAAGTAAAAATGGCAATGTGATAATTGTTATCAGTCTGTTGAAACAGATAGTGCCTTTATCTAATGACAATGTTAACGCAGCATTAAAGTGGGGTTATTGCATTGTGTGAAAAATTGACCTGTTTTTAATTTACTGCGATAAACAAAAATGAGACAATACTGTTTTCTTAGCACTATCACGCTTTGATTGGTACTACCGACGATGGCACAGTTTCTATGTATAGATGCAACTCAGTAGCTCCCGTGTTTTTAGTAACTTCGGATAGAAGCTATAACCTGTGTCACCCATTCTACAGAGAAACAAATAACCCCGGGAGATATCTCTGAAGTACTGAGATAGCTAGATGTATTATAAGGCGGTTATACAAATTTCTATATGGACCTTTGGGAAACACCACTAAATAACCGAAACCTGCACATCCACCATCCAAATTCAGGCATGAGCCCCCTTTGCATTCGAAAGAAACTATACTCCTCCGCGTGGTAAAGTGAGTTACACAACATCCTAGGGAAAAAAGTTCTTCTGTGCTTTTATAAAACATACAGTTACTGTGTCCCGTAAATATTTATTTACGTCACACACAACTTAAAAAAGAAAAATCTTCTCAGAAACCACAAGGCCTGGAGTTTAGATATTAAGTGTGTACCATTGCTTCAAGGACATCTACCAAGTTTTGTTCAAATGATGACCCTGGGGGCAAAATAAGCCCACCCCAGGGTCACTTAATTTAACATAGGCTAATATAGAAAAAATAGATAAAAATCTTCTTCTCAGAAACCACAAAGGGCCCCAAGGTGAGCTTTTATGATAACCCTGCGTCTGTTGTCGTGCGTCGTCTGTCGTCAACAATTTGCTTTAAAAATTTCTGAATTTGCAGGGCAGAATTTGATTTAAAAATTTGCAGGGATAAACCTTGGGTAAACCTTCACAAAAGTTGCTAAATAAACTTGATCCATGTAAAACTCTGGTTGCCATCACAATAGAAAGAAAAAAAATATGAAAACTTTAAAAAAACATCTTCAAAACTACTGGCCAGATTTCAAAAATTTTAGTAAAGATGTTCTGTGGGTAACCCTCTACCAAGATTGGTAAAATTATTCCGATCCATAAAAAACATGGCAGCCAGGGGCAGGGGTATTTGCCTTAAATGTATATACTGAAAACTTTAAACGACATCTCCCTGAAACCCTGGACAGAATTTGATTAAATTTGGCAGGGATGATCCTTGGGTGAACCTTCACAAAGGTCGCTAATAAACTTGATCCATGTAGAACTCTGGTTGCCATGTTTTTTTTTTCAGAAACCACAAGGCCTGGGTTTTGATATTTTACACTATTGTCTGATGATCTCTACCAAGTGTGTTCAAATTATGGCCATGGGGTCAAAATGGGCCCTGCCCCAGAGGTCACTTGATTTACTAGAAATTATACATTATAAAAAACAACAAAAAAACAGAATTTTTTTTTTTGTCAGAAACCCACCAAAGCCTAGAGTTTTAGATATTTGGGTGTAACTGGCCTAGTAACCTCTACCAAGTTTAGTCAAATCAGACACTTAGGTCAAAATTGCTTCACCCAAAGGTCACCTGTATTACATAAACTAATATAGGAAAAAATTGAAAATCATCTCAGAAACCACAAGGCCTGGTTTTAGATATTTGGTATGTACAAATTTCCTAGTGGAAAATTACCATTTCTGTTTACATCATGGCCCTGGGGTCAAAATTGGCCCCCAAAAGAGGTCACATAATTTTACAAAGACTTTTTAAAGAAAAAAAAATAGAAAAATCTTCTTTTTAGAAACCACAAGGGCCCGGAGTTTATATTTGGTCAAATTGATTTTAAATAGCCTAATGATACCAGGTAGCAACAAGGGCCATTATGGCCCTCTTACTTGACTAAGAATCTTGGTTAGGTCACTTTTTACTAAACCTCTTAAGGTAATTATTAGCTAGATATTCAAAGAATAAGGTGAGCTGTTTTGGGGTCAGTCAGCCTCCAAGTCGGCATCGGCATTTTAAAAAGAAATTTTTAAGGTTTTGTTTAACATTGCCCCTTACTGGGGTGACATCCTCCAAACTTTACACATGATTCATCATCATCAGACCAACCAGTTAAAAACAGGAACGTAACTCTTCCAAATTTTAGCTCGTCGTTAATCGAAGAAAAAAATACAAGCTATTTCGTAACTCCGGCGTCTGCGTTGTCATCGTCGTTGTCAGGCGTCGTCCAGAATCATAAAGTTGGGCCCATAACTTCTCTACTATTCCATATACAACTTTCATTTTTGGTATGCCATATTCATCTGGGCAGGCCTATCCAGACATATGCAAATTTTTCACCTATTGACCTTGACCTTTGACCTATTTTTGCTTTTTTTTTTTTTTCCCTTGTGGCAAGACCTTTCCATCAATGTTACTCTTTTGGACTTTGACCTTGACCTTTAAACCCTGACTATTTTTGAAATGTTTAACAAAAACCTATAATGTTGGCCATAATTTTTTACTATTTGACATACATCTTTTATATTTGGTATGCAATATTCATCATGACAATGGTTTTTCAGATTACCTCAATATTTTATCTATCGACCTTGACCTTTGACCTTATTTTGCCATAACTTTGGACAAGTTTTATAATAGATATTTGTCAATTTTCAATATTTATTTTTTTTTTTTAAAAAACTTTGTATACTGGTTTGTCATCATATGAACCTATGCATGTGTGATTTTGGTCATGATCTTTAGGCAGAACAAATAGATTTTTTTTTTTTTTTTTTTTTTTAAATGTCTTCAAATTTTACAGTTTTGTGTTGATTTTTCAAAAACTCAATGGATTAGCAATTGTGATTTTTTGTTTACATATTTTACATCTTTGTTGTATACATTCTATTCCATGCATTTGGTCAAGGTCATCCATCAAGGTCAAAGTCAAATTTAAGGGTAGGTACTTCAACTTGCATTTAAAGGCTTACAGTTTCAGTTGTGATTTTCAAGGGCATCTTTTTTAATTGTTAAACAAAAATATGTAATGTTGGCAAAAACAGACGAGTGTTGGCACGACATTGGGTGCTCTTGTTTTGATATTTATGGCCCTTTTAGAAGCGAAAACTTCTAAAGTCAGACAGGGGATTTTCTACTTACAATCACATTACCGCCACTTATCCGTACATTCGCGTTAAAAATAGTACCACTGGTTGTTAAGTCAGCATTGCAGTTCAGTTTGATAAAATTTATATATATTGCAGGATTTTGAAAGCATTGGGTTTAATCACAATTTCTGTCAATTGGTAAGTATTGGGTATAATCACAATTTTTGTTGCAATTGGTAAGAGCATTGTTCATATTTTGTTCTTGCAAGGGGCCGTGATTTTTAGTCAGGTCAAAACTAGAAATGAGAGGGGGACAGTCACATCTGTATGTCAAAACCCTTAGAGAGTATTTTAGGATTGAGTTTTTTACTTTATACAAGGGTTTCAAACTTTACTTACCAAGAACAATTACTCTCCCTTGCTTCATCTCTATTCCTTACTTGTAGGTAAAATTATGTTTTTTCTAGAACATATTTTGAAAATTATTGAAGGCATGGATATCAGTCTTAACACATGGGAATGATGTGAAGTGACAAAGAACAATAACTTTATCTTTTTCCATTTTTTTGCTTTTGTGTCATAATTATTTCATGTCTGCAGCAAATTCACGAAGTATTAAAGGTATTGAGAGTGTAAATACTAAGAACCACTATTCCTTATCCATTTTTGTTTAATTTGACAGAGACCATTAAATAAAATGATATATCTTACCTGCTGTTTTAATAAGATTAAATTCCCGAATTTTTTTTTCATGCATACTACAAAAGAAAATTAAAAGGTTTGACTTTATAATTCACACATTTTAATTTCGCTTCTGACAGTGCTCTCAGTGCTTTGATTGGACTTAGCGCAAATGTTAAAATTTGGGTTTTCATTTGGGCCCTTAAACTCCAGTTTTACTCACTGGAAGTCTCTCAAACTTTTCAGATATGTTTATCATCATCAGACCAACAAGTAGAATCAGAAACAGAGCTCTCTAATTTTTATTTCCCCCAAAGGTGGGCATATATAATTGAACCATCTGTCTGTCCGTCTGTCTGTCCGATTTTGAAATTACTTGGCAGAAATATTCACCATCATAAGATGATGTGTTGCGCACAATCCCAGGTCTGTAGCTTTAAGGTCAAGGTTACACATAGAGTTCAAAGGTCAAAAATGGGGTCTATTTTTCGTTTCCGCTCCATAACTCTAACATTCCTTGATGGATTTTAAATTTACTTGGCAGAAATGTCCCCATCATGAGACGACATGTCAAGCGCAATCTTTATGTCTGTGGTTTCAATGTCAAGGTCACACTTAGAGTTCAAAGGTCAAAAATGGTGTCTATTTTTTGTTTCTGCTCCATAACTCTAACATTCCTTGATGGATTTTGAAATTACTTGGTAGAAATGTCAAGTCAGTGTTTCGCACACATTCTCCAGGTCTGTAGCTCCAAGGACAAGGTCAAACTAAGAGTTCAAAGATCAGAAATGGGGACAGTTTTTGTGTCTGTTCTATAACTCTGACATTCCTTTATGGATTTTAAAATTACTTGGCAGAAATGTTCACCATCATGAGATGATGTGTTGCGCACATCCCCAGGTCTGTAGCTTCAAGGTCAAGGTCACACTTAAGTTCCAAGTTCAAAGGTTTTAAAAAAGGGGTCTATTTTCGTTTCCTCTCAAAAACTCTGACATTCCTTGATGTTTTTAGCTCACCAGAGCACAACGTGCTCAAGGTGAGCTTTTTTGATCGCCCTTTGTCCTCGTCGTGTGTCGTCAACAATTTGCTTTAAACGACATCTCCTCTGAAACCGCTGGACAGAATTTAATGAAACTTGGCAGGAATGTTCCCTTGGTTTGAGGCTCTACAAAAGTTGCTAAAATAAGTTGATCCATGAAGAACTCTGGTTGCCATGGCTACAAAAAAAAAAAATTTTGAAAACTTTAAAAATAATCTCCTTCAAAACTACTAGCAGATTTCAAAATAATTTGGTACAGATGTTCCTTGGGTAAACCCTCTCCCAAAGTTCTAAATTATTCCGATCCAAAAAAAAAACATGGCCGCCAGAGGCGCGCTATTTGCCTTATATGTATATAGGGAAAATTTTAAACAACTTTCCCCTCTGAAACCATGGACAAAAATTGATTAAACTTGGCAGGATGATCTTGGGTCAACCTTCACAAAGTTGCTAAAATAAACTTGATCCATGTAGAACTCGGGTTCCCATGGCAACAAAAAAATTAATTTTTAAAACTTTAAAAATCATCTTCTTAAAAACAACTGGCCAGATTTTAAAATAAATTAGTACAGAGTGTCCCTTGGGTAAACCCTCTACCGAAGTTGCTTAAATTTTTCCGATCCGAAAAAACATGGCCACCAGGGCGGGGCTTACTTTGCCTATATGTATATTGGGAAAACTTTAATAAACATTTCCTCTGAAACCACTGGACAGAATTTGATTAAATTTGGCAGGAATGATCCTTGTGTCAACCTTCACAAAAAAGTTCCTAAAAAAAACTTGATCCATATAGAACTCTGGTTGCCATGGCAACAAAAAGAAAAATAATTTGAAAACTTTAAAATCATCTCCTTCAAAACTACTGGCCCAGATTTTAAAATAAATTGGTACAGATGTTCCTTGGGTCAACCTATTTATCTCGGGTGAGCGATTTAGGGCCATAAATTGGCCTCTTGTTTTAAATTACTCAGCACAAATATTCACCATCATGAGACAATGTGTCGCGCGCGATCCCCAGGTTTGTTGCATCAAGGGCACACTTAGAGTTTAAAGGTCAAAAATAGGGGCTATTTTTCGTTTCCACTCAGTTACTCTGACATTCCTTGATGGATTTTGAAATTTCTTGGGAGAAATGTTCCCCATCATGAGAGGAAGTATCGCACGCAATCCTAGATCTGTAGCTCCAAGGTCAGGTTCACACTTACAGTTCAAAGGTCAAAAATGGGGTCTTTTTTTATCTGCTGTATAACTCTGATTTTCCTTGATGAATTTTTAAATTACTTGGCAGAAATGCTTTCCACCATAAGTCAGTGTTTTGCACACATTCTCCAGGTCTGTAGTTCCAAGAACAAGGTCACACTTAAAGTTGAAAGGGTTTGTTTTTTGTGTCCACTCATATCTTTGTTACTCCTCAATAGATTTGATTTTTTTTTTCTTCAAAATTTTGCACTGTATGATACAATGTGTTGTGTACAATACCCGGGTTCATAGCTGAAAGGTCATGGTCACACTAAGAGGTCAAGTATCATAGCCCTGATTGTGCATTAAATTTGGTCCTCCTTCCGCTGCCCAGAAATTGGAATTTTTGTGATTATTTTAAAAACCATATTTTAGCAAGCTCAGTGAAACTTGGTATAAAAGGCAATATGGAGATTAATTAATGCCCCTCACTTGGATATTTTTCTTGGATAAAAATACTGGTTGCTATGGTAATGGAAATGATCAAAATATGCATGATCAGTAGGGGACTTATGGTTCAATTATGCATATGATTCTAGCTATTGGTTTTTTGTGAATGCATAATGCTGTAGTGATTTCACTGTTAAAAATATCATGGAAAAGTCAAAAGAAATGTCAGGAAATTTTTCACAAAACCATGAATATGCACTTTGGGGGCATGCTCACATCCCGTGACATACCCCCGTTTTTATCCACCGCCCAAAACAGAGGGGATATGGTTATGTCTCCGTCTGTCCGTCCCACATTTATTTCCGGAGCATATCTCGAAAATATTTCAGTTATCAACTTGATACTTAGTAGGGTTTATAGATCTCATTGCAGAGGAGTGCAGTTGTACAAGAATGATAAAATTTGCCTTTCATAAATTGAGTTACTGCCCTTTGATATTTTAAAGGCTTAAGTTTTGTCTGGAGCATATCTCGAAAAGTAATTAAGGTATCAACTTAATACTTCATAGATAAATAGATCTCATTGAGGAAAAGTGCAGTGCACAAGAATGATAACTCTACCTTTCATAATTTTTTTAGTTATTGCCGTTTGTTATTTTTCAGACTAAATTTTTGTCCAGAGTATAAGTAAAAACTATTTGAGGTATCAACTTGATCCTTCATAGGTGGAGAGATCTAATAGAGGGGAGAAGTGCAGTGCACAAGAATGAATATACCTTTCATAATTTTTGAGTTATTGCCCTTTGTTATTTTTCAGGCTTAATTTTTGTCCGGAGCATAAGTAAAAAAGTATTTGAGATATCATCTTGAAACTTCATAGGTTGATAGATCTCATTTAGGAGGAGTGCTTTGCCCAAGAATGATTACCTTATCTTTTCATAATTTTTTTTATTTTTGCCCTTTTTTATTTTCAGGCTTTTTTTTGCTGGAGCAAAACTTAAAAAGTATTTGAGATATCAATTTGAAACTCCCCAAAGGTTGAAGATTTTCTTTTGGAGAGTGCTTTGCTCAA
>CM037779.1:41759336-41787627 GCA_021229015.1 Solen grandis | reverse complement strand
AAACTTTGAAAATCATCTCCTCTGAAACCGCTGGACAGAATTTGATAAAACTTGTCATGTATGATCCTTGGGTGGGCCTCTACAAAAATTGCTCAAATAAAGTCGATCCATGAAGAACTCTGGTTGCCATGGCAACAAATAGAAAAAATAATTGAAAACTTTGAAAATCATCTCCTCTGAAACCGCTGGACAGAATTGTATGATCCTTGGGTGGGCGTCTACAAAAATTGCTCAAATAAAGTTGATCCATGAAGAACTCTGGTTGCCATGGCAACAAATAGAAAAACTAATTGAAAACTTTGAAAATCATCTCCTCTGAATGCAATAGAATCGTCGACGCATGTAGCCTCATGTGTAAAATTCAAATAACGCTTGAACATACGATCGAGACGACTGTATTACACAAAGTTACTAAATTTTGCACTTTTAGCTCATGCCTAGGTCACACATTCAGGATTTTTACTGCCGTCCTTGATAGGACCATTCCCGATTAAAATGTGTCAAAAGTCTGATCAAGATCCTGTGATTCGTGGCTGGAAATTCAAACTTTTATTAAAATTTGTAAAAACATTTATTTAATCACGACAACAATCAGATATTGTTCAGGAGGCGTCCCGATCCAGCCGTTTCCAGCAGAATTCATCCCGATTATCCCGTTCTCAATCCGATTCTGATCCGATACAGCAGAATCTGTCACGACATAGTCACGATTGTAATCCGACTAGACAAAATCGGCTGAGTTTCCCGAATGTTACGGGACGCACCTAACTGTCAGGAGTGCTTGGCCGACCTCTCCGGACCATTCCCGATCCGTAGGACTCGTTACGAACATATACGACTGCGTTCAGACAATGATAGGACATTGAGGATAGCAATCCGACTTTTTCGCTTCTCACTCTATAAGGAAGTTACATCAAAAATAAGAATTTAAACATATAGAATTTCAGCGATTTTGCCGTCATTTTTTAAGAATCATGAGAAATAAGTCCTTACATTAAGCAAGTGAGATATTGAGAATTTTAAGACGATTATTTTGGCACCTAGAGTTTTGAAATTGATCAAAAAATAAGGAAGTTACATTAAAAAATACGAATTTAAAGCCAATTGTAAGAATTTTCATAAAATATCCTACTTTCGCTTTCACCTTAATTAAAGCATTTTCGGATATTGTAAGTTTACTGATATATATTAGTCATATAAATTGAAAAATTTTTTTTTACTTATATCATATTGATATTACTAGCTAAACAAGTGTACCGTTCCTGGTGGCCGAGTGTTTAGAGCGTCCGCCTCGGGAGCGGGAGGTCGTGGGTTCGATACCAAAGTCATATAAGTGTAGACTTTTGAAAAAAAAAGATCAACACATGTCATCCGTTCAAGACGCTGCAAGCTAATTTGTCCGTTATCTAAAAGCGCAAAATGGAGTAACTTTGTGTAATACAGTCGTCTCGATTGTATGTACAAGCGTTATTGGAATTAAACTCATGAGGCTACACACGTTGACGATTCTATTGCATGGTAGCATTTAAGGTTTTATTCCCGCGACTGCACACGAAAATAAAAAAAAAGAATTTTGATATGCAGATTTAAGAGGTTTAAGTTTAATTGCTTATATTTTGAATACCTATAAAACTAGACCCAAATATGCTACAATGGAATTGTCAAAATTTTCAGGCCATTTATTTTGGTACCTAGAATACTAAAATTGGACAAGTTATAAGAAAGCGATATCAAAATAAAGATTAATTTATTTTTGCCATGTGGCTTATTTCACAAAGTTCAAGCATGAGAAGTCCATATGAAAAAAAAGTAAAAGGTAGGGAATTTAATATATATTCTTTCTAAAGGTATTAATCTTTATATTTTTCAATGTTAGCAGAAAGTCCTATTATATGTATCAACGAATGAAATCTAGTTATTACTGTTTCTTTTTAGCTCACCTGAGCACAACGTGCTCATGGTGATCTTTTGTGATCGCCTTTTGTCCGTCGTCCGTCGTCAACAATTTGCTTTAAACAACATATCCTCATGAACCGCTGAAGGGATTTTGATCAAACTTCACAGGAATCATCCTTATGATGCCCTCTATCAAAGTTGTACAAATTATTCAGATTGGTTAAAAAAGTAGGTCACAGGAGCTAAAAATAGATTTTAAAAATGCAAATTTTAAAAATCTTCTTCTGCAAAACTGCAAGGCCTAGAGCTTAGATATTTGGTATGTAGCATCATCTTATGGGCCATTACCAAGATTGTACAAATCATAGCCCTACGGTGATAAATGCCCCTGCACCAGGGGTCACTTGTTTTACATAGAGTTATATAGGAAATCCTTAAAAATCTTCTTCTATGAATCCATTAGGCCTAGAGCTTAGATATTTGGTATGTATCATCATCTAATGCTTTATACCAAGATTGTACAAATCATGACCCTATGGTGATAAATGCCACCGCACCAGGGGTCACTTGTTTTACATTGAGTTATATAGGAAAATCTTTAAAAATCTTCTTCTATGATTCCATTAGGCCTAGAGCTTAGATATTTGGTATGTAGCATCATCTTATGGTTCATTACCAAGATTGTTCAAACCATAGCCCTATGGTGATAAATGCCCCCGCACCAGGGGTCACTTGTTTTACATAGATTTATATAGGAAAAACTTTAAAAATCTTCTTCTATGAATCCATAAGGCCTAGAGATTAGAAATTTGGTATGTAGCATTATCTTATGGTTCATTACCAAGATTGTACAAATCATGACCCTATGGTGATAAATGCCCCCGCACCAGGGTCACTTGTTTTACATAGAGTTATATAGGAAAATCTTTAAAAATCTTCTTCTATATATCCATTAGGCCTAGAGCTTAGATATTTGGTATGTAGCATCATCTTATGGTTCATTACCAAGATTGTTCAAATCATAGCCCTACGGTGATAAATGCCCCCGCACCAGGGGTCACTTGTTTTACATAGAGTTATATAGGAAAATCTTTTAAAATCTTCTCCTATGAATCCATTAGGCCTAGAGCTTAGATATTTGGTATGTAGCATCATCTAATGGTTCATTACCAAGATTGTTCAAATCATGACCCTATGGTGATAAATGCCCCCGCACCAGGGGTCACTTGTTTTATATAGATTTATATAGGAAAAACTTTAAAAATCTTCTTCTATGAATCCATAAGGCCTAGAGCTTAGATATTTGGTATGTAGCATCATCTAATGGTTCATTACCAAGATTGTTCAAATCATAGCCAAACGGTGATATATGCCCCCGCAATAGGGGTCACTTGTTTTACATAGATTTATATAGGAAAATCTTTTAAAATCTTCTTCTATGAATCCATAAGGCCTAGAGATTAGATATTTGGTATGTAGCATCATCTAATGATTCATTACCAAGATTGTACAAATCATAGCCCTACGGTGATAAATGCCACCGCACCAGGGGTCACTTGTTTTACATAGAGTTATATAGGAAAATCTTTAAAAATCTTCTTCTATGAATCCATTAGGCCTAGAGCTTAGATATTTGGTATGTAGCATCATCTTATGGGCATTACCAAGATTTACAAATCATAGCCCTACGGTGATAAATGCCCCCGCACCAGGGGTCACTTGTTTTACATAGAGTTATATAGGAAAATCTTTTAAAATCTTCTTCTATGAATCCATTAGGCCTAGAGCTTAGATATTTGGTATTTAGCATCATCTAATGGTTCATTATCAAGATTGTTCAAATCATAGCCCTACGGTGATAAATGCCCCCGCAATTGGGGTCACTTGTTTTACATAGATTTATATAGGAAAAACTTTAAAAATCTTCTTCAATGAATCCATAAGGCCTAGAGATTAGAAATTTGGTATGTAGCATCATCTTATGGTTCATTACCAAGATTGTTCAAATCATAGCCAAACGGTGATAAATGCCCCCGCACCAGGGGTCACTTGTTTTGCATAGAGTTATATAGGAAAATCTTTAAAAAAAAATCTTCTACTATGAATCCATAAGGCCTATAGCTTAGATTTTTGGTATGTAGCATCATCTAATGGTTCATTATCAAGATTTTCAATATGGTGCCCCTTTGGAGATAAATGACCCCGCACTAAGTCTTCTCCTCTGAAACCATAAGGCCCAGTGCTTATATATTTGGTGTGTAGTATTGTCAGGGCTAAAATGTTTAAGATTGAGTTATATCAGAATTCTTGTCTGTTTAAAAACCTTGTAATCAGTTGTAGCAATGGTACTCAGGTGAGCGTTTCAGGGCAATCATGGCCCTCTTGTTTTATTTCTTCTTCTTCTTCTTCTTATTAGGACTTTCTGCCCTTTCGGCACCATATTTCAAACCATGAGCTTTCGGATGCAATGAATTTCATATTCATATGACGTCATATAACATCAGATTTGACGTCAGGTGAAAAAGTTTGTACGCGATCTACAGCCATTATTTCTGGACCGATTTTCATCAAAATTTCACAGAATGTGTATGTTATTCTCTCGTTTTGCATTTCGGTGTCCGTTTTAAACATTCGAAAAGGCAATGGTTTTATGGCGAATCCAAGTTTTGAACCATTGACGTTTAATTTCAAAATCGCTTCCAGATAATCTAGAAGGCTGATATTTGGACAGATTATGAGTTTCAAGGTCTTCTTTGAATTCTGGAAAGATGAAAGTCATATGACGTCACATGCCGTCATAATGCTTAAAAAACGTTCGAATTAAAACAAAACGGTTTTAAGACCTGTAGGCTTTACTTTTGTATGATTTGCTTGAAACTTTGACTGAAAATGCAGTATTAGATTCTATGGAGCCATGCTACTACCGTTTCCGGAAAATCCAAAAGGTCATATATCAATTATTGGGTTTTACTTCATCCTTAAATATCTCAAAAGCGGTAAATAAATATTCTATCGAGACACTATGCGTATAATTTGTAGTGCTTAGAAAGACCTTTCAGATGATATTTAGTTTTTGATGATCGGGGTTGAATCGGTTGAGTTATGGTGGAAAAAATAAATTTGGTAACACTCAGTGTGTTTAATAGTTTATGTGTCGAATACCTATGATTTTCGAAAATATAAATATGAATATTGTTTGAAGAGCAATGTTTGGCCATTCTTTTGATGCTTAAAGTTTAACAATTGACCTAAGATTCATGTAGTAATGGGGAAAAAAAAACGAAATTCGTGCATATAGCTTTGGTGAATTTTGCAGTTGTCTCGACGTTTAAGAGCTTGTATCTCTTCGCTTCTTCCACCCACTCACCCTCCTTCAGAACATATAACTTACCATCCACTAGTGTAGCCGGGATCCATTCTGTTTCGTCATTGTCCAATTGAACTTTCCATTCTTCATCTAAAAATTTTATTCTAAAAAAGGTTTATATATACGGATGCTATAGTGAGGGAATCGAATGGATCCACAGCACCCACCCATTTCTTTTCTATTTTCAATTTATCATTCATCTCTTTCATCTCTTCACCCGTCACATGCATCAACAAGTCTCTAAATTTCAAACACGCTTCTCTCAAAAATGATAAATCGCTCCTACAGTATTCTAATATTTCTTTTCTAAAATCAAAGGTCTCCTTCTCTTTTTCGCTCAGACACACACGCAACTCACCCCTTTCTTCCCACTCATAAACACATCTCCATAATATTTCGCCTCAGGGTAGGGTCCAACAAAATTTTGATTTTCTTTCGTATTAAAGTAATGGGGGAAGCACCCCTTTTTCAATTCATTTAGTTCAAAAGCTTTAGGTAGTTGTGACAATTTCATAGGTAAATAATTGAGACTGTCAATCACTTTGATATGTAAATCACGCTCTACTGTCATATACATTAATTTGACCTGCTATAAATAATTTTGTCGGGTCTTAAAGATTGATCCTTTCTCAACACTTTATAGCAACCTGGGTACCGCCACAATTAATCCCATTTGGAATGGCCACTGGGATGACCTTTTTTCTTACCCTTTTTAGCTCACCTTAGCACAACGTGCTCAAGGGTGAGCTTTTGTGATGGCCCTTCGTCCGTCGTCCGTCGTCAACAATTTGGCTTGTTAACACTCTAGAGGCCATATTTTTAGGCCAATCTTCATGAAATTTGGTCAGAATGTTTGTTTCCATAAAATCTTGGACAAGTTCGAAATTGGGTCATGAGGGGTCAAAAAGTAGGTCACAAGGTCAAGTCTTATAAAAACCTTGTTAACACTCTAGCGGCCACATTTTTGGCCAAATCTTCATGAAACTTGGTCAGAATGTTTGTCTCCATAAAATCTTGGACAAGTTCGACTTTGGGTCATGTGGGGTCAAAAAGTAGGTCATGAGGTCAAATCTTAGAAAAACCTTGTTAACACTCAAGAGGCCACATTTTTGGCCAAATCTTCATGAAACTTGGTCAGAATGTTTGTCTCCATAAAATCTTGGACAAGTTCGACTTTGGGTCATGTGGGGTCAAAAAAAAGGTCACAAGGTCAAATCTTAGAAAAACCTTGTTAACACTCTAGAGGCCACATTTTTGGCCCAATCTTCATGAAACTAGGTCAGAATGTTTCTCTCCATAAAATTTTGAACAAGTTTGAAATTGGGTCATGTGGGGTCAAAAAGTAGGTCATGAGGACAAATCTTAGAAAAACCTTGTTAACACTCTAGAGCCACATTTTTAGCCAATCCTAATGAAACTTGGTCAGAATATTTCTCTCTATAAAATCTTGGACAAGTTCAAAATTGGGTCATGTGGGGTCAAAAAGTAGGTCACGAGGTCAAGTCTTATAAAAACCTTGTTAACACCCTAGCGGCCACATTTTTTGGCCAAAAATTTATGAAACTTGGTCAAGATGTTTGTCTCCATAAAATCTTGGACAAGTTCGACTTTGGGTCATGTGGGGTCAAAAAGTAGGTCATGAGGTCAAATCTTAGAAAAACATTGTTTACACTCCATAGGCCACATTTTTGGCCATATCTTCATGAATCTTGGTCAGAATGTCTGTTTCCATAAAATCTTGGGACAGTTTGAATTTGGGTCATGTGGGGTCAAAAAGTAGGTCAAGAGGTCAAATCTTAGAAAAACCTTGTTTACACTCCATAGGCCACATTTTTGGCCATATCTTCATGAAACTTGGTCAGAATGTCTGTTTCCATAAAATCATGGGACAGTTCAAAAGTTGGTCATGTGGGGTTAAAAAGTAGGTCAATATGAAAAAAATCCAACATATGTTGCTCATTTATAATCAGGTGAGCGATTCAGGGCCATCATGGCCCTCTTGTTGAAGACTGGTACTATTTTATGTTGTTTGTAGCATTCCTTGGATTGACAGTCCATGTTACAATCCCGGCAGTTGATGGAGGAGTCAGTTTTGGGACAGGGAGATGTCTTACAGACTCGGCATGTCGTTTACATTCATGTTGGTCTTTGTTGTTGTAGTGTTTAAGGTGTTTTTCGCAAAAGTGCCTGGTACTGAAGAATCCTGTTATACTGGTAATGGCATGAAAGTGGTTATCGTCTATGTGGTAAATGTAGACACATGGACGTTCATCGCTACTGGGAATGGTGGTGAATTTGTTAGCAAGCTTTGCACTGACCACCAACACGCGCACACCGAGGAGTTCTTCAAAGGCTTCCACGTCATTAAGAGAAGCTGATCGATCTGTGGGTACACCATCCAATTGACAGAGGGTGACAACTAATTGTCCTTCTTGTTGTTTTAGATTACTTTTACAGAGATCGTCATAAAAACTTTTCAACACTTTTTGATGTTCAAGCGCCAGTTTCATGTTACTTTTTCCTTCCCTCTTTTTAGTCACCTCTTTCCACTCTTTCGTGGTACACCTATTATAGTTTGGCCCAACTCACACTGATGGCCCTGGCCATACACAAGTGACCATTATTGTCGATGGTGACAACAGATTTCTTTAATTGGAGCGAATTATTTTCCCCTTTAATTCTTATTATTCAACGTCTTGACCTGCCTTTGGGTAAGTCGGTGATACCAACCGTGATATTGAAACTGTCGTTGATAGAAAGTTGTTTGTTACTATTGAGGACTTTTTCGATGGTCTCCATCACTTTCTCTGCATTCATTTTCTCCTAGGGTTGAAGGGGAATGATAATGGGGTCATGGAGTCCTTCATGGTGGATGACCACTCTTCCCAAATCGTTTCCCGCCAAATCTCCCCAGGCCTCCTCCAACACTTCCTGGAACATGTCACGAAGACCACCTTTTAAATCATTAACTGTTGACCATGGTACTTTTCATCAATTTTAATTTCATATGTTCTGTCCACGGCTGCTGATTTCTTGAAGATCCTCTCCAATTTTTTTTTATTGTGTACAGTAATGTTTTAAGTTGGTCAGGCTGATTGGATGGTCCTGGTTGGGGCTCATCTCCATGTTCTATCTGTACTTGTGATGGAGGATTCCAATGTCCATCGTCCACACAGGTCTGGGCAAAAGTCTCCATCTCACCGTTGAAGAGGAGAGCTTTGACACACAATTCTATCTCTTCTTGTGTCTTAACATACTTTATGACCATATCCAGATCTTCCTCTCCTGCTTAAGTATCGTCGATGACATCATATGGCCCTCCTAAATTTTAAAGTATGTTGTAAAATTGTTCAATAATAATATTGTCATCATATTGTCGGTTCATCAATTGAAACAATCGAACCGTACCACTGGGGTCTCCTGGATGTCCCACGTAACCCCAAACTCCATCAAGGTGTCTGGCTCAGTAAAGGCCTCAACCACCATCTCAGAAACCACAAAGCATGGAGTTTAAATATTTGGTATGTAGCATGATCTTACGACTCTCTACCAAGATTGTTCAAATTATGACCCTGGGGTCAAAATTGGCCCTGCCCCAGGGGTCACTTGATTTAACATAGACTAATATAGAAAAAAAACTTGAAAAATCTTCTTCTCAGAAACCACAAGGCATGGAGTTAAGATATTTGGTGTGTAGCATTGTCTAGTGGATCAAAACCAAGTTTGTTCAAATCATGACACTGGGGTCAAATTTGGCCCCGCCCCAGGGGTCACTTGATTTTACATAGGCTAATATAGAAAAAAAACTTGAAAAATCTTCTTCTCAGAAACCACAAGGCCTAGAGTTAAGATATTTGGTGTGTAGCATTGTCTAGTTGATCTCTACCAAGTTTGTTCAAATCATGACCCTGGGGTCAAAATTGGCCCCGCCCCAGGGGTCACTTGATTTAACATAGGCTAATATAGGAAAAACTTGAAAAATCTTCTTCTCAGAAACCACAAGGCCTGGGGTTTAGATATTTGGTGTGCAGCATTGTCTAGTAGACCACAACCAAGTTTGTTCAAATCATGGCCCAGGGATCAAATTTGGCCCCACCAAGTGGTCACCTGATTTTACATAGGCTAATATAGAAAAAACTTGAAAAATCTTCTTCTCTGAAACCACAAGGCCTAGCCTTTTGATTTTTAATATGTAGCATGATCTTATGACTCTCTACCAAGATTGTTCAAATTATGACCCTGGGGTCAAAATTGGCCCCGCCCCAGGGGTCACTTGATTTAACTTAGGCTAATAGGAAAAAAACTTGAGAAACTCTTCTCAGACACCACAAAGCATAGAGTTTAGATATTTGGTGTGTAGCATTGTCTAGTCAATTCTTACCAAGTTTGTTCAAATCATGACGCTGGGGTCAAAATTAGCCCCGCTCCAGGGATCACTTGATTTTACATAGATTTATATTGGAAAAAAAAACTAGAAAAATCTTCAAGGTCTGGAGTTTATATATATGGTATGTAACATGGGCTAATAGACCTCTACCAAGTAGAGTGTGGTAGTGTGTAGCATTGTCTAGTCGATTCTTACCAACTTTGTTCAAATCATGACCCTGGGGTCAAAATTGGCTCTGCCCCAGGGGTCACTTGATTTTACATAGCCTAATGATACCAGGTGAGCGATCCAGGGCCATCATGGCCCTCTTGTTTTATCATACTTACGAACTTGGTCCTGTCCTTTAGATAATGAAATATATGTATACTGTTTGTATCAATATTGTTTTCTTTGAGTTGACATACTGTCATACTTGTTAAATCACGCTGTTTCATTAGTTTAGTTAGATTGTGTAATGCTTTTCACAAGGATATTCGAAATTGTTTGGAACCAAAAGGGGTAAACGGTAGTCTTAGAACAAGCCGATATGTGAATAATTAAATAGAGCTACCGGTAATTACTACAATTAATGGACTGTGGTAGCTATTTGATGTTAAATATCAATCGTGACCTGTTAAAATTGACCGAGATGTCTTTCTCTCGAAATAACCACACTTATTTTTTTAGTAATAAGGTCTTTGAATCATCCAACATTTTCTTAAAACACTCGTATAAAATTCAGATCATGGATGTACTCACTGTTGTCATCATGTCTAGTTCTTAAAATAAAAAAAACAACAGATTTTTCGTCTTGGTGCGTTTTAAATGTGGCATAAATTACACAGAGTATTGTTAAGATAATATGTCTGAAACAAACTGAAATTGTGTGTGTTTAGCCACACATGGCTTCATCTTTTTATTTTTATTTTCTCATCTTTTTATTTTTATTTACTCAATTTTTAAGTGATCGATTAACTATATATATGTGTTTTAGTATTTCGTTTTGTTTAGAAATTCCCGCGCCTTGTTCTAGAGAGAATCAATCTTATTTTTATCGTCCTGTGTCGAAACTGTATGGGGACATTTTCATTTGATTCATTAGAAAAAGTAAGAGAAACTCTTGCGTCAGAAAAATCAAATGCAACCAAAAAATGAAGTGTATTAACTACTGAAATAAGCTTTAGATGTTCATATGGTATAAAAATAGGTTTTGGCATGTGCATCAAATAAATAAAGATCCTATGCTGTTGAAGAGCGGGATAATTTTTTTTGAGAGATTTTTACCGCATCACTAATCAGTATCGACACAGACTGATAAAAACATGATTTCCTCGAAAACAAGGAGTAGGATTATCAAATCAAATTTAGATACTAACACAAATATATCTACTTCATCGATCTCAGCGTCGTTTTAGAGAATATCTTGTTTTTTATCGTCTGTGTCGAGACATGTGAGTGACATTTCATAAGAGAAAAACATGCGTCATAAAAAAATATAGAAAACAAAGTGAAACCAAAAACGAAGTGTACTGAACAATGAAATTAGCTTTAGAACTTCAGAAGGTATCGAAGAAATGCAAGATTTTAGTCTATCGATCGAATAAATTAAGATCCTTAATTATATGAAGAGGGGCTAAATTTCGTGAGTGATTTTTACAGCTTTGCTAAACAGTCTCGAGATTTTCTCTAAAACAAGGTGCTGGATTATCACATCAAAGTTAAGTTCTAACACACACTAATTCATCTATCTCAACCCACTTTGTCATTGCTTCACATATTTGCAAATACTTTTTGTTATTTTTAAAAACTTCTTCAACCATCTTTGTCAAACAGCATTCAGTCCACCACTCAATCACACCATACCCCAAGCCAACATGAATATGACATCCCCAGAAGCCAGTCAAACCTTAGTATATTGAATGTAAACTGTTGTAGCATATGCTCTAACCGTTCAGCATTTACAGAGGCTATGGAATACATCAAACCTGATCTGGTATGTGGCACAGAGTCTTGGTTAAGAGGTGTCAAACCAGGCAAAGATCCAGAGAAAAATGCCGTAAAATCCAGTGAAGTTTTCCCCCCAGAGCTGAAGATCAACAGAAATGACAGATCCATGGGCACTGGTGGAGGTGTTTCACTGCGGCGAGAGACAACTTCATAGCCAATGCCCAACCGCAGCTCACCGCAGACTGTGAGGTTGTTGGGACAAAAGTTAAAACCTTTGTTCCTTTCATATGCCTCTTCGTAATATGCATGGCATAATGAAATTTGATGACTCCATTCGTCAGCTTACAGGCAGTGCACAAGAGAAACATATCATTCTAGCTGGTGACTTCAACTGTCCTGACATCAACTGGTCTAACCTAGTCGCCAACAAGGGGGTAGCTGACAGAGATGTACAACAAGCCCTTCTCGACCTATCCAT
This sequence comes from Solen grandis, assembly GCA_021229015.1. Taxonomy (NCBI): domain Eukaryota; kingdom Metazoa; phylum Mollusca; class Bivalvia; order Adapedonta; family Solenidae; genus Solen; species Solen grandis. Next base: position 41,775,573 of record CM037779.1, on the reverse strand, counting down.
AGAGCATTCCCTCACACAAATCCATGATGAACCCACCAGAGATGGTAATTTACCTGACCTCGTCTTTACAAACAATCTCTCCTTAGTCAAAACTTTATCTCTATTCCAGGTATTAGTGACCACGCCATGGTTGTTACCGACATCAACATCAAAGTACCCCAGACATAGAGGCATCTATGAACTCCAACATCCCTTCTAAATATAGTAATAAAAAGGTGTCACTGGCTTTGCTAAACAGAGATCTTAGAAAGATGACAAGAAGAAAGTCAAGACTCTACAAGCAAGCAAAATAATCCAACCAGTGGGAAGATTTCAAATCGTATCAGAGAGAGTGCAAAAAGTCATTCAAAAAAGCTGAATTAGATTACATCAATAATACAATTAAAAAGGTCTTGACAAAAAACACAACACTAAGCCATTTTGGAGGTATGTGAAATCGCGCAGACAAGACAACATTGGAGTAGCGCCACTCACAAAGGCAGGTAGACTAGTGAATAGTGAAAAAGGCAGAGATGCTAGAACAGCAATCCAAGTATGTTTTCACAAGAGACAAAGGCGACCAATGTCCAAATATCCACAAAAGAAGCCACTCTCAGATACCAGTCCTCAATATAACTATTAGAGGTGTAGACAAGAGTGCCAAGATGGCCCTAGATAGCTCACCTGAGAAAAGTATCATTCATTGCCTGTACAAAACAGATTGCTTTAGAATTAAGATGATGAGGTGAAACAATGTTCAGGAATTTTCTCACCCCATCCACAAAAGATATCATCATGACAAACATTCTGCCAAAGTTTGAGGATGATTGGACCAAAAATGTTGCCCTCAGAGTATACTACTGACCTACATTTCTGTCCAGCCCCACCCATTTTCAAAAGGGTTCAAGATATCACCAAGACAAACTTCTGACCAAGTTTGAAGAAGATTGGATCAAAATTGTGGCCTCTAATGTGTAAACAAGATTTTTTCTAAGATTTGTCCTACTGACCTACTTTTGGATCCAACCTGACCCATTATTCGAAAGGATTCAAGATATCATCAAGACAAACTTTCTGACCAAGTTTGAGGAAGATTGGATCAAAATTGTGGCCTCTATGTGTAAAAATTTTTAATTTCCCCTTTTTGATCCAACCTGACCCTTTTCGAAAGGGTTCAAGATATCATCAAGACAAACATTCTGACCAATTTGGAATTGGCAAAATTGTGGCCTCTAGTGTGTAAACATCAAAATTGTTGACGGACGACTGACAACGGACAATCAAGTATCCCAAAAGCTCACCCTGAGCTGTGCTTAGGTGAGCTAAAAAGCTGCTAAAGTACACCAACACTGCAAAGTCACATGGTCCTTACAAGACTTACCTGAGTCAGTTCAACAATCCGACTATTTGCAGATGAATGCTTTCTTTATCGCACCATCCATAACAGGAAAGACCATAAAATCCTACAAGAAAACCCGACAAACCTTGAGAAATGGGCTTCTACTTGGGGCATGAGCTTCAACGCCAGTGAATGCTACTTAATTAGCATCACCCGGAAATCAACGAAGTTCTATGAATTGAATTGGCACATTTATTACAAGTTTCTGAAACCTCGAACCTGGGCGTGACACTATCAGAAGACCTGAAATGGAGCTCACACACCAATAAAATCTCGAAGAAAGGTAACTCAACCCTTGGATTTCTTAGTCGCAATCTCAAGCATTGCCCACAGTCCTATCGAAAGATAGCATATTTTTCATAAGTCCGCTTAACCTTAGAGTATGGCTATTATGACCCCTACATCCAAAAAGATAGAAAGCTGAAAAGGTCCAGAGACAAGCTTTTTTTTTAGTTTCAAGGCTAAGTTTAACAGTCCCAACCTTGTTTGGTTTTCTTTCTTAAGAAATTATATATTTTATACCTTTTTAACTTTCAGAACCACAGCACTGAAGACGCTGAGTAAGAGGTCTATAAATGGCTGGCAGGTGGTACTGGACAGGGAAGGGGGAAGAAAACAGTGCAACAAAAGTCAGACAAGTCTTCAATGTAGGAATGCCAACAGGAGACACTCTCAATAAGTGGAGGGACAGATTCATAGTGAATAGTTTAGAATATAGTTTTGAATACATGTAGTTGAATATCAGTCCATCAATTTTCAGACACGTCAAACTTTGAATTAAGTATACTATTTTTCTTTTATTAAGGTTTAAAGGAATCTGTTCTGTAACTAACAATTTTGTGGCGATTGAACTACTAGTATGTGCATGAGAATTAGATTAATCCAGATTTTTTTCACATTGTTAAAAATGCTATGCCAACAATCTATATATTTTATATAAATCATATTTTCACATATCCATGTATCACTTGGCTGAGCAAGATAGTTTGCTTAGTCTGTATATTTTCACTACCCATTTTGTATTGTTAATTTAAGTATTTTAAATAGTGTTCATCATCACTGCTGAATTAATCAATCATTACAGTTAGCCTTTTTATTTTGAATATCAATGTCACTTCATATTTCAAGTACTTTAAGGTTAAGAACTTAAGACGAGATAATAATCGTTATGTGTAATTGTGATGCATTTATTATTCTAGTTTTGTTATGCTTGTTATTTTTTTTACAATATGCATTTTTGTATAATGAGTGATTGAGTTTATGTGCAGTGTTAAAGATATGCAATCTTTAAGTGTTTGTTTTTGTTGCATAAGAAATTGTCTTATGGTTAGGAAATCAAACATCACTTTTAAACTTTAAATAGCACATTGAAAACGAAAAATATCCATTTGTATTCAAATTGTATTTGAATGAATTATGACTTTTCGATTTGCATTTTCTCAGCTGTGCTTAAATTGAAGTTTTATTAAAGTAACCCTTTCCCTCATATAGACTCATTTTGACGCACTCAATAGGTACCACATAAAGCCTGATCTGCAGAAAACCACAGTTAAACCTTACCAAATTTAATTACAAAATCCTCATTTCCAGACCACTGAGGAGCAGTGAACAGCATAAAACCTGATCAGCCTGCGAGTTACTCGCAGGCTGATCTGTAACTCGCAGGCTGATCTGGTTTTATGCTGTTCGCATAGGTCTTTTCATGGTGTCCTCTATGAGGGAAAGGGTTAAGAAGAAAAAGTAAAACTATATGTTGTATTTTAGGGACCTATTTTCTGAGTTTTAGTAATATTATTTTGGAGCGACAAATTTTCAGAGGCTACTGGTACCAGTTTTCCACATTTGACTGCACAGTTAGACAGTGCAGTGGTATGGAGCCATATTACATGCAAATGTGGTGCAAATATGGGACCCTTAAGGGGCCCATATTGATCTTGTGGCTGCCCATATGGGACCCGGCCAAAATCCCATGTGGGAGCCCATATGGCTATGTAGAATCTAGGGTGGCTCCCCATATGGGACCCTTGAGGGGCACATATTGTATCTTGGTGGGCTGCCCCATATGGGACCCAGGCCAAAACAGGTTGCACTTTCAACATGGGTCCCATGTGGGTAGCCCATATGGTGCATTATGTAGAATCTAGGCGGGCTGCCATTATGGGACCCTTGAGGGGCCCATATTGGATCTTGGTGGGCTGCCCATAGGGCCCAAAATTTGACATGGGTCCCATGTGGGTAGCCCATATGGGGCCCATGTGGGAAACCATAAGGGACCCATATGGGTCCCTCATATATTGATATCTGGGAAGAGAAACAACTAGATGTTCTTTTGTTCTGACAAAAGATTGGACTTTCCGCGAATTTTTCAAACTTGAGCAATTGAATTAGTGGGGTGACAATTGGCCAAAAAGTAGCTTATTTAAGGAGTAGGTGGCCATAAAAGTAGAACAAGCAATGTTATATACCAAAATGTTCGCCAATGTCTGTACTATATGAAACTGCCGGCATAAATTGCCAACGCCTGGTGCGGACTCGGAAATCCAAGATGGCGTCCAAGATGGCCGCCATAAATCGCAAGTTCAGAGAAAATATTTTATCTGTTTGTTACAAATTTATTTACAGAGGTAGTTCAAAATATTTGCATGATTATTACTCCTTCCATAATGTACATCAAATTCATATAAAACAATAGCAAATTCAAGGTCAAGGTCAAGGTCATTTCAGGGTCAAAGTACAAAAAATACTCCAAAATTTGATATCTCCTACCTACTTTTTCTCATTTTTATGCATTACTTTTAGTGATAGAAATATTGTTATGTATGTATTCTTTCATTTTAAACTGTTTTGTATGATATCTGTGTTTAGATTATGTATAAACTTTGGTAGTTTACACACATACACATTATCCAAGATGGCCGCCATTCAGTTGCTGTATCAATGATCATTGGATATTTCATTGATAAATACCATATATAATGGTCAATCTTAAGTGTTTGAAAGAAATTACTTTATTTTAGCATGTATGCAAAACTTACAAATTTGATTGACATTTCAAAGTCAAGTTCAAGGTCATTCCAAGGTCAAAACACATAAATTATCCCCAAAATTTGATTTGTCTACCCTAATTGTTCTAATTTTAAGTATTTTTATGTTGAATTGATTTATTTAGTGAAAGAATATTGTGTAGCTTATGATTACAGGCCAATTTATAGGAAATTATCTAATTTAACATTGTTTTTTTTCATATAGTGTAGAAATATGTGTAATTTTATATTCTTATTATCAAAGTCAGTCATCATATGATATTTCAATGTATGTTTCAATGTTCAATGGAAGTTTAATTTAAGGATGTTAAAAAATCTTTGCATAGATTAGCATCATTCATGTTTGTAAATTCAGAGCTTTGACTATAGCCTCTTAAGATCAAATTCAAGGTCATTTCACTGTTGAAATACATAGTTTAAATACCCCGAAAAAGAAAAAGATATCCCACCACTATATATTCTCTTCATTTATGCTTTTTATATAGAGATATGTTTCTTTATAAAATTGAATATGGCTAAATGTATACATTACACTTTCATTCTAAAATGTTTTGTTTGATAATATTATTTAGATAATGCATTATAAAGGTTTAGCATACTGTTAATGATGGCCGCCATATATTTAATGAATGTTTCAATTGTTTATAATTGACAAAAAATTGAATTGTAAATGTTTCATTTGATTTTCATTCATTTCAGCATGCTTGTGAAATGTACAGATTTGATTGACCATTTAAAGTGATTTTAATGTCAAACTACCTAAAATTTCATATATCTGTTATCTTACTATAAACACTTAAAATTACACAGGCAGCTAAGAAATAGAAACATTGCCATGTGTATATTTCTCTGTTTCACATAAAATGTATTTAGATTGTTTGAATACAGGCATTTTTCATTTTTATATTATAAGTTTCTACAATTATAATCAAGAGATAAATGTATAACCAACAAAAAGGAAACTTTTCGGGAAAGGATATTTGTACTAAATAGGACAGTTGTATTATGTCAAGGTAATAAATCAATAAAACATTTTTATTCCAAGTTAAAATTTGGTTTGAGATAATTAGGGCACTAATATTTGAACTGTTGATTCAGTTCATAAGACCATTAGGTGGCCCAGGTCAGAATTCACATTAAGGTCTAGTCATAATTTCAAACTTAAATTTTAATTAGAAAACTTAACTCTATTCTCCGGACGAACTAATCCATGATGCAGGGATTGTAACCTGTACTACCAGGAAATGGTCAGCAACAGAGACGGTGAACCAGGCAGAGAGCTCACTCAAGCATAAAGACATTGTTGGAATAACTGCAGTCGGATGTCAAGGTATCGGCATTACCAAGACATTACTGTGGAGGAGGTCAAACCAGAAAGAGAGGTTAGCCATGATCCAGTCAGAGGTCAGGAAAGTAGAAGAACATACAGACAGGCAAGAGTGGTGGAGATGGGATCACAGGAAGCATGGACTACGTGAAACACCACAGACAGGAAGTTAACTTGGGAAGAAATCTGGAAGTATAAACCACTAAGTCTGTCATTAATCATCAAGTCTGTCAATGATCTCCTACCATCACCAGCGAATCTCTGTCGATTGAGACTTAAGCCGACCCTAAATGCAGCCTTTGATAGACCAGGCACACTTGAGCATGTTCTTTCATCCTGTTCTTCATCACTGACACAGGGGAGATATAGATGGAGACATGACTGAGTCCTCAGAGAGTTGGCTGATTGGCTGGACAGTGAAAGAAAGAAAGAAAGAAAGAAAGAAAGATGGAACATGGAAGAAGTAACCCCCAAATTGCCCTTGTCAAGCCAGGTGAACCAACGAAGAGAGCAAACCCACAGCAAGCATTGATCCTGGATGGCACCACCAGATGGAACATGGAAGTTGACCTCGGGAAGAGGCTTGTTTTCCCAGGCATAGTCTAGACCACCTTTAGACAAGATATTGTCCTTTGGTCCAAGATGGGAAAGAAGCTCATCGTCATTGAGCTTACAGTACCGTGGGAGACAAGATATGAGGAGGCCTATGAGAGGAAGAAGGCAATTTAAGTACACTGAGCTTCTAGACCTTTGCAGGCAATGAGGTTGGCGTACTTGGCTGTTTCTGTTGAAGTAGGAGTTAGAGGGTTCTGTTCACAGTCCATCTGCTGACTGATGACAGTTGTTGGAACTATTGGCAGAGAAAAAAGGATGGCTATCCAGAGACTGAGCCAAGCGACTGAACGTGTGTCTAGCTGGTTGTGGCTTAGACGTGAGGAGAAGAGCTAGATGTAATCAACCAACACACAGTGATTTTCAATGTGGGCCCACCCGTCACGAGAGTGTTCATGGATTAAAGGGACAACACTCAATGTCGGCGGACTCCATGCTGATGATGTTGGTTGAGGAGCAGTTTACACTATATATCTACACATATAGTATTTTACTAGATAATATTGAAATTTAGGTTAGTGAATGTTTATTGCTTTGAAAATGATATGAATAATGTTATTTTCTGGGAAAAATATGTTTTAGTTTCTTGAAACCTCAAAATTGAGATTTTTGCATTAAATCAAAAGGTTTGGGTATCATATAAAAATATGTTGTGAAATATCAAGCTGTATCAAAGAGTATTACAAAAGTTATCATATGACTTTTTCAATTTCTGGACACATACTGATACATGTAACACATTGAAAGGGAAAGTTTCTTTAATTTTTAATCTTTTAATCAGCTATGTGAAATTGAAGAAAAAGACTGAATTCTGATTTTGCAATATCAAATATCATTGTTTAAGATAGTCGTTTTGGTATATAATAAACAACTCTAGCTTTGTATTGGTAAAAGCTACTCAGGATACTTTAACTCAACAAAACATGTTATGATTGTTACCGTTTTCAACTGCTGTATGGCTTTGTATCATTTTGGACATTATCTATTTAGATTGCATCTTGCATATATATATATATATATATATATATAATATATTTGAACTAAGAGGTAAGGGCTTTCCTTCATGAGAGGTTACTATGAATAAAGAACTAGAACTTCCAGTATCTGATATCATATCACCATTCTTTCCCTTTAGTTCTGATGAAATAATATCATCTTGTGTGAAGAAAGATAAACATTTTAAACATTTACCGATGATGACAGAAAATGAATTTCCCTATCTATTATAATCTTCATTAGATACTTCAAATCATCTGAGGTCCACTCTCCTATATTTGTGCTGAGATGGATTCAGTGAAATATAATATTTTCTGAGCAAACAGAGTGGACCCTGATCAAACAGCTCCTACCAGGAACTGTCTTATCTGGGTCTCCATTATGAGCCAATGGGTCAAAATGAGTTGATATGAGATAAAAGGGTTAAAAAATCACAAAAAGATTTAGAATTACCCAGTCAGGCCAATCTTTTCAAAGAATGCTTTGATTTAACTTGAACATTAAAATGGTCTACAGAGGAGTTATTATAATATCCCAGAAAACATATACATGTACTTATATTGTCCTACAATTATTCACAAGAAATCATTATTTCATTTACATATTTTGAAAATGAAAATGTCTGTAAAGTTAACAACTGGTACTGATAAATAGAACTAGGTAATAAAATGGTGGAAGTGATTTTCAGAAAATGGCACCTTTGACCTAAAGCTGGTAAGCAAGGTAAATTTGAATTGTTCTACAGTTTTGTATCCTATACCACACAGCTTTACAAATGTATACAATTGGGTAAAGTTCGGGTTCATTTCTGTGATAAAGTTTGCATTATCATCTTCTAATTTTAGCTTCTATTTAAACTTTAAAGTCTTTTTGGACTGAATAAAAAAGAATAGGTATCTCAAGGCAAAGTTTAGTTACTTTAATAGATAATGAAATTGGTTGAAATTCTCAATTTGCTTCATTGTCATAAAACACAACAATTTCATCCCCTCCACCCACCCCCACTCCTCTGAAAAAAAATAACTCAAGCAAATATCATATTGAATAATAATGAATGTCCAATGACCATTGAAACAGCCAGTGAATGGTGACGATTCTGGACAACAGCTGAATGTATAAAATAGGCTGTGTTCAAGCAATGTAAAAATAAGACAATAACAATAACTAAAAATAAAATGATATATATTCAGCTATTTTTCTATTCTTTCAGATAATTATACTCGGATTATGAACTAATTGTATAAAGTAAAAGAGTTAATAACAGAAGTATCAGATTTTGGGGTATTTATGTATTTTGACCATGCATGAGATGACCTTGAACATGACTGTTTATTGGCCATTGAAATCTGTAATTACACATACAGGCTAAAATCATTAAATTCCATTTTATTATTTATCATTTTAGCCTTACCTGTAACATTTATGAACAAAAATTTCAGTGATCAATTGAAACATATATTGAAATATTGCCGCCATCATGGACAGAATCTATTTATGAAACCATACATATAGATGCATAATCTTAATAACATTGTATAAAAAAACTTTTTCAGTTGAAAAGGTATGCATAAAGCAATATTTCTGTGACAAATGTGATCAGTTTCAGCATATAAATGCATAAAAAGAGATATTAGAGAGAAAATAACAAATATTTGGGTATTTCATGTGTTTCGACCTTGGAATGACCTTGAACTTGACTTTGAAAGGTCAATCAAATTTGTAAGTTTTGCATACATGCTAAAATAAAGTAATTTCTTTCAAACACTTAAGATTGACCTTTATATATGGTATTTATCAATGAAACATCCAATGATCATTGATACAGCAATTGAATGGCGGCCATCTTGGATAATGTGTATGTGTAAAAACTACCAAAGTTTATACATAATCTAAACACAGATATCATACAGAACAGTTTTAAATGAAAGAATACACACATAACAATATTTCTATCACTAAAAGTAATCCATTTGAGTATAAAAAATGCATAAAATGAGAAAAAGTAGGAAGGAGATATCAAATTTTGGAGTATTTTTTGTACTTTGACCCTGAAATGACCTTGACCTTGACCTTGAATTTGCTATTGTTTTATATGAATTTGATGTACATTATGGAAGGAGTAATAATCATGCAAATATTTTGAACTACCTCTGTAAATAAATTTGTAACAAACAGATAAAATATTTTCTCTGAACTTGCGATTTATGGCGGCCATCTTGGATTTCCGAGTCCGCACCAGGCGTTGGCAATTTATGCCGGCAGTTTCATATAGTACAGACATTGGCGAACATTTTGGTATATAACATTGCTTGTTCTACTTTTATGGCCACCCCAACCCCCAAAAGTCACTGATTGTCACCCCACTAAATACTTTGTTCAAACGATTGGGCGGTATGTTTTCTAAAATGTTTTAAGATTTGACCTGGTGACGTTATATTTGAGACCACATGACCACATAATGAACACATTAGACAAACATCATGATCAATTTTCATGAAGATTGGGGCAAAACTGTGGACTCTTGTGCTCACGAGCAATCAGTGACGACGAACAACGCATAACAGATAAGGGCCGGTTATCATAATGTGTTCATGTCATTTACTTCTGTAGCTAAAACTTTGTCATTTGTCATTTCTGATCCGATTTTTAAATCCTACATACCGATAGAATGATGATGCTCTAAAATATTTGTTCATATTATTATTAACAAAAATCAATATAAACATGACAAAATTTGTCTAGCAGTTGGGAATAACAGCAGAGAAGCAAGCCAAAATGGTTCTTGTGAATTCTGATTTTCCACGTAACTTTCTTCAATGAAGTCCAATTTTTAAACAAGAGGCCCAAGGGCCATAAACGCTCACCAGTGTAAATCAGCATATTCAAGATGATTTTTTCTATAAGGAAATCAAATGACAAACCAGAGTTTTCAATTATTTTTTCTATTTGTTGCCATGGCAACCAGAGTTCTTCATGGATCAACTTTATTTGAGCAATTTTTGTAGAGGCCCACCCAAGGATCATACATGCCAAGTTTTATCAAATTCTGTCCAGCGGTTTCAGAGGAGATGATTTTCAAAGTTTTCAACTATTTTTTCTATTTGTTGCCATGGCAACCAGAGTTCTTCATGGATCGACTTTATTTGAGCAATTTTTGTAGAGGCCCACCCAAGGATCATACATGCCAAGTTTTATCAAATTCTGTCCAGCGGTTTCAGAGGAGATGATTTTCAAAGTTTTCAATTAGTTTTTCTATTTGTTGCCATGGCAACCAGAGTTCTTCATGGATCGACTTTATTTGAGCAATTTTTGTAGAGGCCCACCCAAGGATCATACATGCCAAGTTTTATCAAATTCTGTCCAGCGGTTTCAGAGGAGATGATTTTCAAAGTTTTCAATTAGTTTTTCTATTTGTTGCCATGGCAACTAGAGTTCTTCATGGATCAACTTTATTTGAGCAATTTTTGTAGAGACCCACCCAAGGATCATACATGCCAAGTTTTATCAAATTCTGTCCAGCGGTTTCAGAGGAGATGATTTTCAAAGTTTTCAATTAGTTTTTCTATTTGTTGCCATGGCAACCAGAGTTCTTCATGGATCAACTTTATTTGAGCAATTTTTGTAGAGGCCGACCCAGGATCATTTTTATCAAATTCTGTCCAGCGGTTTCAGAGGAGATGTCTTTTAAAGCAAATTGTTGACGACGGACGACGGACGAAGGGTGATCCCAATAGCTCACCCTGAGCACTTCGTGCTCTGGTGAGCTAAAAAACAAAAACTAAGTGCCATTTGAACAGGTTTCAAATTGTCTACATTCACAAGCTTTATGTATTAACTTATCTTTAACGGTTGTCGAGATATAGATGCACAACTTGAACGTAACATACATATTCTGTGTAATGTTCATGGAAATCCAGCCAGAAATAATGGGTGTAGACCAGATAAAAACTTTTTGTAGACGGCGTCAAGTTTGATGTAATATGACATCATTGGCATACGAAAATCATTGAAATAAAAAATATAATATCTAGAGTACATGTATATGCCATTAAATTGTCCTGAGACCTTGGTTGCATAAAGAAATTAAGGCGTAGAAATAAGATTATTTTATGACCTTATAGCGTCATACGACGTCAAGTGAAGTTCATCCTCACAGATTATAAAGTAGACTTGGAATCTTATATTCCATCAAAATAAAAGCTTTCTAACGTATCTGGAAGCGATTTTATGCGTATTTGAAATTTGACGTCACTGGTTCGAATCTTAGATCATAGAACCTTTGTCTTTTCGAATATAGAAAAATGGACACTGGGATGCACAACTTGAACGTAACATATATATTCTGTTAAGTTTTAAAGAAAATCGGTCCAGAAATAATGGCTGTAGACCGCATACATTTTTACACAACATCGAGTTTATTGTCATATAATGTCATACGCATATGAACATGATTGAATTTAAAATTTCAGTATCTGAAATATAATCCATTAAATTATCATGGTCCTGGGACTTTAGCAACATATAGAATTTTTTTGTAGAAATAAGAAATTCTTTTGACTTTATGACGTCATGTGACGTCAAATGACGTTCTCCTTCACAGACTACAAAGAAAACTTAAAGACTTATATTCTGTCCAAATATCAGCTTTCTAACGCATCTGGAAACGATTTTATATGATCTTTATTTTGCTGAATTTAAAGGAGCACAGAGCATTGAAATAAATTACAGCAGCATATTATACATTTAAAGTAACAGAAATATAATTTGGAAAAGTATGTGGAACCAACTGCAGAAGCACTAGGAAAACGGTTTTTAAGAATTATTTATTTTTTTATGTAACTTTTTCATATGATGTCCTATTTCAGAAAACTAGGTACCATTAGAAAGGTCTTCCAGTTTCCAACATTTCACTTAATTTATATGTCAACCTAGATGTAACAGCTTATGAGATATAGATGGCTTAACATCAAGGTAACAAGAAACAACAAATATATGTTTATGTCAGTTACTACTTTTCGAACAATAATTTTGTAATTAATGATCCGATCATTATCTGCATACCATTAGAACAGAATTACATCAAGCTATAATAATGTTCTTAAAATTATTTTCAAAAATTAATAGTTTCTTAGAAAAAGGTAATCAAAGGATTGGGATCAACTGAGAAAAGCTTGAAAGAACGGTTTTAATTATTGCTCAATTTTCATGTAACTTCCTTATGTGATGTTCAAAAAGCTAGGTACCATTAAAAAAGTCTTTAGATGATGTTAATCTTCTCAGGTTGTAAAACAGACTTGGAGACTTATGTTGATGCTTTTTTAAACCCTGACGTCACGTGACATCACATGAAAAAAGTCACTGTGTCTTCTGTTAATTTTGCATGCTGCTGGATTATCGATAACCTGTTTTAATTTGAACATCAAAAGAAAGAAAAAAATATAATAATAATGATTATAACTAGACTTCTTTTATTTTGAACAAAAGATAGGGCTTTCTGCACTGTGAACCATATCAAATCTGATCAGATTCAATTACTTATCCTGACATACATCATCTGTGAAGAAATGAAGGAATTTCGTCTAAAATTGACAGCTGTAGAGCGCAAACTAATATTGATAACAGATCAAATCTGTAATCAAATGACGTAATTCAAAACTGCTTCAAAGGGGACTGCGTTGCATTCCCTCTGTAATAATTTCATGACGCTGGCTGTTCAAGAACCCTCTTTAAAATGAACCTCAGTATTTTTCAGAATTTGTGTCCTATAAGAAAGTAAAGAAGGACTAAACCTTTTACATGCAAAGAAATGTATTCAAGGTTCCTTTCCTACCAAAAGTTTATTTGTCATATTTTCATTGAACTTTCTTACTGAATTTAAAGGAGCACAGAGTATTACAATACATTACAGCAGCACATTATACACTTAATGTAGCTGAAATAAAATTTAAAACAATGTCTGGAACCAACTGCAGAAACACAAGGAAAAATGTTTTGTTTCTTTATATTTAAACCTGGCTATATCTGCTTTTGAGAAACAGATTGTTAAGCCTCAAGAAAATGAAAAGAATCAGCAAAATGGTGTTCATGTAAGTTACTACGCGACCAATAATTACTGATCCGGAAAGAATATTTATCATTTTTTAGATATTAACGGCTGAAGAAAAAAGCGATAATTGACATATGACCTTGATTTTTGCGTTTTCCGGAAACGGAAGTTACTTTGTATAATGAGATGCTATATTGCGATTTCAATGAAGATTTTATGCAATTCGTTCAAAAATTAAAGCCTGTAGGGCTTAAAAATCACTTATTTTGAATGCAAAATTGCTTATTACTAAGTGACATCAAATGAAGTTATATGACATCACACATCACATATGAGAAAGTGGTCATTTGGACCCATATGCTGTTCAATTTTCGCGCTTCTACATCATCAGGAGCCTTTGTAACACTAAATTATATATTTGTGACCAAAGTTCGAATCTCTGTTTTGAAATAAAATCCCGAACTTTTGGAAGTTTGAAAATTGAAGACATAGGTGCACATCTATATCCTAACTTACACCTTCTGTGAAAATATCAAGTCAATCCGACCTAAACTTACCGCTGCAGAGCGTAAACAAACTTTTTTAGCTTTTTTCAACCCTGACGTTTTGTGACATAATATGAAAATGTAAATTGTTGAAAGGGCCCAAAGTCACTGTTTCAACTAATAAAATTTCATGCTGCTGGCTCATCAGCAACCTATTTTAATTTGAACATCAAAAGGAAGAAAAAATAGCATAAAAATAATAAGAACAAGAGGGGCAAGATGACCCTTAATTGCTCACCTGTAAAACATTGCCTTCATTGCGTATTAAAGTATTATGAGTTATACTGAATACGTAAACAATGCTAGAACATCCAAATTCCATCCCAAATTTACCTGCCTTTGATGGTCATAGCCCCAATTAATCAAATGACTCCTGGCCCCATGTTCTCGAAAATACTTAGAAAGTACCATTAAGGCTCAAATTTGACTATCATCCTGAAATCCCTTATTTTCAGGAACACATGGCCTGGGGTGGAGCAAATTTTGACACAAAAGCCATAATTTGAACAGACATTGTTGAGGTCCACAAGAAAACATCTTAACTCCTGGCTTTGTGGTTTCCAAGAAGAAGATTGTTTAACTTTTCCCTATGTATGTAAATCTGCCAAAACATCTTAACTCCTGGCTTTGTGGTTTCCAAGAAGAAGATTGTTTAACTTTTATCTGCCTAAAATCAAGTGACCCTGGGCCAGGGCCAATTTTGATCCCAGGGGCATGATTTGAACAAACTTAGTAGAGGTCTTCTAGGCTATGTTACACACTAAAAAAATAAACTCTAGGCCTTGTGGTTTCTGACAAAAAGATTTGTCTAGTTTTTCCTATTGAAGTCTATGTAAAATCAAGAGACCCCTGTGGCGAGGCTAATTTTGACCCCAGGGCCATGATTTGAACAAACTTGATAGAGGTCTACTAGTGTTACACACCAAATATCTAAACTACAGGCTTTGTGATTTCTGAGAAGACAATGTTAAATCATGTAACCCATGCGGTGGGGCAAATTTGACCCCAGGGTCATGATTTTAACTCACTTGGTAGAGGTCCACTGGACAATGCCACATACCAAATATCAAAGCTCCGGGCCTTGTGGTTTTGGATAATAATCTTTTGAGGGTTTTCCTATGTATTTCTATGTACAATCAAGTGACCCCTGGGGTGGGGCCCATTTTGACCCAGGCAAGGGTCATGATTTGAACTCACTTGGTAGAAGTCTACTAGGCCATGTTACACACCAAATATCTAAACTCGAGGCCTTGTGGTTTCAGACAACCCTAAGTCTAGGTAAAATCAGCTGACCCCTGGGACAGGGCCAATTTTGACTCCAGGGCTATGCTTTGAACAAACTTGGTAGAGGTCTATTAGGTTCCACACCAACTATCTAAACTCCAGGCCTTGTGGTTTTTGACAAGAAGTCCAGTGACCCCTGGGGTGGGGTCAATTTTGACTCCAGGGTCATGATTTGAACAAATTTGGTAGTCTACTAGAAAATGCTACACACAAATTAACTTTTAAGATTTCACTTTTAAAATCTATTTTTAGCTCCTGTGACCAGATATGCAATGGATCAGAACTCTTTCAACAATTTTGATAGAGCCTCATAAAAGGAACATCACAGGCATATTTTATCAATTTTGGCCCAGTAGTTTCAGAGGAGATGTCATTTGAAACAATTGTGGACGACTGTCGGACGACGGAAGACATGGATGACAGACAGCCAGCAATCCTAAAAGCTCACATGAGCACTATGTGCTCAGGTGAGCTAAAAAAACATAACAAACCCAATAGGACTTTCTGCTGTGGCAGAAAGCCCTAATAAGAAACAAGAGGTCCATGATGGCCTTGAATTGCTCACCTGAGAAACATTGCCCTCAATGCCAATTATTGTATTACGAGTCATACTGAATACATAATCCTTGAAGAAGTACAGCAAGATCACCTAAATTCATCACAAAAACTGTACCTGCCATCCAAACTTTAAAGGTCATAGCTCTAATAAGTCTATATTAAATAAAGTGACCCATGGTTGAGGTCCACAAGTAAACATCTTAACTTAAGGCTTTGAGAATTCTCAGTAGAAGATCTTTTGAAGGTTCTCCTATACAAATCTATGTAAAATGTTACACCAGGGCCATGAGTTTATCAAAATTGGTAGATGTTTATTAGGCCATATTACATACCAAATATCTAAACTCTAGTCCTTGTGGTTTTTGATCAGAAGATTTTCTAGTGTTTTTCATATACAAGTCTTATTCTTATATAATATTTTGACCCCAGGACCATGACATTAACAAA
>CM037779.1:41701839-41751839 GCA_021229015.1 Solen grandis | reverse complement strand
TTTCGTGTCCGCTCCATATCTCATGAACGCTTGGACACATTTTCTTCAAACTCGGCTAAAATGTTAACCTCATTGAGCTGATGTGCAGAAGGCATGAGGCGGTCACGCTGGCTCAAGGTCAAGGTCATACTTGAAGGTCAAATGTTATTTTTGTGTCCGCTCCATATCTCATGAACGCTTGGACACATTTTCATCAAACTAGGCTAAAATGTTAACCTCATTGAGCTGATGTGCAGAAGGCATGAGGCGGTCACGCTGGCTCAAGGTCAAGGTCATACTTGCAGGTCAAATGTTATTTTCGTGTCCGCTCCATATTACATGAACGCTTGGACACATTTTCTTTAAACTCGGATAAAATGTTAACCTCATTGAGCTGATGTGCAGAAGGCATGAGGCGGTCATGCTGGCTCAAGGTCAAGGTCATACTTGAAGGTCAAATGTTTAAGCCTCCACTTTTTCATGTCATCTCGATATCTGGTGATTTATTGTACTCGGTAAATAATAGTATGTCATGTTCACAATCATACAAATTATGTCATGATATATAAAGTTTTTAATTGAGTTACACATGTATTTTGTGGTTACCTAACACATCCTATACTTCATTGATGTTTACTTTTTGTACTGTTTCCCATGTAAAACTTGTCAGTAATAATAATGTTAATATATGTGCCTCCGAATTTTGAGATTCATACATAACTCCGGAAAGTTAAATTGTCTTAAACTGATCTTCTATGTCTGCTACAACCATGCCAGTTTAAGGTGAACATAATCCTATGACCAAACAAATTCTAATATTTGGCTAGCGGCGGGGGATATAGCTGTCCTTTGGACTGCCTTTTTCCCTAGTGAGAGTTTTTATGTAAGAAATCTTTTTAACGTTTCAAAATTTAAAAAATATATTGTTTCTGTTATTGCCACTGAGACTACTGTATATATCACAATATTGACTTTTTTTTTAATTTTGCATAATTTTTGTGTAATTGGTGTTAAGTTTTGGCAGTGTTTATCACCAATCTTTCTGAATGTCATTGCAAAAAACTTAATTCATATAGACCCATTTTGATGCATAGCAAACAGAGCAGACCCAGATCAGACAGATCCTAAAGGAGCTGCCTGAATTAAGGGTCTCCTCTGTTTGCTCCTACAATTAATATTGTAGATCTATTTCTACATAGTCATCTGTTTCAAGAAAAATACATTATTTCATAGACCATAGATCAGTAAGTATTCATGAAGTCATAAATCTGTACATGAATATTCATGAGATAAGGAAATACTTATATCAATGTACCTGTTGGGTTCTCACATGGGATGCTGCCTGTTGGTCTGGATATATGTGTATACATTTCAAATGCAACACTTTGATGGACTCTGAAGTGAATTCTACTATACTTACGAAACTTATTCATGGCATGAATTATAAAAAGCTTTAAGCTTTTGATTCTATCCTATTCTGTATTATGCATATATGCATATATATAATGTATGTCAATTGTATTGTTATAATATATGATTAATGAATATTTCTAAAGGTTCACACATGCATGGTAACCCCACACCAAATAGTTAAGTCATAAATGGGGAGAAAAAAAGAGGGAAGATACATGTAAAGATGAATACTAGTAATGAAGATGACATGATAGAGATGTAATAACTACGTAAATAACATGGAATAATGTCCATGTTACACAAACAAATTCAGCAATTTTGATGAGGAAAACTACATGTATGAGAAAATTACTGTTCAAAAGAAACACAGAAACAACTTGAGCAAAATTGATGACGAAAACTATGAGAAAAATACTGTTAAGAGAAATGCATAAACATCTGCAACAATATTGATGAGGAAAACTATGAAAAAATACCGTTATAAAGAAATGCTTAACCCTTTCCCTCATATATACCCATTTTGACGCCCTCATTAGGTATCACATAAAGCCTGATCTGCAGAAAACCACAGTTAAACCTTACCAAATTTAATTACAAAATCCTCATTTCCAGACCACTGAGGAGCAGCGAACAGCATAAAACCTGATCAGCCTGCGAGTTACTCGCAGGCTGATCTGGTTTTATGCTGTTCGCATAGGTCTTTTCATGGTTTCCTCTATGAGGGAAAGGGTTAAACAGCTTCAGCAATATTCATGAGGAAAACTATGAAAATATACTGTTAGCAATATTCATGAGGAAATCTATTAAAAATACTATTTGCAATATGCCTGAGGAAAACTATGAACAAAAAATACTGTTAAAAAGAAACAGAGCAAACACTTGTTTTTTTGCAGGTGCTGGAAGAGGTATGCCAAAAGCAGAAATTTCTCCCAGCCGAGGATTATAAACTTGTGTAAGAAAATACTCTAGATACGGCAGCACGAAATATCCAAATACTCCCAAATACTCCCAAATACACCCAAATACTCTGTTTCTATATCACAATACACTTAAAGAAATATGTATGATGGTGATTTAGTCGTATATATGCAATATTTAAAAAAAAATATAACCAAAGGGTGATTTTATTGCTCAAAATTCATGTCGATCTATACTTCGAGTCTATGTATGGTGTATACACCAATGGACCCTGACCCAAATATACCCAAATACTCTATTTCTATACCACAATACACATGAAGGATTGTTGTTAATTGTAGTTGGATTGATATCATGCAATATCTGTACAAAATTACAACCAAAATATGACTTAATTGCTTAATTAATCAGTTGAACATAAGTCTACCGACCACCTAACACCGGTCTGTTTATTTTGCGGATACCCAATCCAACTCCAGGTATAAAGTCATATTTTGGTTGTAATTTGTACAGATATTGCATGATATCAATCCAACTACAATTAACAACAATCTTTCATGTGTATTGTGGTATAGAAATAGAGTATTTGGGTATATTTGGGTCAGGGTCCATTGATGTATACACCATACATAGACTCGAAGTCGGAGTATAGATCGACATGAATTTTGAGCAATAAAATCACCCTTTGGTTATATTTTTTTTTAAATATTGTAATATACGACTAAATCACCATCATACATATTTCTTTTAGTGTATTGTGATATAGAAACAGAGTATTTGGGTATATTTGGGTGTATTTGGGTATATTTGGGAGTATTTGGGTATTTCGTGCTGCCCCTCTAGATATAACATTGTTTTTAATTGCAATTATATTTATTGTGTAAATATACATAATTACGTACTTTTTTTTATAAAAAAATAAATTTCACATTAATTCAGTAAAATCAGATTGACTGTATAGCATTTTAAAACACATTTTTTTCTGTACGTGAAACAAGCCAGTTGTGTTATTGTTTATGTTTTCTTGTTTGATGTTAAAATAAGAGGGAAATGATGATGATATTTTTGCTATTTTGCCAAGTCTAATACATTGTATTTTCAAAATTGATATTATCCCTTTGCCTCATATAGACATATTTTGATGCAGTGGCAAACAGAGCAGACCCAGATCAGACAGCTCAGGAAGGAGCTGTCTGATCAGGATCTCCTATATGTTTGTTCATATGATATTTTAGCTTAATTGCATGGCAAAGAAGATTACATTGTTCTGAATATTTAAATTTCTGTAATTTAATAATATTCTTAAGATGAAGTGTTGATGATGACGATTAGTGACGATGACTTATGTAAGCACAAGTATTAACATTTTTTCAGTCATGGTGTGGGGCGCACCTCCCTTGATCTAACTCTGTCAGTGAGATTTGCAAATCTGCCAAACAATGCAAAGCTAGAACTTGCAAAACTTGATAAGGCTAGAGCAGAGAGTGAAGTCTTGATTGCCCTCCAGCTGGAGTCTGGGGAGAGACTTCAGCATGGTTTTGCACCAAGTACTACACTGTGGGATGTGCTGCAACACTGGGAGAACATACCGGACAGCCCTCACAAGGGTAAGCTGACCAGCCTAGACAGTAGCCAGTCCCCACCCCTGCACCCGGTTGTCGTGTACATGAGGGAGGAAGTCACCGGTGAAATGGCTCTGAAGGAGAAAACATTGCGCAGCCTTGGTCTTACTGGTGGAAAAGCAGCTCTAAGGTACACATAGAGTAACCCTAACTGTTTAGGTTCTGAAGTTTAAAAACATATTTTACAAGAATTTAACAAAGCTATAATCATATGTTAAAATTTTATTGACACTTGCAGCAGCAAGCTCTGACGCAGTGGATTGGCTGCCCATCAATCAATGCCCCACTGAGATGCCATCTGACCATGGTGTGTACCTCATGCCAAATAACAAAAGTCATGATATTGTTTACTTGTGATATTGCTGAAATGGAGCTACATATTTTCAACACGCCGTGGCAGATATCTGTGTGAGATCTCCTGTATTGGAGATTGTTGTAGCAGCATTCACCTTGTTTTTGGTATAAGGACCCATAGAAAACCTATATGTCCAAATAGGCAACACCTTTCACAAACACCGCAGACTGATCTAGATCTGTACCTTATCTTCATTATTGAAATCAGCGCATGTGCTATCCAGTCAAATTGGAGTTATCAGACCTATGTCATCAATATAAAGCAAGGTCACATATGAATTATTGTCTCAGTCTGGGTTTTATACTGTCTGCAACTGTGGATTATCATAGAACCACTGCATTATTATGACAAGCCCTTCATTATTAGGACCACTTCACCATTAAGACCAGTACAATGTATATTCAGAACCTTTTTTATTTAACTCTGTTCATGCAATTTTGATTTTAGCATTTGTTCTTAAATACTTAAAGCGTAAGAATATAATGAAGTAGAAAGAAATTATTTTTACAGGTTATTTCATCGACCACTTGATGATGAAACATTAGCCAAAGTAGCAGAAAGTATTGAAAAGGAGAGACTGCGAAAGGCTAAACTAGAGAAGTTATCATCCAAAAGTGTACCTGCAGCTGGATCAGACAGTCCCCCATCAACAGATGGTCGACCATCTAGTGCTGAAACCTCAGTGCATAATATCTCCACAGGCAGTGCTCAAACACAGAATCTCTCAGCAGAGGGGGGGAGAGATAATGAGGGATCAGGTCGACCATCAAAGGTTGGAAAAATGGAGGTTACTCAAGAACCCACTGAATCAGAGCCTATGGAGGTTGAAGCCTCTGGGTCAACTCTTGTTGCCATGGATACAGAGGATGCCAAGGATTCAAAACCTGCAGGTAGAAGTGGAATTTTGTTTATGAATACATACATGATAGTATTATATCAATAATGTATTTCCAGAAATACAAATAGTATTTAATGCTGTTACCTCCCAGCAAAAAAAAAAAAAAGCTGGTGGTAACTTGAGGGTGTTACATGAAAGTTTGTCTACAAATGTTTATACATCATGATCACATATCAGCAAAAGAAAATGGTACACACATTCCACATTTATTGATAACCATAAATTGGTTTTAAAAAATAGACAAACTACTTAATCCTTATGTATATTAGAAAATTTCTGTTTACCTGCAGCAATTTCTGGGTTAAACCTTAATGTTGTGTTGAAAATAATTGTCATTTTTGAAGCCAAGTGTCAGCATCATCTGAAACGTGTCAGTCCAAAAGCTATTGCTTACTCATATCCTTCTTTTGTTCAACCAAATATTGCTGGAAAGTTTGTCATTCCAAAGGAATTTTTGTCCTTCATGACTGATGGAATGACACATTTCAAGAGTACTGTCAGTGTTACTGGCAATTAAAGGTCACTGTTACCATAAAGCAAGAAAAGAATGTGATGACAATATGAGAATTTGTAGTGTGAATTTTTTATATTATACTATAGGAAATTATGTATTCTATAATCCTAAAGTTAAGTACATTTATATAACGTACAGTTTACCGCGTTATGATGTTATGATGTTACGTATATGACGTAACTTTCGCTTGTTGTTATTGTTTTTATTTACGTTATCCGAAACGTTGATAAATGATAAATTTTATTTGTGTTTTTGTTGGATTTATCAAAAAATGTGAATTACAACATAGCAATGTTGGGATATTTCTTATTATTAGTTTTAGCTCTAGTTCAAAGCATTATATTGCAAACAGTGTTCAAAGTTAGGATTTTGTTCAAACAAGACTTGTGTCAGTATAATTCTATATTATTTATTAGAATAAACAGCAAGCCTATATTCATAGGGCATGGTCCAGTAGTAATGTACCAGACTGAGGATCCAAAGGTTGTAGGTTCGAACCCTTTTGGGGGCAAGGATTTTTTATTTCCTTTCCAGGTGCAAAGCTCTTGTCGAACCCAGGAACCGTCAAAAGGGATTAAGTTGTATAAACTTGTTTCCCAATTATTGTTAAATAAAAAAAGTCCAAATTTATCAAATTACAACCAGTATCTAGCTTGCAGTTTTGTGCTTCTTTCTGTCAGTGCACATGTGTGTTGCAATATACAGTTTGTAACCACAGGACCCCAGAGTTATGGCCAGTCACAGAGAGAAGCTGCTCAGAGTTTGAAAGACCTCAATGTACCAGGTCTACAGATCTTTACACCCGATGATTTCCACCAGATGACACCCCAGGAACAGCAGGTTTGTTGACATTGTGAAAACATAAAATACATTGTAGCACTGCACTGAAGATTGGGCTATATAGGGATCACACTCGCCCTGTCCCGTCCCGTATTACCCTTATTATGATACATACATACAATGCAGCTTCATTATTGTTGGGATCAGATTCTAGATACCATATTATATCATGCTACATTATGATTATATAAATACAGTTGGATCTTGATTATCCAAATATGCGTTATCCGAAGCCTACCCTTTATCTGAACCTAACCATTGGTCCCGATTTTTTCCTTAAATAAGTTCATATGAAATGCAACCCTTTGTTTGGTTTATTCGAACATAACCCTTTATCACAAGTAAAGTTGAGCCCCTAGCATATAGTTTAATCACCTGTTTACACCTCCTATCTGAATCTGTCTAACATATGCTGATCGGCTATTTTGTTTTTACACCTTGCCATCAAAATGTGAAGAGGAGATCACTATAATGTCTCAGCACATTGAATATAATTTTGATTGGTAATCAATTAAAGGACCCTATAAATTGATTATAAGGGATTTACAATAAAACTAATGGAAGAATGGGCTTATTAAAGAAATTAAGGAGGAGTTGGTATTCACTGTGTTTAACCAATAAAGCAAACTTAAGGAGGATGTGGACTGATTTTATCACAGTCATCTCTCTTCGAGAATTATTTCCACAGCTAAAGCAGGGGATATCGAAGTTGAGCAATAGACCAAGCAATGGGTGAATATCCAGATAACCTTCAATATTCTTTTCATTATATGTCTGTTTCACTTGGAATGAAATCACAGTGATCAATGTAGAGAAACAGGAAACAAAATGGCTGACACACTTAATAAAACAATACAAGCATATTTGTTAAAAATCTATTTCATAATTTATGAACATGAATTACGATTTACAGTTATAATCAGTATTCGTTATAATTAAAACACAACATAACACTAAATACAAACATTAAAGTGTAGCATTTGACCATTTTGGTTTATTCAAAAAGATGCTTTAATTATTCGAAGTGAAACGTCAGTCCCAGCGACTTCGGATATATGAGATCAGACTGTATACCCATTCAGTCAAACAAATCACAAAATGTAAATTTGGGGTCCATTGTTAAGTTATATTATGTCAATTTTTATGTAAAAATTGAAGGTATTATAATGGTTGTACAATGTATATAGTCACATACAAGTGACATAGTTACATCTGTTCATATTGTGAGAGCATCAGGTTTGATATAAAAGCTGGATATTTTAGTTTTGACCAGGCCAGTGGTCAATACTGTCCATCCCTGGTGAGGACATGGTGGGCACCCTTTAAGTCTTCTTGGGGTGGGGATGTGGGGTTTATCTGTTTACTTAGCTACCTCACATTAATGACTAGATGTATGCTTCTGTCCTGGTCATTGACTGTAATTAATGTAAATTGTGATAATTTTTCTATAATTTACATGTAATGAGTGAAGGTTAAGCTTTTGTAATTATAATCTTAGACAATGCTCCTTATCTTTACAGCTATATATAGTTTTTAATGATTAATATCTGGTAGTCTGTATCATCATACTATTTTAAAAACTTACTTTTTTATATATTTATTTATGGCACATCTCTATTGATTGAATTGTTCAAATATTAATTACTCAAGAATCAGATTGGATAACAAATCAATGCAACTTGATCAACATTAAATTTAAAGAAAATAGGGGGTAAAACACAGTTTTAATTAAAAAAAAAAAAATGTGATTTTTATATTTTATCCATTCTCCCACAAAACAGATAGCCAGTCGACTTGCTGCCTCCATCATGCCCAGAATCAGTCAGCAAGTGGTCGGGGCCACTGGCCAGGGGTCATCCACTGCTTCAGCTCCTGACAGCCAGCCTAACTTTTCAAACTTTAAGGTAGGTGCCGGACATTAACTTGGACTCTTTTATTCTACACTTTGGCATTTTTATTGTGTCACCTGCTGTAAGCAAAGATGGCACATAGGGATCACTTCTCTGCCATCTGTCGGTCTGTCTCTCTGTTTGTCACAGTTTTTTAGTCATGTTTCTTTTAGCAGGTGACTCATTATTTTACAAGGAACACTTTTTGTACAGAGTGAGGTGAGGTTTACAGGAATCACACACTGTGTGTAGCTCATATTTATTGACTTTTCTAGTGAATAAAAATACTTGGCTTCTTTCCTGTTTAAAATGTGGGACCATAGTATACATGTATTGTCTGGTCATTTGAAAAGACAACAGTTGAAGGCATGGGGAGCATCAAATTAACATGATTACCCAGTTATCATGTGGGCTGTTACTTGATATAATGCCAATTTTTAAGTTTTGATTTTTTTCTTCCTTATTTCAGTTCCCAGAGGAAACCAAGGGACAAAACCTTCAACAACATGATAACAGGTAAGAAATCAGGATTTACTCCCCTTCTTCAACAAAAGTTAACAAACTCTTTCTGTTCAAGACAATTAGTTCCAACTCACTGCACAGTACATATAATAATATAATCATAAATTAGTGTTTCAAAATGCCTCTAGATTCAGACATGAAACCAATATATCTATTGATATTCAGGTTCAGAAAAAATACAAAGATTATATTTGCGTGTATGTACATTGTATTTGTATTTTTTTGTGTCAGGTGTATTTAATCCCCCGCCGCGAAGAGGGAGGGGGGTTATAGGAATGCCCTTCGTCCGTCCGTCCATCAGTCCGTCCGTCCGTCCGTCCGTCAGTCCATCAGTGTGTCCGAAACATTTTCGTGTCCGCTCCATATCTCATGAACGCTTGGACACATTTTCTTCAAACTCGGCTAAAATGTTAACCTCATTGAGCTGATGTGCAGAAGGCATGAGGCGGTCACGCTGGCTCAAGGTCAAGGTCAAACTTGAAGGTCAAATGTTATTTTCGTGTCCGCTCCATATCTCATGAACGCTTGGACACATTTTCTTCAAACTCGGCTAAAATGTTAACCTCATTGAGCTGATGTGCAGAAGGCATGAGGCGGTCACGCTGGCTCAAGGTCAAGGTCATACTTGAAGGTCAAATGTTATTTTCGTGTCCGCTCCATATCTCATGAACGCTTGGACACATTTTCTTCAAACTCGGCTAAAATGTTAACCTCATTGAGCTGATGTGCAGAAGGCATGAGGCGGTCACGCTGGCTCAAGGTCAAGGTCATCCCGTGCCAAATTTAAGTGAAGCATTTAGAAAAACACAGCTTTTGCGAAGAAATGCTTCGCAAAAGATGTATATTTTTTTTTAATGCTGCGTTAAAAAATTCAAAGCTGCACTTTTTATAAAAAGCTACACAAAATCTGCGCTTTTTATTTCAAGTGTTGCAAAAGCTGTGTTTTTTTTCTTTTCCTGCACAAAAGCTGCATTTTTGCTTGACAGTGTTCGTTTTTTTTTTCAAAAGCTTCATCTTTTTATTGAAAGCCTCGTTTTTTTGTCTTGAGAGCTGCATTTTTTTATGCTCACTATTTCAGTTTTCAATAAAGCTGCGTCTTTTAAATAAAGGTTCGTAAAAGCTTTGTCTTTTAAGTATCTAGATAAGTAATCAATAGCAAACTAAAGACGAAGCTTTACATGTAAAAGACGAAGCTATTCAATTAGAAAAACGTAACTAATCTTATCTTCAAAAACAAACCCCCCCCAAAAAAAACATCTTTCCTTATAACTATTTATTTTTACAATTTGTTGAAATGGAAATTAAAATATTAATTCCCATTATTAAAAAAAATTTTTTTTAGAGCTGCTACAAATCATTATTTTTCTTAATGAGTTTTTAGACTTATACTTGGTATGATAACAATATTTGTTTGTTTATTGTGTTTAATGTCCAAAAGTATATCAATCATTTAGGGACTATGTCTACTTGAGACAGATATTGGCCACCCGGACCATACCCAGTCAGTTTATACTGACACCATGCCAAGCAGTCCTGGAACTTGCCCCAAGGGCCCATCAGCCATACATCACAAGGACAAAATTCCATTGAACTGATAAGCCCTGCACCTGGTCCTTCCTCAAAGGTTGGGTGACACAGCAGGGATCCAGCAGCATCAACCATAAATCACAATTTTTACTGATCAGCATGAGGTCATTCTTACAGTAATTATTTCCTTTCTTTTGTCCTCTTTTAAAATTTAACAAAAAAAATTATCACCATAATCTAGAAAAATGTTCAATTATTATTTATTAATCTTTTATACATCAAAACTCTATTTCATATACAATATATTTTTTTTTTGGTATAGTTTGAGTTAATTTTCTTTACATTGGTCTTACACAAAACTTTCTTTCATTTCCACATCACAGATGTTTCTTCTTAAAAAGGTATGTTATCCCAATAGGATAATATAAAACTAAATATTCTTTTCTTTGATCTTATACAATACTACTTCACTTTTTTCCATTCATAAATTAACATATCTATAACCAAATCTATCCAAAAATAATGAGTAAATTCTTGTATTCCATTCATTTCTTTCCATTCAGGCAATCTCATTTAAAGCATTCATTTTTCCATTCTGGCCATCTCATTTAAAGTATTCATGTTTCTTCTTCCTCAACATTACGATTTCATTTTTTTTTTTTTAGGATTTATTACTTTTGTTCCTTTCATTATCTCACACACAACCCAATATAAATATAGTACTGCACCCAAACAAGATGAGTAACCACTGGTTACCAAAGATAAAGAGGAGTAACCTTTTTTTTTTTTTTTAATTAACTATTTAAAGACCCACAGCCATGTAGCCAAAGGCGGCTAGGCATTATGCAAGGTCTTTTAATTTTGAATTTCAAATGAATTGATTTTGAAAAATATTTACTTTAATAAATAATAATAACTGCCAAAACAATCCCAAAATTAGTGATAAGGTCTTGGAAATGTTCTAATTTGAATTTTGATAGCTTTTAAAGCTAGCAAGGATAATTTCCTTGAAAAATATAGCCAAAAATGGAGAACGGAGATATCCGGGTGTACATTTATATTGTGTCCCCGTTGGACTATTTGTCCAACAGGGCTCATATTGGGTAATTTGATTTGACTTTATTATGTGGACCAGAGGGACCTCCAACAGCTAGAGAGAGCTGTTTTTGGGGTAGGTTTATATTATAGATAGTGGATAGTATTCAATAAAGAGAGAGTGAGTACGGACTTAATCGGGACTATGTACACCCTTCTATCTCTAAATCTGGTTGCCAGAGAAGCAAAAAGAAAGACATAAGAAAAAAAAAAGAAGGGAATTTCCCGTTTTGAATTTGGATAGCTAAAATGCGCTAGCAAGGATAATTATCCTTGGTTAAATAATGTGCCAAAGTGCCTAAAGATAAGTTCTAATTTAGAACTTGCATATCGGCATTTTATTTTATTTATAGAAAAAAGTATTTTCTTTATTTATATATTATTATTTTTTGAATATTTTAAAAGTTGCCGATATTGATTCCTGGCTGTGGAGTCGCGGTGGTCTTATTGCTTGCTGAGCTTATTGTTCGCTACTATTGCTTGCTAGGTTGTATTCAGTTTTTCTGTCACAACTTTATGAAGTTGAAAAAAGTTATACCGGATGTTTATTTTCTGAACTTCCGGTACAGTTTTGATTGAAAGGAAATTTTCTGATTATTTTGTTTTCTTATCTGGTTTGAATTATATACAATATATAAATCCAATTTTGTCGAAAACTCAACGAATAAAATTTTTTTTACAAAATAAAAATCCCAATATAAAAAAAATCACTCATCGTGCATTTATTTTGCCCAATAAGCAACCAGCCGGAGATAGCCGAATTCAGCGAATGCCAAGTGCTTATTTGATTGGTCAATCAATTCAAGCGCGTAATTATAAACAACAAACATGGCAGACACTTGTCAAAATACTACATCATATCTACGTCTAACGGACATTTTGAGAGACAAACTATGATCGCTATCGTGTACTGGGAAGACTGTACCTTACAGTCATTTCCCTCACATCCATCGTGCAGCCACGAAAGGATTTCTCACAGTATGCCGTCGGCGAGAAGATCCGTGCCATGTACCAGCGTAAAGAATATATGGGGCCATCATATACGAACTTGGAGGTTAGAATTTTATCTTAGAATTTCAGCTCAGAAATGTTTCATATCGCTAATTCAATCACCTCATACTTTTTTGTAATATATCATAGAAACTTTAAGGGCACTGCAGCTGGCTATTTTCTACATTTAGATATATTTCTATATCCTGTAACTTCCATTAGCGACAACAACAAAAATCAGAATGATTAAGCCGTTTTAATCTTCAGATCTTTTTTATCGTATTGCAAATCATATCGGTAGCCAACATTGTTGTTTTGTTTTTGTGTGAGAAAAGACTGTCCCCTAGCCAAAAACTGACCATTTTCCAAAAAAAAATATCCAGACCCAGTATGTGATCTGACATATTTTCCAGGAAATAATTAACGAAATTTTTATTTAACACTAGTTTTAAGAAATATTAAAAAAAAAAAATGGTTTCTGTCTTTTATGTCATGTAATTTCATTAATGCCAAGTTGATCATTTATGTTTTTATTGTTTTGATCAATGTTTATGTTATGTTTTTCAATTTAAACCTTTAAATATCATGTTACCACTATTATAGATAGGGTCATTATGTATTTTAGTATAAATTTTAAAATTCAAAAGTGACTTACATTTCCCCATCATAGCACTGTAAAAACTTTCTGGCTGCCATTTTGCATGGCATTAATTGGCTATAATTAATGCAATTCAAAATCTGAGAAAACTTGCTGTTATCTATATATTTCAGTCATCTTGAATAATGAAATCAATTTCTAATTTAATTTCTTCATTTTAATTATAAAAATATTTCATTTTAAGTTTTAAAATAATATATATTAGAAAAAATAGACACATTGTTTTAAGATAATTCCTTTTATTTTTCTGTAGTTTTACTTAAGGAAAAGAAAAAAATCTTCTCCTTAAATTTTAAGACCATTAAATAGAGTATACATTTGAATTAAGGAGCATAAAAAAGGCATCTATGAAATTTCTGCTTCTCTGTTAATCATTTTCAATCCCAGAAAATCATTAATTGCCTCAAAGTAAGGATATTAATTATGCATATACTTATAAAAACTTTTTATTTTCAGATTTCTAAGAATTTTTGTGTGTGTGTTTTTCAGCGACACGGACTGGTTTGACGAGCAAACTTGAGAGGATCTTTGTCATCAACACAGACAGTAAGATAGCCTAATCTTTACCCATATCCCCTCTCTCATTTTAGTCAACCCTCCCCCACCCAACCTTTTATTTGTTTTTTCTTGGGGGAGGAGGGGGGGGGGGGGCTAATATATATATTTTTTCTTCTGTGAGCTAAGATGAAACTTTTCTACCATAACCCTATGGCCTGGGGGGGGGGTCTCTTGAGTTAAGGGCCTGATCCCCAGGGGTAATAAAACCAATAATTACCAATTAATTATCAAAGCACAACACGACAGGAAATGATTCCATACTATTACATAACATATCCCACCCATCCATCCAATCAATGCAGGGAGTGATTGCATAATCTTACTCATATGTCACCTAGACATGCTGCATCCACAGTGTGCTAATTATACTACCCCCTTAATTAATAGAGTGAGAATCACTGAAGCCTGACAAAACTTAAGCTGATCTCTAAAAGGAATTATACTGAAAATTTGTAACTGTGTACCATAAATGATACAAAACCCCTCCCAATAACTGATTTTGTCATTTTATTTTTGAGAGCAAAAAAAAGTGTGTGGGGGAAAGAATATTATTTGAAATACATAATGAATTACTACTAGTAAGTAGATACACTGTATTACTTTTAAGATGTTTAAATCTTTACATTCAACCTTTTTCTACTTTATTCAAAATGAATACACAGAGATTGTACTGGTAAAGGCCTGTGGTAAATATTGTTAAAAAGTAGGGGGAAAAAAGGGAAAAAACATTTAATGAGATAATTATTTCATGAATAATAGGAATTATTTTTAGTTGGGTTAATTTTGAGGATTCTTTCCAATTATGATTTGACTTAACACAGTGTAGCAGAAAAACAGCAAAATTAACTCTTTAACCTGGCCTGTATTTCTCACATAGAAACATATAATCTCAATACCTGCAGGTGGTGATTGTTAAAGGAAAAAATAATCTAGTTACATTTATTATGTTTTTTAGGAGCAGATGGCTAGTGCTGTTGGAGCGAGATGAGGCAGCCAAAGGTGTTGGCAATTGTGATGAAGGCCACCTTCTCTCACACGGAGTTGTTGGAGTGCTCGTTGAAAGATCTCCATACAAACAAGAAGTCAGGACCCCGACCTGGCCTTCCTGTAGGGGGGAGACAACGTGTGACCGACTTCTTGTGCAGAAAATTCAAGGAGTCTCCACAAACAATGGAGACCAAGATGAGGTCTTCCTTAGAAGATACCAGGAAATGTATAGCAGTCAGTAGTCAGTTTGAAAAAAAAAATCTAAATAAGAATTAGCAGACTATTCCTATTTTAATTTTTCAAAGTCTTGATTTTGGGTGTTTTTTTTATTTTTCATTTTAAATAAATTTTATGTGTTTCAAAAAAGCTTTCTTAAATTAGATCACTTCCTATTTTTAATACATTTAATTCATATTTTCCTACCTGTAAAATTTAAAAAAAAATCTAATATTATTAGTCAAAATATACAAGATATATAGTGTAAATGTATTAAGATGTGTATTATATATTTTAATTTTTAATTTTTAGCTCGACTATTCGTAGAATATGAGAGCTATTGTAGTCACCCTGGTGTCGGCGTTGGCGTTGCAGCTTTTGGTTAAAGTTTTGCGTGCAAGTTACTATCAACCTTATATCTCAATAACCATTTATGGTATTAACTTGAAAGTTTATAAATATGTTCAGGGGCATCAGACAACCAAGGTAGATAACTCTTGATGGAATATATTACAAATTATGGCCCCTTTTTAACTTAGAAATTTTGGTTAAAGTTTTGCATGCAAGATACTCTCATGCTTATATCTCAGTATCAAGCATGCGATTGATTTGAAACATCTTTAATATGTTTAGGGGTATCATACTTTCATGGTAGATAACTCTTGATAGAATTTGTTACAAATTATTGCCCCTTTTTAACTTAGAAATTTTGGTTAAAGTTTTGCATGCAAGGTACTTTCATGCTAATATCTCAGTATCCAGGTATGGGATTGATTTGAGACATCTTTAATACATTTAGGGGTATCATACTTTCATGGTAGATAACTCTTAATGGAATATGTTACAAATTATTGCCCTTTTTAACTTAGAAATTTGTTAAAGTTTTGCATGCAAGTACTTTCATGCTTATATCTCAGTATCAGGTATGGGATTAATTTGAAATATCTTTAATATGTTTGGAGTATCATACTATCAAGGTTGATAACTTTTGATGGAATATATTACAAGTTATGGCCCCTTTTTTAACTTAGAAATTTTGGTTAAAGTTTTGCATGCAAGGTACTTTCATCTCAGAGTCCAGGCATGGAATTGATTTGAAATATCTTTAATATGTTTAGGGGTATCATACTATAAAGGAAGATAACACTTGATGAAATAAATTATAAATTATGACCCCTTTTAACTTAGAATTATGGTTAAATTTTTGCATTCAAGCTACTACCCAGCTTATATCTCAGAAATTGCTTGTGGAATTGACTAGAAAGTTAAGGTGTGTCTTCAAGGGCATCAGAAAACAGGAGGATAACTTTTGGACTGATGCAAATTATGGCCCTTTTTTAACATGGATTTTTGGTTTAAGTTTTGCATGCACAGTGTTATTGTGCTTATGTCTCAGTAACTAGGCATGGGATTGATTTTAGACATCATAAATATATTATGGGGTATCAGACTATCAAGGTATATCATTTTTTACTATTACTATGAAGGGCAAGAATTTAAATAGATTTCATTTGATTTACCAACAAGCATTTTGAAAAGTCGAGCGTGCTGTCCTCTGACAGCTCTTGTTTTAATTTTATTATGTGCTTTGTTTTCATTTCATAATTATTTTCTCAATATATTTATTTCATAATTTATTTTCTCAATATATTTGCAAAATATGAGGAAAATCTCTAGGTTTAAACTTTTGTGGGTAAAGTGTAAATGTATTAAGTAATGTATATTGTTCTATAATTTAAATGCTCTTAAATTTTTTTTAGAGCTTTTATTTCATTTTGAAAAGGGTTTTCATAAATAAGAATGGTCTAGTTTCTTCTCCTTTCTATTTCACACTTTTATTTATTTCTTGTCACATAAGTCTTGTTGTTTAAAATGTATGATGTAAAGAAATGTCACACTTGTCAGTGCTGTATTATATGTGTAAGTTGTTTATGTTACGTTTGTATCTATAAATGCTCTCTCTCTCATATATAATGATTTCATGTTCACAAAATTTTATTTTAAATTCATGTGCTCTACCAATAAGAGTTTCATACATTATTATGTGCTTCAACTATAAATATTGTTATTAAAATGTATATATGTTATTCTTGTTCTATTCTAATAAATATAAATTTAACACTTTTTGCTCAGATTATTAATTGCTTCATTTAAAAAAAAAAGCCGTATTTAAAAAGCTGTGCTATTTTAGCCATGAAGATTAGGTTCCTTTTCTCAAAAAAAGGTGCCTTTTCAAATTTTACCCAATTAAAACAGAGGCAGCAAGTTTGGCAACGATGAAAAACACATCTTTTGCAAAGGTTTCCACTAAACATAGCTTTTGTGAAGGTCTATGCAAAAGGTGCACTTTTTTATGCATACACAAAAGAAGTTGGATGAAACGAAGCTTTTACGAATGTAAAAAGGAAAAAACGCAGCTTTGGCAAAGGTCTTTACTAAACACAGCTTTTGTGAAGGTCTTTGCAAAAGCTGCGTTATTTGGGCCAATACCAACGAGGCTTTGCAAAACGCAGCTTTTGTGAAGCCCATCACAAATGCTGTGCTTTTTTCATTTTTCAAAGAAGCTTCACAAAAGCTGCGTTTCTTATGGGCCATTACCGCAGGCTTTTAGCTTAACATTTAGTATAGCTAAAAGCGCACAATAAGTACAGCTTTTGTGATTCTTTTTTGGCACGGGATACTTGAAGGTCAAATGTTATTTTCGTGTCCGCTTCATATCTCATGAACGCTTGGACACATTTTCTTCAAACTCGGCTAAAATGTTAACCTCATTGAGCTGATGTGCAGAAGGCATGAGGCGGTCACGCTGGCTCAAGGTCAAGGTCATACTTGAAGGTCAAATGTTTAAGCCTCCACTTTTTCATGTCATCTCGATATCTCGTGTCATGTTCACAATCATACAAATTATGTCATGATATATAAAGTTTTTAATTGAGTTACACATGTATTTTGTGGTTACCTAACACATCCTATACTTCATTGATGTTCACTTTTTGTACTGTTTCCCATGTAAAACTTGTCAGTAAACTTTTAATATATGTGCCTCCGAATTCTGAGATTCATACATAACTCCGGAAAGTTAAATTGTCTTAAACTGATCTTCTATGTCTGCTACAACCATGCCAGGTTAAGGTGAACATAATCCTATGACCAAACAAATTCTAATATTTGGCCAGCGGCGGGGGATATAGCTGTCCTTTGGACTGCCTTGTTGTATATGTTTTTGTCAGGAGGTTGAATATTACTTTTTCTCATTTTTTTGCAGTCAAGTAAGAAGAGAAGATTTTCAGGTAAGATGCTTGCGACATCTTCGTTTTATTGTTATTTTATTGTATTAAAATTCATTGGGATATAATTTCTTATATGTATACATCACAAACTGACCTTACAATGTTACAAAATCATGATGCTACAGTGAAAATATAAAATTTATCTTTCCAGGATTTTAATGCAAATATGAGTACCATATAGCAACCTAGGGATATTTATTTGGTAATTAAATAATAATGCATAACTTACATACATAATCTTGATAAAAAAGGTGATTGAGTTGATTTATTTACTAAGCTTTAATAGGGACAATATTTTTCTCATCAATAGAATGATGATCTGGTAAGTACTTTGGTGAAACATTTTTTTCCGTATGCAATTTAAAATGTTAAAGTTTAAGGCTTTGTTCTAGCAATCTAATTATTAATTATGGCATTTCAATTTAAGCTAAGACCCATTATATTGAATGACAGCATTTATGAAATGAAATATTTGATGGTGCCACTGATCACTATGTATTTTACATATATTTGTTAATTGGAATATGTTAATATTTCAAGCCGTGTGACCGGGAGACTATAGTGTATACTTTGGAGGAGCCAGTTGGGCAAGAGGATGGTGCAGGATCTACAGGTACTAGTCATACAAACATACAAGTATTCAAGTCAAGTTCAATATTTGTTGCGAACTTTACAATGTTTAAGTATGAAAACATCTGTGATCAAGAATGAAGTATAAATGCAAACAAAATGTTAGAGAGGATTAAGTATACATGTACATGTATTGCATTTCATATACCATGCATTTTTAGCTCATCTGAGCACAACGTGCTCAAGGTGAGCTTTTGTGATCACCCTTCGTCCATCGTGCGTCGTCAACAATTTGCTTTAAATGACATCTCCTCTGAAACCGCTGGACAGAATTTGATTAAACTTGGCAGGAATGTTCCTTGGGTGAGGCTCTACAAAAGTTGCTAAAATAAAGTTGATCCATGCAGAACTCTGGTTGCCATGGCAACCGAAAGAAAAAAAAAATGAAAACTTTAAAAATCATCTCCTTCAAAACTATAGGCCAGATTTTAAAATAAATTGGTACAGATGTTCCTTGGGTCAACCTCTCCCAAAGTTGCTAAAATTATTCCGATCCGTAAAAAGACATGGCCGCCAGGGGCGGGGCTTATTTGCCTTATATGTATATAGATAAACCTTTAAACAACATC
The DNA here is from genome assembly GCA_021229015.1 of Solen grandis. NCBI lineage: Eukaryota > Metazoa > Mollusca > Bivalvia > Adapedonta > Solenidae > Solen > Solen grandis. The sequence goes on along the minus strand of CM037779.1, from coordinate 41,732,369 downwards.
TCCTCTGAAACCATCGGACAGAATTTGATTTAACTTGGCAGGGATGATCCTTGGGTCAACCTTCACAAAAGTTGCTAAAATAAACTTAATCCATGCAGAACTCTGGTTGCCATGGCAACAAAAAGAAAAAAAAATGAAAACTTTAAAAATCAACTTCTTCAAAACTACTTGCCAGATTTTAAAATAAATTGGTACAGATGTTCCTTTGGTCAACCTCTACCAAAGTTGCTAAAATTATTCCGATCTGTAAAAAAACATGGCCGCCAGGGGCGGGGCTTATTTGCCTTATATGTATATAGAGAAACCTTTAAACAACATCTCCTCTGAAACCACTGGACAGAATTTGATTAAACTTGGCAGGGATGATCCTTGGGTCAACCTTCACAAAAGTTGCTAAAATAAACTTGATCCATGTTGAACTCTGGTTGCCATGGCAACAAAAAGAAAAAAAAATGAAAACTTTAAAAATCAACTTCTTCAAAACTACTTGCCAGATTTTAAAATAAATTGGTACAGATGTTCCTTTGGTCAACCTCTACCAAAGTTGCTAAAATTATTCCGATCTGTAAAAAAACATGGCCGCCAGGGGCGGGGCTTATTTGCCTTATATGTATATAGAGAAACCTTTAAACAACATCTCCTCTGAAACCACTGGACAGAATTTGATTAAACTTGGCAGGGATGATCCTTGGGTCAACCTTCACAAAAGTTGCTATAATAAACTTGATCCATGTAGAACTCTGGTTGCCATGGCAACAAAAAGAAAAAAAATGAAAACTTTAAAAATCATCTTCTTCAAAACTACTGGCCAGATTTTAAAATAAATTGGTACAGATGTTCCTTGGGTCAACCTCTACCAAAGTTGCTAAAAAAATGTCTGATCCGTAAAAAACATGGCTACCGGGGCGGGGCTTATTTGCCTTATATGTATATAGGGAAAACTTTAATCAACATTACCTCTGAAACCACTGGACAGAATTTGATTAAATTTGGCAGGAATAATCCTTGGGTCAACCTTCACAAAAGTTCCTAAAATAAACTTGATCCATATAGAACTCTGGTTGCCATGGCTACAAAAAGAAAAAAAATATGAAAACTTTAAAAATCATCTTCTTCAAAACTACTGGCCAGATTTTAAAATAAATTGGTACAGATGTTCCTTGGGTTAACCTATTTATCTCAGGTGAGCGATTTAGGGCCATCATGGGCCTCTTGTTTTTCTGTTTTATCATTTATCAACTTTGGTAAAGCAAAGACCTATTCCTTGTTTATTGTTGTTTGTGTGTGTGTGTTTTTCATTTATTTATTAAATGAAATGAATATTCACGGATGCTACTAGAAATTTATAACATTTTCAATCAAATGAATACTTATGTATTAAAAAAATCAGGAAATCAAAGTCTGATACATGATGCATGTATCTTTTGCAGAAATACCAGATGACTTCTTTGAAGTAACAGAAAAAGATCTTCAAGTTTTAATTTCTGCACAGCGGAAGAAAATGTAAGATACAATTCATTATGTGGGTTTTATATGAAATTTTTATTCTAAATAATTATCATCTTCATTGTTCTCTGTGCGTTTATAGTGACTTTGATCCAAAATATCAAAAGAAAAGTGATTCTAGAAATACTTAACCTTAATTTCCAGTGGAATACTTCAGTATTTAGATAAGGCTTATGATGTTAGGCTTTGACAGATGCATAATTTATGTGGTTTACCCAAATATTTTGTAAGTCAAGTAATATCATTTAGATAACTTCTAATCACTTTGTCTCACAGCTTTGTCATTTTACTCCTTTGAAAAGCCGGATCAGAAATAATTTGCAGTCTGAAATGTGATAGAGCTTTACCTGAAAGCCATTTGAATAAACATTCTAGGTTTGGGTTAATCTGGTTTCATACTATTTTTTTTTTTTGGTTTTACTTGAGTGCCAAGCAAGTTAGATATACTCATACCAGTATTATTTTAAATGCCTATAGTTTGTCCTGGCTGGGTATCAGACTCCTTGACCACTCTGTGATGGGACGGTCACTAATCTCACAGCGACCAGGGCCAGTCGGTCTGAAAAAAGTTGCATAAATGAAGAGGTTGCATAGAGGAATGTGTTAGAATGAATTGGCCTTGCTAAATGATGAAAAATTGCAAAAATAAGCAGTGTCTGCTCCGTAACACTGACAAACATGAACTGGTCAGTTTACCAAACTTTGTCACAATGTGTATTGGCACATTTTAAAAAAAGCCATTCAGAATATCCCAGACAATCCAGAGTTAGACCCTTGAATTGATAAAATTGCAGGACAGGTGTATTTTGTGATAACCAGCACCCTTGTTTTACCGTGGAATCTTAAAGATTCCTAAAAAGAATAAAAACACCAAAAGAACAGTGTAACTGTTACACTATTGAGCACATTGCAAGTAGTGGATGAAATGATTTATGCGACCATTATAAAGGAAGGCTTATGCGGTGGCAGCTTATAGATGACATAATAATGTGAACCTGATTAAACAGAGAACTAACTTAGTCTTTCTGTGTTTGAACTAGAATAAAATGTTAAACTAACTTAGTCTTTCTGTGTTTGAACTAGAATAAAATGTTAAACTAACTTAGTCTTTCTGTGTTTGAACTAGAATGAAATGTTAAAGGATATTGAAAAAAAATCCTCTTTTATCCTGCCATTAACTTTTATGTCATATTTAGGCAGGAGCTAGATAATCAGCCGCTGATGACCTCGGCGATGAAGAAGACAAAACTGGAGGCTGTATATGGTCACTATGATCAGGTGGTCATTCGTTTCCAGTTCCCGGACAAGTTTGTCTTACAAGGACTCTTCAGGCCTCGAGAAACAGGTAAAATATTGTGTTGTACATTAGTTTGTAGTTTAGGAATTCCTTAGTAAACATACATGTGTATATTTGTTTTTAAAATTTAAATGTGTTCTTAATGTTTTTTTTTAAAACTTAAACCTATTTTGAGTTGCTTTGTTTATTGAAAAATTATGAACTTCTAAATTTTCATGGGCCTTGGTGGCCGAGAGGGTAAAGTCGCTCACTTTAACACTCATCAGCCCTTCACCATGTGGGTTCGAATCCTGGCAGGGTCATTTGGATTTTCATGTCAGGAAGCCTTCCAGCTGGCTTGCGGTAGGTCGGTGGTTCTACACGGATGCCTCCGTGCATTCGGGGTCTTCCTCCACCTGTAATTAGCTGGACGTCGCTATATGACTGAAATATTGTTGAAGCGACGGTAAACTCAAATAGTCTAGTCTAAACTTTCTAACTTTGATTTTGACAAAAATTCATATAATGTTTAGGGACTCATCATAAAACTTTTTCTCACAAAGTGTTTGAATATCCTTGAGAATAAACACCTTTTTCTGGAGAGTGGGGATGATGATTAAGAAATGTTTAATATATTTTTAAGGAGGATTAATTTTCATTGACATTTCGAATTGTATAATCCAAAGTGAGTATATACTCTGTAAATTTTGTTTTGTTTTTATGAACCTGGAACATGAATCAAGAAATACATGTTTCAAAAATACAGATGCAGGAAAACTTAATGAAAAATAAATGTTTTACAGCATTTTATTCCCTGTTTCAGTTCATTCCCTGAAGAAATTTGTCAAGAAATATTTAGAGGATAAAAGTCTACCATTTTATCTGTGTGAGTATTTAATATACTGTTGCTTTACAAAGTGATGTAGGAGATATATTTATATTATGTGCATTGCTCTGTCTCGTCCTCCAATTACACTAAAGTTCAACATATAGAGAGGTGTTTTAGGAACATTAATGGAACTTAAAAGCTGCGCACATAATTAATTGCAGATTAACCATTACTGGTGTGGATGAATCTATTCTGAATCATTACGGCCAGTGATGATTGTTTACCCTCTCTGTACAGCTAGGTACCGTATAGGATGAAGCTAGCTTGGAGCAAACCTGGTCACAAACAAGTCACTCAGCCACTCACTCCTAAGTAATGAGTCTGTAAGAAACAAATGTGTCAAAAGAAAAATGTTTCTAATTTTCATGAGAATTCTTGTTTTCTTTAAATTTCCATGACTTAATACATGTCAAGGGGTGAGAACGAAACTAGGCTAAGTGCATATATAAATATATAAGCATTTAGCCTAGTTTTGCTCTCAGCCTTCGTTTGTGTATTTATCAATTTCATGTGTTTGTCTCTTGATAGATACAACACCACCAAAATGTGTCCTTAAAGATGATGCAGATTCTCTGATTGAGGTATGTTTAATTTCAATGTAAAGATATGACATGTAAATCAGGGCTGGGACACAGATTTTATAATAATCCTTGGTTTTGATCATTACTTGGTGTTTGAAAAGGTCTTCTTAAATTCTTGCCCTTTTTGGGGATAGAACTGCCAACCATCAAATGCATAGTAAATTAATACTACCACGGCGCCTATTAGGAGGGATTATGATAAAACTTTTTACCTAATGTAGACTTGTTTTGACACATTGGCAAATTTTGATCCTGTTCAGGCAGCCCTTGTTAGAAGCTGTATGATCAGGGTCTTCTCTGTTTGCTCATACAATATTATGCATAGTCTTCATGGCAAATAAAAATCCTTTGTTTTTGTATACCATGTATAGTTGAATAAATGAATATTTATCAAAATCATTATTTTGTATATGAATATTCATGAGGTAAAAGGATAACATTATATTATGCTTCTTTTATACTGCCCCTGGTATTTTGCTTCAAAATTGATTGAGTCATGACATAGTTACATGTATAACTTTAGCTTAGCAAAAATATGTTACTGTTGTAGGATATATACATCTTGACCTGGATGTTAACTTTGATTCCAGTATGCAGGAATATTTTTAAATTAATATTTAATCTGCTTTTTATTTCAATAGATTTAGATTTATGTAGTAGAGGTATTCTTTGATATCTAGTTTATGTGACATTTGAATAAAACATTTTGAATTATTGAAACTATGGGCAATTTTCTTTTGTCTTTGAATATTAGTAAAATATTGTCATTGTATGGCAGTCATAAATGCCAATACTAATATACCTTTTTTTTCGTGCTCATTTTTTTTTATGAAACAAAAAAAAAAGGAGAAATTTCTTTTAGAATTGATTTCCATTTTAAGTGAACATTTTTGAAAGGAAAATACATACTTAAATAGAAAATAATAAACACTTTTGACATACCAGTATAATTTTTTTTTTTACACTTTAGTCTAGGCTGGTTCCAGCCACAGTGGTGTACTTTGGATGTGAACAACATAAGGGTAAGTTGGATATGGCCATATCTAATGTTAGTTAACCCTTTCCCTCATATAGACTCATTTTGACCCACTCAATAGGTACCACATAAAGCCTGATCTGCAGAAAACCACAGTTAAACCTTACCAAATATAATTATAAAATCCTCATTTCCAGCTCACTGAGGAGCAGCGAACAGCATAAAACCTGATCAGCCTGCCAGTTACTCGCAGGCTGATCTGGTTTTATGCTGTTCGCATAGGCCTTTTCATGGTGTCCTCTATGAGGGAAAGGGTTAATGCTGCCTTCTATGTTAGTAGGACTATTTTTGTTCTGTCATATTAAAGACATCACACAACAGCATTTTCCATGCAGTAAAGTAAGTTTCTAGGTAAAGTATGTTTCTATGCATGTTGTGTCATAGCATCAATTTGGTATTATAAAATCATTAATTTTAATGGGGGACTAATTTCCGTTTTATTTTGAGGATTGTTTTAACCACAAAAATTAACCTAATACAATATTTTGATATAAGTTTAACCTTCATTTAGTGGCCTGGCATGCGGTAGGTCGGTGGTTCTACCCAGATGCCTCTGTGCATTTGGGGTCTCCCTCCACCTGAAATTAGCTGGACGTCGCAATATGACTGAAATACTGTCCAAGCGACGGTAAACTCAAATAGTCAAGTCATTTAATGGCCACCTCTGTTAAGCAGTCATTTCTATTGTTCCCTTGACCTACTGCTTAAGACAGGTTTAACTGTAGAAGTCATTTAACCCTTTCCCTCATATAGACTCATTTTGACGCCCTCAATAGGTACCTCATAAAGCCTGATCTGCAGAAAACCACAGTTAAACCTTACCAAATTTAATTACAAAATCCTCATTTCCAGACCACTGAGGAGCAGCGAACAGCATAAAACCTGATCAGCCTGCGAGTTACTCGCAGGCTGATCTGGTTTTATGCTGTTCGCATAGGTCTTTTCATGGTGTCCTCTATGAGGGAAAGGGTTAAGACAGGTTTAACTGTAGAAGTCTTTTAATAAGTGGGCCTTTTGTTTTCTAGACCATGAGCCAATAAATGCATGCACCTATTGGTCAATAAAAGAGATACAATGAAATTCATTGGCCTCAAAAATTAAGGTTTTTACGGTATTGTGTTGATTAAACAAGAGGTGAAAAGTGGCATTATTGGATTGACCTGCTGACTCTTATTTCATACTCATTATCTGTTGTTTATTTCTTATGTAAATTTTTGGCAATAAAATGCAACGATTCATATTCATCAGTTGTAGTGTGTATGATAAATCCCATATTTCACACTTTTATTACAACAAAACAGTCTTATTTAACTTCATCTTTCAGAACACTACCTTTCACAAGCGGTGATGACAGAGGTTCGGCCAAGATTACAGGCTGAGGAAATAGTAACACAATGGTGGGTGACAGATATAACTTATTGAACCTTCCTGTTTGGTTCCAGTAATATCTTGTGACATTTCTAGGTAGTGCCAGTACTTTGATTCTCATGATAGATTTGCTGCAACAAACATCAGTATATCATTTTTATCATCTTCTGTTAAGATAATCAATATATTGCTTTTTCAGTGGTCAAAACTTAGATACTGTTTTATATTGGACAGTGATTTATTGGGAAATTCTTGGATTTTTTTTTTAATACTGTTCTTTTGTTGTTAGCAACATGGAAATTAGATGTTAAATGCTTTGTTAAAAATATTTGAGGGATCCTTCCAAGTGGTTTGCATTATGTACACTTAAGATCTGTCTCCATCATTGATTAATTGTATGTTGGTATATGACTGAATCTGAAATACTGTCACAGTTACAGCAAACACCAAAACATGCATCTTTAACATTCTTTTCCAGCTTAAGTTCATACTCATCGTCAACTTCAGAAGGTTCATCAGATTCACCTTCAACATCATCTGGGAAGGGAAAGCAGCCAGCTCCCAGGAGGGTTCAGTCTAAATCCTCAACATCATTACCATCATCTCAGTCTTCATCACATGATCATTCCTCTGATGGTGGATCAAAGCCTGTACCAAAGTGGTTCAAAATTGGTAAGTACAAGACATTGTATGACTGAAATACTGTCAGTGGGACGTTAAACCCTACAAACAAACTAGACATTGTATTGTGTATTTCTTTGGAACTCTGACTTCACAATTAAGGCCTAGAAATTGCAACCAGTCAGTCTCTCATTTGTAATTTGGTAAATTTTGTGAAGACCACTTTCCTACAATTTCATACTGTCCCTATGACAAGTGGTTAGAGTGACTGCCTCTCTAGTGGGAGTGGATATAAGTGGGTTCAATCCCCAGCAGTGACATACCAAAGTCGAAATACAATTGTACTGGTATAGCTCCTTTGCTTGGTGCTCTGCATTTGAGGTTTGATCCAGGATTGGTCAACCTGGTGTCAGGATTATACAGTGACTGTGTGTGGTATCATGCCACATGTCTATGGCTTGAAATTGCAGTGTGGCAGCATTAGATCTGTCTCAAGTAGACATTGTCTCCAAAAATGACTGAAATACTGTCGGTGGGATGTTGAACCCAACAAACAAAGGATTACCCATACATGGTATAGTTGATACAGGTGCATAACCATAGTGATACATACAGTTATCAATTATCATGTACATACATATATTTGCATTTATATGATTAATTGTTATGATGTCCCTGCTTCACAGGAGTGGGGTTATATAGAAATTGTGTCCTGCCCTGACCTGACCTGTCACATCCCGTCCTGTCATACACTCACATTACATGAACATAACATGGGATGTGGGGGTATGGTAGTTCTTGTAATCAATTTCATACAATGAATGTCAGGTGGAGGAGGAAATTTTAAAAGTAATTTAAGTAATATATATTTAATTTCTGCATTCTGACTTTACTTGGTGTACTATTTGTTGGTTTGAAAATACAAAATATATAATTAATGTTATATTATTTGTCTACTTGTTTGTCTAAAATAATACTATCTGTCGTATTTGACCTTTTTTGTTTAGTCCTTTGGAAGGTCACATTTAACAGGTTTGATGTGCTAGTTCGTAGGTTGGTGAACCTGCCATTTTTATGTTAGCAAGAGATCAGTTGTGATAATAAGCTGATAATCAGTTGTCAGGTCATCAAAGACACTTCTGTGAGTAATTTCTAGCCAAGATTTCTTTCTAATATTTTGCACCCAAGTACATAAGATTTTTTTATTCTAAAATACTGTAAGAACATATTAAAAGAAGATGTTCATAATATTTTATCTCAGTGTGTTAAAGATAATGTATTATGTAAGTTGCAAGTGAAAAAACCAACAAATGTGTATGAAAGTTATGAAACAAACATAAATTTCTAATGTGGCAGGATCAGATGCAAAAAAATATCCCCATACCTATGAAAGTTATGGGGTTTTTTTTTCAATCAAAATTTTATCTGTTCCCAAACTGAACTTTTTTTTTTTCAAAAAGATAATTTATAAGCCAAGTACTTTCATGACATATTCATCCTTTTCCTGGCTTTTTGATTTCATCTTTGTAATTGGCAGTGTCTTGAAGATTGTTCAATTCCAGCAAGAATTGAATTTGCAACCGTTGGCAAAAAAAAAAAGGGGGGGGGGCAAATTAACATATTTTTGCAGTTCTATCCATTATCAGGGTCCCTATTATGAATACATTGATTTTTTTACCTCTCTATTCTGCATCCTAGATGCAATGTTTTCATTGTGGATGCAATGTTATGATTTCAATGCATCCACTGGATGCATAAAATATACAGAAAATGCTTTTAAAATTACAGAGGCATGCATACTTCCATATTCAGATTCATTTTTTTTAGCCTGGTGTGTTTCAGGACTCATGCATCAAATATTAAAAAATAATAACTGTGTATGTAGGTACTGTGCAGTTATGTGATCTTTTGACTAATCGTTAAATATTATATTTATTTAACAGTACATTAGATGTTAACTACCTCTGAACTATCTTGTACTGTCCCCAAATTTCTGCAAAGTTTAGTAAACAATGAGTAAATACAGTAAAGAGGAAAGCACATTTTAGCATAAACATATTTTCCATTCAATGGTTGACCGCAAAACTGTTGCATCTCCTTCTATTTCTATATGTACTTAGAACAGTTTCATGGTCAGCCCTCAATGTTTCTGATTGAAAACATTTCATATGTCATTTTCGAGTATTTTTGACTGAAAACCTTTACATCTCTGCTCATAATTTCAGGAAAGAAATAGTCAACTGTTACACAGCCTTGTTGACATGAAGAGTGACCAGAATACATACAGGGTGGCCTGACTGCCTACAACAAGATGCCTCATACAAATGTATTATAATGAACAAAATGTCTGAATTAAAAATGAATATTAAACAATTGGAGTCACTATTTATTAATGTTTAATTGTTCATTAATAATATTCCTTTAGATAATCTACATATTTATTAAGGAAGAATAGATTAATAAAAGAAAGAGAATGATTTAAGAGTAAAAGTCAAACCTGTATTTGTTCACAGTAATGATGGGTTAAGAACATTAGCCAGTGTTCCTGCACAGAATTTAATATCATGATAAAATCTGGTAATTTTTTAGAAGCCACCTTTCTTCTGTGTTCCCATGTGGGAACATTTGTATACCCCTACTTCTAAATGAGAAGTAGCTGTAGCATAAGAATCCGTTATCATGTTAGGTTTTACAAAATGTTCAATAACTTGGAATTTATTTTGTTCATTTGACATATTTTTACACTGCTGAATCGTTGTGTAGACATGTTTCAGTGATATCCTTTATTTTGTCTATATTAAACAGTTTGACTGTTTCACATTTTGATAATGTTTGCCTGATCCTAAGCATGGGGGCATAATCTGTATCACAAATACTGGATTAAGGTCACTTTAGATAATAGGTCAAGGTCACTTTGAATACTGGGTCAAGGTCACTTCAATTATTGGGTTTTCTTTCTTTTGTATTTTTAAGTCATCATTTCATTTTACAGTTTGCTTTGCTAGAAGACACTATATGCATGATGCATTAAAACATTTGTACTTGAAGGATTGAAATGAATTCTGTGAAATATTCTTTATTTGAATAATAAATTAGACATTTCACTTTTTCCTTATTCAAATGATGTATGTTTCGTTTTGTTAAAGTAAATACTTGCATCAATATGTGTATTTTTATGATTTTATCCCTGTGTGTGTGTGAATACTTCACATTGCAGTTGTGGGTTTGATCCCTGACTGCGACATACCAATGCTATTAAAAATGTTACTGATAGCTCCTTGCTTGGCACTCAGCATATATACGGGGTAGTTCCAAGACTGGTTGACCCAGCGGCAGGATAATATGACTGGGTATGATATCATGTCATACTCTTTAACAGTTTTAATTTTTCTTCCTGGATTGATTAATTACTCGTACACATGTATGTGTAACTATGTCATAGAAAATATTATACAGGGACAATTTTCATTGAAAAGAAAACATAAAACAACAAAAAAACATCTTTTTTGGTTAAATTTAAAAATGCAATATTTTCTGAAATATATAACCTCAAACTAATTTTCTTATTTACCACATTTTGGGAATCATTAAACACTTTTATCAAAAAGGAAGGAATACTCCCTGTCAGAAATAAGTGGTTTTTTTTAATCAAGTCAAAAAAAAATTAAGTTGCTATGTAAAGAAGAGCTCAGATACAAAATTCCACAATACAGTACCTAGAGCTAAGTAATATCAGGGTCTCTTAGTATACATTGACTCTGGTAATATTTACAGAAAGCAGTTCAGTTACCGTAAGTATGTTTTGATGTTTGAAGTCCTGTTTTGGCAGTAGCAAAAGTTCATATATTTAAACTAAATAAATGGCAAAGTTTGCCTACATTTCCGTCTTTTTGATAGTTGTTAAGACTGGAGTACTGTAAGCAGTAGGATACATTCTGGCTGATTTTCAGCCGGCAAAACAATATTACGAATGATAGTCATCAGTTTTTTCTTCTTCTTCCGTTTACTGCCCACATTCAACATATTGAATATACTGGCAAATCTGTTTGCAGTAAACATGCTATTATTAGTTGCAAAAGAATGTTTACACTCAGGCTTTCATTAATTAAAGGTAATCCATCCATCATTAAATTAAAATCAGGGCCCATCAAAGACTTCAGTGCATATGGAAGCATCCATCTCAGCGAGATTTGGTTCAAATCCCGCTCACCTGTTTTTTTTACGTCATTAAAACAACAAAAACAAACAAACAAACCGAAGTGCACTTTCCTTTGCAACTGAGCAGATTTGGTTGAAATAGTGCTAAGGAGTGTTTTAAATGAAGATGTAAAAAGAGCATCACAGTCACTACTTTAAAGCTCTTTTCTTTTCTGTTTCCTGTTAACCTGTGAAAACTTGATACAGTTGTGATTGATATACCTGGATATCAAGTGCTACTGTCTGTCTGTCTCTGTCTGTCAGTCTTTAACCCCATTGTGCTTAATGGGGGAACAGAATTTGCAAACGTTTGTGTGCAATAGCATACTTCACTACATATGAATGAATATGAAAAATGTGCTAAGATAATCCAATGATGGGCATGTGTTTCCAATAGTTAACAAGATTTTAGTGAAAACAAAAATTTAAGTAGTGAAAATGAAGTCTGAGTTAGTAGATGGTATTTTTATATTCAGGCTGTTTTATAATAGAGAAAAATGTAAATCCGAAAGAGAGAAATGTGCATTTTGTAAAAAAAAATTAAAAGTGTATTTTGGGCCGAAAATATCAATACTTTCAAAATGAAAAAGACACATGATATTGGTCATTTTTATATCAAATATATAATTTTGAGGGGGGGGGGGGGGGGGGGGGCTTAAAATATTTAACGAAAGTCTGAGTTACACTGACTTCTCCAATCCAGTAATTCCACCATTCATACTTACCGCTTATTTATACTTGCATACTTATGAATAAAAAAAAATCCAAATAATTTATTTCTCATCAAGTTAATGATTTTTTTTTTCGTTAAACAGGAATTATAGTATGCGTGTCTACCTAATTTAAGAAATTAAGTCTTCACGCTAAGTATTATTAGAAGTAAAGAGTCTGAACGATTGAATCTACAACAAGCTCTCTCTCTCTCTCTCTCTCTCTCTCTGATTGCGACGGTAAATGCCCCATGAGCTACCATTCCACTCATTTTCACATTATGAATAATCAATTATCTTTCATCTTATAGTTCATAAAAATATATTGTATTCTTGATACGTGCGGCGGACGAGGCATCTCCCGCAGATGTTTCCAAAGCATGCTATGAAACTGGTTTAGTTTTTGGCTGATCAAAAGTACAGACAGCTGTTATTTATTTGTAAATTAATGAATTGATTGTTATTGCTAATCACGTGGAATCTAGTGTTTTATGATTTCTTTAAGTCATATTTATTCGTCTTAATCTAAAAATCCCACCACTGAGCCTTGAACACCGGAAATCAAATCAATATCTGTGTATTATACTGTATTTTATATTTGTAGTTTTTGTTTTAATTGTCACGGAAATATGATAAACGCTCATGTTTATAACAGTTGAATGGTATTATTAAACCACTCCGTTCGATCATAACAGCTTTATACATCCAAGATGATCTACCTGTCGACGCATTTTGTCAGTTATCAGATTTAATAAGTAATAAATAACTGCCCTACTAGAATTTTGAAAGGAATTCTAAGTATGTGGCAAAAATCTGACGCATTCCCAAGGAAGCCATCATCGTTAAATAATCCATCCCCCGTCGAGTCAACAACTGTTCACCACGTGTGAAAATAGGAACGTCTCGATGTGTGTCGCTATCTCATCGTACCAATCAGTGATCCAGCCTTGGCAAGGTATTTTTCAAATGTCTAAGCAATGAGTCGACTTTCGGCCGAATCACATATTTCGGCCACAGTTCTGTGTGCGTTGCCGAGTTATCGCCCCTCGTTGACCAGTTGTCCTTGTGTGCTTTGGTTCATCTTTCGATTGGCAGTATTCACTCGTTTCGGAATAGGGGATATCCGGAACTCACATAAATGGGGTTTTCCATGTAGGTAAAAGCATGCAGCACAACAGTAATTCCATTATTATTCTTTGTGGGCCTTTATTCAAATGTGTTTGTACCTACATTGAACTTGGAAAAACCACTGCGTTTGTTATTCCGGAGTAGGTATATTGTGTATACATGAAACTCATCTAGTATTGAGTCTGACACCTGCAAAATTAATGTAGCTTACTGCTACTTCACGCCGTAGACAATTGGTATGCTACCACACCCAGTAATCTTACCCTAACATGGGACAGCCGGACATGAAACTGCTCTTATATGATGCACACCAAATAAGGGACATGTACCAGTACCACTTAAACGATTTGGTATCTTACGACCGAGAATTTTACGATCTGGTTATGTGGCGGATACTCTAACCACTCGGCCAACGAGACTAATCCGGGCCCAATCATATCATATTCAAATTCCTTATGAAACTATATAATGGGCATAGTGAAAATCATACTTTAGTATTCAATTTTCGGGAACGCAGGGCCTTGGATTACTTATATATGCTGAACACCAAACAATAGATATACCAGTACCATTATACTGACTTTTGGTATTTTTGCGGCCGAAGATCGAATTTACGATCACCATCCCCCGGTTACGATTCTTTACTAATAGGTCACACCCAGACAAGCAAGCACGCTTGACATCATTTCATAATATATATGATGCTAACATCCTTTGAAAGCAAAAATAACTTAAAAGCATTTTCACAACACATAATACCTTAGTTATTGTTTACATTTTAAATTTATCACAGTTTATGAATAATTTTATTTAAGTGGTGCGAAACGGGGTGCCGCAATCAATTGAATAAAAGTTAAAATGAAAACCATTTAAGATAGACAAACAATTAACCAAAATCTGTGAGAGAAAGACCATTTTACCATAATATCGGCAATATTCGGTTTAATTAGCAGATTTAAATTGACCAATCAGTGACTGGGGTATGTTTATTTTCCATAGAATATACACCAGCATGCATGTTGATTTACGTAAGTTTGCGTCTCATTTCAGAGTGAAATGGTCATGTGGCTCAAATTTGAGTATCATACTCAAATTCCTATTGAAACAAATGTGCATAGTTTGAGTACTAATCAGAAATCGCGACTCTCCGCTTTCTTTAGGAGTCAAGGTTACGCCTAACACCAGCCATGCGGCATGAGCGATTGTCATGACAACGCTCGAGTCATAGTTTGCTTCCTGTTCGGAGTCCCTTACTAAAAATATTAATTGAAATCCCGGGTTAGAGACCGGTGAGTGCGCGTGAAATCTCTCCTATGCCCTATGACTTGACGACTCATAGTGTGACGGTACGTCTTCTTGATCAAGTGTCGACTAAACGTATAGTGTTCCTAAAGTTATTAACCAAAATGCCGTTCCCGATGACTGATTTAGTTGGAAGGCCTGCCCCGTAACTAAGACTAATGGTTCAATCGCCAAACCGCGAAAAATGGATTGGTGAATCAGTTTGTTTGTTGGGTTTAACATCCCGCCAACTGTATTTCAGTCATGTGGAGACTGTGTCTACTTGAGATAGGTATAGTGCTCTCACACTGCAGTATCACACCGTAGAATTGTGGCATGATACCACACCCAGTCACATTATCCTGACACCGGGACAACCAGTCCCGGAATTACCCTTTTATGCTGAGCGGCAAGCAAGGGAGCTATATACCAGTACCATTTTAACAACTTTATTATGTCGCGACCGGGGATCGATCCCACGACTCCCCGCTCCAGACGGCGGACGTTCTAAGGTGTATCTGTCAGTACTGTAAGTTTCAGGACTGTTTAGCCCAGTGCAAGGATCATGTGACTGACTGTTATAATGTCGTCTTTAATGCTGATGGGACGTTAAACCCAAGCAAGAAAACTTCTTTTTCATCTGACTAAAGTTCCAAGAATACATACAGCCTGTAACTGTTTGCAGCTCCACATTCCAAAGTAAAGCTCTTTAATTCAGTATGTACAAAAACCAACACTTCAATGTAGGTATACCACTGCGCTCTGACACCTACTGAACAGATAAAGATGTTAAAACTACAGCGTGATCTTGAAATATACGAGTTCACCGACATCTTATCGCCCTCTGTCAAAAAGACATAAACATTTATAGCATCCTGACAGATTCATGGTTTAAAATTTTACAAATGTTTCCTGACACCCATCAGTTCGATCGACTAACATATTAAATCTGACGCAGATATTTGTTTGTTTGTTTTTCATTTATTTATTTAAACCCTACAATTTAAAATAATTCCCCAGCTGGTTGTATATAGTAGTAAGGCCAGTGCCTTAAATTGTGCTGGGGCAAAGAACATCGCAAAGAGAGGGAGAGAGAGAGAAAGAAGGATATATTTTTTCCAAGCACTACTGAGAACACAAACTTTGAATCAAATTCATAGGTTTACTGTATTGCATATATGCCTTATCTTTTAAAAGAATACACAAACATATTTGTATGATTATGAGTATATATAATATATTATGAGTTTTTACTTATTTGTAATTGTGTGCCTTACTAAAATTTATTGCATATTTATTAATCATAGGACAGCGTCGTCAACGTATCTTTTCGAGCCCACATTGTCTCATGTTAGCTGATATTTGGTCAAACATTTTATCCCGGAAAAGACAGATCAAAATGAGTCCAAAGAATCGGAGAAAATCTTAACATTGCCTTCCTGAACCTTGCCTTAACTCGGGTGTGGACAAACAAATTTAATGGTAATCTGGTGAAAATATTATTATCTGATAGTCAGACATAACGAAGTATGTATGCATTTATCTGGACCTTGCAGTCAAGGATAATCCACGAACGTGCAGGCATTTCTCTCTCTCTCTCTCTCTCTCTCTCTCTGTGCTGTCAGACTAGAGAGTAGTTAGAAATGACCCCCTGGTTCCTCGTTTTTTTTTCTTATGTGCCCGGTGTATAGCACCAAATCTACGTACGAGAGACAAGTTCCAGCAAATCCATTCTGCCGAGTACCAGGCAAGGGTGCATCCATCACCAGTTTTTTGGCTGACGCGGTCGCCGGGATTCGAATCCCATTCCTCCCAATCGCGACCACTGAGCTATTGCGCGTGGTTGCATTTAGAGGAAACACATTGTATTCTTTAAAAATCAAATTTC
The DNA here is from genome assembly GCA_021229015.1 of Solen grandis. Classification (NCBI taxonomy): domain Eukaryota; kingdom Metazoa; phylum Mollusca; class Bivalvia; order Adapedonta; family Solenidae; genus Solen; species Solen grandis. The sequence continues at coordinate 41,715,888 of CM037779.1, read as the reverse complement.
ATTACAGACACCCAATTTTAATAGTGTACAATAGTATGTATAAATTAAACACGATGCATGTATTTCAAATGAAATACATAAAAATTATCTCGAGTTCTACACAGGACGAATGTTAAGAGGGGCATCCTCTTTTCTTGAATTGATCAAAATCAACAAAAGTTAGAAGAACAGATATGCCAATCACGCCTCAGTGGGTTGAGTAAAAAGTAATCAATCAAATTATTTTAATAGGCACGCGTCAGACTTACAAGTTATGAAAAGAATTTATATATTCAGAAACTATAATTACTCGAAAAAAATTAAAAAATGAAAAACAATTAATGATAAAAACATGAAATGCAAAAAAACTCAATATTCAAATGCTTTAATATAATATATATATGAGTAACTACATGTATATGTTAACACCTTCCAATAAAGATTTACAGAAAAAAGTGATCGAAAAACGATAGAATTTCAGTCCTTTGGGGAATTAAGTCCACATGAGACAAATATATGCTGACATATTGCGATATCACGCTGTAGGCGAGTGGCATGATACCAAATCTAGTCACGTTATCATGATAATGGCCAAACAGTCCTGGAACTGAGCGCCTAGCAAGGGAGCTTTACCGGTAATATTAATTTTACGACTTCGGTATGTCGCGGCCGGGGGTCGAACCCACAACTTCCCAATTACGGGGCGGACGATTTAACCACTCGACCACCGGAACCGATTAATTAAGGTACAAGCTCACTAATATCCACCAAATCCATGCATATAACTCCACGAACAGGGGCAAATTGATAATTGATAAAGTAGCAGATCAATTGGAACGCCTCGGTGATAAATACTTCACCACGGATGATGAAGAATGGCGGAATTACCCGGGAAGTTCCGACTGGTAACAGATTTTTTTTTTACCTCCCCTTGATATTTGTTTCCCCGAGTTATCTTTCCTGAAAACTAAAAAGGTGACTTTCTCAATTTTCCTTCGATGAAATCAAGGTTTCATTATAAAATTTGAAACAGACCATATAATGAATCTCTCTTCCTTGTGTTTTTTTTTTTGAAAATCGAAATCAGCTTTTCATATTAACTAGAAATTGAATGTTTCCCAAGGCTTCAATGTTAACTTCAGGTGAAGACATTCAAGCTTTATTAAATTTGAGAGATAATTTGTGTTTCAGTTTCATAGAAATATTACCATCTAGTGACAAGATGTGGAATATGGCTATTAGGATGCTTATACCTTAAGAGAAGAAGAAGAGATTGAGGAAGAAGGGGGTATAGATACGTACCGAAAATTATTCGCTTGAATAATTTACCCTTTCAGCACTTACTAGAGTATGTTCGAGTATATAAACAGATATTTTAAATTAACTAGATGTAGATTCGTGATATAAGTTTTAAATCCTAGTGCGAATAAATTTATTGATTTGTTACAGACAGATAACAAATCACTAAAAAGATTAAATTAGTAATAGTATGGGCTAAGGCATTTAAAATACGTACATATGCTCTATTGCATCAAACACTGTAAGACATTTATAGCAAAATACATTAAGATATACATCGAATATTTAAAATTTACAGAGAGGCGTAAATAAGCATTTATCAATTATTCAGTAAGCATCTATTTATCAAAGTACATGCTTTACAATATACATTTTTGTACATGTATATGTGGTAGCTCAGTTCCGTGAAAAAGGCCCGGGCTGTAAAAAAAAAACAAAAAAAAAAAAATTAAATGTCGAAAACAGCTTGCACACACTTTGATACCGAATACTTGGCTCTGAGTCATTTGGACAGATGATCTCATGTCCCCTGTTGAGAAAAAAAAGCTCAAAGTTTTGGTGCCGTTCATTCGTCAAGTGTATGACTGACCATTCAGCATGACACAAGACTTAAAATGGTCAGTAAAATGTAAGAGATAAACTCACAAGTTACGTCTCGTGGGAACATCTGCCTATCTGTCAGTTGTTCTTCCGTCCTGATCTCTTTCAAACCTATAAACTCATTGGCTTTTGACCCATTAAAAAAAACAAAAAAAAAACAAAAAAAAACAAACAGCACTAGAGGTTTACTTGAGATATTGGTCCAACACGTTTTGATATTTGACCCAGAGATCCCAAAAACAGTATGCGATATCTAGTCATCTTTCTTTGGTCATTTTAACTCCTTAATACACTTCATAGAACCATAACGCAAATGTTAATTAACCCTTTAATGATTAACTAAACAGCTCCGTAATGTCAAGGTATGATCCCGTAACCCCTTCATATCTGCTGGGGCATGTACAGACAAACTGACTGACAGACACACTGACTGACAGACAGACAGACAGACAGACAGACAGACAGACAGACAGACAGACAGACAGACAGACAGACAGACAGACAGACAGACAGACAGACTGACAGACAGACAGACTGACGACTGACTGACTGACAGACAGACTGACTGACAGACAAACTGACTGACAGACAGACAGACTGAGACAGACAGACAGACAGACAGACAGACAGACAGACAGACAGACAGACAGACAGACAGACAGACAGACAGACAGACAGACAGACAGAGACTGACTGACAGACACACTGACTGACAGACACACTGACTGACAGACAGACAGACTAACTGACAGACAAACTGACTGACAGACAGACAGACAGACACACTGACTGACAGACACACTGACTGACAAACAGAATATAGCTACCCAGGGAGTTATATCGAAGCAAACTCTATATAGTGTGTCATGGCTTCCTTTATGTTTCTTGATTGATGATTCAAAATCCTTTCGAATTTTAAAATAGTTGAACAGTGAAAAGAATCTTAAAATGCATTTCTTAAATCTCTATACTTCGGAAATAAAAGTAAACAAGAGGGCCATGGTTGCCCTTGATCGCTCACCATAGTACCGTTCCATTAACTACATTAAAATATCAGGCACACTGAATTATGAAGTGTCTTTACAGAATACATAGGCAAACTAGCCTACCCTTTCGAGGTGTCATCTTTTCATCAAGAATGATAGAGAGCCATGGAGTGATTTTTTGTGCCCAATAACATTAAATTATGACCTTGGTTTCATAGAGAAGAATTTTGAATATTTCTATATAGAGTATATCAGAAACTAGCCTAACACCTAGGGTCCTCATTTTTTAAGTGATCGACTGTATTTTAGCAATTATTGTAAAGTACTATGAGGTTAACATTTGTGTCATTTGAAATAGAATTTTGGCCATTGGTTCTATAGAGAAAGAAATTTTGAAATTTTCTAGAGTATCATAAGCAAACATGCTACCCCCTTAAGGCATCATTTTACAAGGGGTCAAATTCGTCTTAGCAATTCGTCCATTGAAATCCAGAAGGGGCTATCAGCATATGTAAAAAGAAGGCTGATAGCCCCTTCTGGCTTTCAATGGACGAATTATTGTAGAGGTCCATAAGGTGGTCATTTGTGCTAATTGGAATTAAAATCTGACTATTCTTACCCAGTCTTCATGAAACTTGGCCGGAATGTTGTCTGCATTATAACTCATGCGCATTAGAAACAGGACCATGTGGTATTTCTCGAGGTAAAATCTTGTGAACACCCAGAAGCCCTAAAATTAACCTAATGTTGTCTACATAGTTAAAAACTTTGTCATATTGGATAAAAAGTCGGGCAAATTTTAGGGGGTAAGGGGACAATACGTGTGAGAACACATCTAAAGCCATTATAGACATTTTATAACAAATTTGAAATAGTATCTCTTCAATATTCGATCAGCATTTCAGCATTCTTCTACAGCTAACTGCCTTAGAATGTGGGTTTAATGTGAATTTTATTACTCTCTAATTAAGGGGTTTTCCTAAATAAAACATTAGTATTCCCCTGCTGTAAATCAATATATTTAAATAATGGCAGAGTTTATACTCCATGATATATTTTCAAATGAGAATTTAGCTGAAAATATTTTGAGTGCTTGCTTTGTCAGCAATTTACGAAATCCTAAATGACGAATTAGAAAAGGTCAGTCTAGGGTCGAAATAGTTTGATTGTATGAAGTGAAGGTTATGTTTTTGAGTATAAAGCCTCCTGTTTCTAGACGCATGCATAATTAAAATGAGTTTGGAGTTGTGGCCCTTACTTGATGAAGATGATATTTCAAAGAACAACCTTGACCCTCATGGATAGCGATTCACTGTCCATTGTATTGTTTTGGACTTTTATATCTTTCATTTTTAATATAGCAAAGCATCCTGTTTGTAAACTCGTGCATAATTAAAATGAGTTTGTCTAGAATTGTTGCCCTTGATTGATTAAGATGATATTTTAAAGAATCTTGACCCTCTTGCCCACCGGTTCATTGTCCCTTGCATTGTTTTGGGTTCTATTTCTCTCTCTCTCTCTCTCTCTCACTCTCTCTCTCTCTCTCTCTTTTATTGATTTTTATATTTTTTTATTTATTTTTTCATTTGTCGCTGTACAGTATGTTACCATTTTGATAACCAATATAAGTTCTATTCCCGTTTTAAAAATGAAGCTCATATGTATCCACCGAAGATCTATAATTACAATGTATTTACATATAAGCCATAATGATAATTATACACATTATGATAATAACGATAACAATGGTAAGTAATCAAGTGAGGAAAGGGACACCATTGCTCTAAATTTTGGGAGTTAGATTCACACTCGGGACGAGAATTATTCGGAGACCAAGCGTTAAGTACTGGTCCAACCCATCGAGATGAATTTAATTTTAAACTTTTTTCCTAATCGACACATCAAAAAGATAATGTTATACTTTATCTTATTCAAGTTTGTAAACCGAACTAGATCTAGAACTATTCCAGTCTTCTGTTTCTCCGAATGATGGAAGTGTGCTATCATTTATAATGCTTAGTAACTTATATAGGATGATTAAAATGCCAGCTTCGCTCAGAAACTGTTAAGCCTAGCGGGTTTCCATTCAGAGGAATTCCACTTCCAAGATGTCAACATTTACATCTCAATAAAATCCGAGGGATATTTATTCACAAGCAGATAACTTAATTAACTTATAAATAACAAGTTATGCGAAGAATTCTGAGCTTCATCTTCCATTGAAAGAATTGCTATCAAACTGAGTAAAGGTGTTACTTTTTGTTTTTGTGTTGGATATCGGTCAAATGGCGTTACTAAAAAATCCACGAAATCCACGAAAATTAACCCCTCCACAAAATATAATGATTTTACAGTATCTGGGTCACGGTTGTATTTGTGTTATTTGTTTCCTCTCTAAATATATATATATAGTATTCGTTTGTTTCAGGAACTTAATACCTATTGTTTTGCTCTTCAGCAGATTTGGTAGATCTAGGTCCGAGACTGATTGGTCAGCGTCCGGGTAGTGCGACTGGGTGGTTTCTCACCGCTAAGAAAAAAAAAAGATACCGGTATACTTTTTCATAGGTTTGGGAGATTATTTGCATAATATCGATACTATGGATTTCATCATGTACATTGACATAATGCGTATACATCACGTGCATAAATCAGTCTTTATAAAATGTAGCGCGTCATCCGATACGTATACATGATATTGACCAGTGCAATGAAGTAAAGTGAAGTGACCCTCATAGAATAACGATCGCCTGTCATTATTTGTAAAGAGTATTGATGCACGGTCAAAATGTTATGAGAGACGCGAAGTGAAACGAATTGTGACCCAAAAGAATAAAAACCCGGTTATTTTTTTACTTAAAAAGTCCCCCACCTGTCATGGCGAGGGGAGAAACAGAAATAACCCCCCCCCCCACACACACACACACACACACCCGAAAAAAAAATCGAGTAAGCCGAACGCTCCTTTTCGTATTCAGCATGATACATGCAATGTCTATACTTTATGGCACTGATAGAAACTGTCGTGACTGACTTTTGTGAACAGTTATTGTGACTTCTGTTGCTCTGATATTCACAACCTTTCACAATTTACAATTATAATCATAGTGAATCACCCACTTGGGAACGAGATACAAACTCGTGGGGACGAGATGCTGCCCCGTGGGAACATGTAAGCTATTTCGTAGGAACGAAATACTCTTATTATTCATACTATACTAACTTGTTTATCTTTTTGTTTCTACTTTCCATTGCGTATTTGAAAGTCCGCACGAGGAGGCTTGAATTTACGATATGGCATTCCTGTTTATTGATTTTACGTTATTTATACTTTTGAACCTTGTAGTTCAATATATATATAGAAATACTGCGAAAACCATTTAACGCGAGATCATTTAACGGAGTGCATTCTTATTTAGAAACGAAAACTAAATGTTGACGAACCATTTTGAACAAGATGGAGCACGTTTCGAAAAATTCCGTGTAGATGAACGCGAAGCATTAGCGACTTAGGTTTCTGCGCATTGTCTCTTGAAAATTAGCATGTTTCCCTTTTGTACCAGGTAAACTCAGCTTGTCTATAAACATTTTTATTAAGTTGGGAAAGGCTATTTGAACAGTTCTTATTAACATTATAAATTTATAGTTTGACATGATATGTTGATATCACGACAGGCGGTTAAGAACAGATTGGGTAACTTTGAACAGTATTTTACATAACATTCAATTTACAATATAAAAAAAATAAATTCAGCAATGAATTATATAAAATTCAAGGAGTAATTTCTATATAATATGATTAAACAAAGATATATTGCAGTACATTTTATTTTCTTTCAAAATTATTACAGCATTTAGGTTCATTTATTTCTTTAGGAGAGACTGCTGTTTCAAATTTATCAAATGAGGACAACAGTACTGAGAGATAAATCTAGAGAATTTCAATGACTCAGTTAAATTAGAATTTATGAAAGAATTATAAGAAATATTTAGTTTGACTGTGGCAACATGTAATCATCTCTATTTCTGAAATCGAAATGAAATACACCAACGCTCTGATATTGGTAATTCAGGAAGTCGGGTTACTAGTATATGATGTTTGAAGGGATCAGTGCAAAAAGGTACCTATCTCCATTTTTTTTAAAATGGAGTCAGGACCTTCGTGGCATAAAAAACAACTTTCTCCACATAACAAAGGTGCAACCAGATGTAATTGTTACTTCAAAAAAATGCGACAAAGTTCCGAACTCCACGACAAAATTAGGACCTCTATTGCATATGCACGTATATAAAAAATTCACATGTAAGGTTGCAAGTGAAAGTTCAATTCCAGAATACGAAGCGCTTGTTCATATTTTGGTAATTGATTGTGATTTTATTTATGGTTTGTAGTAACAGAAATTAATATTTTGTAACAAAATTGAAAACTCGACTCAAGTAACTTTATTAAGAGAGAGAAAATGTCATTTATTGTATTAGTTACGGAATGGAGATAGGTCTTTTGTTGCTTTTCTATGAACTGCAACTGTTTCGTAACAATATTAGTGAAATGAAATATTTTGTATTTATTTTAAGTAATCCGAAATGTTATAGGTAGCGTCCTATTGAGAGTTTCCACAATTTAAAGCAAGGAAAACAATGCAAAGGCAGTATGCAAATAAAAAATGGATCTAGGATCTCTGTTTCATGGAAGTTTTCTGGCTATTGTTTTAATATAAAGCGCATATTCAATATGGCTTCTACCAATTTATGAATGTTGGTGGAATTGTTGACTTTAAAAAGTTTTATGTGTAGATTTGGCAAGTCAGAAATCTGAAGGTCGAGTCTAAAACAATGACTTAAGTGTTTTAGTGCAAATAGGGTTACTGAGCAGGGATGGGTCTGAGTCCCCATGCAAATCAGGGTATTTTATTTGCATGAACGGAGCGAAGAGTAAATTAAGAAGAAGAAATCAGGGTATTGACAATATGTCAAAGTGTGAGGATGGTAATGGCCGCTCCAGGATCGGGAAGTCGTGGGTTCGATCCCCCGTTGCGACATACTTAAGTCGTAAAAATGGTACTGGTATAGCTCCCTTGGCGCTCAGTTCCAGGACTGGTTTGCCCAGTGTCAGGATTATGTGCATGACTGGGTGTGGTATCATGCCACATGTCTACGGCGTGTTACACTATATCTGTCTTAAGTAGACATCGTATCCAAATGACTGAAATACTGTATGTGCGCGATAAACCAAACAAATCGTTTAAATTTTAGTATGTAGGGACGAAGTTTTAGTACTGAGGTATTATGGACCATGTTCCAAACATTTTTTATCATGTTTATTGACTCTAATATGGCCATGTGGTGCTATTACCAAGCATAAGACTTTGCGAACAATATATAGACATGGTCAGCTTTTCCATTAGTATCTGAAAGAAGTTCGTCAAGCAGTACATTTTATCAGAATAGGTTCTGGTGGGTTGCAAACAGTTAAATTAAGCCTCTGATCAAATACTACTTTTTCATTGCAGTAGCAGATCTGGGTCTGTACTGTTTGCAATGTCTTATGACTTGAGATCGCACAGCCAAGCATAATGAAATATTTTGAATTTTGATGACAGAGTATTCATTTCAGTGTTATCTCTCTCTCTCTCTCTCTTTTCTTCAGTTTAATTCATCACAAATTCCTTAAGATGCTGTTTCAGAAATTTCGAGTTTATGTCAATAAATAAATGTTGATATTAGATAAGTATGTTTTTGCTAGATCCAAACATTGTGGTTTAATGCAATTCCCTAAACATCCCCTTTAAACGTTATTTCAGTTCAGTTAGGTGGGTATCTAAGAATTAGGTTACGGAATATTATGTAGGTTAAGTAGGCAACTAAGAAAAAAAGTATAGCTTGCCACTTCTTATTCATTACATGTTTGATTGTCACAATGGTCGGAACTCAGTATGGACTTCTGTCCTTTTTTTTTGTTGGACTTAGGTCCTTTTTCTTAAACGTAGATCCCTTTTTGCTGGATTTAGGTCCTTTAATTTTACTTTGTTCCTTTTTTTTAAACAATTAATTTAAAAAAAAAAAAAACACCATTTTTAAATATTTGTTTTAATGCAATATGCCCTACATTCCATTAATTTCACATTTAAATGGTTTAGATAGTTTAAGTTATACTTCAACCAAATTTCAACAAAAACGCATTTTTCTCACTATTTCAAAAAATGGAGATCGATATCCTATTGCACTGACCCCTTCATTTGTCATTTTATAAAATTAACATTTTTTTTTTCATTTAATTTTCTGCCATTTACGGTACAAGTCCAGTTTCTCGATATAAAAGTTTTCTACTACAATATGTTTAAACCACTTGCTAGTCTTGTCATTTCATGTTACATATAGTCTGACCTCTCTGAGTCCCCCTTACTACATACGTCCCAAACTTCAAACGCATCTTCTATTTGGTTTATAAATTGAAATCAAAAAAAGTAATTTAATTGTATTTCAATTTTCGCAATACACATACCTGTTTTGAACATATATTTATCATCTCTGTGTGACCATTTACAGTCACCCTAGGGTGTGTTTGCTCGTGTACCATTTTTAAAGTGTGTCACAAACGTTATCTGATATGAGCAAATGAGTTAAAGAAAACATTTATCTGAAATAAATAAAAGAATTAGCTCTAGCCAGAATGCTTTTTCATAGTCGTACATACACAGGTCTTTTGTCAAAAGATAATGATATGATTAAAAATAAATCGATACTCTTCGCTGACTTCCATTTTCATGTGCAACATATCATAAACATAGACCTATGTGTTAAGAAGAATGGCTAAATAGCAGCTATATTCTATTTGCTCAGATTGATATCTTGAATAGCTTTTGAGAAACTAGGCTTTGAAAAGTGTTGCGGAAGGACTAAGAAGTGAGAATGCGTGTATATGAAACTGAATAATGTGATAGAAAACTGACGTGTTTACATGTTTCAGTTACGAATAATAGGGGGACGAAGCATGTGTTTTTGTCACGTGATAGACAAAATGGCAGCCTCCATTGGAAGTTGTGACAGCAGTAGTACATAGCAGAATATTGGTGATTTTTCAATATTGTATTTATATTAAGTGAAATTAAACAATCTGACCTGTTTTAAAATGAACAAGCAACGTAAATTTAAACATGGTGCAAATCTGAACAAAAACGCTGGTAAAACACGTGGACGAGAAAAGCAATTTTCCAAAGGATTTGACGTTGATGAACCTTTCCCAGATAAAGACAGTGGTGATTCTGATGGTGAGAGATTCGCTTATATGAGAAAATAAATGCAACTTAGAATGAGAAACAGTTAAGATCCAAAGTGAAGCAAAATCATTAGTTTAACTTTTATTTGTTAAGTATTAATTCAAATCTTAACTTTATATCATTCTATATTTTACAATGATTGAACCGAAAGGAAAATCTCCTCGTTGACATTGCACAATCCTTAATGTGGGAGGTAACCGGAATACCATTTGTCCAAACAGGTGACTCATACCCATTTACATACAACATCGTAATGACCTGCAGGGTTTTACACCAACTTTTTTGCCAGGTATCATGACGGAACACCTGCTTTGAAATTCAAGAGTCCCTTCTGAATATAAGGAGTCCTTGTTATGTGGGGGAGTGGCATTTTGTCTTGGATGGATTAGCAGACCAACACTCTTATCACTTTACTAAAGAGCTAGTCCAACAGCCTTGATAAGTGGTTAATTACCAAAATATCCCAACAATTTATTTACATGATGTGATGTACATAAATACATGTAAAAAATAATTAAAAGAAGTTAAATTTAAGTTTATTACACCCAGCAAATTTAAGTTTAGTACACCTAGCTGGATTTCCATCACATAATTATGTATGGTTTTCATTAATGGGTATCCTATAACAACAAAGTTTTTTGAAAAACAACACATTTTGTCTACTCTATAAGGGTATAATAATTGTGTTAAGTGGAATTTCTGGCATTAGAAATATCAAATTTTGCTGACCCCCCCCCCCCCCCACCACACACACACAAAAAAACATTTTTTTTTTTGCAACTTAATGATCAATTTAACTAGCAATCGGTTACTAATGAAAACCCTGAATATGTAATAACTGTTTCTGAAATAACTATTTCTGACAAGTAACATTAAAATCTGAATTAAAAATGAAACACTGTTTTTATATACAATTTGCCCATGCTTGCACTATTTTGTAGACACAAGCAGTGGAGATGAAGAGGAGAATATTCAAGAGATAACATTTCCACTGGCCATGTGGGACCTTGAACATTGTGATCCAAAGAAATGTACAGGGAGGAAGCTTGCAAGGTTGGGGCTTGTGAGAACCTTAAAATTGGGACAGAAGTTTAATGGACTGATTTTATCTCCCATGGGAAAGAAGTGTGTTTCACCAGCAGATAGGTAATACATCTGTTATTATCCTTATTGACAGTTCTGCATAGACATTTTCTGATTTTGAAATGAAAGATTAAGCCCTGCCATGACATATGTTTTATTTTACAGAGGAACAGATATGTTTTTTTCGTCATTTGAGTATAATCCATCATTTTCAAATATAATTGAGTATCCATAAAAATAATTGAGTAATTTAGCAACTATTACAATGGCATTTATGTTGCTTTTCTGCATTGAATACAAGCATAGTTAGTGATGAAAATTATAATAAAGTATTTAATACACAGTTTCAACTCATAAAATCAATTATTTTGATCACATTTTCAAATCTCAGTACATCTTATTCATTATATTTTGAGTGAACCAAATCTTTTTTCAAGACTTATAGCAGTTAATATCGGCTGTGACAGTGAAGTGAGTAATGTTATGCAAGGTTACAGAATAAATTGAGTATTCTAGATTTTGATTGAGTTTTGTAAAATTGTTACTGCTTTATATGTGAAAATAATTTGGTATTTAACTATAGGTGAGGCTGCTATCTCAACATCAACAAGATCATGATTTTTATGTCAAGATAAAGATATGTTGGCAGGAATTAAAATGTACCTGCAAATATGCAGACTGCAATTGTTTTTCTCTATATTTGCTATTAATATGACCAAACACTGTGTTAATGTTAGATTTAACGCTTTTGTGAAAACAGTTCATACAATAGGTTTTGTAATTTTATGTGTCACTGCATAGTATGGTAGACAAGTAGGGATCACCTTGTCTGGCGGTGTAGACTAGTAATTGTAACACTTTCTTGTAGAGCATGATTCTCGTGATAATAATCGTTTGATATTTGTTACGATTGATTATCAATTCAATTAGATGGAGTATAATCGATAACTTTACAATTAATAATCGTTTAAACCATAGTAAAATTCAAGCAAGGCGCTTAATTATACTTAGTTCTGGGCCTTATTGTTTAAAAGGGGATATTTAAAGGTTTTCCTATGGAAACACGGGTAAAATCAAGAGATTCCAGATTGATATACAGTGTACACTAGACAGGCAACACATGACATGGTATGGTATAAAATGTTACAACGACACCGTGGAACGGATATATGTTAATCAGTTATTGTCGCTTTTATGTGAAGTAACTGGTCGTTTGCGACTAGCGACAATTATGACTTATGACTTTAACACTGGATTTACTTCATACTAAAATCATTGATACTTTATGAGGTGTAGATTGCAGAGCACAGATCCATAACTTTAGCTTCTTTGATTCTTGAATCATCCCCTTTGGTTGATTTTGTTTAAAAAGAAATGACTGGAGCATAACTTCAATACTTTATGATTGATTCACTCCAAACTTGGATCATGGATACCTTACAAGGTTTAGAAGAGCATTGCTCAGGAACTGTAACTCTATCTCTTATAATTCTTTAACTACCCCCCTTTGTTCATTTTTTAAAAAGAGTTTTGTCCGTATGGTAAGGTGACGATTATGCCATCATACTTTCAAAACTTTGATAAGATTTAATTAATGACATATTTTTTTATTATTGATATAAGCGGTAGATGGGAAAAGTCTAATTCATTATTTAGATTATTTGAATAGATTTGCTTTAGTCTTTAGTCAGTGAAATTTAGATCTAATATATTAGAATTATTAAGGAATTAACACAGTTAGTTAGTGATGAGTCATGACGACAACTATATATCAGTCAAAGAAAGTTTTAGACCAAAAGCATATAAATAGCGCTGTTTCCTTTAAAATTTGTCATTCTGCTCGTGGTCGCTGAGGAGTGAACATCTCCAGCGAAGGAACTAAGCCTTTGGTTTGTACAATAAAACATTTAATATATTATCTGAGTAGGGTCAGCACAGAGAGTGAACAGTGGACTTGTTCCATCCTAGTAGTCTTTGTTGCTGTTCTTGAAAAGGTATATAACAAAAGCGTAACTACTGTAGCTGAACATTTGAGTTATAATGCATGGTGATCAGTGCAAATCTTGTTATATATAGTTGAGCATCTGTTGCTCTTCTATAGGTTCTTGCTTGTAAAAGCAAGGGATAGGTTCAGATAGGATGGCGATCTGGTCAAATAAGGTTGGTTAATGATAGGGTTTGGCACCGCCATTTGCAGGTATTGCATTTAACAAAGATCATAGTTAAATTTGTGTATAAATTATTTACAGGTCTCATAATCAAATTAAAGGACAGGTTCATCCCCAAAATTCAAACATAGATATCAGCTTAATTTCTCTTGAGTATTGTCCATCCAATCATTTCATAATCATTTGAATCAGTCGGTCGAGATAGACCCGAGGAAAATTATATGTTTATATTAACCCTTTCCCTCATATAGACTCATTTTGCCGCACTCAATAGGTACCACATAAAGCCTGATCTGCAGAAAGCCAGACTCAAACCTTACCAAATTTAATTGTAAAATCCTCATTACCAGACCACTGAAGAGCAGCGAACAGCATAAAATATTAAAACCGCGAGTAACTCGCAGGCTGATCTGGTTTATGCTGTTTGCATAGGTCTTTTCAAGGTATCCTCTATGAGGGAAAGGGTTAAGAATAGGTTGATTTTCACACTTAATCATCATCTACTAGCTCAACTAGATAGCCGAGTGAAACTATTAATCATTTTCTGATCATATACACGTTACAGTAAGTCCATGATTCTTATCGCACTTATATACATATGCACATATATAAGCAGCATGAGAAAGCTCTTACATTGAAGCTTGTTTCAGTCACAAG
>CM037779.1:41672509-41701739 GCA_021229015.1 Solen grandis | reverse complement strand
TAGTCATCATTATCATTATTGAGTTATCATTCTTGTGTACTGCACTCAGACCAATGAGATCTATCTACTATAAATGTTTAAGGCAACACTTCAAATACTTTACAATTTATGCACCACACAAGAATTAAATCCAAAAAAATAAACAAAGGGAAATAACTCCAAAAATACAACAGTTATCATTCTAGCACAATGCACTCCATGAGATCTTTCCACCTGTGAGGTTTCAAAGTAATACCTCAAATACTTTTCGTGTTATGCTCCAGACAAAAATGAAGTCTGAGTATCAACAAAGGGCAATAACTCAAGGAAAAAGAAAACAGAGTTATCATTCATGTGCACTGCACTCAGACCATTGAGATCTATGAAATTTCAAGTCAACACCTCAAATACGTTTCGAGTTATGCCAGACAAAAATTAAGTCTGAAAATCAACAAAGGGAAATAACTCAGAAAATAAAACAGAGTTATCATTCTTATGCACTGCACTACAAATCCATGAGATCTTTCCATCAAAGCAATATCTCAAATACTTTTTATGTTATGCTCCTGACAAAAATAAAGACTGAGAATCAACAAAGGACAATAACTCAGGAGAAAAGAAAGTGAGAGTTATCATTTATGTGAACTGCACTCCTCTTCAATGAGATCTATCTATCTATAAAGTTTTAAGTCAGCACCTCAAATACTTTTTGAGTTATGCCCTGGACAAAAATTAAGACTGAAAATCAACAAAGGGCAATAACTCAGAAAATATTAAAGTCAGAGTTATCATTCTTGTGCACTGCACTCCACCTCAATGTGATCTATCCATGTTTTAAGTTTCAAGGTGATACCTCAAATACTTTTTGAGTTATACCCTGGACAAAAATAAAATCTCAGAATCAACAAAGGGTAATAACTCAGAAAATACGAAAGTCAGAGTTATCATTCTTGTGCACTGCACTCCACCTCAATGTGATCTATCCATGTTTTAAGTTTCAAGGTGATACCTCAAATACTTTTCGAGTTATGCTCCGGACAAGAAAGTGTGACGCCGACGACGACGACGACGACGACGACGACGCCGACGACGACGACGACGGACAAAGTGATCCCTATGTGTCTGCCATGCTATGCAGGCGACACAAAAATAAGGCCTTCAGGTCTTAAAACCATTTAATTTCAACAGAAAAAAAATAACTTTGGCCTTATGAGGTCACATGATGTCATATGACGTTCATCTTCTCTGAATATAAAAGAAGACTTATAGACTTATACTGAAATTTGACGTCAATGCCTCTAATCTTGGATTAGCCATAAAACCTTTGCCAGTTCGAATTTTAAAAAAATGGACACCGGTTAGAGCGTAATATACAAATTCTGTGAAATTTTGATGAAAATCTGTCCAGAAAAAAATGTCTGTAGACCGCGGACAAACTTGTGTAGACAATGTCAAGTTTGATGCCATATGATGTCATAGACATAAGAAAATCAATAAAATGAAATCTTCATTACCTTAAATATATGCAGAAAATTTGTCATGCCCCTGGGACCTTAGCAATATATAGAAAATTAACGCGTAGTTATCAGAAAATTTTTGACCTTATGACGTTCGCCCTAACCGAATAGAAGGAAGTCATAGAGACTAATATTCAGTCCAAATATCAGCATTCTAAGTCATCTGGAAGCGATTTTATACGTTTTTGAAATTTGACGTCAATGGTTCGAATCTTGGATTCGCCATAGAACCATTGCCTTTTTGAATTTGGAAAACGGACACCAGGATACAAAACTAGAGCATTACATATGCGTACTGTGAAATTTTGATGTAAATCGGTCCAGAAATAATTGCTGTATTTTGCTTAAAACCTTTTGGATCTGACGTCAAATCTGACGTTATATGACGTCAAATTAATATGAAACATATTTAATTTAATGCGTAGATATCAAAAAATCTTTTTGACCTTATGACGTCATATGACGTCAACTGACATTAATTATCACAGAATATATAGGAACCTTAAAGACTTATAATCTGTCCAAATAAAAGCTTTCTAGCTCATCTGAAAGTGATTTTATACGCATTTGAAATATGACGTCAACATAAAATCTTTGCCTTTGCGAATTTGGAAAAACGGACACAGGGATGCACAACTAGAGCCTAACATACACATTCTGTGAAATTTTGATGAAAATCGGTCCAGAAATAATGGCTGTAGGCCGCGTACAAACATTTTAAGACGACGTCAAGTTTGACGTCAAGAAACGTCATAAGCAAATGAAAATCATTGAAATGCAAAATGTTCTATCTGAAGCATAAGCTATTGGATTTTCAAGGTCCTCGGACGTTTTCAACATATAGAATTTAACACGTATAAATTAGAAATTTCTTTTCACTTCATGACGTCATATGACGTCATATGAAGTTCATTCTCTCGTTATCTAAAGAAATCTTAGAGACTTATATTCTATTTAAATATTGGCTTTCTAGCTCATCTGGAAGCGATTTGATATGCATTTGAAATTTGACGTCAATGGTTCGATTCTTTGACTCGCCATAGAACCATTGCCTTTTCGAATTTTGAAAAACGGACACCGGAAGGCACAACTAGAGCCTAACGTACACATTCTGTGAAATTTTGATGAAAATCGGCCCAATAATAATGGCTGTAGACCGCGTACAAACTTTTTCACCTGACGTCAAATCTGACGTTATATGACGCCATATAAATATGAAATTCATTGCATTCGAAAGATCATGGTTTGAAATATATACCAAAAAATTTTCATTGTTTTGGGCCAATGGCAACTCATCGAAATTAACACAAATATAAGAGGAAGAAAAAAAGAATAAGAAGAAGAAGAATAACTAGATGTCATTCGTGAAAACGAATGATAGGACTTTCTGCAACCTGTGTTAATGCAAAAAGCAGGAGATAGAAGTTTCATGTAATGACTCACCTCTGGTAGTATTTCATGTTCATGCTGAACAATTGACATTATATTTCGCGAAAAATAAGCGTTTAGTTACGAAGAAAAAAAAATAAGTAGCAGTAGTAGTAGTATGCTTATGACGTCATATGACGTCACGACTCAAAATATATGTAGAAATTATGCAGAACTGCAAACTGTGTAAGTTTCAACTTTCTATCTCATCCTGAAGTTCTTTAACCCTAAAATGAAATTTTTGGTCCTATGTTCGAATCTTATTTCAGCCACAATACTTCGGTTTTTCGGAATTAAGGTTAGCTGACAAAATATTCACATCTTAGTTTCAAGATGTACCATCTGTAAAAATTTGAAGAAAATCTGATCATAAATTGCGGCTGTAGAGCGCGAACACCATTTTTCACTATTTTTAGCTCTGACGTCACATGACGTCATAGGGTGCTGAAGATGCTTTTGTTCAAAAGCGTATACTTTACTGTCATAACTCTAAAATTTTCATTATTCTGAACAACTGGCATCATGTCGAAATCATTGCCCTAAAATGAAAATTAAGAAGTATGCTTATGACGTCACATGGCGACATTTGACGTCACGAAATTCTACAGAACTGCAAACTGTGTAAGTTTCAACTTTCTATCTCATCCTGAAGCTCTTTAATGCTAAAATGAAATTTTCGGTCCTATGTTCGAATCTTATTTCAGCCACAGAACTTCGGTCTTTCGGAAATTCGGTTAGCTGGCAGGATATGCACACCTTAGTTTCAAGATGTACCATCTGTGAAAATTTGAAGAAAATCCGACCATGAATGGCGGCTGTAGAGCGTGAACACCATTTTTCACTATTTTAGCTCTGACGTCATTTTCATTATTCTGAACAACTGGCATCATGTCGAAATCATTGCCCTAAAATGAAAATTAAGAAGTATGCTTATGACGTCACATGGCGACATTTGACGTCACGACTCAAAATATATTGAGAAATTCTGCAGAACTGCAAACTGTGTAAGTTTCAACTTTCTATCTCATCCTGAAGCTCTTTAATGCTAAAATGAAATTTTCGGTCCTATGTTCGAATCTTATTTCAGCCACAGAAATTCGGTCTTTCGGAAATTCGGTTAGCTGGCAGGATATGCACACCTTAGTTTCAATATGTACAATCTGTGAAAATTTGAAGAAAATCCGACCATAAATGACGGCTGTAGAGCGCAAACACCATTTTTCACTACTTTTAGCTGTGACGTCATGTGACGTCATAGGCTGCTGACAATCATTGAAAACAAAATTTCCTCACGTGAATAATAACCCATAAAAATTTCATGGCCCTAGGACTATTGCAACATATTAAAATAAGCGTTTAGTTAGGAAGAAAAAGAATAATAATAATAAAAAAATGACGTCACGTGACGTCATATGACGTTTATTTTCACATACTTGTTAGACACCCAGAGACCTACTAACTGACAAAATTTCAACTTTCTATCTCAAATAGGACAGCATTTAAATATTGACGTCCTTGGTTCGAATCTTGGATCCGCCATAGATGCTTGGACTTTTCGAATTTTGAAAAACGGACACCGGTATACACAATAAGAACGTAATATACACATTCTGTGAAAATTTGATAAAAATCGGCCCATTAATAATGGCTCTGGACCGAGTACAAACTTTCGTATTCAATTTCAAATGTGACGTCATATGACGTCATAGTCTTCTGAAAATCATTGAAATCGAAATTTCAGCGTCTGAATCATTTGTCATTAAATTTTCATTGCCCTTCGACAATTTCAACATATAGAAATACTCTTATTAATATTAGAAATACATTATCATATAATGACGTCAAGTGACGTCATGTGACATTTATTTTCACAAAATGTTTAACACTCCCAGAGACCTATATACTGACCAAATATTACTTTTCTATCTCAAATAAATCCGATTTTATAAGCATTTAAAAATTTACGACCTTGGTTCGAATCTTCAATTCGCTATAGAACCATGGACTTTTCGAATTTTGAAAAACGGACACGGAGATGCACAACTAGAACTTAATATACACACTCTGTGAAAATTTGATGAAAATCGGTTCATAACCAATGGCTGTAGACCGCGTACAAACTTTTGTTGCATATTTCAAGTGTGACGTCATATGACGTCATAGGCATATGAAAATCATAGAAATCAAAATATCAGCGTTTGAAGCATGTGTCATTAAATTTTCATTGCCCTTCAAAAATTTCAACATAAATTTTAATATTAGAAATACATTATCATATAATGACGTCACGTGACGTCATATGACATTTATTTTCACAAAATGTTTAAAACTTCTAGAGACCTATATACTGACTAAATATCAACTTTCAATCTTAAATAGGACAGATTTTATAAGCATTTAAAAAATTACGACCTTGGTTCGAATCTTGGATTCGCTATAGAACCATGGACTTTTCGAATTTTGAAAAACGGACACCGGGATGCACAACCAGAACTTAATATACACATTCTGTGAAAATTTGATGAAAATTGGTTCATAAACAATGGCTGTAGACCGCGTACAAACTTTTGTTGCATATTTCAAGTGTGACGTCATATGACGTCATAGGCATATGAAAATCATAGAAATCAAAATTTCAGCCTTTGAAGCATGTCTCCTTAAATTTTCATTGCCCTTCGACAATTTCAACATATAGAAATATTCTTGTTAATATTAGAAATACATTATCATATAATGACGTCACGTGACGTCATATGACATTTATTTTCACAAAATGTTTAAAACTTCTAGAGACCTATATACTGACTAAATATCAACTTTCTATCTTAAATAGGACAGATTTTATAAGCATTTAAAAATTTACGACCTTGGTTCGAATCTTGGATTCGCTATAGAACCATGGACTTTTCGAATTTTGAAAAACGGACACAGGGATGCACAACTAGAGCCTAACATACACATTCTGTGAAATTTTGATGAAAATCGGTCCAGAAATAATGGCTGTAGACCGCGTACAAACTTTTTCACCTGACGTCAAATCTGACGTTATATGACGTCGTATGAATATAAAATTCATTGCATCCGAAAGCTCATGGTTTGAAATATATGCCATAAAATTTTCATTGTTCTGAGTCAATGGCAACACCTCGAAATTAACACAAATATAAGAGGAAGAAAAAAAGAATAAGAAGAAGAAGAATAACCAATATGACTTTCTGCCTGTAGGCAGAAAGTCCTAATAAAAAAACAGTACAAACCCAATAGGACTTTCTGCCAGTAGGCAGAAAGTCCTAATAAGAAGAATAAGAATAATAAAAACAGTACAAACCCAATAGTACTTTCTGCCTGTAGGCAGAGAGTCCTGATAATAATAATTAACATAACAAACCCTATACATATTCTGCAGGTTTGAGGAAAGCCATAAAAATCTTCTCCAAAACTGCAAGGCCTTGAGCTTATTTGGTGTGTAGCATCATTTAGTGGACCTCAACCAAGTTTGTTCAAATCATGACCTGGGGGCAGGGTCAATTCTGACCCCCATGGTGATGATTTGATCAAACTTGGTAGAGGTCACTTGATTTTACATATATAGAAAAATTGAAAAAATCTTCTTGGTCTTAGATATTTGGTTTGAACATGGCTTAGTGGATCTCTACCAAGTTTGTTCATATCATGTTTTTTTTGGTCAAAATTGGCCCCTCCACAGGGGTCACTTGATTTTACATAGACTTGTATAAGAAAAACTTGAAAAAAATCTTCTTGACAAAAAACACTATACATAACCATTACAATAGCTGTTTTAATTAAATGAAATAAAATAATTATTTGTTCAAGAATACATTGTTGTCACTATGTTTATGTAATTATGCCCTGTCAACTCGGTTGGGCACATATAGATTTTTGGTCTGTGCATCTGTCTGTCCGTCACACCTCAATTTTACCTTTACGGTTTAGCTTTCTATCTCCTGCCAAAAGGCAGCGGGGGGATATGGTAATAGTCTGTCTGTCCGCCTATCCATCCTATCCCACATTTTTGTCCAGAGCACAACTTGGAAAGTATATGAGGTATCAACTTGATACTTCATAAATGGATATATCTGATTGAGGAGGAGTGCAATGCACAAGAATGATAACTTAATCTTTCATAATTTTTGAGTTATTGCCCTTTGCAATTATTCAGGCTTAATTTTTGTCTGGAGAGTAACTCAAAAAGTATTTGAGATATCAACTTTAAACTTCATAGTTGGATAGATCTCATTGATCTGGAGTAACTCAAAAAGTATTTGAGATATCAACTTTAAACTTCATAGGTGATAGATCTATTGAGGAGAAGCATGCATAAGAATGATAACTCTTCCTTCATAATTTTTAGTTATTGCCTGTTATTTTAGGCCTTTTTTTTTGTAACAGTGACCTTAACATTTTACCTGTAGACCACAAAATAGGGGAATTAGTAAGTCTTCACAAGGGTTTCATCTTCTAACAAGCAAGCATTTGGCGAGGAATGGCCATGTCAACATGGCTCTTGTTTTTTAAGAAGATGACTTCACATCTTTATGAAACTAGACACAGGTACATAATGATATGATCTATTTAATATTTATGCAAATTTATGACTGTGACCTACATTTCACGGTTGAATGAACATGATAAAATTGGTTCTGCATTTGCATTTAAGCTTTATTTTATACGAAGGGCGGTATTAAGTTATGCCATCCATCTGTCTGACTGTTAGCAATTTTGTGTTTGCTCTATATTAAAAACCTGAATGGAAATTGGAATTAATTGACAGAAATGTCAACCATACTGAGAGGATGTGCAGAGCATAGATATCAATGTTTTAGTTCAAGGTCAAAGTCACACTTGAAAGTCACATGTAATACTGTTGTAATGTTTGAATATTTTGTGTCCGCTCTGTATCTCATTAATCACTTAAGCAGATTTAAACTATTTGCCAGAAATGGCAACCATACAGAGAGGATGTGCAGATCAAGTGCAAGTTTCTTGTTGTATTGGGTCAAGGTCACAATATGAAGCAACATGTCATACTGGTATGATGTGAAAATATTTTGTGTTTGTTCATTAGTCCCCTACCAATGTTTACACAAAAGGGGACTGTAATTATCTCCTTATTAAAATGTTGCTGTTGATGAAGTGCTTATCCATTTGTCAAAGGTAGTTTACTTTCAGTACCTTTCTTCGGGCGTATATGGCCCCACTATCAGCGTAGCTTTTGTTTTCTAAGAAGATGACTTAATATTTTCCTGAAACTTGACATACATATAAATCATTATTCACTTGTAGTGTTTATTTAATTTTATGGATGTGACCTAGTAAGATTGGTTATTCTGGCCCAGGTTTACTTCTGTGTTAAAGCTGCTTCTTCTATAAAGGTAGCTTAATATCATCATGAAATATAAACTTTTAAAAAAACAAGCAAATATTTAATTCTGACCATATCCTGGCAGGGCATTAGTGTCTCAGAGACACATTTTCTTTTTAATTATGAAATGATTGATCTGGTAATAAAACAATTATTTCATGGTAACTTGTGTAATCTGGTGTTGGGGATGACATTCTGAACTGTTGCCTTTGACCTGAAGCAACAATTTAAATGTCATCCCCTCCGTCTGGTGACAGCAGTTTTCACTGTTACACAAAATGCTATGAAATAACTGTAAACGGTATAAGATTTCTTAACAAATAACTAATTATTGAATTTGTTGTTGCAGGTTTATACTGTTTTATGAATATGCTGACAGCAATTGTATACAATCAATTTCGAGGATATTTTCTGGTATGTATTTTTTTATTTACTCTTGAATTCATTACATTTGTAAAAAATCCCCCCCCCCCCCTAATTTATAGATTGGCCCTAAAGGTTGGTGGGAAGTTATGGCCTAGAGAGTATTCATCCCTTTCTCACCTAGGTCTATAACGATTCACCGATACATTGTGGAAACGTATTTGGATGTTTCCAGTACGACTGTATAGAATCATGTCCTCTATAATTGTGATTCTAAAGGTCATGCTGTAGAAACCAATAAAGTATTCCTTAATTATTTGTACATATTAAAACATGTTTGCAGTACAACCATGCCTTTACTGAGTCAAAGTTATCAAAGCATTGTGTACATTTGCTGTCAAATGTGGAGCTAGCAATGTGCAAAAATACAAAATTTAATATTAAAATATGATCAGCATCATTATCAAGCCAGTCTGTATTATTTTTTCCAAGCTCACCTGAACACAATTTTGTGCTCAGGATGAGCTTTAGGATCCTTGAATATCCGTCTTTTGTCTGCCATCTCAGTTGTCCTTCCATCATCCACAATTAGTTTGTTTACACTATAGCATCATCATTTCTTAAGCAATCGTGTTCAGACTTTATGACAATGTGTATGACTATCTTGGTCAAGTTGGATTATGGCTGATATTGGCTAATTAGGTCAGGAGTTATGCTTTTTTTATTGGCTCACCTGAGCACTTGTGCTTAGGGTGAGCTTTTGTGACCGCTTTTTGTCCGTCCTCCGTCATGCATCGCCCGTCTTCAACAATTGCTTGTGAACACTCTAGAGGCCACAGTTTTGGCCTAATCTTCATGAAACTTGGTCAGGATAATTGTTTACATGATATCTTGAATGAGTTCGAAATTGGGTCATGTGGGGTCAAAAACTAGGTCACCAAGTCAATTCTAAGAAAACCTTCTGAACACTGTAGAGGCCACAGTTTAAGCCCAATCTTCATTAGATATGGTCCGGATGTTTGTCTACATGATATATTGGATGAGTTCAAAAATGGGTCATGTGGGGTCAAAAACTAGATCACCAGGTCAAATCTTAGAAAACCTTCTGAACACTGTAGAGGCCACAGGTTAAGCCTAATCTTAATTAGATATGGTCAGGATGTTTGTCACATGATATCTTGGATGAGTCGAAAATGGGTCAAGTGGGGTTAAAAAAACTAGGTCACCAGGTCAAATCTTAGAAAAACCTTGTGAACACACTAGAGGCCACAGTTTTAGCCCAATCTTCATATGATTTGGTCAGGATGTTTGTCTACATGATATCTTGAATGATATTCAAATTGGGTCCTGTGGAATCAAAAACTAGGTCACCAGGTCAAATCTTAGAAAAACCTTGTGAACACTCTAGAGGCAACAGTTTTGGCCCAATCTTCATGAAATTTGGTCAGGATGTACATGATATCTTGAATGATTTTGAAAATGGGTCACATGTGGTCAACAACTAAGTCACCAGGTCAAATCTTAGAAAAAACCTTGTTAACACTCTAGAGGCCTCAGTTTCAGCCTAACCTTAATGTAACTTGGTCAGAATGTTTGTTTGCATCAAATCTTGGATGAATTCAAAACTAGGTCACATGGGGTCAAAAAGTAGGTCACCAGGACAAATTTTAGAAAAAAAATGTGAATACACTAGGGGCCTACATTTTTGTACCAGTCTTCATTAAACTTGATAAGAATGATGACTGCATGAATTCCCAGTTGAGTGCAAATTCAGGAAGGATCAAAATCTGGGTCACTTAGTCAAATGTTAGAAAAACACTATAGGTGCCACATTTTTTGTCATCATGCCTAACACAGCAATCTTACTCAGGTGAGCAACACAGGGCCATCTTGGCCCTCTTGTTTAAAATATATATAAAAGAAACCAGATTTTGCTTTGTTTGCACTCTAGAATTTTTTAAGTACTATCTTCATATTTCATGACAATTTTTATAGCCATTAAGTCTTGGCCAAATTCCATTATGGCTGATATCAGCTAACTTGGTCAGGAGTTATGCCCCTTTAATGTTAAAAAATGCAACATGTCTCGGCCAAGTTCAATTATGGCTGATATTGGCCAAGTATATCAGGAGTTAGGCCTCTTTTAACACAAAAAAGCAAGATCTTAAGCATCTTCATTTCTTCAACAATCATCTTTAAACGTCATGGCAATGTTTATAGCCATATAGTCTTGGCCATTTTTTATTACTGTTGATATCAACCTAAGGTCAGGAGTTATGAGTCATTTGATTAAAAAAAAAAAGCCAGATTTTGCACTGTTTACACTCTAGTATTTCATACTAGATACTGTCTGTAAATCATTCTGCAGCCTGTTTCAATGTATAGGGCACAGTAAATGAATAGTGATTTGAATCGTGAATCATGACAAGCATATCAGGATGTATATCATATCTCACCTTCAGAACCAATCTACAGCTTTGTGCCATTAATGAACGTAAAAATTCAAGATGGCCGATGTTATACAATTTGCACTGTGCAAAACAAAAAGTATTTCATGAACTGAATAACTAAATGACATACCTAAATATTTAATGATATGACCTATTGACATCAGAGCATCATATATCCTTCTTGGAATTGACAAATACAGATTTCTAATACAATTAACAGGGTTGTTACTCCAATCAGTCCTGATTGCCTGCTACAAATTTCGCTTAGAGCTGACACTGTCTTCATTAGAGTTGTAACGAATACACCAGGTATTGAATACAAATACACATTATGATATGAAAACAACATGATATAGTGCAAAAAGACAAATTCAGGTTGCATATATTTGAAGTGCAATCATAAACTTTATTCTAGTCATCATTGAATGAAAGGAAACAAATTGGTTTGAGAAAATAAAAAAAAACCAATTTTAAAAAAAAGGATAAGTTTTGTTCTTGGGTAAACACATGGAAAATGGCATTGCATGTGATCAAAGTTTTTATGCAGAAAAATAAGGCCAGAGTTTTTTAATTACTTGTTTTACGGGATTTTTTAGCTCACCTGAGCACGTTGGGTCAAAAACTAGGTCACCAAGTGAAATCTTAGTAAAACCTTGTGAATACACTAGAGGCCACAGTTTTAGCCCAATCTTCATTAGATGTGGTCAAGATGTTTGTCTGCATTATATTTCAGATGAGTTTGAAAATGGGTCATGTTGGGTCAAAAACTAGGTCAAATTAAAAAAAAAATACTTGTGAGCATGCTTGCAGAGGCCACATTTTTGGCCCAATCTTCATGAAACTTTGTCCGAATATTTGTCTTTATGCATGTCAGATGAGTTTGAAATTGTGTCATTTTGGTCAAAAACCCACCTTAACTTTGCGTTAACAAGGTCATTACAAGAAATTAAAGATGAATGCACCATTTGTTTCAACAATTAGCATATCGCCACTCTTACCGTCTCCTTATTTCTATAGCCTACAGTTTATAAGAATTTTATCAAATATGCATATCTTAATCAAAAGGAATCAAATCTAAAACAACAATTGTTCACTAGAATCGCTATCGCAATATCATCGGTTTTCACAAAAGCAATTCCATTTAGTTCACGAGTCACATGATTCGAAAAACATCTCTCCGTTCATTGTCTTGTAGATACTGTTAACAGCGATCTTTCTAACATTTTTGTTGCAATGTTAAAGCAGACTTTTTACCCAAAAGAATATTTTTGAGTATTACCTGTCAGTTATGTAGTCGCGATATCATCGGTTTTCACGAAAGCAATTCCATTCAGTTCACGAGTCACATGATTCGAAAAACATTTCTTCGCTCAATGGCTTGTTGATACTGTTAACAGCGATCTTTCAAACATTTTTGTCGCAATGTTTAAGCAGACTTTTTACCCAAAAGAATATTGTGGAGTATTACCTGTCAGTTATGTAGTTGCGATATCATCAGTTTTCACGAAAGCAATTCCATTAAAGTCACGAGTCGCATGTTTCGAAAAACATATTTCTTCGTTCAATGGCTTGTTGAATACTGTTAACAGTGATCTTTCAAACATTTTTGTCGCAATGTTTAAGCAGACTTTTTACCAAGAAGAATACTTTTAAGTATTACCAGTCTGTTATGTAGCCGCAAACTTGAAAACTTTTTTTACGGACTTTGGGTACTGCAACGTTATATGTGTGTATTGCTTTATGATGGCAACAAACGACAATTGTACTCGATAAACAAGAATTGCAAATGACAAACAAAAGCATAAAATGACACACGACAATGCAATATGCCACTCAACACTATTACAAACTAATGTTGCATTGAATTACTATCATTTCATGAAATATCACATTAATTTTTAGTGTTCTTTCAAATTGATGTCACCAAGGAACAGAATGCAAAAAAAATCAAAAATCAGACTCAAATATTTTAGTTATAAAGAGTGATTTCAAGCCAACGCCCTAGCGGAAAATGAAACAAAATTAGTAAATATTTTCTATTAGTACCTAGCATGCAGCAATGTTCAATCAAGTATACACTCAAGTCGCACTTATAAACATCTATTCCTTATATTCATAATTGAGCATAAAAATTGATTTACAATTGTTCTAAAAAGGATCAAACCTTGGATTGCGTAAATACAAATCAAGTCCACTTCAAAAACTAAACATCACTGGAAAGGGCTCTTCAAGAACTAAAACTTTTTCAGACTTCAATGAAATATTTTTAGCTCACATGAGCATCCAATGGCTTCTAAGTTGCATCTGTCTGCGTCTGTTAAGTCAAACATCTCTCTCTAAACGTTGCCAATTTGAAAATATTTCAGAATCATGACTCTACAAGTGTATAAATGGCGGCCGCAATGGTCACGATAAATGATTTATAAAAAAATTTAAAATCTCTTCTGAACCACAAGGCCTAGCTTTGATTTGGTATGTAGCATATCTTATGACTCTCTACCAGATGTACAAATTATACCTGGTGTCAAAATGCCCGCAGGGTCACTTGTTTCATAGGCTATATAGGAAAACTTAAAAATCTTCTGAAACCATAAGGCTTAACTTGATTTTTGGTATGTAGCATCATCTTATGGTCATACCAAGATTGTCAAATCTAGCCCTATGGTGGATAATGCCCCGCGCACAGGTTCACTTTTTTACATAGAGTTATATAGAAAATTTATAAAAATCTTCTTCTATGAATCCATAAGGCCTAAGAGCTTAGATATTTGGTATGTAGCATCATCTTATGGCACTACCAAGATTGTACAAATCATGACCCTATGGTGATAAATGCCCCGCACCAGGGGTCACTTGTTTTACATAGAGTTATATAGGAAAAACTTAAAAAATCTTCTTCTATGAATCCATAAGGCTAGAGCTTAGATATTTGGTATGTAGCATCATCTTATGGGCCACTACCAAGATTGTACAAATCATAGCCCTACGGTGATAAATGACCCCGCACCAGGGGTCACTTGTTTTACATAGAGTTATATAGGAAAATCTTTAAAAATCTTCTTCTATGAATCCATTAGGCCTAGAGCTTAGATATTTGGTATGTAGCATCATCTTATGGTTCATTACCAAGATTGTACAAATCATAGCCCTATGGTGATAAATGACCCCGCACCAGGGGTCACTTGTTTTACATAGAGTTATATAGGAAAATCTTTAAAAATCTTCTTCTATGAATCCATAAGGCCTAGAGATTAGATATTTGGTATGAAGCATCATCTTATGGTTTATTACCAAGATTGTACAAATCATGACCCTATGGTGATAAATGCCCCCGCACCAGGGGTCACTTGTTTAACATAGAGTTATATAGGAAAATCTTTAAAAATCTTCTTCTATGAATCCATTAGGCCTAGAGCTTAGATATTTGGTATGTAGCATCATCTAATGGTTCATTATCAAGATTTTCAAAATGGTGGCCCTTTGGAGATAAATGACCCCGCACTAACTCTTTTCCTCTTAAACCATAAGGCCCAGTGCCTATATATTTGGTGTGTAGTTTTGTCAGGGCTAAAATGTTTAAGATTGAGTTATATCAGAATTCTTGTCTGTTTAAAAACCTTGTAATCAGTTGTAGCAATGGTACTCAGGTGAGCGATCCAGGGCCATCATGGCCCTCTTGTTTTTTCAAATTATCTCTTTTTTAGCTCACCTGAGCACGAAGTGCTCAAGGTGAGCTATTGTGATCACCTTTTGTCCATCGTCCGTCGTCCGTGCGTGCGTCCGTCCGTCGTCAACAATTTGCTTTAAACAACATCTCCTCATGAACCGCTGAAGGGATTTTGACCAAACTTCACAGGAATCATCCTTATGATGCCTTCTATCAAAGTTGTACAAATTATTCAGATTGGTTGAAAAAGTAGGTCACAGGAGCTAAAAATAGATTTTAAAAACTCAAACTTTGAAAATCTTCTTCTGCAAAACTGCAAGGCCTAGAGCTTAGATATTTGGTATGTAGCATCATCTTATGGGCCATTACCAAGATTGTGCAAATCATAGCCCTATGGTGATAAATGCCCCCGCACCAGGGGTCACTTGTTTTACATAGAGTTATATAGGAAAATCTTAAAAAATCTTCTTCTGTAAATCCATAAGGCCCAGAGCTTAGATATTTGGTATGTAGCATCATCTATGGTTCATTACCAAGATTGTTCAAATCATAGGCCTATGGTGATAAATGCCCCCGCACCAGGGTCACTTGTTTTACATAGAGTTATATAGGAAAATCTTAAAAAATCTTCTTCTGTAAATCCATAAGGCCCAGAGCTTAGATATTTGGTATGTAGCATCATCTAATGGTTCATTACCAAGATTGTTCAAATCATAGCCCTATGGTGATAAATGCCCCCGCACCAGGGGTCACTTGTTTTACATAGAGTTATATAGGAAAATCTTAAAAAATCTTCTTCTGTAAATCCATAAGGCCCAGAGCTTAGATATTTGGTATGTAGCATCATCTAATGGTTCATTACCAAGATTGTTCAAATCATAGCCTTACGGTGATAAATGACCCTGCACCAGTGGTCACTTGTTTCACATAGAGTTACATAGGAAAAGACCTAGAGCTTAATCTATAGATTTGATGTGAAATATTGTCTAGTGGTCCGTACCCACATAATTCATAGTTATAGACCAATCATAAAAAAAATATTTTGCAATATTACTAGTTTGAGAGATTATGACTAGATAATGGTTAAAATTTGGCCCTTGATTGAATCACTTTTTACTTTAAATTACATACTTGATATATGTTTTATATTAAAATCAGTATCTACGATTAAATAAAATGATAAAAAGACTAAGAGAATATATTGTGTCAATTGTATATTAAATAAAGGTTTTCTTTAAGAAAGATATGAAAGTACAGATAATCGTATTGTTGGTAATAAAAACACATTCGGTCGTTTTAGGTTATAATATTATTAACCAATGAAAAATTAGGAAACTATTCAGCCCTCCATTTCCGGTTTCAGTTTGGTAGGTATACGATTCTCTTCAGAAATTTCAACGAATTATCGAAGATCATTAATCTAACAGACCTAAAAAGCGATTGAAAAGTAGGTCAGTAGGTCAAATCTTAGAAAAACCTTGTTTACACACTGGAGGCCACAATTTTGATTCAATCTTCCTCAAACTTGGTCAGCACAAATGTCCTCAGGTGAGCGTCTTTAGGGCCATCTTGGCCCTCTTGTTAGGACTTTCTGCCTACAGGCAGAAAGTCATATTGGGTTTGTACTGTTTTTTTATTATTCTTCTTCTTCTTATTTTTTTTCTTCCTCTTATATTTGTGTTAATTTCGAGGTGTTGCCATTGACTCAGAACAATGAAAATTTTATGGCCTATATTTCAAACCATGAGCTTTCGGATGCAATGAATTTTTTATTCATAGGACGTCATATAACGTCAGATTTGACGTCACGTGAAAAAGGTTGTACGCGGTCTACAGCCATTATTTCTGGACCGATTTTCATCAAAATTTCACAGAATGTGTATGTTAGGCTCTAGTTGTGCATCCCGGTGTCCGTTTCTCAAAATTCGAAAAGTCCATGGTTCTATAGCGAATCCAAGATTCGAACCAAGGTCGTAAATTTTTAAATGCTTATAAAATCTGTCCTATTTAAGATAGAAAATTGATATTTAGTCAGTATGTAGGTCTCTAGAAGTTTTAAACATTTTATGAAAATAAATGTCATATGACGTCACGTGACGTCATTATATGATAATGTATTTCTAATATTAACAAGAATATTTCTATATGTTGAAATTGTTGAAGGGCAATGAAAATTTAATGACACATGCTTCAAAGGATAAAATTTTGATTTCTATGATTTTCATATTCCTATTACGTCATATGACGTCACACTTGAAATATGCAACAAAAGTTTGTACGCGGTCTACAGCCATTGTTTATGAACCGAATTTCATCAAATTTTCACAAAATGTGTACATTAAGTTCTAGTTGTGCATGCCGGTATCCGTTTTTCAAAATTCGAAAAGTCCATGGTTCTATAGCGAATTCAAGATTCGAACCAAGGTCGTAAACTTTTAAATGCTTATAAAATCGGATTTATTTGAGATAGAAAAGTGATATTTGGTCAGTATATAGGTCTCTGGGAGTCTTAAACATTTTGTGAAAATAAACGTCACATGACGTCACTTGACGTCATTATATGATAATGTATTTCTTATATTAATAAGAGTATTTCTATATGTTGAAATTGTCGAAGGGCAATGAAAATTTAATGACAAATGATTCAGACGCTGAAATTTTGATTTCAATGATTTTCAGAAGCCTATGACGTCATATGACGTCACATTTGAAATTGACTACGAAAGTTTGTACACGGTCCAGAGCCATTATTAATGGGCCGATTTTTATCAAATTTTCACAGAATGTGTATATTACGTTCTTATTGTGTATACCGGTGTCCGTTTTTCAAAATTCGAAAAGTCCAAGCATCTATGGCGGATCCAAGATTCGAACCAAGGACGTCAATTTTTAAATGCTTATAAAAACTGTCCTTTTTGAGATAGAAAGTTGAAATTTTGTCAGTTAGTAGGTCTCTGGGTGTCTAACAATTATGTAAAAATAAACGTCATATGACGTCACGGGACGTCATTTTTTTATTATTATTATTCTTTTCTTCTTCCTAACTAAACGCTTATTTTAATATGTTGCAATAGTCCTAGGACCATGAAATTTTTATGGGTTATTGGTCACGTGAGGAAATTTTGTTTTCAATGATTGTCTTTAGCCTATGACGTCACATGACGTCACAGCTAAAAATAGTGAAAAGTGGTGTTTGCGCTCTACAGCCGTCATTTATAGTCGGATTTTCTTCAAATTTTCACAGATGGTACATCTTGAAACTAAGGTGTGCATATCCTGTCAGCTAACCGAAATTCCGAAAGACCGAATTTCTGTGGCTGAAATAAGATTCGAACATAGGACCGAAAATTTCATTTTAGGATTAAAGAGCTTCAGGATGAGATAGAAAGTTGAAACTTACACAGTTTGCAGTTCTGCAGAATTTCTACATATATTTTGAGTCCTGACATCATATGACGTCATGTGACGTCATAAGCATACTTCTTAATTTTCCTATTAGGGCAATGATTTCGACATGATGCCAGTTGTTCAGAATAATGAAAATTTCAGAGTTATGACAGTAAAGTATGCGTTTTTGAACAAAAGAATTTTCAGCACCCTATGACGTCATGTGACGTCAGAGCTAAAAATAGTGAAAAATGGCGTTCACGCTCTACAGCGGCCATTTATGGTCGGATTTTCTTCAAATTTTCACAGATGGTACATCTTGAAACTTAGGTGTGTATATCCTATCAGCTAACCGAAATTCTGAAAGACCGAAGTTCTGTCGTTGAAATAAGATTCGAACATAGGACCGAAGATTTCATTTTAGGATTAAAGAGCTTCAGGATGAGATAGAAAGTTGAAACTTACACAGTTTGCAGTTCTGCAGAATTTCTATATATATTTGAGTCGTTGCGTCATATGACGTCATGTGACGTCATAAGCATACTTCTTGATTTAATTTTAGGGCAATGATTTCGACATGATGCCAGTTGTTCAAAATAATGAAAATTTCAGAGTTATGAGAGTAATGTATGAGCTTTTTAACAAAAGAATTTTCAGCACTTATGACGTCATGTGACGTCAAAGCTAAA
This sequence comes from Solen grandis, assembly GCA_021229015.1. Classification (NCBI taxonomy): domain Eukaryota; kingdom Metazoa; phylum Mollusca; class Bivalvia; order Adapedonta; family Solenidae; genus Solen; species Solen grandis. The sequence continues at coordinate 41,682,876 of CM037779.1, read as the reverse complement.
AGAAGTCCATACGAAAAAAAGTAAAGGGTAGAGAATTTAATATATATTCTGTCTAACGGTATTAATCTTAATATTTTTCAATTTTAGCAGAAAGTCCTATCATTCGTATCAACGAATGAAATCTAGTTTCTTATTATTATTATTCTACTTTTTTTCTTCCTTTTGAGGTTCAAATTAAAACAGGTTGCCGATGAGCTAGCAGCATGAAATTTTAACAGTAGGCACAGTGACTTTGGCGCTTTTGATCGTCATATTTTTTTTCTTCATGTGACGTCACATGACGTCAGGGCTGAAAAAAGCTACAAAAGCTTGTACGCGCTCTACATCCGTCATGTCTGGACCGATTTACTTGATTTTTTTACAGAATGTATATATTAAGTTCTTGTTGTGCAGGATTATATACATTTTGCAATATTTGAAAAGATTTAGGATCTATGGCTGAACCAAGTTTCAAACTTTGGACTAGAAAATGTATTGAAGTATTGCGAAGCACTCAGATAAGCTAGAAACATGAAATTTGGACAGAATATGTGTCCTATTGATTTCTTTCCGCTTTGAGAAGACTGACGTTGTATGACGTAAAATGACGTCATGACGCGTTATCAAATTTTTTATCCAAAATATACGTTTTTTTAGCACTGGAAGACAAACTTCAGCCTTAAATATCTCAAAAACGAAAAAATATTTTATCGAGACACTATGCATATAATTTGTAGTGCTTTGAAAGACCTTTCAGAAGATATATAGGTTTTGAAGATCAGTTGAGTTATTGCAGAAAAACAAAGATGTTGCAACCCTAAGCGCACTTTACTACTTATATCTGGATAATTATTGATTTTTGTTAATAAGAGTATGAATATAATTTGTAGATCAATGCCCGGCCGTTCTTTTGGTGTTTAAATTTTAAAGATTGACCGAATATTCATTAAGTTATAGGGAAAAACAAAACGATATGAACATATTTATCCCCGATTTTTGCCGTATGCTCAAGGTTTAAACGCCCGTACCTACAAAGTGTTTAAAGATACATACAATTATGAAGCAAGGGAATTGTGGGAAATCAAAAGACCTTTCTAACGGTACCTAGCTTTTTAAAATTGGACTTAATATAAGGAAGTTATATGAAAACTAAGAATGCAGTAAAACCGTTCTTTCATGCACTCCCGCAGTAAGTCCCGATCACTTGATTCCTTTTTTTCAAGGAAACTAATGATTTTGTTAAAAATAACATACAATTTTTTTTGCATGATGTAATGTGGTTCTAATGATATGCAGATTTTAATGATCGGACCATAAATTATAAAGTTATTTGTCGAAAGTCAATAATAGACATGAACATCTTTTTGCCGATTTTTGCCGTTTTCTTTAAAAATAACTTTCTATATCTCAGAGCCCGTAATAGAAAAGTTGAAACATGAAACACGTGAAATGTTGAAAATTTAAAGGCCTTTCTAATGGTACCTAGGGTTTTTAAAATTGGACATCGGATATCCTATAATTAAGTTAGATGAGAAATAAGAATTCATTTAAACCTTTCTTTCATGCATTTCTGCAGTTAGTCCCTATCATTTGATTGTTTTTTTTCTAAGAAACTATTATTTTTTGAAAATAACATAAAGAACAGTATTATAAGCGTGATGCAATGCGGTTCTAATGGTATGCAGATTTTAATGATCAGACCATTAATTATAGTTATTTGTCGAAGGGCAATAATAGACATGAATATCGTTTTGCCGATTTTTTTGCCGTTTCTTTGAAAAATAACTTTCTATATCTCAGAGCACGTAACAGAAAAGTTGAAACATGAAACACGTGAAGTGAAATGTTGGAAATATAAAGGCCTTTCTTTTTAGCTCACCTGAGCACTTGTGCTCGGGTGAGCTTTTGTGATCGCCTTTTGTCCGTTGTGCGTCGTGCGTCATCCGTCGTCAACAATTGCTAGTGAACACTCTAGAGGCCACAGTTTTGGCCCAATCTTCATGAAACTTAGTCAGGATGTTTGTCTACATGATATCTCGGATGAGTTTGGAATTGGGTCATGTGGGGTCAAAAACTAGGTCACATCTTAGAAAAACCTTGTTAACACTCTAGAGGCCACAGTTTTGGCCCAATCTTCATGAAACTTAGTCAGGATGTTTGTCTACATGATATCTCGATGAGTTGAATTGGGTCATGTGGGGTCAAAAACTAGGTCGGAAATTAAAAACTTGTAACACTCTACAGCCAATTTTGGCCCAATCTTCATAAAATTTGGTCAGGATGTTTGTCTACATGATATCTCAGATGAGTTCGAAATTGGGTCTTATGGGGTCAAAAACTAGGTCACCAGGTCAAATCTAAGAAAAACCTTGTGAACTCTCTAGAGGCCACAGTTTTAGCCCAATCTTCAATAGTTTGGTCAGGATGTTTGTCTAATTGATATATTGGATGAGTTTGAAAATGAGTCACATGAGGTCAAAAACTAGGTCACCAGGTCAAATCTAAGAAAAACCTTGTGAACACTCTAGAGGCCTACATTTTTGTCCCAGTCTTCATTAAACTTAATATGAATGATGACTGCATGAATTCCCAGTTGAGTGCAAATTCAGGTAGGATCAATATGTAGGTCACTTAGTCAAATGTTAGAAAAAAACTTTTAGATGCCAGATTTTTTGTCATTATACCCCCCCGCAACGAAGTTAGGGGGGGGTATACTGGAATCAGGTTGTCCGTCCGTCCGTCCGTCTGTCCGTCCGTCTGTAGACACAAACTTCTGCGGACTACTCCTTCTAAACTACTGGAAGGATTTTGATGAAACTTGCTGGCAATGATCCTTAGACATTGTATAAGCGCGTTATCTATATATCATTTGGTTACCTCCCTATTTATCAATTTATGCCCCTTTGATGATTTTTGCATTACAAACTTCTGCGGACTACTCCGCCTAAACTACTGGAAGGATTTTAATGATACTTGCTGTCAATGATCCTTAGACATTGTAGCAGCGCGTTATCTATATAGCATTGAGTTACCTCCCCTATTTACCAAGTTATGCCCCTTTGATGATTTTTGCATTACAAACTTCTGCGGACTACTCCTTCTAAACTACTGGAAGGATTTTGATGAAACTTACTGGCAATGATCCTTAGACATCTATATAGCATTGAGTTACCTCCCCTATTTACCAAGTTATGCCCCTTTGATGATTTTTGCATTACAAACTTCTGCGGACTACTCCTTCTAAACTACTGGAAGGATTTTGATGAAACTTGCTGGCAGTGATCCTTAGACATTGTATAAGCGCGTTATCTATATATCATTTGGTTACCTCCCCTATTTTCCAAGTTATGCCCCTTTGATGATTTTTGCTTTACAATTTTCTGCAGACTACTCCTCCAAACTACGGAGGGTTTTTTTAAATCCCTTTGATGGTATTTGTTTTACAATTTTCTTCCATTGATAGATTTCAGTGAATCTTAATGATATTTATCCATAGACATAGGTATATCCATAGGTATGTGTTACAAAGGATCACTAGATTTCTAGGTAGTTGGCACATATGTCCTCTGTATATTAAGATGGAGTGTTGCATACAAGAATTCTGATTTCATGCTCCAAAGCCATGTTTGACAAAAACACTTGCGGGGGGGTATTAGTAAGCCCTTAGGCGACAGTTCTAGTTATGCCTAACACAGACATCTTACTCAGGTGAGCGACACAGGGCCATCTTGGCCCTCTTGTTTTACTGAACTCTTTGAGATATTGCTTTAAGACTTGGAGCGCATGTTAATTGCTCTCGTGTATATTTTGATAATACAGAGATTCACATTTTGCCTTTAATTGCAATAGTTATTTTTATTGACAAGCATTCGAATAGTAGAGCATGCTGTCTTATGGACAGCTATTGTTCTTAAATACCGCAATGTGAAGGTATATATACACCAAAGTTCTTGATTTAAATCCATTTATTTGGTATTAACTCACCTGTAGATGACAAAAACATAAAAGTAGATTTGGCACAATTTATTGCCTAATATGGCAGATTTTTGTGTCGCCTGCATAGCATGGCAGACACATAGGGATCACTTTGTCCGTCGTCGTCGTCGGCGTCGTCGGCGTCGTCGTCGTCGGCGTCGTCGGCGTCACACTTTCTTGTCCGGAGCATAACTCGAAAAGTATTTGAGGTATCACCTTGAAACTTAAAACATGGATAGATCACATTGAGGTGATTTGCAGTGCACAAGAATGATAACTCTGACTTTCGTATTTTCTGAGTTATTACCCTTTGTTGATTCTGAGATTTTATTTTTGTCCGGACCATAACTCAAAAAGTATTTGAGGTATCACCTTGAAACTTAAAACATGGATAGATCACATTGAGGTGGAGTGCAGCACAAGAATGATAACTCTGACTTTTCTGAGTTATTGCCCTTTGTTGATTTTTTAATTTTTCCAGGGCATAACTCAAAAAGTATTTGAGGTGCTGACTTAAAACTTTATAGATAGATAGATCTCATTGAAGAGGAGTGCAGTTCACATAAATGATAACTCTCACTTTCTTTTCTCCTGAGTTATTGCCCTTTGTTGATACTCAGACTTCATTTTTGTCTGGAGCATAACACGAAAAGTATTTGAGGTATTACTTTGAAACCTCACAGGTGGAAAGATCTCATGGAGTGCATTGTGCAAGAATGATAACTGTTGTATTTTTGGAGTTATTTCCCTTTGTTTATTTTTTTGGATTTAATTCTTGTGTGGTGCATAACTTGTAAAGTATTTGAAGTGTTGCCTTAAACATTTATAGTAGATAGATCTCATTGGTCTGAGTGCAGTACACAAGAATGATAACTCAATAATGATAATGATGACTACAAACTTGCAACATATATATAATTAACGTCATAAGTGCTTAATGACGTCATAATTTTTCTTACAGTTAATGTTTTGAATTCATAGTCATTCTGACACTCCTCTGATGAAGACTGTATAGTCGAAAGTGCTCGGGAAAATTATTACATATTGCACTGTTTGAATATTTTATTCCCCCCCCCCCCCCAAAAAAAAAAATATATATATATATATATGTGTGTGTGTGTGTGTGTGTGATTTGGTGTTATTTTGTACCTCACAAAATAGATTATGCTTTATCAATAATTTGTCAAAAGATCGATTTTCTAGTCAGTTCTTTCATCAAACATGCTTAAATGCAGGCGACACAAGTGTTCCGAGGAACACCCACATCTAGTTGGTGACACAACTTAATGAACCTCTGCTGCTAGAGAGTGTTTCCACCGTTACAGGTAAATGCCATTAAAACACACATGGTTTACAGGTTAAATGCCACTAAAACACAAGGTTTCATGCACAAGTTCTAAAAATATGTTTCCCACTGTGGAATACCTGTTTCACTACATGAATGGAGTATGTACGTGGACAGACAATATGTAGAGACGCATGGAACATGATAACTCAGGAAACATTAGGAGGGACTTGGAAGGTGCTTTCACTTGTCATTCAATCAATGCAAAAGGTATAAATAAATATGCAACTCCTGATGATAAAATTAAGTGCTCTATATTGTGCTGCTTCCTTACAAAACAGAAACATTAGGAGGGACTTGGAAGGTGCTTTTACTTGTAATGCAGAGCAGCTTGATACGACGAAGACTGGCCAGAGGGCAGCATTTGAGTGCTTGAAGAGGCGGAGTGTCAACCTTAGATGTAGCATGCTGGATGGAAATGGCGACTCACAGTTGTCAAGGTGCGTCTCCAATCCAGTTACAAACTATCATAGGTAAACCATGCACACGCACTTAGCTTACTGGTAATACTTTACTATCAGGGAAATAAACTCATTATTAAGTCTCCCAAACGGAGTTTGCTGTTTCTTTCTTCTTATTATTATTAGGACTTTCTGCCTATCGACAGGGGTCACTTGATTTAACAAATGCAAATATTGGAAAAAAACTTGAAAAATCTTCTTCTCAGGAACCACAAGTTCTGGAGATTAGATATTTGGTATGTAACCTGGGCTTGTAGACTTCTACCACATTTGTTCAAATCATGACCTTTGGGTCAACATTGACCCTGCCCCAGGGGTCACTCAGTTTTACATAGCCTAATGATACCAGGTGAACGATCCAGGGCCATTAGGGCTCTCTTGTTTATTATTATCATTATTCTTTATTTTGAGGTTCAAATTAAAGTAGGTAACAGTTGATCCAGAGCTATGAATTTTTATCTGTGATCAGGAAAATACATTGCCTTTTGATTGCACTTTGAAATATGCTACAAACAGTTGTACGCAGTCTACAGCCATTATGTCTTGACCTATTTTCATCAAAATTTCACAGAATGTTTATGTTACGATCTAGTTGTGCATCCCAGTGTCTATTTTCCTTAACTAGAAAAGGTAAAGGTTCTATGGCAATTCCAAGATTCGAACCAATGACATCAAAATTGCTTCCAGGTGATCTAAACAGCTAATATTTGAAGAGAATGTAAGTCCCTATGTGTTTTTAGCTCACCTGAGTACTTGTCATCAACAATTGCTTGTGAACACTCTAGAGGCCACAGTTTTGGCCCAATCTTCATGAAACTTGGTCAGGATGTTTGTCTACATGATATCTCGGACGAGTTCGAAATTAGGTCACTCAGGGTCAAAAAATAGGTCACTAGGTCAAATCTTAGAAAAACCTTGTGGACACTCTACAGGCCACAGTTTTGGCCCAATCTTCGTAAAATTTTGTCAGGATGTTTGTCTACATGATATCTTGCATGAGTTTGAAATTGGGTCATGTGGGATCAAAAACTAGGTCACCAGGTCAAATCTAAGAAAAACCTTGTGAACTCTCTAGAGGCCACAGTTTTAGCCCAATCTTCAATAGATTTGGTCAGGATGTTTGTCTAATTGATATATTGGATGAGTTCGAAAATGAGTCACATGAGGTCAAAAACTAGGTCACCAGGTCAAATCTTAGAGAAATCTTGTGAACAACTCTAGAGGCCTACATTTTTGTCCCAGTCTCCATTAAACTTGATATGAATGATGACTGCATGAATTCCCAGTTAAGTGCAAATTTAGGTAGGATCAATATGTAGGTCAATTAGTCAAATGTTAGAAAAACACTTTAGATGCCAGATTTTTTGTCATTATGCCTAACACAGCCATCTTACTCAGGTGAGCGACACAGGGCCATCTTGGCCCTCTTGTTTACATTCTGTGAAGAAGAACTTCATTTGACGATATATGATGTCAAAAGGTCAAAGAGAATTTCTTATTTCTACACGTAAACATTTATATGTTGCTAAGGTCCCAGGATCATGATGATTTAATGGCATATATTTCAGATACTGATATTTTCAATTCAATAATGTTCATATGCCTATGACATCATATGACGTCAAACTTGATGCCGTCTGCAGCAATTATTTCTGGCTTGATTTCCATGAATATTTCAAAGAATATGTATGTTACCTTCAAGATGTGATCCTATATCTTGACAACTGTTTAAGATAAGTCTGTACATAAAGTGTGTGAAATGTACAGAATTTGAAGACTGTTCAAATGGCACCTAGCTTTTTAGCTCACCTGAGCACGTGTGCTCAGGATGAGCTTTTAGGATCGATGAATGTCCGTCGTCCGTCCGTCCGTCATCCGTCGTCCACAATTTGTTCGTTTGCACTCTAGCATCTTCATTTATGAGCAATTATCTTCAAACTTTAAAACAATGTTTATAACCATAAAATCTCGGCAAAGTTCGATTATGGCTGATATCGGAACATTAGGTCAGGAGTTATGCCCCTTTTAAAATTCAAAAAAGCCAGATTTCACATTGTTTGCACTCTAGCATCTTCATTTCATGAGCAATTATCTTTAAACTTTATATCAATATTCATAACCATAAAATCACGGCCAAGTTTGATTATGGCTGATATCGTACCATTAGGTCAGGAGTTATGCCCCTTTTAATATTAAAAAAAATACCATATTTCACTTTGTTTACACTCTAGCATCTTTATCTTTTGAGCAATCATCTTCAAACTTTATGACAATGTTATGACCATAAGGTCTCGATAAGTTTGATTAGGCTGAGATCCTCAATAGTCAGAGTTATGCCTCTTTTAATATAAAAAAAGCCATATTTCACTTTGTTTACACTCTAGCATCTTCATCATTTTAGCAATCATCTTCAAACTTTATGACATTGTTAATGACCATAATGTCTCGATTGAGTTCAATTGTGGCTGAGATGGGTCATTTAGGTCAGGAGTTATGCCCCTTTTAATACAAAAAATGCAAGATTTCACTTTGTTTATTCTCTACCAACTTCATTTTTTTAACAATCATTTTTAAACTTTAAGACAATGTTTATTGCCCATAATCTCACAATCGGGTTCAATTATAACATATATTGACTCATAAATTTAGGAGTTATGCCCATTTCACCATAAAAAAAAAGCCAGATTTCACTTTTACACTCAAGCATCTTTATTTCTTAAGCAATCATCTTTCTCAGGTGAGCGACCAAGGGCCATCTTGGCCCTCTTGTTAAAATTGGACTTCATTAAAGAAAGTTATGTGGAAAACAAGAATTTAAGGGAACCATTTTGACTTGCTTCTCTGCAGTTATTCCCAATTGCTTTACAGGTTTTGCCATGTTAATATTGATTTTTGTTAAAAATAATATGAACAAATAATTTAGAGCACCTTATCATCTTGCTGTCGGTATGTAGGATTTGAAGATCGGATCAGAAATTACAAAGTTATAGCTGAAGAAGTAAATGACATTAACAGATTTAATAACCGGCCTTTGTCATGCGTCATTGCTCATGAACACTTTAGGCCACAGCTTTGTCCAAGTCTTCATGAAAATTGGTCATGATGTTTGTCTAATGACTTGAGTTGATTTGACTATTTGAATTTACTGTCGCTTTGACAGTATTTCAGTCATAGCGACATCCAGCTAATTATAGGTGGAGGAAGACCCCGAATGCATGGAGGCATCTGGGTAATAAGAACTACCAACCTACCGCAAGCCAGCTGGAAGGCTTCCTCACATGAAAATCCGAATGACCCTGCCGGGTTTCGAACCCAGGCAGTGAGGAGCGTTTGTCTAATGTGTTCATTATGTAGGCATGTGGTATCAAAAATAACTCACCAGATGAAATCTTAAAACATTTAGAAAAAATACTGTCCAGTCGTTTGAACAAAGTATTCAGTTGCTCAAATTTGAAAAAGTGTCGCAGAAAGTCCTATTGTTTGTCAGAACAAAAGAACATCTAGTTATTCTTCTTCTTCTTCTTTCTTTGAATGGTACTTCTTTGATGTTCACATGGGTCATCCAGTGGTCATGCCTGACTCAATTTTACTAAATTTTCCTTATGACCGTATTTATCAAAAAAACATTTGTGTATGATTGTCTAAGGAGAAACTTCATTTGGGAGACTTAGTAACAGTTCTCTTTTACAATTATTACTTTTCTTTATAATATCACAGTATATCATGTGGTTATGGAAATGCCTCCTTTCGTTTATTTGTACTGCTCATTCACCCATAAACCATATATATTCTTGTTTCTCATGATCAGATGGATTGAATGGTACTTCTTTGATGTTCACATGGGTCATCCAGTGGTCAGGCCCGACCTAATTTTACTAAAATTTACTTATGACCGTATTTATCAAAAAAACATTTGTGTATGATTGTCTAAGGAGAAACTTTGTTTGGGAGACTAAAAACAGTTCACTGTTACAATTATTATCTTTTTAGCTCACCTGAGCGCGTGTGCTCAGGATGAGCTTTTAGGATCGATGAATGTCCGTCGTCCGTCCGTCGTCCACAATTTGTTCGTTTGCACTCTAGCATCTTCATTTTATGAGCAATTATCTTCAAACTTAAAAACAATGTTTATAACCATAAAATCTTGGCCAAGTTCGATTATGGCTGATATCGGAACATTAGGTCAGGAGTTATGCCCCTTTTAAAATTCAAAAAAGCCAGATTTCACATTGTTTGCACTCTAGCATCTTCATTTCATGAGCAATTATCTTCAAACTTTATAACCATTAGGTCAGGAGTTATGCCCCTTTTAAATTCAAAAAATGCCATATTTCACTTTGTTTACACTCTATGCATCTTCATCTTTTGAGCAATCATCTTCAAAGTTTATGGCAATGCTTATGACCATAATGTCTCGATTGAGTTTGATTATGACTGAGATCAGTTGATTATGTCAGGATTTAAGCCCCTTTTAATATTAAAAAAAATCCAGATTTCACTTGTTTACACTCTAACATCTTCATCTTTTGAGCAATCATCTTCAAATTTATTCAATGTTTATGACCATAAGTCTCGATTGAGTTGATTATGCTGAGATCTTCACTCAT
>CM037779.1:41622409-41672409 GCA_021229015.1 Solen grandis | reverse complement strand
CTTGGGTGAGGCTCTACAAAAGTTGCTAAAATAAAGTTGATCCATGAAGAACTCTGGTTGCCATGGCTACAAAAAGAAAAATAATTTGAAAACTTTAAAAATAATCTCCTTCAAAACTACTAGCCAGATTTCAAAATAATTTGGTACAGATGTTCCTTGGGTCAACCTCTACCAAAGTTGCTAAAATTATTCCGATCCATAAAAAAACATGGCCGCCAGAGGCGCGGCTATTTGCCTTATATGTATATAGGGAAAACTTTAAACAACATCTCCTCTGAAACCACTGGACAGAATTTGATTAAACTTGGCAGGGATGATCCTTGGGTCAACCTTCACAAAAGTTGCTAAAATAAACTTGATCCATGTAGAACTCTGGTTGCCATGGCAACAAAAAAATTAATTTTAAAACTTTAAAAATCATCTTCTTCAAAACTACTGGCCAGATTTTAAAATAAATTAGTACAGATGTCCCTTGGGTCAACCTCTACCGAAGTTGCTTAAATTTTTCCGATCCGTAAAAAACATGGCCACCAGGGGCGGGGCTTACTTGCCTTATATGTATATTGGGAAAACTTTAATCAACATTTCCTCTGAAACCACTGGACAGAATTTGATTAAATTTGGCAGGAATGATCCTTGTGTCAACCTTCACAAAAGTTCCTAAAATAAACTTGATCCATATAGAACTCTGGTTGCCATGGCAACAAAAAGAAAAATAATTTGAAAACTTTAAAAATCATCTCCTTCAAAACTACTGGCCAGATTTTAAAATAAATTGGTACAGATGTTCCTTGGGTCAACCTATTTATCTCAGGTGAGCGATTTAGGGCCATCATTGGCCTCTTGTTTTAAATTACTCAGCACAAATATTCACCATCATGAGACAATGTGTCGCGCGCGATCCCCAGGTTTGTAGCATCAAGGTCACACTTAGAGTTTAAAGGTCAAAAATAGGGTCTATTTTTCGTTTCCACTCAGTTACTCTGACATTCCTTGATGGATTTTGAAATTTCTTGGCAGAAATGTTCCCCATCATGAGAGGAAGTATCGCACGCAATCCTAGATCTGTAGCTCCAAGGTCAGGTTCACACTTACAGTTCAAAGGTCAAAAATGGGGTCTTTTTGTATCTGCTGTATAACTCTGATATTCCTTGATGAATTTTGAAATTACTTGGCAGAAATGCTTACCACCATAAGTCAGTGTTTTGCACACATTCTCCAGGTCTGTAGTTCCAAGAACAAGGTCACACTTAAAGTTGAAAGGGTTTGTTTTTTGTGTCCACTCCATATCTTTGTTACTCCTCAATAGATTTGATTTTTTTTTTCTTCAAAATATGCACTGTATGATACAATGTGTTGTGTACAATACCCGGGTTCATAGCTGAAAGGTCATGGTCACACTAAGAGGTCAAGTATCATAAGCCCTGATTGTGCATTGAATTGTCCTCCTTCCGCCTGTCCAGAAATTGGAATTCTGTGATTACTTAAAAACCATATTTTAAGCTAGCTCAGTGAAACTTGGTATATAAAGGCAATATGGAGATTAATTAATGCACCTCACTTGGATATTTTTCTTGGATAAAAATACTGGTTGCTATGGTAATGGAAATGATCAAAATATGCATGATCAGTAGGGGACTTATGGTTCAATTATGCATATGATTCTAGCTATTGTGTATTTTGTGAATGCATAATGCTGTAGTGATTTCACTGTTAAAAATATCATGGAAAAGTCAAAAGAAATGTCAGGAAATTTTTCACAAAACCATGAATATGCACTTTGGGGGCATGCGTCACATCCTGTGACATACCCTGTTTTTATCCACCGCCAAAGGCAGAGGGGGATATGGTTATAGTCTCCGTCTGTCCGTCCCACATTTATTTCCGGAGCATATCTCGAAAAATATTTCAGTTATCAACTTGATACTTAGTAGGTTGATAGATCTCATTGCAGAGGAGTGCAGTGTACAAGAATGATAACTTTGCCTTTCATAAATTGAGTTACTGCCCTTTGATATTTTAAAGGCTTAAGTTTTGTCTGGAGCATATCTCGAAAAGTAATTAAGGTATCAACTTAATACTTCATAGATAAATAGATCTCATTGAGGAAAAGTGCAGTGCACAAGAATGATAACTTCCTTTAATTATTATTGCCTTTGTTATTTTTAGCTAAATTTTTGTCCGAGATAATAAAAACTATTTGAGGTATCAACTTGATCCTTCATAGGTGGAGAGATCTAATAGAGGGGAGAAGTGCAGTGCACAAGAATGAATATACCTTTCATAATTTTTGAGTTATTGCCCTTTGTTATTTTTCAGGCTTATATTTTGTCTGGAGCAAAACTTGAAAAAGTATTTGAGATATCAATTTGAAACTTCAAAGGTTGATAGATTTTCTTTTGGAGGAGTGCTTTGCTCAAGAATGATAACCTTATCTTTCATAATTGTGTCGCCTGCATAGCATGGCAGACACATAGGGATCACTTTGTCCGTCGTCGTCGGCGTCGTCGTCGGCGTCACACTTTCTTGTCCGGAGCATAACTCGAAAAGTATTTGAGGTATCACCTTGAAACTTAAAACATGGATAGATCACATTGAGGTGGAGTGCAGTGCACAAGAATGATAACTCTGACTTTCGTATTTTCTGAGTTATTACCCTTTGTTGATTCTGAGATTTTATTTTTGTCCGGACCATAACTCAAAAAGTATTTGAGGTATCACCTTGAAACTTAAAACATGGATAGATCACATTGAGGTGGAGTGCAGTGCACAAGAATGATAACTCTGACTTTCATATTTTCTGAGTTATTCCCTTTGTTGATTTTAGTTTATTTTCCGGGCATAACTCAAAAAGTATTTGAGGTGCTGACTTAAAACTTTATAGATAGATAGATCTCATTGAAGAGGAGTGCAGTTCACATAAATGATAACTCTCACTTTCTTTTCTCCTGAGTTATTGCCCTTTGTTGATACTCAGACTTAATTCTTGTGTGGTGCATAACTTGTAAAGTATTTGAAGTGTTGCCTTAAACATTTATAGTAGATAGATCTCATTGGTCTGAGTGCAGTACACAAGAATGATAACTCAATAATGATAATGATGACTACAAACTTGCAACATATATATAATTAACGTCATAAGTGCTTAATGACGTCATAATTTTTCTTACAGTTAATGTTTTGAATTCATAGTCATTCTGACACTCCTCTGATGAAGACTGTATAGTCGAAAGTGCTCGGGAAAATTATTACATATTGCACTGTTTGAATATTTTATTCCCCCCCCTCCAAAAAAAAAAAATATATATATATATATATATATGTGTGTGTGTGTGTGTGATTTGGTGTTATTTTGTACCTCACAAAATAGATTATGCTTTATCAATAATTTGTCAAAAGATCGATTTTCTAGTCAATTCTTTCATCAAACATGCTTAAATGCAGGCGACACAAGTGTTCCGAGGAACACCCACATCTAGTTTTTTAGTTATTGCCCCTTGTAATTTTTGTGTCACCTGCATAGCATGGCAGACACATAGGGATCACTTTGTCCGTCGTCGGCGTCGTCGTCGTCGTCGGCGTCGTCGGCGTCACACTTTCTTGTCCGGAGCATAACTCGAAAAGTATTTGAGGTATCACCTTGAAACTTAAAACATGGATAGATCACATTGAGGTGGAGTGCAGTGCACAAGAATGATAACTCTGACTTTCATATTTTCTGAGTTATTACCCTTTGTTGATTCTGAGATTTTATTTTTGTCCGGACCATAACTCAAAAAGTATTTGAGGTATCACCTTGAAACTTAAAACATGGATAGATCACATTGAGGTGGAGTGCAGTGCACAAGAATGATAACTCTGACTTTAATATTTTCTGAGTTATTGCCCTTTGTAAATTTTCAGACTTAATTTTTTCCGGGGCATATTTTGAAACGTATTTGAGGTGTTGACTTGAAACTTCATAGATCTCATTGGTCTGAGTGCAGTACACAAGAATGATAACTCAATAATGATAATGATGACTACAAACTTGCAACATATATATAATTAACGTCATAAGTGCTTAATGACGTCATAATTTTTCTTACAGTTAATGTTTTGAATTCATAGTCATTCTGACACTCCTCTGATGAAGACTGTATAGTCGAAAGTGCTCGGGAAAATTATTACATATTGCACTGTTTGAATTTTTATTCCCCCCCCCCCCCCCCCCCAAAAAAAAAAAATATATATATATGTGTGTGTGATTTGGTGTTATTTTGTACCTCACAAAATAGATTATGCTTTATCAATAATTTGTCAAAAGATCGATTTTCTAGTCAATTCTTTCATCAAACATGCTTAAATGCAGGCGACACAAGTGTTCCGAGGAACACCCACATCTAGTTTAGGCTTAATTTTTGTCCCGAGCATAAGTCAAATCGTATTTGAGATATCAACTTGAAACTTCATAGTTGTATAGATCTCATTGAGGAAAAGTGCAGTGCATAATTATGATAGCTCTACCCTTCATAATTTTTATGCTCACCGAAGGTGACGCATATAGTCGCCGCTTCGTCTGTCCGTTCGTCCGTCTCACTTTCCTTGTCCGGACTATTTCTCAGGAACTAACGGCTTGAATTCAATGAAACTTTATGGGAAGCTTTATTACCAAGAGAAGATGCACATATCCTCAGCATGACCCGGTTCCTAAATTTTTCAAAGAGTTATGGCCCATTGACTTTTCGGCCTATAGTACATATTGCATGATTCTTGTCCGGGCTATTTCTCAGGAACTAATGGCTTGAATTCAATGAAACTTTATGGGAAGCTTTATTTCCAAGAGAAGATGCCATATCTCAGCATGACCGTTCCTAAATTTTCAAGAGTTAGGCCCTTGACTTTTGGCCTATAGTACATATTGCATGATTCTTGTCCGGGCTATTTCTCAGGAACTAATGGCTTGAATTCAACAAAACTTTATGGGAAGCTTTATCACCAAGAGTAGATACGCATATCGTCGGCGTGACCTAGTTCCTCAATTTTTCACAGAGTTATGGCCCCTTGACTTTTTGGCCTATAGTTTATGTTGCATGATTCTTGTCCGGGCTATTTCTCAGGAACTAATGGCTTGAATTCAATGAAACTTTATGGGAAGCTTTATTACCAAGAGTAGATATGCATATCGTTGACGTGACCTGGTTCCTCAATTTTTGTGTCGCCTGCATAGCATGGCAGACACATAGGGATCACTTTGTCCGTCGTCGTCGTTGTCGGCGTCGTCGGCGTCGTCGGCGTCACACTTTCTTGTCCGGAGCATAACTCGAAAAGTATTTGAGGTATCACCTTGAAACTTAAAACATGGATAGATCACATTGAGGTGGAGTGCAGTGCACAAGAATGATAACTCTGACTTTCGTATTTTCTGAGTTATTACCCTTTGTTGATTCTGAGATTTTATTTTTGTCCGGACCATAACTCAAAAAGTATTTGAGGTATCACCTTGAAACTTAAACCCTGGATAGATCACATTGAGGTGGAGTGCAGTGCACAAGAATGATAACTCTGACTTTCGTATTTTCTGAGTTATTACCCTTTGTTGATTCTGAGATTTTATTTTTGTCCGGACCATAACTCAAAAAGTATTTGAGGTATCACCTTGAAACTTAAAACATGGATAGATCACATTGAGGTGGAGTGCAGTGCACAAGAATGATAACTCTGACTTTCATATTTTCTGAGTTATTTCCCTTTGTTGATTTTCAGACTTAATTTTTGTCTGGAGCATAACACGAAAAGTATTTGAGGTATTACTTTGAAACCTCACAGGTGGAAAGATCTCATGCATTGTGCAAGAATGATAACTGTTGTATTTTTGGAGTAATTTCCCTTTGTTTATTTTTTTGGATTTAATTCTTGTGTGGTGCATAACTTGTAAAGTGTTGCCTTAAACATTTATAGTAGATAGATCTCATTGGTCTGAGTGCAGTACACAAGAATGATAACTCAATAATGATAATGATGACTACAAACTTGCAACATATATATAATTAGCGTCATAAGTGCTTAATGACGTCATAATTTTTCTTACAGTTAATGTTTTGAATTCATAGTCATTCTGACACTCCTCTGATGAAGACTGTATAGTCGAAAGTGCTCGGGAAAATTATTACATATTGCACTGTTTGAATATTTTATTCCCCCCCCCCCCCCAAAAAAAATATTATATATATATATATATATATATGTGTGTGTGTGTGTTATTTTGTACCTCACAAAATAGATTATGCTTTATCAATAATTTGTCAAAAGATCGATTTTCTAGTCAATTCTTTCATCAAACATGCTTAAATGCAGGCGACACAAGTGTTCCGAGGAACACCCACATCTAGTTAAGAGAGTTATGGCCCCTACTACCATGTTGTTGACTGATATTCATGTCATTTGCCTAATTTAACAGGAGATATCATTTAAACAAAACCCCACAAAATTCAATATGCTAGTAATGTCAATCATAATCATGTCAGCTAATTGTTGTTTAGGCCATTATACACTATTTCAAATATCCAGTCATATGTCAAGAGTGTTGGTTAACCTCTTTGATATGAGCACACATTGAAATGTATGACTTCATTTTCAGTAGTATAAAAACTTTAAAAAAATCAATGAAAGATCTGATGAGTAACACGTATTATCATATTAAATCGTAAACTGTTACTAAGTCTCCAAATTAGAGTTGGTAAAACATCTCATCTGATGAGGAGAATAGATATGATTTAGGAATGGGGATTTCAACAGCTTTGAGCTGAAAGGTCCTAAGTAAAATTTTGGGGGTGGGGCCTGACCCCTGTGTTATCTTGGGGTACACCAAAGTATTTACCATTTTATCTTCTGTCTCATCAAAAGGAACAAGAATATATAATATGGTTTACTGTTTAGAGAGTTAAGAGCTTTTTTTTACCTTTTTTTATGCTCACTGAAGGTGACACATATAGTCGCCGCTTTGTCCGTCCGTTCGTTCGTCCGTCACACTTTCCTTGTCCGGACTATTTCTCAGGAACTAACGGCTTGATTTCAACAAAACTTTTTATATGAAGCTTTATTACCAAGAGGAGATGCACATTACCTGGATTCTATACATGATAAGCATGTGCTGATCCCATTCTGGTCCTTAACATATCCTCCCACCCATTGACCAAGGCCTTATTTGTAACAATGACGTTCTTCGGGGAGCATCTGTCAGTTCTACTGACTTTCTTGTTGAGTTATTGCCCCCCCTTTTTTTTTTCTTTTTTTTTCCAGGCTTAATTTTGGTCTCAGTGACCTTGACATAATACCAGTAGACCTCAAAATAGGGGAATTAGTAGGTCTTCACATGGGTTTCATATCTATAATCACTTCAAACATCAGTAACTCTTCAAATAATTTTTGCATATTTATAGCCCTTTTTGAACTTAGAAAAAATAATAAGGTTTTGTTTAACATGACCATTATCTCCACTATTACTCAATGGATATCCCTCAAACTTCACATATGTGTTTATCATCAGATCAAACAGTAGAAACAGGAACAGTAACTTTTTGTGCATATTTATGGGCCTTTTTGGACTAAGAAAAAATGTTAAAACTTTTTTTTAACATTGCTATTATGCTATTATCTACAATTTATTTCCATAGATGTTGCATACCTGTGCTGGGGGTCAAGCTCTGTCATGAATTTTAAAATAATTATGCCCCATTTTTATTTAGAATCTCATTTAAGGTTTTCACGCCACCTCATTTTTTCACTTAACTGTTTAAGGTATTGCTTTGAAACTTTGAATTCCTGTTTATGACCATCACCCTTACTTGTACAGGCAAGAGTATATAACTCTATCTTGGATTTTGATGTAATTATTCCCTTTTTCTGTTTTTATTAATCTTTTTGTACTAACTTACTTTTTCTCTGAACTCTATGAGATTTGCTTTAAAACTTTAAGCACATGTTTATTGTACTTGGGTTTATTTTAATAATACAGAGATTCTCATTTTGCCTTTTATTACAATATTTATTTTTTTATTGACAAGCAATCGAATAGTCGAGCATGCTGTCATACAGACAGCTCTTGTTTTGAAACTTGGAATACTTATATATGACTGCAATACCAACCTGTAGGCAAGAGGAATGATCATTGGGTGATACTGCACAAAAATAGCTAAAACCTTTTTGATCCGCCAACCAGGATTGCCGCCAGAGCTAAAATAGAATAATCTTTGAACGACATCTCCTCCAAAAACACTGAGCAGATTTAGATGAAGTTTTACAGGAATGATCCTTAGGTGGTACTTAGCAAAATTAGCTTAATCATTCCGATCCGCCAACCAAAATGGCTGCCAAAGTTAAAAATAGAATATCTTTAATTGACATCTTTCCAGGAATGATCCTTAGATAGTACTGAGCAAAAATAGCTAAAATCGTTTAGGTCTGCCTACCAAGATGGCCACCAGAACTAAAAATTAATAAAATTTAATTACTATAAAATTTATTATGTGTAAATTTCTTTCCTTACTTAAGCATTTTCTCTCTAGCAGTTGAATTCAGGTGAGCGATTTAGGGCCATCATGGCCCTCTTTTCCTAATATGAGTATAGTACAAATTTGAGAAATCTTCTTGGCCAAAAGTACTGGCTTGATTTCAAAGTTATTTGGCACAGATGTTCCTTAGGTCACTCTCTACCAAGATTGATAAAAATTTTTTTATCCATTTAAAAACTTGGCTGCCAAGGGGCTAAGCCCATTTTCCTTATATGTATATAGTACAAATTTGAAAATTCTTCTTGTCCTAAAGTACTCACTCGATTTATGGCTGGAAGAGGGCAGAGCCCATTATCCACAATATCATAAGATATTTGCTTTTTCTTTTCCTCCCACTAATACCTGGTTATCAGGTGAGCGACCCAGGGCCATCATGGCCCACTTGTTTTACATAGTCATATATGGGAAAATCTAGAAAAATCTTCTTGTCAGAAACTAAAAGGCCTGGAGTCCAGATATTTGGTATGTAATATGGACTAGTGGACATATATCACCTTGGTTTACATTATGGCCCTGGGATCACTTTATTTTACATAGGCATATATAGGAAAAAAACTAGTAATATCTTCTTGTCAGAAACCACAAGGCCGGAGTTAAAATATTTGGTGTGCTACATAGCCTTATAGACATCAACTAAGTTTGTTCAAATCATGACCGTAGGATCAAAATTGGGCCTGCCCAGGGGTCACTTGATTTTACATAGATTGATATAAGAGTCTTAAAAAGATCTTGTCAGAAACCACAAAATCATGGGTTTATATATTTGGTATTTTACATGACCTTATAGACCTGAACCAAGTTTACAAGTCATGGCTCTTGGGTGTAAATTGGTCCCACCTTACGGGTCAATTGATTTTATAGCTATGACTCAAAATTTGGACCACAGGTAGAGTTTTTGTGTGGAATTATGATTATTTTGCTGTACTTTTGCCTGGATTTGCATCCAGTATGACTGTTTTATAAAAGGCAATATTTCTCAGGTGAGCGATTTAATGCCATCTTGGTCCTCTTGTTGGTCAATCATGTCAGTATTTCTAGCTTGACTTAGATGAAACTTCATAAGAATGATAGATATCAAGTTATTTTGTGCATATCATCAGCATGTTTGATTGAAATATTTTTTCACAGAGTCAACATTTAACTTAAACGACATCTCCTCCTAAACTACTGGGGCAATTTTCAAAAAACTTTACAGGAATGTTCCTTTGGTGATCCTCTCCCGAAGTTGTTCAAAGAATTAAAAACCATGCCAAGGCAACTAAAAGGGGGAAAAAACGTGAAAATATTAAAAATATTATCCTCCAAAAGTACTTGCATGATTTCAAAGTCCTGACACAGATAATTCTTGGGTGACTTGCTGCCAAGATTGTAAATTAAAAGGATCCTTAAAAAAAACATGGCCATTAGAGGGCAGAGCCTGTTTTCCATATATGTATCTACAGTAGAACCTCACCAAACCAAATTAAAAATAAAATGATTAATCCATATTTCGCTATTTTGATTTTTTAGCTATTTTGAAGAAAAAATCCCGGTCTCTAGGTAGCAGTTCATGTACATTATTCAATTTTAATTTCTAAGTCAATTTTATTATCGTCGTCATCAATCTTATCCAGGTCAGTTACCAAGTTTATTTTGTGGCGGCACCTGGAGTGATGACTCAGGCAAGTTTACACACCTATTTGAGATTGGGTTGGGCAATGTGTGTCTGACCGGAAATATTAATGATTGCTTATCAATGTCTGACAAGTTACATAATATGCATGTGCCAGCAGATAAACCCAGTTGTCAGATCTTGAGTACATTCCATATCACTGTGTTTGTCATCGGCATTCAACGCTACCTGAAGCAGCAGGTCGACGGTAAAAATATGTATTACTTTGTTGACATGTTTGAACAACTGTTGATCAAAAGCATCTCAGTAGATCATGAAATATTTTTATTACTTTCCATAACTTAAAAGAAATATATACGTACACCTAATAGATGGTTTTCACGGCATAACAATTTCCACAATATGTACCGGTAATGAAAACGCAGACGTGCACACACACAAACTGAAATTTCCATCGATTTTTTAATCCGAATAATCGTTATTTCTAAGTTTTCAGCCTGGTCCCAAGGACTTTGGTTTAATGAAGTTCTACTGTACTTACAAAATCTTCTCAGTACTGGCCATATTTAAAAATTTTTGCACAGACGTTCCTTGGGTCACCCTCTATTTGGATTGGTAAAATATCATGGCCGCCAGGGGGCAGAGCCCATTTTCCTTATATGTATACAGTACAGATTTGAAAATTCTTCCTGTCCAAAAGCACTCATTGGATTTCAAAGATTTTAGGCACAGAATAAATTCTTAAGTGACTTGCTGCTAAGATTATAAAAATTAAAAGGATTTAGTTTCATCTTTTTAGCAGTGTTCATACTTAATAATTGTAAACCTTAACCTAAGTTCTTGAACAGTTTGTGACATGCCCATGTTATGAAGACAAACATCATACATATAATATAGCTATATAAATATTATGGCATATGAGGGAGGCATAATTATATGTTTTACAAACATTTTTTGTCATACAATATATTTTGACAGAGGGATATCTTGAATATAAATACCTTATTTAGAATCTTTGAAAAGAGAATTTTTGTTGTGTCTACATTTCAGGTTATTAGGATCAGAAGGATGCTAAGACCAATTTTCATTATTCAGAATTCTTCATTAATGAAGAAAATATTGAATTCTTTGCGAAAAACATTGTCACAAATTCTTGGGTAAGTTTGATTATTTATCTAATTTTTAGCTCACCTGAGCACAACGTGCTCATGGTGAGCTTTTGTGATGGTCTGCCGTCCGGCGTCCGTCGTCAACTTTTTAATTCAAACGACTTTTCCTCCTAAACTACAGGACAGATTTCAATAAAACTTTACACAAATGACCCTTGGGTGACCCTCTTTCAAGTTTGTTCAAATGGTTCCAGTCTGTTGAATAACTAGGTCACAGGAGCTAAGAATAGACAAAAAAATTGCAATCTTTAAAAATCTTCTTCTCTGAAACCAAAAGGCACAGAGCTTTGATATTTGGTATGTAGCATCATCTTATGGTCCTCTACCAAGTTTGTTCAAATTATGGCCCTGGGGTCAAAATTGGCCCCGCCCTGGGGGTCACTTTATTTACATAGGCTATATAGGGAAAACTTAGAAAAATCTTCTTCTCCGAAACTGTATGGCCAAGAGCTAAGATATTTGGCATGACACATTGTCTAGTGGATCTCTACCAAGTTTGTTCAAATAATGGCCCTGGGGTCAAAATTGGCCCCGCCCAGGGGGTTACTTTCTTCAACATAGGATAATATTAGCAACTGTTTATCAGATCTGAATGATACTGTGCACAATTACTCATCTTAACATGTACATCACATATCAACAAAAAGGAATTGCTTTGTACATTTAGATAATTTTTCAACCATTAAAAAAACACCTTGTTACCTTGATCTTTAACCTATCTTTTGTAACTTTATGGTGGGACATTTTATCTTTACTCAGGTGAGCGGATTAGAGCCTTCGGGCTCTTGTTATTATATTGTTACTCCAACTTAAAGGCCCATTAGTTTGTGTCACCTGTTGTCCGTCTGTCAAAATTTTGTCCAGAGCATAACACAAAAACTATAGGAGGTATCAACATGAAACTAAATAGGTAGATAAATCTCAATGAAGAGAAGTACAGTGTACAAGAACCATAACACTGTTTTGCATAATTAAGGAGTTATTGCCCTTTGTTGATTTTCATATTTAAATTTTGTCCGGAGCATAACACCAAATCTATAAGAGGTATCAATGTGAAACTTAGATAGATCTCAGTGAGGAGACCAGACTTGGCGAAAAGCGTTGGACTGACGGACATGTCCGACAGATTTTGGCTTAGTTCAATAAGAAAATTTATCTTGTCGGTCCAGGTGACCGACAATTGTTCAGCAACATTAAATGGCGGAAATGTCAATATTAAGTCCATAAAATTTGTACAAAAAAAATCCATAGAGCGAAATTACTCTGCCCTATATTTGGTATGAGATTCCTTTTATATGAGCATGAGCGTCTGACATTGAGACACTGAAAAAAAAAATCATGCGCCAAGAATGATTACCCGATTACAATATGAAATAAACATAAGGATATGTGTAGAGACCAGCATATGTGTGAAAATTGACGTAACTCCGCCTTCTATATCGTCAGATAAGCATGTGTGTATTATCAGCCTTCGATTGGTTATGTGAAAATTATTAATCCAATCAATGAGCACTTCTCAAACTCTTATTTTGGCTGTTACCTTGAACTAAAGACAATGTGTAATTCACACTTATGATGTGACCTCTAGTAATTGACATGCTGTCTGAAATTAAGGGGTGTGTAGAAGACTCTTGAACGAATTGTTGTTGAGAAAAGACCGAAAAATTTAAGTGTGCAAAACTAAATGCATAAACTTAGAAAAATGGCTACAGACACAAAACGAAAGGCAACAGGTTTCACAACAGGATTTTACCTGGTATGTGTAAGATTCTGACGGCACAGGACACAGCAGGATTTGCTGAACACAGCGAAAATCAACATACAATACCGGTATGCCATATGTCACAACAAGAATATGATAAACTTGTATCATGTTTTTTGTCAATTCACCTTTCACCTAGCTTCTGTCTTTAGTTTAAAAATTAAGACATAATCAATGGATTTGAAGCTTAAGCCTTTTGATTTGGTCAACAGCATTTCGTATGTCAAGAAATATAAATGCAAAATATAAGAATAACTAGAACCGCAAAGCGGCATCTTGGTTTTCGCTTTTAATTTGACTAGTAAGAGTACTGGTTTCAACTGCAGACATAATTGATTGATATTAACTTTATTCGAATATTTTTGTAAATTGATCAAATGAAGTCAGATCTTCAAAAACTAAACATCATTAGAACGATCTCTTCACGAACTAAAACTTTTATTCATATACCTTCTTTAAAATATTTCTAGATTTGAAGCTATTTTGTGCCGATAAAAATAACAATAATCGGTATTATGACCTTGACCTTTGTATATTTTCATCGTTATTTACTATGAGTTTATTTGTATTATTTAAATGCATAAACAGTGAAAAAATGATGAAGATTGAACAAAAATAAAGTCAGGAGCTGCAAAAAAGAAGCAACATGTGGATATACAATTGTTTGATAAGAGGATCAAATTTTGGACTGTGGTCATTTGATCAAATGAAGTTCGATCTTCAAAAACTAAACACCAATGGAAAAACCTCTTCAAAGACTAAAACTTTTGTTCATAAACTTTCTATAAAATATTTTTAGATTTGGAGCTATTTTATGCCGATAATAATAATAATAATTGGTATATGACCTTGACCTTTGCATATTATGCTTGAATTTTTTTCTATGATTTTATTTGTTTTATAAACATGCATAAACAGTGAAATAATGATGAAGATTAAACAAAAATTAAAGTCAGGAGCAGCAAAAAAGAGGGAACATATGGATATACAATTGTTTGATAAGAGGATCAAACTTTGGACTGTGGTCATTTGATCAAATGAAGTCCGATCTTCAAAAACTAAACACCAATGGAAAGACCTCTTCACAGACTAAAACTTTTGTTCATATACTTTCTATAAAATATTTTAAGATTTGGAGCTATTTTATGCCGATATAAATAATAATTATTGGTATATGACCTTGACCTTTGCATTTTATGGGTGATTTTTTTTCTATGATTTTATTTGTTTTATAAAAATGCATTAACAGTGAAAAAATAATGAAGATTGAATAAAAAATAAAGTCAGGAGCTGCAAATAACCGTAAAAGTCATGCTTTTAAAATGTTGATTTTTCGAAAATATTGGTAAAGTTTGACCGCATACTGTTGACACACTATGCATTTCTAAAAATCGCCACACCATATATTTTGTGCGTATGTGTCTTGCGAATCATATGCCACAAAAAAAATTCTTCTATCTCATCTCTGAAAAAAATGGGGACTTTTTTCGTAGACCTACCTTTATTTCATCGTTTTTTTCGAGATTTGAACTTTCAACCTCCTGTAGCACGAAAGTTTTATATACGCAAATAATTGAAACGTATCATATTTTATTAAGTTTCTGACAAGGAACACAATACAAAAAACCGCATTTGAATCGGACCTCAAATAACAGAGTTATTAGCCCTTAGTCATTTTTACAAAACGCCACCTAGCGGCAAAACTTAGACAAAAATGAAAATTTTCTCAACGTGAGGATCAAATTCAGATCTTTGGACAAAAGTGGTAAAAAAATCAGAAATGTGACTTTTTTCTATCATGGTGATATGCCGTTCACAAAAAAAGGTTAGAAAAATAATAATAAAAATAAAAAAAAAAATAAAACAGAAGAAGAACAATAGGTTTTCGCAAGCGATGCGAAAACCTAATGAAAACGAAATGATGGAGAGGCATATACTGAATCTTTTTATGAAGGGTAAGTTGAATTGAATCGAATAACTGTAACTGAAACAGTGTGTGATAAGGGCTGGGACTCTTATGCTGATGAAGTGTGCTTTGATTTTCAGAGTGAAATGTTGAATCCTGATATGCTTTAGCTTGTGATGTTCTTAATAGACTTCAACGTGTGTTGGCTCTTTAGGGAGACATGGTGATATGCTATTTCGGTATTCCTTTTTGTGATTGAATTTCTTATAAACTTAGTTAATGAAGTTACTTCAAGTGGAATATATATGCACAAAACTCTGTATTTAAAATTTTTAATTCAATTAATTGGCTAAAAAGACAATAACTGTATAATTTGCTATTTTGGTCCGGCAATTTTTTTTTTGGTCTGACAGAATATCCATGCTTGTCAAACCAAATGTCTGACAGATTTTTGAGACTTTTGCAAAGTCTGGGAGGCGTGCATTGTACAAGAAACATAACTCTGTTTTGCATAATTTAGGAGTTATTGCCCTTTGTTATTTTTCATACTTAATTTTTTTTCGGAGCTCATATAGTATGATAAAGTACCCATCAAGTGACAAAGCACAGTTTGGGGAGCATCCATCAGTTCTATCAGCACTTGTTTTTAGCTCACCTGAGCATAGCTCAGGGTGAGCTTTTGGGATACTTGATTGTCCGTCGTCCGTCAACAATTTGATGTTTACACACTAGAGGCCACAATTTTGATCCAATCTTCCTCAAATTTGGTCAGAATGTTTGTCTTGATGATATCTTGAACCCTTTCGAAAATGGGTCAGGTTGGATCAAAAAGTAGGTCAGTAGGTCAAATCTTAGAAAAATCTTGTTTACACACTAGAGGCCACAATTTTGATCCAATCTTCCTCAAACTTGGTCAGAATGTTTGTCTTGATGATATCTTGAACCCTTTCGAAAATGGGTCAGGTTGGATCAAAAAGTAGGTCAGTAGGTCAAATCTTAGAAAAATCTTGTTTACACACTAGAGGCCACAATTTTGATCCAATCTTCCTCAAACTTGGTCAGAATGTTTGTCTTGATGATATCTTGAACCCTTTCGAAAATGGGCTGGGCCGGACCGAAAAGTAGGTCAATAGGTCAAATCTTAGAAAAATCTTGTTTACACACTAAAGGCCACAGTTTTGATGCAATCTTCCTCAAACTTGGTCAGATTGTTTGTCATGATGATATCTCGAACCAGTTTGAAAATGGGTGGGGCTGGATAGAAATGTAGGTCAGTAGGTCAAATCTTAGAAAAATCTTGTTTATACTCTGAGGGCAACATTTTTGGTCCAATCATCCTCAAACTTTGGCAGAATGTTTGTCATGATGATATCTTTTGTGGATGGGGTCAGAAAATTCCTGAACATTGTTTCACCTCATCATCTTAATTCTAAAGCAATCTGTTTTGTACAGGCAATGAATGATACTTTTCTCAGGTGAGCGATCTAGGGCCATCTTGGCCCTCTTGTTTAAAGTTACCTTTTTCTTTATTTAAGAATATAAATACAAATATACTGACAGTTTTCCTATCTGCGTTATTTACAAAATGTTCCTTTATGCATTATCTCCCTTAGCATGTTTTGGTTTAAGCACTTCACTATTTCTGTTCCATCATTTTAGATTTTGATTTTGGCAATCTCCCTATCATTTCTCAATTGTATTATCTTTATGATGCTGTATTAATGAATCTGACTTAGAAGAAAATATTCCTGTGTATTGAATCACAGGAATACAAATTATTTTCAAAATGAAGTTGCCTGAGTCCTGAGCAAAATTGAATGATAACATTTTTATGGAGGTGACAAGTTTGCAAACCCTGTTTAGGGCTGATTAGTGAAATTAATGGTGTTAGGATTTCTAAACAAACAATCTAATTCATTCGAACACTTCCTGTCACTTTTCACTCTAAGATTTGGGACACTCTAAATTTTGGTACATCCTTGATTTTTGAGAAAATTATTTTTTGTGCCTCTAAATTTTGGGACACTTTTAATCTGATATTTAAAATTATATTCCATAGTTACCACTTACCCAATGATTTACCCTTTATTTCATTACGCAATACCGGTTCATGAGATTTACTTTGCAGTGATACTTTAAAACAGGTGAAGTATTCGTTTATAATTAATAAACCAGACAGATACACATATTGTTTGTCTTAGTTCCCACCCCTATCTGCTTTACCCCCGCCCATGACACATATTGTATAACTATGCTCCGCAGGGAACGGAATAGGGTAGAGGATGGAAGGTGTGTGTACTGTATATTCTCGCATGTGTCATTAATTGGCAATCAAGGACAATAAGCAGACGATAACAAATGACACAGTGGTCCAATTTACAGCAGAAAAATAAAGGTTCTGGGACTATATATGTGCTGGTTTACACGTCTCAATATATTTTTTTCAATTAGGAAATCCGATCACTAAATAAACCAATAAGCTAGATAGAAAGCATTGAATTAATGCTAAAATAGATAAATAGAAAGATAAATACCATAAATAAATAATTCTTGTTATCTATAAGACCTGGAAAAAGCACTATTCCAACTGGTCGAAAGAAAGCATAATTATGAAAATTTAGGTGTCATCATTGTAATCAATGTAAAATAAATGAAATTTAAAATTTTAAACACAAGTCTTTTTAGCTCACCTGAGCACAAGATGCTCAAGGTGAGCTTTAGTGATAACCCCGTGTCCGACGTCCTTCATGTGCCGTCAACAATTTGTCTTCAAAGACATCTCCTCTGAAACCCCTGGACAGAATTAGATTTAACTTGGCAGGGATGATCCTTGGGTGAACCTTCACAAAAGTTGCTAGAATCAACTTGATCCATGTAGAACTCTGGTTGCCATGGCATCAGAAAGAAAAAAAATGAAAACTTTAAAAATCATCTCCTTCAAAACTACTGGCCAGATTTCATAATGTTTTAGTACAGATGTTCCTTGGGTAACCCTCTACCAAATGTGCTAAAACTATTCAGATCTGTAAGAAAACCTGGCTGCCAGTGGTGGGGCTAATTTGCCTTATATGTATGTGACAGGGTCCTTATTTCCACATGAGAAATCAGCAACAACCCTGGTGCATGTTCTGACTCTCTTTAATATAGCATATATTTCGACCTACAATAACAATTCACTATCATAAAAGTATATCAAATACCTCTATAATCAACACAAGAATACCAAATAATGCATAATTAAATACAATACAGCTGGTACTCGTTATCTCCAATTCGCGTATATCGAAATTTCGGCCATGTCAATTGACTTGGTCCAGATTTTTCCCTTCTTTGTCTATATAATTTAACTTTGTGTGTCTCAAAATTTATTTATTTCAAATTACTGCTCTCTCAAAGTGAAAATTCGGACCCTCACCCTATAGTACAATGCATATTTGTTTGTTTATCTCAAATTCCACAGACGCTAATTAGCCCGCCGATATTTTTCACACCTATCAGTCAACTGGTGACACTAGCTGGGCATGGGGCTATCTGTACGATAAATCGTGATTTTAGGCTTTCAATAATTACCAGATTATGTTTTGACGAAATATTTGCGTGGTTATTATATTGCCAAACACACGGCGTTGTGCTTGAAAAATCTTTGCTCAAAATGTGCCAGATTTTTTTTTTAATACCATCGAAGAATAAACCCAAGTCATAATGCACAATGTCTCTAGAACCTACTTGTCCATCTATGAGCGCTGAGTAATCTGGCTTTGTGCAAAGTGCTTTGAATATTGTGCATGTATATAAGTGCTCTTTATTAATAGAATGCAGTTCGCATGTTTTCGATCTATATTATTGTTGAAACCCTATTTGTTTATTTCGTTTACCTTTCTGTATTTATAGAAACTTTACAGAAAGAAGCGGTTGAATAAATAAAGAAAAATATGCTAATATGCTACTTATGGATTATTATTTATTAATTATATATTCTGCAAAAATATATGTCATCTTCTTCAAGATATCGACACAATATTATAGGATGATACAGGTAAGATTTCTTGTTCACAAGCCGAAAATACCTCATTTCGGATTTGTCAAATTACGGACATCTCCAAGTCTTATTTTTGGTCTGTACTGTACTGTATCATCTAATGGTTCGTTATCAAGATTTTCAAAATGGTGGCCCTTTGGAGATAAATGACCCCGCACTAAGTCTTCTCCTCTGAAACCATAAGGCCCAGTGCTATATATTTGGTGTGTAGTATTGTCAGGGCTTAAATGTTTAAGATTGAGTTATATCAGAATTCTTGTCTGTTTGAAAACCTTGTAATCAGTTGTAGCAATGGTACTCAGGTGAGCGTTTCAGGGCCATCATGGCCCTCTTGTTAATCTTAGGATGCTTATATCAGTAATATCTAAAAGTTTGATTGAAACTGGTATCAGAAAATTTAGTTTTTCTGCTTTGATATACTTGCATTCATTGATGGCCATGCATGCATACTGCATACCGCACCTGCACCAAGAGGGGGTGTCTTTGCTGGAAGGCTCAGGGAGTGTAGGGGCAGACCAGCCATCATCTACTACGTCAAAAAATAGACCAGGTTCTCTTTTCAACAACTACAGCATAACAATCCTCAGACGCTCAGCATCCATTTCTTTGACAATGTCCTACAGAGAAATGCAGCACTGTTATATTGAAACACTACGTCGCAAGTAAAAAACCATAAAATCCATATTTATTATATTTTGTAAAAATGGGCTTCAAATTGGCTGAACAAACATGAAAGAATTAAACCTACACTTTATAAATTTTGATAAAGTCAAAATTTTCATTATGATAAAGGTATCTCAAAAGTAAAAGGATAATTTCTCATGGGGCGAAACTTTTGTGATTCTAATTTATAACAAAAAAGTGCGGTTATGTACTAAACTAGATTTTAAGCTTGGCTTTTACCAATTTTGAATTAATGAAAACTTTTCTTACTAAGATATATGAGATTTTTTATTTCACAATAATAATAATAATCCAGGAATCACTATGAGAATATAATCTGAAATATTTGAATATTATAATGTAGATCTAATTTGTAAAATTAATAATAACAATATTCCATACATGCCATATTTTCAGTATGTCTGCCAGGGAGGTTTTGAAATTTTCGCAGGGAGATTTGGGGTCCAGCCAGGGAGATTTTACGACATATATAAAAGAGACGTTCTTAATAAAAAAATTAAATAAAGAAAAATACACATTTGATTATCCCTTCATTAAATTCATTAACAGTTTATATTATATACTGTTTATTGCATTTAATAAAAAATATATCTAAAAAATCTCAAAATTTATTAATAGATCGAATTCAAATAGAAACTTAACTTTCCACAAGCACTGTTTCACATTAAATGCAACACTACCTTGTAACAGATCGGAGATCATGCCATTTACATTAAACACATTTAAATACATACAGTATTTTTGATTTATTGAATGATTTCTGATCATATGGCTTTAATTAATGGTGATTAATAAAGATAAAGAGTTAGATCATATTTAATAATATTTTCACCTTCTGTCTGTGTTTTCTTTTTCTTTTTTTTTCTAAATTAAATTGCTTTTAGCTAAAATATTTACGTTAAAATATTTATCGTGTACGGTATGGTGATATGAAGTGGTTACCCAACTCTTCCGATCAGCACATCTCATTATAGTAAATTATTCAGCAGACGATATCCGTTGTCAATCAAATCAGCGTCGGTGTGAAAATTGCACTTCATTTGCAATTAACTGCTAGCTGAGGTGTACTTTCAATGATGTGTCTATATGACGAGTTTTGTTAAGATTTAAATGATTGGTAAACAGCTGATATAATTATCATTTATTGATTACACTTCCGGTAAGTAAGGATTAGCTATTCTCCGGGACCTTTTCATCCATGGTAAGATATACTGAAGCAATAATTTACGTCTTTATTACGATGTACCAAATGCATTCTAACCTAACTCATTCTAGCTTTAGTATTGCCTTGATAGCTGCTAATTACCCGACGATAATTGTTTCAACTGATAGACTGGCGAATCTGCTACCTGTCTGAATCATGCAATTTGATTGGATAAGGACGATCACACATTGCCTGTGGTTGTGTACAGCACACTGGTCAGGATTGATACTAACACATCTTCTTACGTAATCTTCCTGATGCTGTATCATAGCTCGGTAATAAAATGGATTATACTGAGATCAAAGGGAAACCTGTATGATTTAAGTCAGGCCGGGAGATTTTCACCTCCCGTCGGGAGATCGGGAGACAAGTCGAAATCCTGGGAGATTTAATCTCCCGCCGGGAGATATGGCATGTATGATATTCTCACTTTTGCATTTTATTTTAAGGTAGTCAACCATACCTCATTATTCTTGACCAACTCCTCGTAATCTGGTCTCCACTCTTATTTGTTGGACTTGGACAGTCTTACACTAGGAGCAGCTACTTGTCCACCTCTACCTCGTCTTCCTCGACCCCTCCCCCATCCTCTCATAACTATAGGCACCTATTAAAAACAAAATAGATAACCCTAGATACATGAGTAATTTTTGAAATACAAATATAAACAAGATTTTTTTAGGCTAAATAATGCAGATAGTGTAGATATGTTTGTTGGCATCATCAGGAAAACTGACATAGATTTATTGATTCTGAATCTAGATTTTAGACAAAGGGCACAACATACGACGTTTGTACATGGGAAAGCTAAATGTCAATCAGATAGAAAGGCATGATAATTGAACATCATGAAAATGTTTTATTTTTAGTTGGTAATAAATCATTGTCATGATGTGAGCAAATTAAAACTAGGAAAGATTGAGTATTATCAGGACCTATATTTTAGATTGAACAACCACCGACTCAAAGTAAGCCGCCATGTGAACAGACCAATGCTTAAAAATAGATTCAATAATGTACGCGAATATGCTATACCTGTGTTCATATGACCATGAGAGTATTATTAAATAATTCTATATTCATAATATATAAATCTATGCAGATATACTCTGTATTTTGCTTTGTATGAATTATAACAAGGTAAACGTTGCAGAATATTGATGATTGAGCATTATTTTTCATGTAATGCAGCAGGGCCTAGAGTCTAAATGCATTAATTTTCATTAAGTTTTAAAGAAATAGAGTGTTCCACATTTGGAATGGCGGGATGATTTCATCATTTTCTAATATATTTTGTCGCATACTTACCTCATGTTGTTTACTGCTGAAATCTTTATTTTTCAAGAGAAGTTGAGTATAGGTAAATTATGTTAATTTCATGCTGATGGTGTTGTGAGCTAAATATAGAACAAAAAGCTACATTTTGTGTTTCTGTCATGTTGTATGTTTCGCGTAAAAGTAGATTTCTGTTATTTTGGGGTGGTAAAAAATGCAGGAAAACTATTCTAGTGTAAGTATAATAGGATTTTGTTAAAATACTTATAAACACTAAAACATACGGAGACTTTAAAATTTTGATCAAAGTTTTGCATGCATTAGGTACCTTCATACTTATATCTCAGTATCCAGGCATGGGATTGATTTGAAACATCTCATATGTTTACTATCAAAGTAGATAACTCTTGATGGAATATTTAAAAACAAGAGCTCCGCTGACAGCGGGGCAATATACGCCCGAAGGTATGTATTGTCAGGGAATATCCTAAGACAAAAAGGATAAGCACAAACATGTATATATAAAGTATTATTTCAACAAGAAGGATTGGCAATGTTAATCTTCAAGGGCTTTATTATAACAGTGGCTACAAATAGGTTTAAAAGATACAGAGCGGACACAAAATCACTCTGGGTGATACTTCTGCCAAAAAGTTTCCATTTAGATCAAGCGGTTCAAAAGATACAGAGCGGACACAAAATATACTAACTTAGCACCAGTTAAGATATTTGACCTTGAATTGTGACCTTGACCTTAAACCTAGCCATCTGAAAGCTATGTTCTGCACATCCTCTCACTCTGGGTGATACTTCTGCCAAATAGTTTCCATTTACATCCAGCGGGTCAAAAGATACAGAGCGGACACAAATATACTTACTTTGCACCAGTTAAGATATTTGACCTTGAAGTGTGACCTTGACCTTGAACCTAGCCATCTGAAAGCTATGTTCTGCACATCCTCTTACTGTGGGTGATACTTCTGCCAAATAGTTTCCATTTACATCAGCGGTCAAAAGATACAGAGCGGACACAAAAAAAATACTAACTTAGCACCAGTTAAGATATTTGACCTTAAATTGTGACCTTGACCTTAAACCTAGCCATCTGAAAGCTATGTTCTGCACATCCTCTCACTCTGGGTGATACTTCTGCCAAATAGTTTCCATTTACATCCAGCGGGTCAAAAGATACAGAGCGGACACAAATATACTTACTTAGCACCAGTTAAGATATTTGACCTTGAATTGTGACCTTGACCTTTAAACCTAGCCATCTGAAACCTATGTTCTGCACATCCTCTTACTGTGGGTGATACTTCTGCCAAATAGTTTCCATTTACATCCAGCAGGTCAAAAGATACAGAGCGGACACAAAAATACTAATTTTGCACCAGTTAAGATATTTGACCTTGAATTGTGACCTTGACCTTGAACCTAGCCATCTGAAACCTATGTTCTGCACATCCTCTTACTGTGGGTGATACTTCTGCCAAATAGTTTCCATTTACATCCAGCAGGTCAAAAGATACAGAGCGGACACAAAAATACTAATTTTGCACCAGTTAAGATATTTGACCTTGAATTGTGACCTTGACCTTGAACCTAGCCATCTGAAACCTATGTTCTGCACATCCTCTCACTCTGGGTGATACTTCTGCCAAATAGTTTTCATTTATATTAAGTGGTTCAAAAGATACAGAGCGGACACGAAATTGCTAACGGACGGACGGACGGACAGACGGACGGACGGACAGACGGACGGACGACCAGCGGCATAACATAATACAGCCCTTCGGGCGTATAAAAAATGGCACTTTTTAGCTCTTCTGTTTCGAGGAAAAAGTCAAGCTGAGTAGTATACACAATGATGGTTCTGGACCACTTTCTTCTGGGAGATAATTTAGGGCCCATTGAGCTTCCCAGGCACCGCTTTCTTCTGGGAGATAATTCAGGGCCCATCGAGCCTCCCAGACGGAGCCCCGAATTCAGGGCTTGCCCCACCCACCTGGCGGGCCCCCAACCCATGTTTCACATAGCATATGGTCTCACCCCTCCTGTTAAGTTTGTGGAACAGGAAGTAAATAATTCTGCACCAGGCAAACCCACGTTAAAATCACTTGGTTTGATAGTGTTAATAGCAGACGACGGTATACTCTTTTCAACAGGTAATTTGCTGGCGAGCAGATGATATTCTATTATTGCACAACACTCTTATGATCCGGTCTTGCAAGATTTCGGTATTGCACAACACTTTAGCATAAGTTTATAATAACAAATAGATTATTCAACTCTCATCCCATTGGGACAGCTGTCTAAGATAAAGCGCTTATTTATATAGGTCTTTCATTACTCTAGGATTCAAGTCAATTTTGAAATATCAATAGATAATTTCAGACATACATCCGCATAGGGTTAAATGACACTAAGATAAAAAATGGCTTAAACAAGGAAGATCCTTGAGGTTAAATCAGCCATAACTACCTGCCAAGCGAAGGTTATAGTAAGAGAGTGTGTGACAGAAAAAATGGTAAATTCGTTTCTGCCCATATAAAAGCTTGCCAGGTAAAAGATCGCAGGCAGTTTTCATTAAGGCGTTCCCTCCATTTTTGCCTCCTCTCCAGGCTCGATACTTCTTTCAAGAGAAATGCCAGCACCACTAAAGTCGCAACGGGCAAACTGACTGTGATCAACAAGACTATATTCGTGGGTGGACACATTCTCTAATCACTGTATATAGGAGAGGGGTCAGAATCTCTAATACACACGCAGCTTAGGATCCATTCATTTTTTTGACGAGTTCTGCCAGTGCTTCTCTGTGACCTTCCTCCAGAAGTCTTTTTTTCAGCTCATCCATGTTTTCCAATGACTTTTTGATGCGGACGGATTGTTTCATGTCTTCGAATTTTTGGGGCTCCTTCAGGACTGGATTGTACTCCACCTCTGAGATATGCCCATCCGTTAAGGCCCTGCTTATAATATCCAAGATGGTATTCAGCTTCGCTTGGGTTATTGTTTCAATGCGCCGGTGTTTGTCATATTTTGGGGTGAGGCAAAGTCCGACTGTCTTGCCAATGAAGCAGAGCCCCGCATACCCAAGTGACCCTGCTTCTTGTCCTATTGCAATTGGAACCGCTACGACTGTTGTTAAGAGCCCAACTCCCCCGATACCAAGCCCCGCACCGGCGGTCACCAAAGCAGTGTCAACACCATTTACAATGTGTTCATATTTTTTGCAGAGGCTGGACCATTTCTTGTCCTCACGCTCCAGATCTGCCTGGATGCGTGTGATTTGCTGGAGATGGTAAGCATGCCCATCGCCCTCAATGGACAGGTTTGGATAAAGAGATGGAGCTGTTGGAGCTACTTCATCCTTCATTTCGATGTGTATATTTACCACCAACATGTCTAGTTCAATTAGAAGGGCAACCACAACAGCATTGCTCCAATTTGTAGAACCCGTCTGAAAGTTAATAATATCGCCTTTATCAACTTCTAGCGGTGGTTTGAAAGTCTTGTCAATGGAATTAGAGCATGGGGCCTTAGCCATATCGTACCCTCGTCGAAGTTGACCATTAACAGTGAAGCCTATGACTACAATATGGTCCGATGATTCATTACCTTCGGTCGAGGGCAGTGACATGGCGAGGATTTTTCCTCTTTTCATCAGCGTAGCCCCCAATACTATGACTCTTACCTTCCGAGTTTGAACCGAATGACCAATCAAATTCCCCGCCCACCAAAGGTCCGCGCTCCTCCGCCACATTAGTTATTAAGGGCTTGGGGATTTGACTTATTTTTGTGTCAACGTAGGTGACAACTTCTTCCATAACGCGTCTCCATCCGTAGAGGAATCCGGACTGCGCCAACCTGGCTGAAATGGCATCTGTTTGTTCTCTGATGGCCCCGAGGTTCATGATCCGGCCCCCCTCCAAGTCTACATGGCCATCTTCTGTCTTCTTTATATACTGAGACAGATCGGAGGGCGCCTTAGATCACAAAGCAACTGCATCAACGTAGGCCCATGTAGTGTAATTTTCTGCAGAGGATCCCCCTAACTCCATATCCGATGAATATGCTCATTTTATTTTAAGCACGACACTCACTGGCAAACCGTGGTTGTCTATGATAGGGTGCCCGTCTGCAGCGCCTTGAACTGGGGGTTCGTAAATACAGAGGATTTGATCTCCCCATATGACCAGCCACTGACGGTGACTAGTAGATTACTAGGAGCCCCGTCTGAGGAGTTCTCAAAGGTCTTCAGCTGCTCCAGATGGATGAATAACAGCTTGTTCGGGCTCAAATCTACCATTCTGTCTCCTTCTAAAGCACCCTCTATCCATCCAAAAGCCTGGCTGGACGGCATCAGCTACCAGCTCATGGATGTTGTACCACCTCACAGTATATATGATCGACCTCAACCCAATCCGGAGACGTCCGTCTCTGTTTTCAATTGGCTGTTGAAAGGAGGTCAGCCCTTTCATAATATCTATAATTGTCAGAAACATAGTATTGCAATACAGCTTTTTACCTTCAACTTGGGTTCAGTAGTGGAGATAACAAAGCGTTTCCAAAGGCCAGTCATATACAAGAAACAAGCATGGGTGCGTTTTCGTATAACGGTTCGGCAAAAGAACGTGCAAGGGGCATTCATAGGAAAAAGGAGAGTTATTTTTGGACTGCCAAAAAATCACCGGGGGGGGGGGGGGGGCTTGAGGCTTTCTTTGCCGACAT
The DNA here is from genome assembly GCA_021229015.1 of Solen grandis. Classification (NCBI taxonomy): domain Eukaryota; kingdom Metazoa; phylum Mollusca; class Bivalvia; order Adapedonta; family Solenidae; genus Solen; species Solen grandis. The sequence continues at coordinate 41,645,475 of CM037779.1, read as the reverse complement.
CTTCAGGGGTTATCAAAAACCTACCCTTACCGGAAATAATGTTATGGCCAACAAAGCCTGGCACATGTGGATAAGCAAGTCTTTCGACTGGTGGCAGTGTCAGTTTAATTTTGTTATTTGGTGTGTGACTGCCGGCTGCGGGGTCTCTGTTGACGACCACCTGAGTGCCAAAGACCCCTCTCTCGCCAGCTTGAATCGGTTCCACGCCTACTACACGGCCAGGAGCTAAAAGTTGCTCTTCCAGACGACAAATCCCATTTATGGACAGCAACATCTATGATGGCCGGGCCTACAACAGGCTCTGTGAAGAGTTTGGCGTATCGCCCTCCACGGACTTGCGCCAAAAGCTTGATCATAGCTGCCAAGGGCTCGGCTCTTGGGGCACATACATGACACCGTTGGGAGAATACTGGAGAGAGCAGGCCCCTTCTTTAGCCTGGGAGACTCCATTAGGCATAACAGAGACATTTCTAAAGCCTGGACCACATTTATCTTGGATAAGTCAGAGGCTTCACTCAGGCTGGCATGGGGCACATTAACGACTCAATCCGGTCCTATGTGTGGGCTCTGCTTGGGGCCCAGGCGCAGACCAAGTCTAGAATTGACGGGACGTCAAAAGGCTTCAAGGCACAAAAGCAGTTCTTAGCCAATGTTGAGGACGTGATTAACTCCCCTGTAGACATACCCGCTTCCATAACGCGCTATCAGAACGTACTGCAGTACACCGGGAGCAAGCTCAACATGGTCAACATGGTCTTCAGAAAGGGGTTATACATGGCCCCGAGCGACATGACCCTAAACATCAATATCGGAATCATAGGATACAATAACATGATACTGATAGCTATAGCTGATGGTGGATGTAAACCTTCAGAAGCTGCACGTGCCTCAGAATGGTAGCTTCCAAGACGGTAAAATTGCAGGGCCACCATCAATGCCACTACTCGTGCCTCAGAGCTTCCAAGATGGAAAAATCACAGGGCCACCAGTCCCACTATCACAGACTGGCAGCACCTGCAGAAAAACTGCACCATCGCAGACTGACAGCACAGCTGCGCTGGCACATGAAGAAGATAAGAGAGCTCTGATCTTAGGCGAGATTGCTGTAGGGTTATTAGCCCTCTAGCTTGTGCTTCTTTAGTATCCAGTTGTGAACCGCAACCAGGAGCAAACCCCCGACAGCGAGGAACAGAGCCCAAGTGTGTTTGGCAAGCCAGCCGACTACATTGCCAGCTGTTGACAACAGCCAGGAGACAATGCTGCCTATAACGCTGGGGATGGGAGCCACGGCCTTGCCCACTAGTTTTGGTAGTAAACTGCCGAGAGCTTTGAGTTTTTTACCCATTCCCTCACACCGCCTTTGTTGGATGGCGGCTTTCCGCCGCCACTGGCGCTGCCTGTCAATGCTTGAAGAAGCGTGCTAATGTTATTCCGATTGCGGTGATGATTGAAACGATGGTGATCCCTTGCTCCTGGAAGAGAGTCTTAATCCACTCGGCCAGCGTCGTGTCCTCATTCAAGATTCACTGAAAGATTTCCCGAATTTGGCTGATCTGTGACCTGAAGACCTCCCGATTTGTTGAAGCCCCCACGAGCCGCGCAGCCCGCTCAAGCTTGAGATCTTGGAGCCACTATCTGATCTTCTGTTTTAGGTATTCGTTATCTGTGTCCCCGAGTTCCTTTTCCTCTTTAGCAATATGTTTATTAAGCTTGGAGATCTTTGCCAGGTTGTTCACAAGCTCGACGCGCTGGGTCTGCATTGCTTTATCGAGGCCTTTAAGATCACGGTATAGATACATCACGTCAGACCTATTTAAGTCCATCGTATCCAGAGGCGGATTGTGGATGGTCTTTAGCAGGGTCTCCTCCACTTGAGACACAATGGAGTCTATACTGTTGATGTCATTGACAGTTAATCGGTCAGACATCAAACATGCCACAGTCACAAGTTCTCTTTCCGCTTGTCTTATACTAGCTACAGTCTTAGTGGGCAGGGTGCTCTTCCGACTCCAGTCTGAGAAACTGAGTTGATCTTGGATAATGGCCCCACCGCCCTTCCGGCCGATCTTCAATCAAGTGGGATGTACTCCTCATCAGCCATATTAGACTCTATGACATACTGGATATCAGCTTCATTATGTCGAAATACGGCTGAAAGCTCAATCTGCACTGACACCTGGGGGTCAAGGGCATCCGTCATCACCAACAACCCATCAACGGTCGACCAAAATCAGCAGCTCTTAGTGAGGTTCCCCAACCTTGGCGCCAATGACATCATCGTGCCTGGAACAGCCTGTCTGGCCTTTCAAATTGTGCTGAACTCGACCGATGCTAACCACACTGTGGTCAACAACCTGGGTCAGGCAATCGTCAAGAAAACCACAATAAAGATTTTGGGAAACGAGGTTATGAGCATTGACGACAGAGGCATCTATGGTTGCTATATTGACCTCTGGAAAACAGAAACAAATGAAATAATGTCCAATACCAGGGGACTGATACCTCGGAGGACAGGAATGCCACACGGATAAGGACAATAGCGTTGCTAAGGACGCTGCCATTGCTAAGGCCTATGGTAGATGTTTCTATATCCCTCTCGACTTTGAGCAACTGGAAAGTCACATGCCATTCTTTCAATCCACTTTCGGTGATAGGCTCAAATACGAACTCACCTTTAATGACTTTAATCGGGTTATTAAGGCGACTGGTGACGCTAAAGCTGGTTTCTCTGTAAAAGATAAAGCTCTTGAGTTTGATATGGTCACTAACAAAGAGCTTGTGACAATTATTCTCAACCAGTACAGAGGGAGAATGAGCATCTTGTTTGACAGGGTACTTCGGCATCGAAAAATAATAAAGGATAAGTCCGACCCACTATGGAACATCAACCTTAATGTGCCAGCCAGATCGATGAAGGGAATCTTGCTGCTCTTCGAAGAATCAACAGCAGCCTTTGCCCGCCATAGCGAGGCCTTCTATAACCCTAAGATTACCAAAGTGGAGGTCACCATTGAAGGCATTCCTAACCAGCTCTATGCGTAAGGCATGCATCCCCACCAGATATGGGACGAGAAGTGGCCATGGTTGCGCATGCGATCTTGGTAAGTACCTCACTCAAGAGTTCACCCTCTGGCTCAATCTCAGATCAAATTATGACAACGGCCTGCATGGCAACGATGTCGAGTGGAAAATGCCAGCTAAGGCATTACAATCCAAATTTCGAAGAAGGTGGAGGCTAAGAGGGCATTAATCTTTTATATCTTCGTAGTGATGGATGCCAGCTCAACATCGAGAATGGCAGGTTTGTATCAGCCCTTTACTAGTGACTTCCACTCGGTGATCATCTGCGGGATGACTGGCTGTGGAAAAACGAAATTAGTGCTGGACCTCCTCGAGGGTCCGTACCGCGATACTTTCGAGCACATTGTGATCCTCTGCACCACGCGTAGGTATAATGAGACATATCAAATCTGACTGTGGGTTTGGACATACGAGGAAGTTTACATTCTAGATCAGGGTGAACAACTTCATGATTGTTTGCGTGCTCTTTACCAAGTGTTTCAGGGCCAGCCGACATTGTATGTTATTGATGACATGGCCGCCAGCAAACAGCTTACCAAGAAAAAAGACATGTTCTCCGAGTTGGCGTTCTCTGGTCGGCATGCCAAGCAATCAGACTGGGTACTGGCTCAGCAGTACAATGCAGTCCTTAAAGACCTCCTAGAGCGAACTCATTAGGTTGCTCTCTTCCACTGCAAGGATCAGGATAGTTTTGACGAGTGCTTGCGTGAAAATTACATCATCCCTGTGGCGGAGCGCAATGTTGTGCGTGACCTGCTCACCAGAACGAAGCATGCCAAGCTGCTGTTGAACACCTTGCAGCCAAGTAGCTATAATATAGTCACATGAAGAGCCATTACGTCGCCCTCAGCTTCGGCGTAGCTGCGGCGCTCCTGTTTTTTTATATCGTTGAAGGGTACTATTAGACTCGGGAGGTACGTGACTATAGCAATGGAGTGTGACGAGATTATTGATTAGCTCCTTGCCGATGATGCACCTTTGGTGTTGTCGGCTGTCGCAAAGCGCGAGGAAGAGACCAGCAGCGTTACTGATTGCTGACCTTGAGGCTGATCCGTTCATTGGTCATGCACTAAATACCACAACCTGCAAGCTATACCACCGCTTTGGCTCTTACTTAGCTCCAGTTACAGCAATGCTATGCACTTTTAAACACTGCCAAGCATCTGTTAAGCATTGCCAAGATGACCACTAAACAATCTGCACCAGAGGCGACGCTGGAGACACATGTGTTGGTGGAGGCGGGAGAGTGACTAGGAGCAAGGACCCTAAGCGGGTCCCTGCAGGGCGGGCAGGGGCGGAGGCAAGAAAGAGGAAGCAAAAAGCACTCTTAGATGAAATTCGGCGCCTTAAGGCAGAAGAACCCAACACACGCCGGCAGCCAGACGAGCCCCCACCAGCACAGCGCCCGCAGCCCCCACCGCCTCAATGGTTGATGATCACTGGACTTGTAGGGGCCCTAGCTGGAATCTTTTTGGAAGGTTAAGGGTCCCCCTCATCCCTCTTTGCGCCTAATGTGCCTAGTCTGGTCATGTAGGAGGTGATTTAGGTCCTTGATCCAGATGTAATGGACTTTGCCAGCCTTCTCAATGAGGAGCAGGTTGATTCTCGTTATCTCCTGCGGCTGGCTGCTGAGGTGGTGTACAATGACACTCTTCTCCCACCCAAAGATGTTTATCGCCAGGTTATTCAGTTTCTCCACTTTCTGAACCTGTGAGATTTGTGTAGGAGCATCAATCCCTGTGAAATCCAGGCCATCATGGGTAGGGTATTTTGTAAGTCTGTCCACATGATCCCTAACTGGAAACAGGGCAGAACGCAACACATAATGGGAGGCAGTGGTCATCCCTGTTTTTCACATTGACAATGGCTTTCTTAGACCTTACCGTTGCTGGTAGTGGGATATACTACCCTCCTCTCAATGGTTGATATCTGGCAATGTCTAGCCAAAGGGTCTGTACCTGATCTACAACCCAGCCAGATCCTCTTTTGGTCCACTTCTCGAGCGTTTCTTTGATCCTTGGGAAAGCTCGATTGAGGGCTTCTTCTATTTCACCCTCCTGTAGGACAGCTTCTTGCTTTTGGCGCAGGTGTTCCACGTACTCTTCACTGCCGTCTGGGTTGTCCTTCCAAAGCCAAACCTTTAGAGCCAGCTGGAACTTTATGCCTTCCAGAGCTCTGATCTCTTCTACCAGCTTGTCCTAGATGGTAGGTGCTCTGCAACGTCACTGAACAGATCCAGATCTCTTCCTGATAGTCCATGTTAGTTCTCAGCTTCTTAGGGAGTGGATGGAACTCTTTCAGGATAGCCTCAAGTTTTCTTTTCTTGGCCAACCTGGTTGGCTTCACCAGTGTAGGACGGCGAGGAATTATAGGCTCAGGCAGGCCGTCTGGAATAGGGTCATCAAAAATCATACCCACAGGACCCCGGCGGCTCAGATGATGTCATCAAGCCTCGCACGTAGTTCCCGCAGAACGACCTTGACCTCAGATACAGAGGCCGCTCTCCAGTAACTCTCTCGAACTCATTTCTCAACTCTTGTGTTGCCTCATGGCGTTTTACCATCGCAACTGTTATAGTTATATGTAACACTTCTTTAATAGGGGGTCAAAACTTTAACTGCTGCAGCACTCGGCTGTATAGCTATATGTTACCCTTATCTAATAGGCACGAAAAAAAATAAAAAATTAATTACTTGGGCCGGGCTAGCAAATATCAATAGCCGCCAGGCTCTCAAATTCTTTTTTGAAAGCTCTCCAACGCCGCATGCAAATCTTGCTGTTTTCCTTATTAAATCAGCAAGGCATGCACAACCTGAACAGGCCAGGATGTTGCTTATATGGGCATGCTCTTGTCACTAACTCACAGATGTAAAAAAAAAATAATCAAGGGCAAATTATTTACTTCCTGTCCCACAAACTTAACAGGCTGGGTGACACCATATGCTATGTGAAACATGGGTTGGGGACCTGCCAGATTGGTGGGGTGGGTCCTGAATTCGGGGCTCCACCAAGAAGGCTCGATGGGATCTGAATTATCTCCCAAAAGAAAGCGGTGCCTGGGTTCGAAATTGGGTCATGTGGGGTCAAAAACTAGGTCACCAGGTCAAATCTTAGAAAAACTTTGTGAACACTCTAGAGGCCACAGTTTTGGCCCAATCTTCATGAAACTTGATCAGGATGTTTGTCTACATGATATCTCGGATGAGTTCGAAAATGGGTAATGTCGGGTCAAAACCTAGGTCACCAGGTCAAATCTAAGAAAAACCTTGTGAACACTCTACAGGCCACAGTTTTGGCCCAGTTTTCATGAAATTTGGTCAGGATGTTTGTCTACATGATATCTTGCATGAGTTCGAAATTGAGTCATGTGGGATCAAAAACTAGGTCACCAGGTCAAATCTAAGAAAAACCTTGTGAACTCTCTAGAGGCCACAGTTTTTGCTCAATCTTCAATAGATTTGGTCAGGATGTTTGTCTAATTGATATATTGGATGAGTTAGAAAATGAGTCACATGAGGTCAAAAACTAGGTCACCAGGTCAAATCTTAGAAAAATCTTGTGAACACTCTAGAGGCCTACATTTTTGTCCAAGTCTTCATTAAACTTGATATGAATGATGACTGCATGAATTCTCAGTTGAGTGCAAATTCAGGTAGGATCAATATGTAGGTTACTTAGTCAAATGTTAGAAAAATACTTTAGATGCCAGATTTTTTGTCATTATGCCTAACACAGTCATCTTACTCAAGTGAGCGACACAGGGCCATCTTGGCCCTCTTGTTTTATTAATGTCCCTTTTTAACTTTGAATTTTGATCAAAATTGATCAATGAGTATTATGATTTGAAAACTATAAAAGATATAACAACAAAACATGGAATATTTGATAATCATGACAAGGTGCAGTTGTAAGGCAAGGGGCATTATTCTGAAAGGAATGTTATGTGCCTTTTTAACTTACATTTTTAGCTCGTCTGTTTTTTGAAGAAAAAAACACGAGCTATTGTCATAACTCCAGCGTCCGCATTGTCGTCTTTAGGCGTCTTCGTCCGGAATCTTAACCTTGGCCATAACTTCTCTACTATTCAATATACTCTGGACAAGTTTTAAAATAGATATTTCTTTGTCATTTTTCAATATTTTCTTTTAAAACTTTGTATACTGGTTTGCCATCATATGAACCTGTGTAGGTGTGGTTTTGGCCTTGATCAAAAAGAACATTTTTTTTTAAATGTCTTTAAATTTTACAGTTTTCTGTTGATTATCAAAAACTCAATGGATTATTAATTTTGATTTTTTATTTACATATTTTACATCTTTGTGTTGTATACATTCTATTCCATGCATAGGTCAAGGTAATCCTTCATGGTCAAAGGTCAAATTTAAAAGGTATGATACTTCAACTTTGCATTTAAAGGCTTACAGTTTTAGTTGTGATTTTCAAGGTCAACTTTTTTAAATGTTTAACAAAAATTTGTAACATTGGCAAAAACAGACAAGCGTTGGCACCTGCATGCCGGTCTCTTGTTTTTAAACTGATTTACACTTAGATTTTTATTTTAAAACTTTTTATGCCCCCCTTCGAAGAAGAGGGGGTATATTGCTTTGCTCATGTCCGTCGGTCCGTCGGTCTGTCGGTAGACCAGACCTTGTCCGAGTGATAACTTAAGTTCTATTTGACCTTTAAGTCTCAAACTTCATGTGGGGTTTTTTAGTAGATGACCCCTATGATTTTGGTGTCATTACCTCAAAGGTCAAGGTCACATGTTGTGTATGTATAATACCAGACCTGTCCGAGTGATAAAAGTTCTATTTGCCTTTAGTCTAAACTTCTGTGGTTGTTGCTAGATTAGTAGATGACCCCTATCAATTTTGGTGTCAATACCTCAAAGGTCAAGGTCACAAGGTTTGAGATATTTGAAGGATGATGTATCATTTTTAGCTCACCTGAGCATAGCTCAGGGTGAGCTTTTGGGATACTTGATTGTCCGTCGTCCGTCGTCCGTCAACAATTTGATGTTTACACACTAGAGGCCACAATTTTGATCCAATCTTCCTCAAACTTGGTCAGAATGTTTGTCTTGATGATATCTTGAACCCTTTCGAAAATGGGTCAGGTTGGATCAAAAAGTAGGTCAGTAGGTCAAATCTTAGAAAAATCTTGTTTACACACTAGAGGCCACAATTTTGATCCAATCTTCCTCAAACTTGGTCAGAATGTTTGTCTTGATGATATCTTGAACCCTTTCGAAAATGGGTCAGGTTGGATCAAAAAGTAGGTCAGTAGGTCAAATCTTAGAAAAATCTTGTTTACACACTAGAGGCCACAATTTTGATCCAATCTTCCTCAACTTGGTCAGAATGTTTGTCTTGATGATATCTTGAACCCTTTTGAAAATGGGTCAGGTTGGATCAAAAAGTAGGTCAGTAGGTCAAATCTTAGAAAAATCTTGTTTACACACTAGAGGCCACAATTTTGATCCAATCTTCCTCAAACTTGGTCAGAATGTTTGTCATGATGATATCTTTTGTGGATGGGGTCAGAAAATTCCTGAACATTGTTTCACCTCATCATCTTAATTCTAAAGCAATCTGTTTTGTACAGGCAATGAATGATACTTTTCTCAGGTGAGCGATCTAGGGTCATCTTGGCCCTCTTGTCTTTCATTATTGTGGATGTTTGTGCTTATGGCTAGCAAGGCTGATTTGTAAATTTTTTAGCTCACCTGAGCACTTGTACTCGGGTGAGCTTTTGTGATCGCATTTTGTCCATCGTGTGCCATGCGTCGTCAGGCGTCCGTCGTCAACAATTGCTTGTGAACACTCTAGAGGCCACAGTATTGACCCAATCTTCATGAAACTTGGTCAGGATGTTTGTCTATATGATATCTTGGATGGGTTTGAAAATGGGTCATGTGGGGTCAAAAACTAGGTCGCGTCGTCAGGCGTCCGTCGTCAACAATTGCTTGTGAACACTCTAGAGGCCACAGTATTGACCCAATCTTCATGAAACTTGGTCAGGATGTTTGTCTATATGATATCTTGGATGGGTTTGAAAATGGGTCATGTGGGGTCAAAACTAGGTCATCAGGTCAGATCTTAGAAAAACCTTGTGAACACTCTAGAGGCCACAGTTTTTGCCCAATCTTCATAAAACTTGGTCAGGATGTTTGTCTACATGATGTCTCAGATGAGTTAGAAATTTGGTCATGTGGGGTCAAAAACTAGGTCACCAGGTCAAATCTTAGAAAAATCTTGTGAACATGCTTGAGGCCACATTTTTGGCTCAATCTTCATGAAACTTTTCCAGGATGTTTGTCTTTATGCTATGTCAGATGAGTTTGAAATTGGGTCTTGTTGGATCAAAAACTAGGTCACTAAGTCAGATCTTAGAAAATCTTAGAATACCTTGTAACACTCTAGAGGCAACAGTTTTGGCCCAGTTTTCATGAAATTTGGTCAGGATGTTGGTCTACATGATGAGTTTGAGATTGGGTCACTTATGGTCAAAAACAAGGTCACCAGGTTAAATCTTAGAAAAACCTTGTGAACACTTTAGAGACCACAGTTTTTGACAAACCTTAATGTAACTTGGTCAGAATGTTTGTATCAAATCTCAGATGAATTCAGAACTGGGCAACGTAGGGTTAAAAATAGGTCACCAGGGCAAATTTGAAAAAATCTTTTCAACACTCTCGAGGCCTACATTTTTGTCCCAGTGTTCATTAAACTTGATATGAATGATGACTGCTTGAATTCCCAGTAGAGTGCAAATTCATGTAGGATCAAAATGTAGGTCACTTAGTCAAATGTTAGAAAAACACTTTAGATGCCAGATTTTATGTCATTATGCCAAACACAGCCATCTTACTCAGGTGAGCGACACAGGGCCATCTTGGCCCTCTTGTTTTATTTAGACCTTTTGGTTTTGCTAACCATAGAAAATTTGGTTTGCATGCAAGCTACTACATATCTAAGAAATTGTTTATGGTGTTGATTAGGAAAGTTTGTGATTAGAGATTAGAGATTTTGATTAGAGAGTGTGTTCAGGGATATAAGAAAATCAAGAAGGTTAACGCTTTGACTGAATTTGATTTAATTTATGACCTTTCTTTAATTTGAAATTTTAGTTCACCTGCATCCATCATCTGTTGCCCGTCGTCTGTCATCAACAATTGGCTTTAAGCAACATCTCCTCTGAAACCGTTAGACAGAATTTGATTTAACTTAGCAGGGATGATCTTTGAGTGAATCTTCACAGAGTTGCTAAAATAAATATGATCTATGTGGAACTCAGGTTGCCATGGCACTGGAAAGAAAAAAAAAAGAAAAACTTTAAAAATTATCTCCTTCAAAACACTGGCCAGATTTCAATATGTTTTGATACAGATGTTCCTTGGGTAAACATCTACCAGATTGCTAAAATTATTCTGATCCGTAAAAAAACATGGCTGGCAGGTGCGGGGCTAATTTGCCTGATATGTATACGTATAGTGAAATCTTTAAATGACATCATCCTCTGAAACCTCTGGATAGAATTTGAATAAATTTGGCAGGGATGATCAGTGGATGAATGAAGCTTCACAAATTTGCTAAATAAACCTGATTTATGTAGAACTCTGGTTGCATTGTCAATAGCTAAATGAATTATGTAAACTTTAAAAATCATCTCCTTCAAAACTACTGGCATGATTTCAAAATGTTTTAGTACAGATGTTCCTTGGGTAACCCTATGTTCAGGTGAGTGATTTAGGGCCTCTTTGACCCTTTGTTTAAATTTATTATATACAGGGTATGTGAAGGGTAAGAATTGAAATAGATTTTATTTGATTTACCAACAAGCATTTTGAATAGTCAACATGCTGTCCTCTGACAACTCTTGTTGAATTTCTGGTTTTGTTTTTGGCTCATCTGAGCACAATGTACTGTAAAATCATTATATAACTGGGGATTAATTTTCGTTGATTTGGTGGATGCCACTATCCACAAATTAATGTGTCCTTGAAATGTTTTCATTTATTGTGACTAACAGTATGCTGATACTGGTGATATCCATCCCAACCCCACCCTCTCTTGTGTACATAATGTTCAATAATTCATTGTTGAAGTTTATGCTGAATCTGGAACATACTGTATTATAAATACAAATAAGTAAATAAATAAACCATTTACCTCACAAAATTTCATAATAATCTTGCAAATGACTAATGGTGATTTTAGGTTTAATGTATCAGCATACTTTAACCATTCCCCTCCCCCTTTCCATTTTGTTTATATTGCAGTCGCCGTACGTGTTAAGTAGTCCAGTACTTTTTAGCTCACCTGGGAACGAAGTGCTCAAGGTGAGCTATTGTGACCACCCTTCGTCCGTCGATGTGCGTCGTGCGTCGTCAACAATTTTCTTTCAATGACATCTCCTCTGAAACCGCTGGACAGAATTTAATGAAACTTGGCAGGAATGTTCCTTGGGTGAGGCTCTACAAAAGTTGCTAAAATAAAGTTGATCCATGAAGAACTCTGGTTGCCATGGCTACAAAAAGAAAAATAATTTGAAAACTTTAAAAATCATCTTCTTCAAAACTACTAGCCAGATTTCAAAAAAATTTGGTACAGATGTTCCTTGGGTCAACCTCTACCAAAGTTGCTAAAATTATTCCGATCCTTAAAAAGAACATGGCCACCAGGGGCGGGGCTTATTTGCCTTATATGTATATAGAGAAACCTTTAAACAACATCTCCTCTGAAACCACTGGACAGAAATTGATTAAACTTGGCAGGGATGATCCTTAGGTCAACCTTCACAAAAGTTGCTAAAATAAAGTTGATCCATGAAGAACTCTGGTTGCCATGGCTACAAAAAGAAAAATAATTTGAAAACTTTAAAAATCATCTCATTCAAAACTACTGGCCATATTTCAAAATTATTTGGTACAGATGTTCCTTGGGTCAACCTCTATCAAAGTTGCTAAAATTATTCTGATCCATATAAAAACATGGCCGCCAGGGGCGGATCTTACAGACCTGTGAACTCTCCCGATTTTGAGCGGGAGCTACCGATAATTGCTTGCATCTCCCGGTCTACCGACCAACACCAGAAATCTACCGCCTTTGATCTCAAGGCCCCCAATATACCGCTTATCAACTTTGTTTGGCGCATACGAAGAAGAAATCAGTAAATTAGTACCGCGGTTGTTTAAGTTCCGTAATGCACAAAAATACAGGTCGCTCTACACTGTATACTACTTAAAGTAACCAGCACCTGCTGTGGGATTATCCAATCAACACGCATTTTAAGGCTTCCTAATTATGCAAAGATGTGGAATACTCGGATAGTATTGGCAGCTTATAACTTGTTTACATTTGTCACACCCTCCACTGACTTTTGTTTATACCTGCATTTGGAACTGTTATGAAATTGCGCAATCATCACAATGGTGGCCATTTACGAAAAACATCAGCAATGTTTACTACCGTTTCTTTTAAAACATTTAAATTGATTAATTGGTTAACCTAGCTAGATTCCAACTGGTAAATAGCATAGATGTACCGATGTATATAAATGACTCGATGCTAATCGCTAATGGAGCGAGTCAAAACGTATCCAAACCAAAACGTACACAATATTTAACGTACCCAAGTATCTTTCTTTTTTTTTTCTTTTTTTTTTTCACTTGATATTTTCATATAATATTTTTAGTCAGGTTAATATTTATGATTTTATATGAACACATTTTTTTGGGTCTTTTGTTGATGTTTGGTTATTAATGTATCAAAATATTAATATACCTATTCTCATAAAAAATTCTTTATAATTGATTTATTTTATTTTTTTTAATGAAATTTTTTTTTTGACAATTGAATGAAATATTTATAATTAAATTCATTTAATTAACATTTAGAATTATATGACAGTTTTTGTAATGTTTTTATTTCAAGATATTTTTAAATTTTAAAATTTTTATTTTTAAATATTATGCACCAATTGAATATGTCTTTGACAGTCCAAGTATAACAAATGCATATATCATACCAGAATATAAAGACAATAAAGTATTCTGAAAACATATTGGAGCCACTTGCTTTAAATTTGGCTCCAACTTCTTAAATTTGGCTCTAATTTTTCTCATTTGGCGAATGTGTTGGCGCAAACATTTTTACATGTTGTAAGTTATTAGTTAATAAGTAATAAAAAATGAAATAAAAGTAAATGAATAATAAAAAAAATGTGTTTTGTTATTACTGTAGTGCGAAAAAAACGCGCTGCGAAAAATCTCCTTCTCACACAACCCAATCTCCCACTTTGGGAGCACAGATCTCCCACTTTCAGACCGAATAAAGTTCACAGGTCTGCGGCTTATTTGCCTAATAGGTATATAGAGAAACCTTTAAACGACATCTCCTCTGAAACCGCTGGACAGAATTAAATGAAACTTGGCAGGGATGATCCTTGGGTCGATCTTCACAAAAGTTGCTAAAATAAAGTTGATCCATGAAGAACTCTGGTTGCCATGGCAACAAAAAGAAGAAGAAAATATGAAAACTTTAAAAATCATCTACTTCAAAACTACTGGCCAGATTTCAAAATAATTTGGTACAGATGTTCCATGGGTCAACCTCTACCAAAGTTGGTAAAATAATTCCGATCCATAAAAAAACATGGCCGCCAGGGATGGGGCTTATTTGCCTTATATGTATATAGAGAAACCTTTTAACGACATCTCCTCTGAAACCTCTGGACAGAATTTCATGAAACTTGGCAGGAATGTTCCTTGGGTGAGGCTCTACAAAAGTTGCTATAATAAAGTTGATCCATGAAGAACTCTGGTTGCCATGGCAACAAAAAGAAAAATAATTTGAAAACTTTAAAAATCATCTTCTTCAAAACTACTGGCCAGATTTTAAAATAATTTGGTACAGATGTTCCTTGGGTCAACCTCTACCAAAGTTGCTAAAATTATTCCGATCTGTAAAAAAACATGGCCGCCAGGGGCGGGGCTTATTTGCCTTATATGTATATAGAGAAACCTTTAAACAACATCTCCTCTGAAACCACTGGACAGAAATTGATTAAACTTGGCAGGAATGATCCTTGGGTCAACCTTCACAAAAGTTGCTAAAATAAACTTGATCCATGAAGAACTCTGGTTGCTATGGCAACAAAAAGAAAAAAAAATATGAAAACTTTAAAAATCATCTTCTTCAAAACTACTGGCCAGATTTCAAAATAATTTGGTACAGATGTTCCTTGGGTCAACCTCTACCAAAGTTTCTAAAAAAAATTCCGATCCGTAAAAAACATGGCCGCCAGGGGCGGGGCTTATTTGCCTTATATGTATATAGGGAAAACTTTAATCAACAGTTCCTCTGAAACCACTGGACAGAATTTGATTAAACTTGGCAGGAATGATCCTTGGGTCAACCTTCACAAAAGTTTCTAAAATAAACTTGATCCATATAGAACTCTGGTTATTCCTTGGGTCAACCTCTACCAAAGTTGCTTAAATTATTCCGATCCAATTAAAAAACATGGCCGCCAGGGGTGGGGCTTATTTGCCTTTTTAGCTCACCTGAGCATAGCTCAGGGTGAGCTTTTGGGATACTTGATTGTCCGTCGGCCGTCGTCCATCGTCCGTCAACAATTTGATGTTTACACACTAGAGGCCACAATTTTGATCCAATCTTCCTCAAACTTGGTCAGAATGTTTGTCTTGATGATATCTTGAACCCTTTCGAAAATGGGTCAGGTTGGATCAAAAAGTAGGTCAGTAGGTCAAATCTTAGAAAAATCTTGTAGTCCGTCAACAATTTTGATGTTTACACACTAGAGGCCACAATTTTGATCCAATCTTCCTCAAACTTGGTCAGAATGTTAGTCTTGATGATATCTTGAACCCTTTCGAAAATGGGTCAGGTCGGATCAAAAAGTAGGTCAGTAGGTCAAATCTTAGAAAAATCTTGTTTACACACTAGAGGCCACAATTTTGATCCAATCTTCCTCAAACTTGGTCAGAATGTTGTCTTGATGATATCTTGAACCCTTTCGAAAATGGGTCAGGTTGGATCAAAAAGTAGGTCAGTAGGTCAAATCTTAGAAAAATCTTGTTTACACACTAGAGGCCACAATTTTGATCCAATCTTCCTCAAACTTGGTCAGAATGTTTGTCTTGATGATATCTTGAACCCTTTCGAAAATGGGTCAGGTTGGATCAAAAAGTAGGTCAGTAGGTCAAATCTTAGAAAAATCTTGTTTACACACTAGAGGCCACAATTTTGATTCAATCTTCCTCAAACTTGGTCAGAATGTTTGTCTTGATGATATCTTGAACCCTTTCGAAAATGGGTCAGGTTGGATCAAAAAGTAGGTCAGTAGGTCAAATCTTAGAAAAATCTTGTTTACACACTAGAGGTTTTTTTTTAACCTTTAAAAGGGGGTTGGATCAAAAAGTAGGTCAGTAGGTCAAATCTTAGAAAAATCTTGTTTACACACTAGAGGCTACAATTTTAATCCAATCTTCCTCAAACTTGGTCAGAATGTTTGTCTTGATGATATCTTGAACCCTTTCGAAAATGGGCTGGGCCGGACCGAAAAGTAGGTCAATAGGTCAAATCTTAGAAAAATCTTGTTTACACACTAAAGGCCACAGTTTTGATGCAATCTTCTTCAAACTTGGTCAGATTGTTTGTCATGATGATATCTCGAACCAGTTTGAAAATGGGTGGGGCTGGATAGAAATGTAGGTCAGTAGGTCAAATCTTAGAAAAATTTTGTTTATACTCTGAGGGCAACATTTTTGGTCCAATCATCCTCAAACTTTGGCAGAATGTTTGTCATGATGATATCTTTTGTGGATGGGGTCAGAAAATTCCTGAACATTGTTTCACCTCATCATCTTAATTCTAAAGCAATCTGTTTTGTACAGGCAATGAATGATACTTTTCTCAGGTGAGCGATCTAGGGCCATCTTGGCCCTCTTGTATGTATATAGGGAAAACTTTACAGGGATCATCTCCTTTAAAGGGACCACAAAATGCTTTTTTAAAGTTGTATTTATATGAAGCATTATAACGAGTTAAACACAATCGTGTACTTTTTTCCGTTAAATTTTGCTCGATAGTGTAGTACAACACAAGTAAACTTCACCAGTTCACAAACCGAAAGTGTGAACTTTGCCCTTTTTGGGTTAAACCGGAAGTGACGTCATCGGGGGTCAACACGTTCTGTTGTTTACATGCACCATTGTTGTAAGGAGAATCTGTTGAACAAAGTTTTTACTGTTTCTGTGCGTATTTGAATATGATCGATTACAATGGTGAAAAAGTGTGTTGTAGGAGGGTGTAATAACTCTAAAGAAGCTGGATTTAGCCTGCACAAGTTCCCGAGTGACTCTGATGCCTCGAGACAAAGTTTGTGGTTTGGTTTCGTAAAGACTACACGAAGAGACACAAAATGGGTAGCCGGCGCTGTACAGAATGCTCGTGTGTGTTCTGCACATTTTCGACAGGAATGTTACGTTGCGCCTTATATAAACAGTATTATATAATTTCAATGAATTTGGACTTTACTGCCATGCTGAAACCCGACGCAGTTCCAAAGTTGAAAGCGAAAAGAAAGTTGGAGTACGTGCAAGATGGAGAATCGGTATTGAATGGAAATTCAGAGAACATTATGGAAAGTGGTGCGAATAAGATGCGTAGGGCTTATCAAAAGCGTGAGGTGGACAGGGTAAGCAATTTTTAATTTTTATAACCTTTGCATTATTCTGGTTATCTCCATAAGCAATAAAATTTATATATAAACCATAATTCATTCCTTTATTGGATATCATCAACATCATAGGAACATGTTACAACTACATAAGATTATCATTGTCTCTGATAGCAGAAATAATATGATCAACTATTTCCATCTGTGTTTTTTATGCGTAATTTTACCCCTTGTTAAAAGTTATTTTCCTTATTCTCATGTAGACCTTTTTTCCCCAATTAAAAGTGTTAATTCGTGGATTTTTGTTCGTCTGTACCTTTAAAAGGACCCATTCACAATTTATAAGGGACCCAAATTCATTCACATATCAAAAGAGTATTATTGATAAAGGCAAGACTTAGAAACACTTCCTATCCAGCTGTACAGTATTGATTCCTCTTCCACAATATCTCAGTTTCTTGAATATATAAAACCATTCCCTACCATTTTGAAGATAAAATTGCAAGGTATAAAGCTCACATTTTCTTCTCACAATATCAGCAGAAACACTGCTATTTCCATTTTCACAATTTTAATAAACCCCTTATTTTTCACAAATGAAGCAGGCCACCATGCCCACATACAATTCAAGGAAAAAATCACTGTTATTACTTTTTTCTACCTCAAATTTTAACAGTGGGGGATCCTGAAATTTAGTAAAACAACTGATTTATTACACTTTTGACATATTTTTATTTGAAACTAAAGGTCAAGAAGTTAATGCAAGGTATGTGTCAGTACTGATCATTTACTAAGCTGTTATCCACAGTTCAAAGCCAAGGGAAACATGCTGTGTAGGTCATCTAGAAGGACTGGTTACATAACATTACTTGACAGGGTCATAAACCACCAACTGACAGCTGCACCTGGCTTACACTTAACCACTATACCACATCATCGTGACATGGCCACTCATAAGAGTCATAAAACATGCAGTAAGAGACAATATGTCACCATGACAAAGTCAATTATGCTTGAATACTGAAAACTCCTTCCTTACCTTATTGTGAAATGAATAATTATATTTCATTTAGAGTTAAATCTGCATAACAATGCATAACAATAACAGTAATAAAAAAAAATGTATTTAAAATATTTCTTTTTTTTTTTCTATGAAAATTTAGTTATATCTTGTTTAGTTCACTAACATCTATAAAAAAATCTTCTGCTGAATAAAAAAAATATTATCTAGACCCTAATGAAAATAAGATTTATTTTAAAAAAATGTACCAGTATGGAAAAAGTCGTTTGAAATTTATTTATGGTGTTTATATAATTCTAATTTTTCAAGGTATGATTGTAGGACATTATTATAATTGGGTGTATTTGAGACAATTGGAATAAATAACAGTAAATATATTAAAATTCATATTAATTTATTTAATGATGATACTGATGAAAATAAAAATTAAAGCATGAACTTTGACAACAGGTAAGAGAAGCAACATACATTTATTTAGTTTATTATTATTTTATTTCTTTTTTAGCTCACATGAGCACAACGTGCTCAAGGTGAGCTTTTCTGAGCGCCTTTTGTCCGGCGTCCGTCGTCCGTGCGTGCGTCCGTGCGTGCGTCCGTGCGTGCGTCCGTGCGTCCGGCGTCAACAATTGCTTCAAACAACATCTCCTCCTAAACGGCTTGGCCAATTTGAAAAATATTTTGCAGGTATGTTCCTTGGATGAAGCTCTACTAAAGTTGTATAAATGGTTCTGGTCCATTGCATAATTAGGTCACAGGAGCTAAAAATAGATTTTAAAAATGAAAATTTAAAAAATCTTCTTCTCTGAAACCACAAGGCCTAGCCTTTTGATTTTTGGTATGTAGCATGATCTTATGACTCTCTACCAGGATTGTACAAATTATGACCCTGGGGTCAAAATTGGCCCCGCCCCAGGGGTCACTTGATTTCACATAGGCTAATATAGGAAAAACTTGAAAAAATCTTCTTCTCCGAAACCACAAGGCCTAACCTTTTGATTTTTGGTATGTAGCATCATCTTATGGGCCACTACCAAGATTGTACAAATCATAGCCCTATGGTGATAAATGACCCCGAACCAGGGGTCACTTGTTTTACATAGAGTTATATAGAAAAATCTTAAAAAATCTTCCTCTATGAATCCATAAGGCCTAGAGCTTAGATATTTGGTATGTAGCATCATCTTATGGGCCACTACCAAGATTGTACAAATCATAGCCCTATGGTGATAAATGACCCCGCACCAGGGGTCACTTGTTTTACATAGAGTTATATAGGAAAATCTTAAAAAATCTTCTCATGAATCCATAAGGCCTAGAGCTTAGATATTTGGTATGAAGCATCATCTTATGGGCCACTACCAAGATTGTACAAATCATAGCCCTATGGTGATAAATGACCCCGCACCAGGGGTCACTTGTTTTACATAGAGTTATATACCCTTCTCAAATAAGTGTGGAAAACGTGCGTTTAACGCGCGTTTTATGCGCTTTTTATCCGTGTAAAACGCTGCGGTATTGGCACCGCGTTTTAAGTGCGTTTTTTCTTACCGACTGCGTTTAAAGTGAATAAAAATGAACAAAAAGTGTGTTTTTTCTGTTCAGAAGTGCATTTTTTATCTGGAAAAATTCACTTTAAACGAACTTAAGTGTGTTTTTTCTGCGGTAAAAGTGTGTTTTTTCATGAAGATAAAATTTTTCTGCGTTAAAAGTGTGTTTTTGAGATAAAATACACTAAAAACGCACTTAAGTTCGTTTTTACTGTGGTGAAAGCGTGTTTTTTGATCATATAAAATACACTAAAAACGCACTTAAGTGCGTTTTAACTGCGTTAAAAGTGTGTTTTTTGTCAGATTTAATACACTAAAAAATTAAGTTCTTTTACTGTAAAGGTTTTTTTGATCAGATAAAATACACTAAAAACGCACTTTAGTGTGTTATAACTGCGGTAAAAGTATGTTTTCTGTCCTAATAAGTGCATCTTTTACTTCACTTATTTTCTGTGGTAAAAATATATTTTTTCTTTATCAGAAGCATATTTTTTCTGCCTTCAAAAGATGTTTTTGAGTCAGAAAAATAAAATTAATTTGCTTCAAAAACACACTTCTTTCAGCAAAAGAAGGCATTTATTTTGCAGAAAAAAACACACATTTTTCTGCACAAAAATAGGTATTTAAAATGCAGAAAAGATGCACTTTGTAAAGAAAGAATTTTTTTATATCATGATGTTATTTCTTGTTTAAAGGTTTAAAAGTACATAAACAATTTACATGTATAATAATTCATTTTTATTTAACACATTTATACAGTTTTAAAGTTTATAAAATGTGATTTATAATCAAATTTTAAATTTTTTTTTTTAAAAATTTAAAAAAGGTAAAAAAAGGAAGGAAAAAAGGTCCTGTGAAATATCTTCAATATTTTAAAAATAAATTAACTCCAGCATAAGGTGTGTGTATATGGTAAAAAAAATTAATAAATATACAAAACAAATTGTTTTTAATTTAATTTTCAAAATCATTACCTTGAATAGTTGGGAGTTATTTTGATATGAAATCAAGGGAAATAATACAAAATTGGACGAGGTACTGTAAAGTTAAGAAATTTAGTTTCTGCACTTTCACAGTTGCTGTCTTCTTATATATGAAATTCAAAGTCAAAGCCTTAGAATAGTTTTCAAGTATGTAGTAAAAAATTATTCTCTGGACTTAAATTCATTGTAATATCAAACTAGAGCTTAGCAGAGTGGCACAAATGCTTGTCTGTTCTACATGTCAACAAAAGAGGCCCATATTTGCGATTTCAAGTAAGAAGACCATAAGGTGTAAAGAGTAAAAAAGAAAAAAAAATTACACAGTGTAGAAGAAATGTAATTGCTTTGAACATACAATTTCAATAAAATTTCTAAGTTAAAAAGGGGCATAACTCCAAACATTTTCTGAAAATAATGTCCCTTGTTTTACAATTGCACCTTGTCATGATTATCAAGCCTTCCAAGTTTTGTGTTGATAACAAAGTTTTCAAGACTTCCTACTTATTAAGCAATTCCGACCTAAATTCTTAGTTTAAAAGGGGCGTAACTCAGAAAATATAGCTTGCAGAATAATGCCCATTGGTTAAAAACTGCACTTTGTCATGATAATAAAGTATTCTAAGTTTCGTGTTGATACCTTTAAAAGTCTTTGAGAAATAAGTTTCATTAAAATTTTTGCATGACAACGACAATGGCGAGATCATAATAGACTTTTTCTTTGAAACAGACATGCTAATTCAAAAATTGGTCTCGGTAAAAGTTACAGTTCCTGGTTTCTGCATTTCCCAATCTCACCATCTACTTATATTTCAAGTTTTGAAGTAGCCTTGGGTAGTCGATGCTCATATTGTACTGCTTCTGACAGTCAGTCCTGAAGGATAAGGAAAAGCTTACATTAGCTCAAAAGATAAGTAGTATATTTGTCTAACACATATAATATGATCAGGTTTCTTAAATTTCAACAAACAAAAATTCATTTGACAACAAGAAAATGTGTCTCTGCAACATTGATGCCACGCTTGCATAATGTTGGTCACAACATAGTATTTGCCTGTGTATTTAAAAGCTTATTATCTTGATGTACATTTTGTATCAAGTTTCATGATGATGTGAATTCATCTACATCGAAAAAAAAGAAAAAGAAGCTTAAACACAAAGTTAAACCTGAAGCAGGACAACTTATTTCACCATGTTCATTCAACTGTTTAATATATGTCACAGCCAAAAGCATTTGAAAATTAAATAGTTCATATCAAGATGTTCATTTGTAAAAATTTTCATGAAGATGTGATACCATCTTAAAAAAAAAAAAAAAAAGCAAAGGCAAACCTGAGGTGTGATGGACGGACACAGAGACTTAAAATCTAAAGACCCCCCCCCAAACACACACACACCTGCATATGAGTTATAGGCATAAAAAAAATGGATAAAACCTAAGCATACACAGAAGCACACTATGGGACATTCTAGTTATTTACGTTGATGAAGTATGTATGCAACAAGTACTTACATAAAGTATGGACACTGTACAGATCTTCACTTCCAGTAACCTGACCTCTAGTAGATGATTGTTCATTTGTTGATGGATGATAGAATCTGTTGTAGTCAGCTTTCATCTGTTCAAAAATGGATCAAACAGACACATGCCACTAAAGTAACATGTCAAATCAAGTAATGTGCATGTACTTGCAAATATTGTTTGAATATTGTAATCAAGTCTATTTAATCAATCATACCCTTAGGGTAGTCAAAAGAATGTTACAAAATAATCTGGACTCAAATAGGTACACTTTATTAATATTTATGTACTACCTATGACTCAAGATCATGTATTCTCTTCTGCAACATACTGATCAATTACTAGCAGTAACACTAATGGTGTCTGCTTTCAGATGAATTCATTTGACAGTTTTTAATTATGGAAGAAGTAGCCAGCATTCAGAAAAGGAGAGATGGTGGACCAGTGACCTTAATTTAGTTTCATTCTAATACTTCAAACAATTTTCTAATAATGAGCTATGGTTATAGTGCTAGGAGACGCTGATGACCTTGACTATGATAGCGAGTCAAAGAGAAAAATAAAACAAATACACAGATATTTAAATCTTGGAAATTAAAATTCAAGGAATTTATGATGACCTCCTTGCTTTTTACCTCAAATAGCAGTGTACTAGTCTGTGACAGGGGTGCAGGTGTAATATGGCTTGTAACAAGAGCTGTAGTGATGAGGTTTTCGACAGGGGCTTCTGTGATGTGATCTGCAACAGGGGCTGCTGTGTCATGGTGTACCATTGTTACATGGTCTGTAGCAGGGGCGGCTGCTCTTACGTCATCTGTGATGTGGCAGCGGGACTCATGTTGTTTGAGAGGTCATTCCTTTTAAGTTATCTTACAGGACAGTTTATCTGAAATCAAGAAATAAACATAAAAAAACAAAACAGTCAATGATGGCTCATTATAGCTAGAAACTCGTCTTATAGGCAAGAGAATCAATGCACAATTGTTTTGTAAATGGATAAAAAACAACAACAAAAAAACACAACCCTCATGCAATGTCAAATAATCACCATTAGTCAATCATTTTCAGAAATTAATACTTAAGAACTAAAAGATTCGGTTGTATGTTTGTGAAATTCAAATTGTATGATTTGGACAATAAATGTCAGTCATCTATCACAATAGGTAGAAACATAATTTATAAGCTGACATAAAATTTCATCAGGTTGATTT
>CM037779.1:41605894-41622309 GCA_021229015.1 Solen grandis | reverse complement strand
TTTGATCCTCTTATCAAACAATTGTATATCCATATGTTTCCCCTTTTTTGCTGCTCCTGACTTTATTTTTTGTTCAATCTTCATCATTATTGCACTGTTTATGCATTTTTATAAAACAAATAAAATCATAGAAAAAAAATAAAGTATAATATGCAAAGGTCAAGGTCATATACCAATTATTATTATTTTTTCGGCATAAAATAGCTCCAAATCTAAAAATATTTTTTAAAAAGTATATGAAAAAAAGTTTTAGTCTGTGAACAGATCTTTCCATTGGTGTTTAGTTTTTGAAGATCGGACTTGATTTGGTCATTTTACGGCAGTCCAAGTTTTGATCCTCTTTAGAACAATTGTAAATCAGTTTTTATGCTTCAAATTGTGATATATAAGGAATAGAATGTTTGACTAGTGCGACTTGTATACTTGATTGAACCATTTGCTGCATTGCTAGGTACCTAATAGTAAAATTTTAATCAGTTTTGGTTCTCATTTTGCCGCTTGGGGGCGATTAGCTTGAAATCACTATTAATAATTTTAAAAAAAATGAAGTCTGATTTTTATGCGATTTTTTTTGCATTCTGTTCTTCGGTGACATCAATTTGAAATGACACAAAAAAGATAATGCGATATTTCATAAACATGATAGTAATTCAATGCAACAGTTGTTCGTAATAGTGTTGACTGGCATATTGCATTGTCGTGTGTCATTTTATAATGTTGTTTGTCGTTTGGAATTGTTATTTATCGAATACAATTGTCATTTGTCTCCATCATAAAGTTAAACACACATATAACATTGCAGTACCCGAAGTCCGTAAAAAATGTTTTCAAGTTTACGACTACATAACAGACAGGTAATACTCAAAAGTATTCTTCTTGGTAAAAAGTCTGATTATACATTGCGACAAAAATGTTTGAATGATCACTGTTAACAGTATTCAACAAGCCATTGAACGAAGAAATATGTTTTTCGAATCATGCATCTCATGAACTGAATGGAATTGCTTTCATGAAAACTGATGATATCGCGATTTCATAACTGACAGGTAATACTCAACAATACTCTCTTGGGTAAAAAGTCTGCTTAAACATTGCGACAGAAACGTTTCAAAGATCACTGTTAACAGTATAAACAAGCCATTGAACGAAGAAATATTTTTCGAATCTTGCGACTCGTGAACTTAATGGAATTGCTTTTGCGAAAACCGATGATATCGCGATTGCGATTCTAGTTTTTTTTATTTTTCTAACCCTTTTTTGTGAACGGCATAGCTCCGAGGTGAGAAAAGCCACATCTATGAAACTTTTATCAGTAATAACCAGGTATTTGATGATGATCCTAACGTCGAGATAATTTTCATTTTTGCTTTGATTTTCCCGCCAGGGGGCGTTTTATATGAAAATGTTTAATAAGCAATATCTCCATTATTTGAAGTCCGATTCAAATGCGGTTTTTGCACAATGTTCCTTGTAAATAGCCCAATAAAAGATGATAGGTTCCAAAAATTTGCGTATATAAAACTTTCGTGCTACAGGAAGTTGAAAGTTCGAATCTCGAAAAAAACTGTGAAATGAGGGTAGGTCTACCAAAAACGTGCCCATTTTATTCAGAGATGAGATAAAAGAATTTTGTTTGTTGCATATGATTTGCAAGGCATATACGCACAAAATATATGGGGTGGCGATTTTGAGAAATGCATGGTTTGTCCACAGTACGCGGTCAAACACAACCAATATTTTCGAAAAATCAACATTTTAAAAGCATGACTTTTAAGGTTATTTGCAGCTCCTGACTTTATTTTTTGTTCAATCTTCATCATTTTTTCACTGTTTATGCATTTTTATCAATCAAATAAAATCATAGAAAAAAAATCACCCATAATATGCAAAGGTCAAGGTCATATACCAATTATTATTATTTATATCGGCATAAAATAGCTCCAAATCTAAAAATATTTTATAGAAAGTATATGAACAAAAGTTTGAGGTTGTGAGGAGATCTTTCCATAAATGTTTAGTTTTTGAAGATCGGACTTCATTTGATCAAATGACCACAGTCCAAAGTTTGATCCTCTTATCAAACAATTGTATATCCATATGTTTCCTCTTTTTTGCTGCTCCTGACTTTATTTTTTGTTCAATCTTCATCATTATTTCACTGTTTATGCATTTTTATCAATCAAATAAAATCATAGAAAAAAAATCACCCATAATATGCAAAGGTCAAGGTCATATACCAATTATTATTATTTATATCGGCATAAAATAGCTCCAAATCTAAAAATATTTTATAGAAAGTATATGAACAAAAGTTTGAGGTTGTGAGTAGTTCTTTCCATAAATGTTTAGTTTTTGAAGATCGGACTTCATTTGATCAAATGACCACAGTCCAAAGTTTGATCCTCTTATCAAACAATTGTATATCCATATGTTTCCTCTTTTTTGCTGCTCCTGACTTTATTTTTTGTTCAATCTTCATCATTATTTCACTGTTTATGCATTTTTATCAAACAAATAAAATCCTAGAAGAAAAAACAAGCATAATATGCAAAGGTCAAGGTCATATACCAATTATTATTATTTTTATCGGCATAAAATAGTTCCAAATCTAAAAATATTTTATAGAAAGTATATGAACAAAAGTTTTAGTCTGTGAAGAGATCTTTCCATTGGTGTTTAGTTTTTGAAGATCTGACTTCATTTGATCAAATAACCTTAGTCCAAAGTTTGATCCTTTTATCAAACAATTGTAAATCCGTAGTTTCATCTTTTTGGAGCTCCTGACTTTATTTTTTGTTCAATCTTCATCATATTTTCACTGTTTATGCATTTAAATAATACAAACAAACTCATAGTAAATAACGATGAAAATATGCAAAGGTCAAGGTCATAATACCGATTATTGTTATTTTTATCGGCACAAAATAGCTTCAAATCTAAAAATATTTTAAAGAAGGTATATGAACAAATGTTTGAGTTTGTGAAGAGATCTTTCCATTGGTGTTTAGTTTTTGAAGATCGGACTTCATTTGATAAAATTACTACAGTCGAAAGTTTGATCCTTTTATCAAACAATTGTAAATCCATATGTTGCTTCTTTTTTGCAGCTCCTGACTTTATTTTTGTTCAATCTTCATCATTTTTTCACTGTTTATGCATTTAAATAATACAAATAAACTCATAGTAAATAACGATGAAAATATGCAAAGGTCAAGGTCATAATACCGATTATTTTTATCGGCACAAAATAGCTTCAAATCTAGAAATATTTTATAGAAAGTATATGAACAAAAGTTCTAGTTCGTGAAGAGATCTTTCTAATGATGTTTAGTTTTTGAAGATCGGACTTAATTTGATCAATTAACAAAAATATTCGAATAAAGTTAATATCAATCAATTATGTCTGCAGTTGAAACCAGTACTCTTACTAGTCAAGTTAAAGCGAAAACCAAGATGCCGCTTTGCGGTTCTAGTTTTATTATTATTTTTCTAACCTTTTTTTGTGAACGGCATATCACCATGATAGAAAAAAGTCACATTTCTGACTTTTTTACCAGTTTTGTCCTATGATCTGAATTTGATCCTAACGTTGAGAAAATTTTCATTTTTGTCTTAGTTTTGCCGCTAGGGGGCGTTTTGTAAAAGTTACTAAGGGCTAATAACTCTGTTATTTGAGGTCCGATTCAAATGCGGTTTTTTGTATTGTGTTCCTTGTTAGAAACTTAATAAAATATGATAGTTACAAAAAAATTGCGTATATAAAACTTTCGTGCTACAGGAGGTTGAATGTTCGAATCTCGAAAAAACGGTGAAATGAGGGTAGGTCTACGAAAAAAGTCCCCATTTTATTCAGAGATGCGAGAGGGGAATTTTGTTTGTTGCATATGATTTGCAAGACATATACGCACAAAATATATGGTGTGGCAATTTTGAGAAATGCATGATTTGTCCACAGTTCGCGGTCAAACATAACCAATATTTTCGAAAAATCAACATTTTAAAAGCATGACTTTAAGGTTATTTGCAGCTCCTGATTTTACTTTTTATTCAATCTTCATCATTTTTTCACTGTTAATGCATTTTTATAAAACAAATAAAATCATAGAAAAAAAATCACCTATAATATGCAAAGGTCAAGGTCATATACCAATTATTATTATTTATATCGGCATAAAATAGCTCCAAATCTAAAAATATTTTATAGAAAGTATATGAACAAAAGTTTTAGTCTGTGAAGAGATCTTTCCATTAATGTTTAGTTTTTGAAGATCGGACTTCATTTGATCAAATGACCACAGTCCAAAGTTTGATCCTCTTATCAAACAATTGTATATCCATATGTTTCCACTTTTTTGCTGTTCCTGACTTTATTTTTTGTTCAATCTTCATCGTTATTTCACTGTTTATGCATTTTTATAAAACAAATAAAATCAAAGAAAAAAAATCAAGCATAATATGTAAAGGTCAAGGTCATATACCAATTATTATTATTTTTATCGGCACAAAATAGCTCCAAATCTAAAAATATTTTATAGAAAGTATATGAACAAAAGTTTTAGTCTATGAAGAGATCTTTCCATTGGTGTTTAGTTTTTGAAGATCGGACTTCATTTGATCAAATGACCACAGTCCAAAGTTTGATCCTCTTATCAAACATTTGTATATCCATATGTTTCCTCTTTTTTGCTGCTCCTGACTTTACTTTTTGTTCAATCTTCATCATTATTTCACTGTTTATCCATTTTAATAAAACAAATAAAGTCATAGGAAGAAAATCAAGCATAATATGCAAAGGTCAACGTCATATACCAATTATTATTATTTATATCGGCATAAAATAGCTCCAAATCTAAAAATATTTTATAGAAAGTATATGAACAAAATTTTTAGTCTGTGAAGAGATCTTCCCATTGGTGTTTAGTTTTTGAAGATCGGACTTCATTTGATCAAATGACCACAGTCCAAAATTTGATCCTCTTATCAAACAATTGTATATCCATATGTTTCCTTCTTTTTTGCTGCTCCTGACTTTATTTTTTGTTCAATCTTCATCATTTTTTCACTGTTTATGCATTTTTATAAAACAAATAAAATCATAGAAAAAAATCAAGCATAATATGCAAAGGTCAAGGTCATATACCAAATATTGTTATTTTATTGGCACAAAATAGCTCCAAATCTAAAAATATTTTAAAAAAAGTATATGAACAAAAGTTTTAGTTTGTGAAGAGATCTTTCCATTGGTGTTTAGTTTTTGAAGATCGGACTTCATTTGAACAAATTACCACAGTAAAAAGTTAAATCCTTTTATCAAACAATTGTAAAGCCGAATGTTTCCTCTTTTTTGCAGGACTGACTTTTTTTTGTTCACTCTTATCATTTTTTCACTGTTTATGCATTTAAATAATACAATGAAACTCATAGTAAATAACGATGAAAATATGCAAAGGTCAAGGTCATAATACCGATTATTGTTATTTTTATCGGCACAAAATAGCTTCAAACCTAAAAATGTTTTATAGAAAATATATGAACAAAAGTTTTAGTTTGTGAAGAGATCTTTCCATTGGTGTTTAGTTTTTGAAGATCGGACTTCATTAGATCAAATTACAACAGTCCAAAGTCTGATCCTTTATCAAAAAATCTTAAATCAGTATGTTACCTCAAAAGTTTATTTCAGGTGGCATATTTTGTGATTTCGTGTCTTTGTCCAAAGTCGAAATAACAACAATATGGCACGTTTTCTTTCTTTCGCCTTTTTTGGCCAAGACATAAAGACACATGATTGCGTTATTTCCCCTTTCACCTTTAAGGGCTAGTACACGAAAATAAGAAATGGCAGATATCAGCCATCTTAATTTACTGCATTTCTAAGACCTAAATTGCAATATGTAAATAAATTTTGTTTATCATATTCCGCTAAGGGGCACTTTGCTTGATATCTGGGAAGAAAGTCCGGAGAGCTAATGTCAAACCCCCGGTGTCATTTTCGTCGTTGTCGTCCGTGAACAAACCTTTAACCTGGCTTATATTTTTTATATTCTAAGAGATAGAGCTTAGATATTTTACATGTAGATAGCCCAATTCAAGATCTATCATTTGGAACTATGACTTTTGGCTTGTGACCTTGACCTTGGAGTTTGACCTACTTTTCAAAAACTTAAATCTTAGACAAAAAGTGTTGTTACGGCAAGCTATGTTGTCTTCTGACCACTCTTGTTGTTATAACTAAGAAAGTTGATATTCTTGTTGAAAGCCTGATAAATTTGATAAATCTAAGGACCAAAAACCTGATTTTTCTACTGGCTATAGAAGGTTAAATGTTCGAACCTTGCATAGACTTTGCAGACTTGTGTGGGTATATGAAAAACATTTCTTTTGCAATCATCTTCAAACTTTGTAACAAATTTTGTACCGAAGTCCGATTAAAGCTTATATCTTTGAATAAATCACATATTATGCACCTTTTTACATAAAAGCAGCAATTTTGTATTTTTAAGTATCAACACACGCATAGAAATTTATTTGCTTTTGTAATACAATTCGTGAATTGCAATGTTTGAAAAGAATGAGATTGAATTGCGAAAACCGATGATATCGCAATTCTAATTGCGATTCTAGTTTTAATTATTTTTCCAATTCCACCCACTTTTGTGTCCAGCCTAGCGACCAGATGAGAAAAGCTACAGCTATGAAATTTTGGGCATGGAGTCAGCTTTATCTGAACATGTGCCTAAATGGTCAAACTTTTCACATTTATTTCTGATTTAGCCACTAGGGGGCGCAATGCATGTAATCACTGTTTTGCTAATAACTCAAACATTTGAAACCTGATTTAGATGCGGGTTTTTTACATAATGTTCCTTGTTGACAGCCCATTCAAATATGATGGATATCTTATGATCGAGTACCGTAAAATATTGTTCTAGGAGAGGTTGAATGTTCGAACCTTGGAAAAAAAGTGGAATAATGAGGGTAGGTCTACGAAAAACCTACCCACTTTTGTTAGAGATCAGATAGAAGAATTCTGTTTGCTGCATACGATTTGCAAGACATATACGCACAAAATATATGGGGTGACGAATTATGGAAATGCGTGGTTTGTCCTCTAGAAACGGTCAAACTTCACTAAATTTTAGGAAAAATTAAAATTTCAAAAACATGTTTTTGTCGCTCCTGACTTTATTTTCTGTTCATTCTTCATGAAATTTTCACACGTTATGTATTGTTATGTTTGAAAGAGCCTCACAATTCAAAAAATAAAAAAGAATTGAAAAGGTCAAGGTCATATTACGATTATTGTGTTTTTATTCGGCCACAAATAGATCCAAAACTAAAAAATATTTCATGAAATTATATGAACAAAAGTTTTAGTTCTTAAAAAGCTCTTTCCAGTGATGTTTAGTTTTTGAAGATCGGACTTGATTTGGTCATTATACGGCAGTCCAAAGTTTGATCCTTTTTTGGAATAATTGTAAATCAGGTTTTATGCTTCAAATTCTGATACATAAGAATAAAAAGTTTGACTTGTGCGACTAGTATACTTGATTGAACTATTTGCTGCTTTGCTAGGTACCTAACAGTAAAATTTAAATCAATTTTCTTTCTCATTTTGCCGCTAGGGGGCGCTTTTCTTGAAATCATTCTTTTGCTTATAACTCAAAAAGTTGAAGTCTGATTCGAATGCGGTTTTTTGCATTCTGTTCCCTGTTGATAGCCTAATAACATATGATAGGATTCGAGGGTCTGTGTGGCTGAAAGCTTTTGAGCTACGGAAGGTTGAATGTTCGAACCTCGCAAAACAAAAAAAAAACTGTGCAAATGAGGGTAGGTCTACGAAAAACATATCCGTTTTTATTAGAGATCAGATAGAAGAATTCCGTCTCGGCATAACATTTGAAAGACGTATACACACAAAATATATGGGGTGGCGAATTTAAGAAATGCGTCGTTTGTCCACTAGAAACGGTCAAACTTCACTTAAATTTAGGAAAAATTAAAATTCCAAAAACATGTTTTTTGTCTTTCCTGACTTTATTTTTTGTTTGTTCGTCATGAAATTTTCACATGTTATGTTTTGTTAAGTTTGAAAGGGTTTCACAATTAAAAAGTTAAAAAAAAAACATTGAAAATGTCAATGTCATATTACGATAATTGTGTTTTTATTCGGCCACAAAGTGCTCCAAATCTAAAAATATTTCATTGAGAGTATATAAACAAAGGTTTTAGTTCTTGAGGAGCTCTTTCCAGTGATGTTTAGTTTTCGAAGATCGGACTTGATTTGTTCATTTTACGGCAGTCCAAAGTTTGATCCTTTTTTGGAATAATTGTTTATCAGTTTTTATGCTTCAAGTTGTGATATATAAGAAAAAAGAATGCTCGACTAGTGAGACTTATATACTTGTTTGAACTATTTGCTGTTTTTGCAATTTTGTTTCTAATTTTGCCGCTAGAGGGCGTTTTTCTTAAAATCACTCTTTTGCTTATAACTCAAAATGTTAAAGTCTGATTGAAATGCGGTTTTCAGCATTTTGTTCCTTGTTGACAGCACCACAGAATGTGATGGATTTCAAGGGACAGGGTATGGGAAAATATTTGCGCTAGAAGAGTTTGAATGTTCTAACATTGCAAAAAAAAACAAAAAAAAAACTGTGCAAATGAGAGTTGATCTTCAAAAACCTTTTCGTTCTGTTTCATATTGAAAATTGTGGCTGAGTTGAAATAAAGTGTTCAAGTTGATTAGGTTAAAAGCGAAAACCGAGATACCGCTTGCGGTTCTAGTTTTATTAGGTTTTCGCACCTCGCAGTGCGAAAACCTATTGTTCTTCTTCTGTTTTTTTTTTATTTTTTTTAGGTTTTCGCATCGCTTGCGAAAACCTATTGTTCTTCTTCTGTTTTATTTTTTTTTTTTTTTTTTTTATTATTATTTTTCCGTCTCTTTTTTGTGAACGGCATATCAACAAGATAGGAAACAGTCACAGTTCTGATTTTTTTACCAGTTTTGTCCTAGGATCTGAATTTGATCCTAACGTCGAGAAAATTTTCATTTTTGTCTTAATTTTGCCGCTAGGGGGCGTTTTGTAAAACTGACTAATGGCTAATAACTCTGTTATTTGAAGTCCGATTGAAATGCGGTTTTTTGCATTGCGTTCCTTGTCAGTTACTTAATAAAATATGATAGTTTTCAAAAAGTTGCGTATATATAACTTTCGTGCTACAGGAGGTTGAATGTTCGAATCTCGAAAAAACTGTGAAATGAGGGTAGGTCTGCGAAAAATTTATCCACGTCTTTCAGGAATGAGATAGGAGAATTTTGTTTGTTGCATATGATTCGCAAGACATATACGCACAAAATATATGGTGTGGCGATTTTGAGAAATGCATGGTTTGTCCACAGTACGCGGTCAAACATAACCAATATTTTCGAAAAATCAACATTTTAAAAGCATGACTTTTAAGGTTATTTGCAGCTCCTGACTTTATTTTTTATTCAATCTTCATCATTTTTTCACTGTTAATGCAGTTTTATAAAAAAAATAAAACCATAGAAAAATAAACCCATAATATGCAAAGGTCAAGGTCATATACCAATTAGTATTATTTATATCGGCATAAAATAGCTCCAAATCTAAAAATATTTTATAGAAAGTATATGAACAAAAGTTTTAGGCTGTGAAGAGATCTTTCCATTGGTGTTTAGTTTTTGAAGATCGGACTTCATTTGATCAAATGACCACAGTCCAAAGTTTGATCCTCTTATCAAACAATTGTATATCCATATGTTTCCTCTTTTTTGCTGCTCCTGACTTTATTTTTTGTTCAATCTTCATCATTATTTCACTGTTTATGCATTTTTATAAAACAAATAAAATCATAGAAAAAAAATCAAGCATAATATGCAAAGGTCAAGGTCATATACCAATTAGTATTATTTATATCGGCATAAAATAGCTCCAAATCTAAAAATATTTTATAGAAAGTATATGAACAAAAGTTTTAGTCTGTGAAGAGTTCTTTCCATTGGTGTTTAGTTTTTGAAGATCGGACTTCATTTGATCAAATGACCACAGTCCAAAGTTTGATCCTCTTATCAAACAAATTGAATATCCATATGTTTCCTCTTTTTTGCTTCTCCTGACTTTATTTTTTGTTCAATCTTCATCATTATTTCACTGTTTATGCATTTTTATAAAGCAAATAAATTCAAAGAAAAAAATCAAGCATAATATGCAAAGGTCAAGGTCATATACCAATTATTATTATTTTATCGGCATAAAATAGCTCCAAATCTAAAATATTTTATAGAAAGTATATGAACAAAAGTTTTAGTTCTTTAAGAGCTCTTTCCAATGATGTTTAGTTTTTGAAGATCGGACTTGATTTGGTCATATTACGGCAGCCCAAATTTTGATCCTTTTTTTTCGAATAATTGTAAATCAGGTTTTATGTTTCAAATTCTGATACATAAGAATAAAACGTTTGATTTGTGCGACTTGCGTACTTGATTGAACTATTTGCTGCATTGCTAGGTACCTAATGGAAAAATTGTAATCAATTTTGTTTCTCATTTTGCCGCTAGGGGGCGTTTAGCTTGAAAGCACTCTTCTACTTATAACTCAAAAAGTTAAAGCCTGATCCAAATGCGGTTTATTGCATTATGTTTCTTGTTGATAGCCTAATAAAATATGATAGTTACTAGGTATGAGTGGCTGAAACTTTTTGAGCTAGCAACGGAAGGTTGAAAGTTCGAACCTCGCAAAAAACTGTGCAGATGAGGGTATGTGTACGAAAAACCTATCCGTTTTTGTTAGACATCAGATAGAAGAATTCTGTTTGCTGCAAATGATTTGCAAGACATATACGCACAAAATATATGGGGTGGCGAATTTAAGAAATGTATGGTTTGTCCTCTGGAAACGGTCAAACTTCACTAAATTTTAGAAAAAGTTAAAGGTTCAAAAACATGTTTTTTATCGCTTCTGACTTTATTTTTTGTTAATTCTTCATGATATTTTCACAAGTTATGTATTGTTATGTCTGAAAGGGGATCACAATTAAAAAGTTAAAAAATAAATGAAAAGGTCAAGGTCATATTACGATTATTGTGTTTTTATTCGGCCCCAAATAGCTCCAAAACTAAAATATTTCTTTGAGAGTATATGAACAAATGTTTTAGTGATTTAAGAGCTCTTTCCAGTGATGTTTAGTTTTTGAAGATCGGACTTGATTTGGTCATTTTACGGCAGTCCAAAGTTTGATCCTTTTTTGGAATAATTGTAAATCAGTTTTTATGCTTCAAATTGTGATATATAAGAAATAGAATGTTCGACTAGTGCGACTTGCGTACTTGATTGAACTATTTGCTGCATTGCTAGGTACCTAATGATAAAATTTTAATCAATTTTGTTTCTCATTTTGCCGCTAGGGGGCGCTTAGCTTAAAAACACTCTTCTACTTATAACTCAAAAAGTTGAAGTCTGATCCAAATGCGGTTTGTTGCATTGTGTTCCTTGTTGATACTCTAATAAAATATGATAGTTTCCAGGTATGAGTGGCTAAAACATTTTGAGCTACTAAAGGAAGGTTGAAATTTCGAACCTCGCAAAAAACTGTGCAGATGAGGGTAGGTCTATAAAAAACCTATCCATTTTTGTTAGTGATCAGATAGAAGAATTCTGTTTGCTGCAAATTATTTACAAGACATATACGCACAAAATATATGGGGTGGCGAACTTAATAAATGCATGGTTTGTCCTCTAGAAACGGTCAAACTTCACTAAATTTTAGGAATAATTAAAATTTCAAAAACATGGTTTTTGTCGCTCCTGACTTTATTTTTAGTTCATTCTTCATGATATTTTCACAAGTTATGTAGTGTTATGTTTGAAATGACCCCACAATTAAGAAGTTAAAATGAAATTGCAACGGTCAAAGTCATATTACGATTACTGTGTTTTTATTCGGCTCAAAATAGCTCAAAAACAAAAAATATTTTATTGAAAGTGTATGAACAAAAGTTTTAGTTCTTGAAGAGCCCTTTCCAGTGATGTTTAGTTTTTGAAGAATGAACTTGATTTCGTCATTTTACGGCAGCCCAAATTTTGATCCTCTTTAGAACAATTGTAAATCAGGTTTTATACTTCAAATTTTGATATATAAGGAATAGAACGTTTGACTAGTGCGACTTGTATACTTGATTGAACCATTTGCTGCATTGCTAGGTACCTAATAGAAAATATTTACTCAATTTTGTTTCTCGTTTTGCCGCTAGGGGGCGCTTGGCTTGAAATCACTCTTTATAACTAAAATAATTGAAGTGGATTTTATGTAATCATTTTAAACTTGTTTGTCGTTTTCAATTCTTGTTTATCGAGTACAATTGTCGTATGTCGCCATCATAAAGCAACACACACATATAACGTTGCAGTACCCGAAGTCCGTAAAAAAGTTTTCAAGTTTGCGACTACATAACAGACAGGTAATACTTAAAAGTGTTCTTCTTGGTAAAACGTCTGCTTAAACATTGCGACAAAAATGTTTGAAGATCACTGTTAACAGTATTCAAAAAGCCATTGAAAGAAGAAATATGTTTTTTGAAACATGCGACTCGTGAACTGAATGGAATTGCTTTCGTGAAAACTGATGATATCGCGACTACATAACTGACAGGTAATACCCAAAAATATTCTTTTGGGTAAAAAGTCTGTTTAAACATTGCGACAAAAATGTTTAAAAGATCGCTGTTAACAGTATTCAACAAGCCATTGAACGAAGAAATATGTTTTTCGAATCATGCGACTCGTTAACTGAGGTAAATTGCTTTTGCGAAAACCGATGATATCGCGATAGCGGTTCTAGTTTTTTTTAAATATTTTTCTAACCCTTTTTTTGTGAACGGCATAGCTCCGAGGTGAGAGAAGCCACATCTATGAAACTTTTATCAGTAATAACCACGTATTTGAACATGATCCTAACGTCGAGAAAATTTTCATTTTTGTTTTGATTTTCCCGCCAGGGTGTGTTTTATATGAAAATGTTTAATAAGCAATATCTCAATTATTTGAGGTCCGATTCAAATGCGGTTCTTTGCATAATGTTCCTTTTAAATAGCCCAATAAAATATGATAGGTTCCAAAAATTTGCGTATATAAAACTTTCGTGCTACAGGAGGTTGAAAGTTCGAATCTCGCAAAAACTGTGATATAAGGGTAGGTCTACGAAAAACCTACCCATTTTATTCAGAGATGAGATAGGAGAATTTTGTTTATTGCATATGATCTGCAAGACATAGACGCACAAAATATATGGGGTGACGAATTCGGGAAATGCATGGTTTGTCCACAGTACGCGGTCAAACTTAACCAATATTTTCGAAAATCAACATTTTAAAAGCATGACTTTTAAGGTTATTTGCAGCTCCTGACTTTATTTTTTGTTCAATCTTCATCATTATTTCACTGTTTATGCATTTTTATTATACAAATAAAATCATAGAAACAAAAAACACCGAAGATATGCAAAGGTCAAGGTCACATACCAGTTATTGTTATTTCTATCGGCATAAAATAGCTCTTAATCTAAAAATATTTTATAGAAAGTATATGAACAAAAGTTTCAGTTTGTGAAGAGGTCTTTCCATTGGTGTTTAGTTTTTTAAGATCAGACTTCATTTGATCAAATTACCACAGTCCAAAGTTTGATCCTTTTATCAAACAAGTGTAAATCCGTATGTTTCCTCTTTTTTGCAGCTCCTGACCTTATTTTATGTTCAATCTTCATCATTTTTTCACTTTTTATTCAATCAAGTAATACAAATAACAATAGTAAAAAAACGATGAAAATATGCAAATGTCAAGGTCATAATACCGATTATTGTTATTTTTATCGCACGAAATAGCTTCAAATCTAAAAATATTTTATAGAAAGTATATGAACAAAATATTTAGTTTGTGAAGAGATCTTTTCATTGGTGTTTAGTTTTTTAAGATTGGACTTCATTTGATCAAATTACCACAGTCCAAAGTTTGATCCTTTTATCAAACAATTAAAAATCCATATGTTTCTTCTTTTTTGCAGTTCCTGACTTTATTTTTTGTTCAATCTTCATCATTTTTTCACTGTTTATGCATTTAAATAATACAAATAAACCCATAGTAAATAACGATGAAAATATGCAAAGGTCAAGGTCATAATACCGATTATTGTTATTTTTATCGGCACAAAATAGCTCTAATCAAAAAAAAAAAAAAATTATAGAGAGTATATGAACAAAAGTTTTAGTTCGTTAATAGATCTTTCCAGTGGTGTTTAGTTTTTGAAGATCCAACTTCATTTGGTCTTTTGACGGTACTCCAAAGTTTGATCCTTTATCGAAAAAAATGTAAATCAGTTTGTTAGAACAAAATTGGGACATCTAAGAACAGATCAGATAATTCAACCAATGCATATTGCATACTTAATTGAGCTATTTGGTTCATTTCTAGGTACCCAATGGAAGAAATATTCATCAATATTCTCATTTTACCACTAGGGGGCTCTATACTCAAATCACTTTTTTGGTGATACCTAAAAAAGTTATAGTCTGATTCAAATGCGGTTTTCAGCGTTTTGTTTCTTGTTGAGAGCACCATAGAATATGATTGTTTTTAAAGTATTAGGTAGAGAAACTATTTTCGCTACAAGAGGTTGAATGTTCGAACCTCTTAAAAAGTGCAAATAGGATAAGGTCTATGAGAAACCTGTTCAATATTATTTTAGATAAGATAGATGAATTATATTTGCATAATTTAATTTGCTAAACATATATACAGAGAATATTTGGGTAAACGAGTTAAGGGTATGTATTGTTTGTCAACAGCATGCGGCAAACTTCACTAATCGAATGAATTACAATTTCAAAAACATGAGTTTTAAGTGGGGGGGGGGGGGGGGGGGTTTCTTCGGCTCAAAATAGATCCAAATCTAAAATATTTTGTAGAGAGTATAGGAACAAAAAATTAGTTCGTGAAGAGATCTTTGTAGTTGTGTTTAGATTTTGAAGATCGGACTTCATTTGGCAGCAGTAAAAAGTTTGGTCCTTTATCGAAAAATCGTAAATAAATTTTAGTTCAAACTCGCGATTTCTTGCGTGTTCATTCTCTAAGCAATCACTTTTAAACTTAACCACAGTATTCTTTCCTAAATTCGGGTAAGAAGGTTAACAAATGTTATCAGCCTATTATATATTGAGTTTTCCCCCATGAATATTAAAAAAAAAAGAAGAAAAAAAATATCGCACTTCATTTCTTATCTTCAAAATTTATATTTTCATTTTTTAACACACTCTCTCGATCAAATTCGATTAAGGCTGTTATCATCAAATAAGGTCAGGAGATATCCCTTTGTAATATAGTACACGATTGTTTTGTATTAAGTATCTTCTTCTTTTTCCAAACTTTCTGACAACGTTTTTCACTTTTATATGTTAATAATGTTCGAATAAAGTTAATATCAATCAATTATGTCTGCAGTTTAAACCAGTACTCTTACTAGTCAAGTTAAAAGCGAAAACCGAGATGCCGCTTTGCGGTTCTAGTTATTATTATTAATTCTTTTGGGCTCTAGTGAAATTGTTTCGATGCTAATTACGTTTTAATGTCCAGCTTAGTTGTTGTTTTTAGCTTAACTATTTTTATGCTTTTTCTTAAACTGCATTTGCCTGGAATGGTTTATAGTTATAACTGATACAAACTTTTGTTGGATCCGGATCCGGGCCTGGACTAGTAAAAAATGGGATTAATTGTGTCTGCCTTTTTTATTGATAGGTCGTGCGAATATATTTTAAATTTTGTTAAGGCTATTCTAAATTAATCAAAATTTATTTTCTGTAAGTATTTTTCCAAACAAAAACCATGCTTAAACAAATTATACATTTTTAATCTATTTGAGTCATTTACGTTAGAAAACCAGTTTTGTTTATAAACATCTAAATTTCTATATGTATTTTCCGTAAGTGTTCTTCCAAACAAAAATCATGTTAAAAAATTATACTTTAATTTTTTTCTATTTATGACACATTTATTCGGTATAACCACACGTGTTGTAGACCAAGTTCATTCAGTGTTATTTTCATTTTTACCATTATACATCGCTCATTGATCAGCATTTGGTAGATATTCACTATTAATTCATGGTGAGGTTTAAATGTTAAATGATGAGGCAAAAGTCATACCAAAGTGGGGTTCATGTAAATCATCATTTTGTACATAACTTTTATATACGAATTGGTAAGCTGTCAGATAAAAAGACTCTTAAATCTCTAGACAAGTGCAAAATACGATAAAAATATAAATATTATTAACATAAATATTTTTAAGGAAATCTAAATTTTACTATTTAACCTCTGTTTACTACTCTAGTTGTGCATCATGTAAAAA
>CM037779.1:41586798-41605794 GCA_021229015.1 Solen grandis | reverse complement strand
GTATTAATTTTATTTTTAAAAAATGTTTTTAAATACATGTAGTTAAAAGCTTTTGGGGGATGTTAAAAGGTTCACTAAGACATCGCGCTGTGACACACTGTTTCAGCATCTGACAAATGGGCCAATAGTCCTTGAATTACCCATTTGTGCTGAAAGCCAAGACATTCGAAATAAACCTGTACAATTTTGAACGATTTTGTCGCAACGGGGATCGAACAGACGATTCCCGGTTACGGGGCTGATTCTCTAACCACTACGGAAAATGTCAAAGTAAAGCTTATATATGTATGATATGGAAAACGAGGCAGGCTCACGGCAATGACAAAATGAAGTAACGTAAGGCACTGAAAACCCAGTGACTGTTGATATATTCTTTAAGCACACCTTTTTCTCCGCCTGCTTCTTTCAGTGTAAAACAATATTACTAATAATCCGTGTGCATACAAATCTGATTGTGTTGTGAGTGTAAGCGTGTCTCGGCAAAAATGTTTCTGGTTGATGGAGATGCATCTGAAGGGTATCTGGGGGAAAGTGATAGGGCTTTTAACGTTAGGTATATGTTAACATGTACAGTATATATTTTGAAATGTGAAGACCTTGAGCGATTACAATTTTATCATTATTCATACCCGCATGTTTTTGAATAACAGCTATGTAATTGTTACAATTGTATTTACAGGTTTCTCGGAATTGGTGGTGTGTGTATGATTTTCATCGATACGTGCACTTATAGTATAAAAAGGCGTGAGTCTCGTCTGATCGGGATATTCAGAATTTTGGCATTGGTGAATGCGCCGTATTATACAAATTCCATTGTTAACATCGATACACATAAGTAAAGTACGTTGCTGCGGGAACATTTGAATTATTATTGGCGGTTTTAAAGCAGTATTTGATATTTTAACACTATTCACTAAGATATTTTTACAGTAACATTGTTTTTATACATCTACATTTAAATCAGTGACATATTAAATAATAACATATTATTTAATAACATTAAGAGATGTAATCGTGTATATACCGGCTCATTAATTTATATACATTTCGGCGGCAAATGAGGGAAATTTAGCGGTTTTACGAATACTCTTAATCGGTCATAAATAACCGTAAACTGTTATTGTCGTTGCTGTTGAATTTCACCATATTATCTACGGTAATGATATCTACCGTCGCACCTAGCCCCAACAATATTTTGTCAAATACTCCTCACTATGACGATTCATCGAAAACCGGCGATAGACTCGAGACAAGCTACAAGCTCGGCCTAATGTGTATGGGCGATTTCTGAATCATGGATTTTGGGCTTCTCGAGCCCATGCCTGATCCCTAGATAAGATATCCTTTATATTTCTGTGCATTCTTCGAAACCTCCTCGGTGGCGAGTGGTTAGAGCGCCGCCATGAGAAGGGAGGTCGTGGGTTTCGATCCCGGCCGCGGCATACCAAAGTCGTAAAAAATGGTATGTTATAGTCCCTTGCTTGGCGTCAGCTATAAGGATAGTATTAGGACTGGTTGACCGGGGTCAGGATAATGTGATGGGTATGGTATCATGCCAATGTCACGGCGTGATACTGCAGTATGACAGCACTATATCTGTCTCAAGTAGATATCGTCTCAAATGACTGAAATACTGTCGGTGGGCGTTAAACCAGCAACAAACAAATATTCTTCGAAGTCGTTATCAAGCCTACCTGTATCTTCTTGGCCACCATAATCGGTCCCATTACCACCTGTCGCTCACAGGCATTCGGCTCGTAATCCAGTTGGACTGTTATTCATATACCCAAGTCTCTATAGTATGTACTATCGCTGGGATTTTTTTCCTTGGTTCAGTAGAGAAATATTTTCGTCAAATGTGGAACGATAGATATCTGGGATAGTCATCACCCCACAATTCGAAATGGTTATAATTATCTGTAAAACAAAAACTTAATGAGCTATTTATCAATGAAAGGTATACAGATCTACAAACATCTTCAAGGCATTAATTACGGAATTTTTAAAATTAAATTTGGTTTCGAAAAATATCTATTGAATACAGATACTCATTTATCACATTTTATGTTAAGGTAAAGGAATCATAAATTACCAATTGAATTAGGAACTTGGTTAAATACTCCTTTATGTGAACGATACTGCAACAACTGCAATAGTGATCAGATAGGAGATGATTTCATTATTTATTAGCTACGAAAATTTTAAACAGGAAAGAAGAAAGTACATTAAACCATACTACCCAAGACCAAACACACTAAGTATTCTGAATTAATGAACGCAACAATAAAACAGAATCACAAATCTCCTAAATTTGTCAACATAATTATTAAAAGAGCGTTATGAAAATGTTCTTATTTTTCTACTTTATGTGAGATATATTAAACACTTTAAAACATGAAATATATTTAGTAGTATTGGAATGAGTATATATGTATGTGTTATATTTATATGGTAAATGTAAATTGAAAACATGTAAATTGATTTGTACATTATGAAGAATTGTGTGCACATAAGGATTAGTGTCTCCTCTGTTTGCTCATACGATATTGTAGCTCAGTTGTATGGCAAAGAAAAATTCATGATTTCATATACATTTAGTTCATTTAATTAATATTCATCAAGTCATAAATTTGTACATGGATATTCCTGAGGTAAAGGGTTGATTTAAATGAGGAAGTGAAGATTCCTGTTACTGATATCAGCTATGTCGGATCTTCAGTTTATTTATCCTCGTACTTCCTGATTTGAGACAAATTCCTCGCCATCGCATTAAATACGACAGCATCTTTAACAATGGGTTTATTAAATAGCAGCAATGACTTGGTGTTAAAATATTTCTCTGTATTCAATTGGGAGCTGGTACTAATTATTCTCTACAGTCCGTGGGTTGGACTGTATTTAGTGCGGGGAAGGTCGAGGAAGATTCTTGCCCGCCCCCAACATGCAGTGTTTGAACCACACCTTCGGTTTCGCATCATGTACGATACCATGCATGAAGTAATGCTCCGATCAATAAGGCGAATCAGGAACTCTATTTACAAAATTTGTTATCTAGAGCCCTGGCAAGAACATTTAAAATTAGGAGGCAAAGTAATGCCTTCTTTACTTGAGATATATATAGGTCTATTTCAGAATTATTGCGGCAATTTTTGCATGTCACATTTACACTGTATGTGCTTTAGCTAGAATTATTACACGTTTTCATTCTGAAAATGTGAGCATATGCCTATGATCTATACGCCTGCAAGGAAATGTACCTGCTTCAGAAAAAATAAAAATGAATAGATAAATAAAAAAAAATAACTCCAAAAATAAATAAATAAATAAATAAATAACTCCAAAAATTAACAGTAGGCTATTGTTACATATTCTAGATACATTCTTATCTTGATCTCGTATGACATATATAATAGTAATTCTTTTATAAGGGTTTCTATAACTTAATAAATATGTTTACATGTATTATAGAGTCCCTGGATTGAAGTATCTGACCTCATACATGGTCAGTGAGAAATAAATCAAAGTTATGAGAAATGGAATTTTATGATATTTTAGTATATATAAAAATATAACCCTCATCTTATTGTAAAAAAGAAAAAAAAGAAGAAAAAAAAACACACACATTTTCTTTCAGAGCAACGTACAGGCTAAAGCCTTATAATATTCTCACGATATATTTTATTTATTTATTTTTATTTTTTTTATTTCATTTTATTTTAGCTTCAGTGTGCAATGACTTTCATCCATATTTAAGACAAACAATATGTACATTCAAAACACACACACACTTTCTGTGACCGATATTGAGTCATACGGATCGATGTAGACGATGACGATTTCGTTCATTCGTCAAGAAACGGATTTCCAAAATGGTCGCCGATCAAGTAATTTGCCAGATGAAGTGAACTGTTTGAATTTATAAGATGTTTTAGCCTTTTGCATTGAATAAGAGGACATCTGTTAATAAAATATTAAATACTGTTTGTTAAAGTATTATTCGGAAGCGATGCCATTATGCTTAATAAAATATTAAATCTTGGGACACAAGTATCGGAATTATTTCGTTCTTCTGGACTAACACAGGATGTACTGGTCAAGTAAGTAACTTAGTAATAGTGGTTGTGTTTTTAGCCACGTTTGTTTTTGTCGATTTAGATTTGATTATTCTTGAAATTATTGACTAATATTCGGAAGTAAATATGTTCGGATAGCAATGAGTTGTCTGCAAACATAATTAAAACACATGTACATGAAATGGATTAAATACTTATTTGTGGCTAAGAAACACTTGTTATATGTATCATACTCTGTATCTTATTACTTTTATCATTTGTATCAAATACAGACCATGTTCATAGAAATAGGACTCATAAATAAATCATTAAGTGTAAACAGTATGATGCAAGGAATTGATGTCAATTTTACAATTAATCTAGATAATGTACTTCACTTGTAGTACAACAATATTCTTACCTTTTCATATTAAGTGAGTCTCTTGGTTGTTAAAAGTATCAAAAGGATGGTGTCTCTTTATGGTTCTGCCACTATTTTTTATTGGTTTGCAGCATAACATGCTGCCACAGATTTATCAGTGACTCAGACTCCGTAATTTTGCTTTTAATTTGTTATGCCCTGACTCATGTCTGGGTTCTGTAACTATCTCTTAATATGGAGTCCAGGGCCTTTTTACCCTTCTTAACTGTAGCGGTAAAGGGCTGCTTCCCAAGCCAAATAACACCTTTTTTCCCCAAAATAGTCTCAAATTCCCACTCTTAAATAAAATTCCCCATTAAGAAGGTAGTGATCATTGAGAAACTAGAGAACAATATTATGATGCTAATTTAACTCTGTTTAATCTATTGATTCTTAAACAAAATATTTGATTAGTCTTTATATTAGTTTCTAGTATGTCTTGCAGTACCAAGACAGTTTATGCTTAAATATTTATGAATATGGTAAAAAAAAAAAATCCTTATAAGTTGTAAACAAGTGGCTTGCTATTTTCCCCATAAAAAGGGCTTAGGGCATTTTCCCAAAATTGGAAAAAAGGCCCTGGAGTCATTGGTTTCATTTTTTTGCAAAAGGACTTGTTTTCTGAGCAGTCTCAATATGAATATATTTCATGATGTGGGAGAACTCCAACTTTTTGGCAAATGTAAATGTAAAGGACTCCAACTTTCAGAGAACCCTGTTTGTGTCTGTTGTCCATTTTGAAGGGATGCTACTTTAACCTTGTTGCACTGGTTCAAATGATTTATACCAATTGTTATAAGTATTATACCCACTGCTTTTGTTGGAACAATGAATCTTAACCACA
Source organism: Solen grandis (assembly GCA_021229015.1). Classification (NCBI taxonomy): domain Eukaryota; kingdom Metazoa; phylum Mollusca; class Bivalvia; order Adapedonta; family Solenidae; genus Solen; species Solen grandis. Next base: position 41,600,477 of record CM037779.1, on the reverse strand, counting down.
AAGTCAGATGTGAATTGACTAAACCAAATGGTTTTTGTGTCTGCTCTTCAGTGTTGCAGAGTACCCAACCTAAGAACAGTAATCTTACTGATGCTACTTATTCTGTGGTAGTTCCATGTGAATAAGCAAGCAGCTCTATTCTAGACAGTTCAAACTTATAACTCCTAGAAGTTAAAAATAAGAATAAAACAAATTTCGGGCTTACAAGGGTATTTCAAAATACCTAAACTCATGAATATATCAGTGTCAGCAATTCATCCTTGATGCATGTAGTTAGTTCATCTGTTTTTTATTTGGCTTGTAGAGCATTATTTTTATGTGGATAGATTCCCGCCATGATATACCAAACGTCCTCGGTGGCCATGTGGTTAGAGCGTTCTGCCTAGGAGCAGGAGGTCATGGATTAGATCCTCGGCTGTGACATACCAAAGTCGTTAAAAATGGTAAAGGTATAGCTCCTTGCTTGGCGCTATGAGGGTAGTACCAGGACTGTATGGCCTGGTGTCAGGATAATGTGACTGGGTGTGGTATCAAATGCACATGTCTACGGCGTGATACTGCAGTGTCGCAGCACTATATCTGTCTCAAGTAGACACGACATCTCCAAATGACTGAAATTACTGTCTGTGGGACATTAAACCCAACAAACATGATAAACTTATAGGGGTATATATTCCATGTTTGGTACTAAGGAGATAAAGGTAGGTTCAAGACTCGTTGCATGCCCAGTGTCTGGATAATGTGAAAAAACGGCTTCATCAATTCTTTTTAATTCGTTGCGTATTGAATTTCATTGCTGCTGATGATTTAACAAACAGCTGATTGTCACTTCCTGCTTTTAAGTGTATTGCTTACAAGAACATTGATCATTTGATGTTTGTACATTCAAAATTTTGAGGCATCTGGCGCACCTTGATGACTTAACAGGGTTGTCGATAGTAAAAACCAGCCCATCGATAGTAGACTGGGCTAAAATGCACAATATCATCTTTGTTGGGTTATCTTTTTTTTTTAACATTAAGACATTTATGCAACTTAGAAATTAATTATATGCAAAGCAAAAATAAAATAAATTATAACATGCGAATATATATCTCTTTCATAAAAAAAAAGATTATTGCTTTATTTTTTAATTATGCCACATTTGTCTCGTGAATTAGACCTGTTACCTTACCTGTTGGCGAGAAAAACAAATATTGTCACTTCGAGGTAGAAAATCAAAGTTTCAGGAAACTATCCCTTACATGTAACCGAAATATCATTCTCAGGTATTGTAGATTAAGCCTCCTTTTTAAGGTAGAAAAGTTTCACTCAAAAAGTTAAAATATTATAGTAAAAGTACTTATAGAAACGGGTTCACTCAAATAGTACAAAAACAGGGAGTGATCACTCAATTGAAACCATTTCTATATCTGTTCTCTGTTTTTACTGATGACTTTTGCCTTCAAATAGTGGATTTTCTTGGGAATGTGTTTTAAATTAGGAAATGACCTAAAAAATTAACTAGGGAATAAAATTGAAGAATATATTGTTCAGTTTATAGGTTGCCTTTGTTGAAAAAAGTCTCTTTGTCAATTTTTATACACCTATCGAAGACAGGACGTATTATGGATTCACTTGCGGTGGCTGGGCGGAGTCCAGTGATGTTGTCCACATTCTAACTCAAACAAAGATGCATCAATCTTTTATCAAACTTGGTGACAATGTATATGGGCACATTATCTCGGTTCCTTTCATTAACTAGCCAGATTTTTCTTTTTTTAGCAAGATTGCCTCAGACCCTCTGAAGTAAGGGCCCTTAAATTGATGGAAAAGGGTCAAATTAACAGTGTCTACTTTCTAACTCAAACAAACATGAACCAATCTTTATTTAACTTGGTTACAGTGTATATGGGCACAATATATTGGTACCATTCTATAAGCAGCCAGATTGCCCCAGACAGTCTGGAGTTATGGTCCTTGAATTGATGAAAAATGGTCAAAGAACAGTGTCTGCTCCTTAACTCGAACAAACGTGAACCAGTCTTTAGCAAGCTTGTTCTCATTGTTTAAGGGCACAATATCTTGCTTCTTCTAGATAATCAGCCAGATTGTTCCAGACACTCCAGAGTTATGGCCCTTGAATTGAATTGAAAAAATGCTGAAATAACAGTGTCTATTTTCTAACTCGATAAATTATTAACCAATCTTTACCAAACTTGGTCACAATGTATATGGGCACAATATCTCAGCCATTTTCAATAACTATTTAGATTGTCCTAGACACTCCCAAGTTATAGCCCTTTAAATGATGAAAAATGGCTAAATGAACAGTGTTTGCTCTCTTAACTCTAACAAATATGAACCAATCTTGTCCAAACTTGGTCACAATGTGAATGGGCACAATATCATAACCAGGCTTGGTAACCAGCCAAAATATCTTGAACACTTTAGAGATATAGCCCTTTAATTGTTGAAAAATTGCAAAGTTTTCAGTGTCTGCTCTGTAAGTTCTAACTCTGACAAACATGATCTGATCTCTACCAAACTTTGTCACAATATTTATTGGCACAGTATCTCAATCGAGTTTGAAAACCAGTCAGAATATCACACTTTCGAGTTTTGACCACTGACTTGATTAAATGACAGGACGGGCGTATTTTGCAATAACCATGCAGCACTCTTGTAAGCAGATTGAACCATTGTTCCCAACTTATGAACAGCTGGAATAAAGCCTGACTGACACTTTAAGACATTTCCATTAGTCTGGTTCTTCTCTCTGTCTCGAAACCAAATGGTCTGTATAGAGAATGAAAAATATACATAGTGATATAAATTCAGTCAATTAGAAGGTGTTGGAATAAATATAAAAAAAGGGGCACTCGTGTGCTGAGAGGTAAAGTTGCTGACTTTAACACTCACTCAGCCCCACATTGCGTGGGTTGTGAGTCACAGCAGGGTCATTCAGATTTTCATGTAAGGAAGCCTTCCAGCTGACTTGCGGTAGATAGGTGGTTCTACCCGGATGCCTCGTGTATTCTGGGTCTTCCTCCACCTGTAATTAGGTGACGTCACTATTTGGCCCAAATATTGTCGCAACGACGGTAAACTTAAAAAATCAACAAATATAAGAACTAACCTCAGTTCCAGATAACTTTAATTCATCTACTCAATTCAGCTTTTATTATATGGCCAAGTGCAATAAAGTGTGACATTAAGGTCCAAAACTGAATGCTGTTGAGACTGCTTTTGCTAGTTCTTTTTCATAGTACATATAGTGAAAAACACAGAAAGGATGCTTTTTTTAAAACAGATGCAGCTTTCTTAAAATATATTGATTTTAGATAGAACTAAGATGGGTTTTTTTTTACACTTCATAAAGCATTTTTTAAATTTGAAAATCTGTTATGTAAACCATTGGGTTTGACAATTTTTTCATTATACATTAGGCAAGGGCATGTGACAAACTTTCAAGCTATATTTCATTTAGAGTTAACTACATTTTTGAAAAAATATGGCAATTTGATGCCAGGAAATGTAACAATACAAAGAAACACACCTTTAATAATTTTTTATTCTTAGATTGTAATTGAACATTTACATAAAATAAATATTTGAAATAAAAACTTTATCAAATTCCTTCAAAAATAAAACCAACCTGGCTTTGATACTCAAAGGCATTACTTAGCATCGTCCAAACCAAAAATGTAGCTAAATTTCTTTTTAACCGTTATGGTTGGGACATATTACACTTCTTGTTTTAAGGTGAATTGTAAATCTTAACAAACCTTAAGTTGTTTCATTTCACCATTAATTTAATATATGATGTTCAAAGTCTTCAAATACATTGAAATTGTCACTGATATTTATGGCACAAGTCTTCTTGTAGATCTATGTTAATTGCAGCAATAAGTAAGACACTTTTCACATTAAATGTTTGATTCACACATAATAATTCCAGCTCAGATCATTACAGTATTAAGCAAATCATTTCTAGATCAGAACAACTACTTTGAAATAAGATTTTGATTTTGATTCCAGTACACTTTGTATTTTAAAGTACATTAATTACCGTTATGGTTGGGACAACTTATATGCCTAAATATTTAGGCTAAATATCTCCTGATGAAATAAGTCATTCTGATGTATTTCATCATCAAACTAACATAACATTAAAAAATACTTCAACACTTGTAACTATATAAACTCACTTTAAGACTTTTTCAACATGTTCTTGCAAGATGAAGACAGTCTGCTTCTAACATTTTGTTAACTAACAAGCACATTCACAGGTTGCACACGGGTCTGTAGTGGATTTTTTTTACCAGCATTTGGTGCATGTTTGTGGCTTTCAGTACCTGAAACAGCCTGTTTTAGTTCCTTTACTTTTTAGCTATTGGTGAGCTATTAGGATCACCCTGCGCATGCGTCTGCATGTCTTGTCGGTTGTCAACAATTTGCTTTAAATGATATCTCCTCTGAAACCACTGGACAGAATTTGATTAAACTTGCTAAATAAACTTGATCCATGTAGAACGCTGGTTGCCATGGAAGCAAAAAATATGAAAAATTTAAAAATCATCTCCTTCAAACTACTGGCAGATTTCAAAATGTTTTTAGTACAGATGTTCTTTGGGAAACCTCTATCAAGATTGCTAAATTATTCTGATCCGTAAAAAAAACATGGCCACCAGAGGCAAGGGCTAATATGCCTTATATGTATTACAGTGAAATCTTTATAATGACATTTCCTCTGAAACTGTTGGACAGAATTTAATTAAACTTGGCAGGGATGATCCTTGGGGGGAACCTTCACAAAAGTTTCTAAAATAAACTTGATCTATGAAGATCTGGTTGACATGGCAAATGGAAAGAAAAAATTATGAAAACTTTAAAAATCATGTAGCTCCTTTAAAACTATTAGCAAGATTTCAATATGTTTTAGTACAGATAGTTTCTTTGGCACGGTAACCTTCTACCAAGATTGCTAAAAATTATTTGATCCATAAGAAAACATGGCTGCCATGGGTGGGATTAATTTGCCTTGTATGTATATAGTGAAACTTTAAACGACATTTGCTCTGAACTGTTGGACAGAATTTGATTAAACTTGGCAGGGATGCTTCACAAAAGTTGCTAAAATAAACTTGATCCAAGTAGAACTCTGGTTGCAATGGAAGAAATAAATTATGAAAACTTTAAGAATTATCTCCATAAAGCTACTGGCCAGATTTCAAAATGTTTTAGTACAGATGTTCCTTGGGTAACCCTATACTCAGGTGAGCGTCCCAGGGCCTCTTATGGCCCTCTTGTTTAAAATACTTAGCTTTTCTCTTCCGTTCTTGTTTTCTTAACTGTACATCTAGTTAAGCATTTTTTTTCTTTGTTCTTTCATTTTTTGTCTGTAACTTGCACAATGGGCAATACTTTTCTTATTCATTTGCTCTTTGTTTTTCTATTTTTCACAATATGTTTTTTTTGTCTCTTAGCTTAACATTCTTTACAACAGTTGTTTTCTTTTGTAAGTTATTGGACCTTAAGTCCCTTCCAAAGTTCATTTTAGCGACTAATTCTCCATCGTAGTCTGAAACAGCAACCAAATACCATATATTAACTAGCAAGAATCGATTTTAAAATTGTCCCAACCATAACGGTAGCTGTCTGCATTGCGTAAGTCTTAAAAAACAGAGTTTTTAATCAAGAGAGTAAAATAAAATATCTTTTTCTGTTGCAGAAATAATGAATGTAACATAATCGTAAGCTTTAAAAAAAGCATGTGGCTTGTAGTTTTGAGTTTGCAAATTGTCTTTCTGAATAACATTAATTTTAAGAATTACAATAAAAAGGAACAATATTCAACATACCATTATTCTGACTGACCTGTGTCACTTAAACAACTATAAAACAACTAAATAACGACTGATTTAATTTAAAAGATGTTAAATGAATGTCAGAGGGGAGAATTTAACCGTTATGGTTGGGACAGAACCGTTATGGTTGGGACATTACGTTTTCTTCCTCTTAGGGCTTTCCCATAGATTGGCTGAAAGATCTCTTGAAATGCAAAAGTTCTGATAGGTATCTAGGAAAATAAAACAGGGCTTGTGAGAAGTGCAAAGCATAACTGTAAGGTAAAGGTTACCAATAAACATAAGGAGGGTGTTAACCGTTATGGTTGGACATATTTTTTATAGTAGCAAATGATACAACCAAGCAGTGTGACATGCAAACTAATCAAAGCAAATGATCAAAATTTGAAGCTACATCTTACCTGCACCATTTTCAGTCTTGTTTGATTAAGTAAACCTATTATTTGCTTATTTCTGATTTACCTTTATATTGGTGACTTCAAAATTTAGATTTTGGAGACATCTTGACCTTTTTTTCAAATATGTCATCAATATGTAACTTTTAACTATTGATAAAAATCAGTTGGTGATTTACTAATATATGGATACATATTGATACATCCATGTTAAAACCCACCCAAAAAGCAATTTATTTTTATTTATTCAAAAATTAAAAAGGTAATAAAGTGCATGTCACACAAAAAACAGCGATTTTCGACTTCTTTGCATTTTTCAATCTGCTATAACTTTCAAACCAATCATCGATTAACTGAAATTTTCACCACAATACCATCACAACCATACCTTTCAGAAAAACATCAATTTCAAAGTTGCTTTATTATTTTCCTTGGTGATATTTATGTTTTATTCTTGGAGACACAAAATGAACCCTTATTTGCACTTGGCCATATATGATAATATAACAGTTTTGTAGGTAGGGCAGCATTGACAAGCAAAAATTTGTAAGTTTACCTAATTATCATACTATTATCTCTCTTTATTTCTGATAAAGCATGGACAGTAACATGGTCTTCATGTTCCCCATATGTAAATAATATACGGGCTGAAGTGTTTGGCTTGCAGGCTGACCTAGGTCAGAATGAATAGGACTGGCTGTGTGGGCACACGGGACAGGATGCTTTTCCACATTTGTTGGATAAACAGTGCAGATTTAATAACATTAACACCAGTAATGTTGTTGATGATTAAGATGTTAGTTAACCCTTTCCTCATATAGACTCATTTTGACGCACTCAATAGGTACCACATAAAGCCTGATCTGCAGAAAACACAGTTAAACACTTACCAAATTTAATTACAAAATCCTCATTTCCAGACCACTGAGAAGCAGCGAACAGCATAAAACCTGATCAGCCTGCGAGTTACTCGCAGGCTGATCTGGTTTTATGTTGTTCGCATAGGTCTTTTCATGGTTTCCTCTATGAGGGAAAGGGTTATATAATATTCTTTGGCTGAAACATGTTTGATAAAAAAATATTATTAAGTTAACTCTTTTTTACTCTTTATTCATATAAATGTAAGAAAAAATAAAAACACTTTATTTTTTACATGCTTGCTTCATTAAAAAAAAGGATATCAGATGACTGAATCAATTTCATGGACCTACTCCCCAGAAATTTGTTCAGAATTAAGTAGTTATTTTGTTTTTATTCCCTACCAACTGCATTGTGGGGGTATATAGATTATATGTCTGTATGTCCATCTGTCACACCTCAGGTTTACCTTTGTGTTTAAGTGTTATTTTCTATGAACATGACTTCACATCATTGTGAAACTAGATAAAATGTACGTCAAGATAGTAAGTATGCAATCAAATATTTAGTTGTGACCAACGTATGCCAGCAGGACGTCAGTGTCACAGAGACACATTTTCTTGTTATACCATATTATATTTTCATAGTCCTTAACAAAATTTTGAAGACAAAGATGAAAAACAAAACCAAAAAAAAAACACACACACACAAACAAACATGCTTTTAGATAAGGCTATTCAAAATGTGATCAGTCTGCAGGTCAGATTTTGCATCTTAAGTCTTTGGTCAGGTCAAATTATAACTATAGACAGGCTTTTCTATGATGTAAAATTGTCTGCCATAAGTTAAAAAAAAAATCTTTGACTTTGGCAATTTTGACTTTATAATGTCTAGAGACTCCCCAAATAGTTCAAAAATTGTCTCTTTATATATCAAGGGGTCACTTGACCCCGACTGGAAAAGGTCAAGGGAAACCCTGTATAATTGACCTCATTGGAGTTAAGTGGTCTAATGGTACTGAAGTGAGGAATGGTCAATGACCTTCTTGGTAACTCAACTGTTTTTCTCCTTTTAAACATTTTTAGTTCATCAGTTTTTCAAAGATAGAAAGTCAAGGTATATTGTTTTCACTCTGATGTTAGCGTCATTGTTGTCATTCACATAGTTGTTGTGAAAACTTCTCAATTATTAAGCCTTCTGTCATCAAACTTCACATACTTATTCCACTATCACAAGGACTACATTTGCATCAAGGTCATAAACTCTCAAAGTCCATTTTGACAAATGTATCTCCTTTTTTTTAAAAAAAAAATAGAGAGTAAAAACTTTAAGACAAAGACAGATGGACGTTGGCATCCAACATGTGGTGCTTTTGTCTATTTCAACTTATAAATCGTTTCAATGCAGTTATATTACTAAAGGAGATATTACCAGTAAACCTCATTTGAACTTTTGACAATGAATTAACAAGCTTATGCATTTCATCTATTTTAGATTACAGAGTTATGTGGAGCCAAGAGACTGGGACATTTTGGCCGTAGCCAATTCTATATCGCACTGAAGCTGATAGCTGCTGCCCAGTGTGGCCTGCCGGTGTCACATGACAGTATCAGCACTGGTAAGTTGGGTCAGCCAAAAATATTGGTTGCTTGCAGATATCTGACCCAGACTGTTTTTTTTTTTCAGTAGGTAGTTAAGTTAGGGTAATTTTTATATAAGAGAATAAACATTTGGGATTTAGAGAAGAATTACTAAAACATGTAAACAAAGTTCATAAAAAAGTATGAGACAGATCTATATTATTTACAGGTTTTGTCTCATAACTTTTAATGCCAAGTGTTTGAAAGAAGGTATTAGAAAATAAAAAGAATTATTTCTGTTTTTTACCCTCCCCTACACCCTCCGAATAAAAGGTGGTTAAGGTATAAAACATTTGACCTTTGTTACCATTAATTTATAAAAGAAGCTCAGCCTTTGAGTCACTGCCAGATTGATCAGTTACTTCTCTTGGAAGAAGATTGGCTATTTCTTGAAGAGAAGGGCACTGTGTATGCCTAAGAGCAGCACTTATCAGGGATAATTCTGTTTGAAATAATCATGAGCAAAAAAATCTCATTTGGCCAAAGTAAGAGGAAATGAGGGATTGGATTTAAATCCTATGTATACTGCGTTAAATTTTAACATGGGATTTTTCTCTCATTTGGTAGACCTAAGTGAGATTTTGAGCAAAAAATAGAGAAAATCTCCTGAAATATTGCTCATAAATGATCCTGCTAAAAAATATCAGTAATTTGTTGTTTGGATTCTTAATAGCAAATACCAGTGTATTTAAATGATTTTAAGACATTAAAGATTTAATTATACATTGTTTAAAAAAATACAAGTCATCATTATCTTTTAAATTTATTTAGTGATAATTGTACAACAAATGTAGCTTTAGAGTTAAGTATCTCTGTTGTTAGGATGACACATTTCAACATGTATGCACCCAATGTAAATGCTCATAAAGCTAATTGTTTTCCCGCTCCATATGAGCACATGCAGATGGTCCAAATACAAGATTTAAGATGGTTTTCCTCAGGGGCATTTGACAATGAGCCAATACAGATGGGGAGACTTTAACATCATCATGTCCAGTGATTAGTTATACATACATTGCTCTGGTACACCATTCTACACCATGGGGGGCCTCTGTAGCTGAGTGATTATAGTCGCTGACTTATTATTACGTAGCCCCTCACTGCTGTGGGTTTGAATCCTAGTTTGGTCTTTGGTCACTTCATTTTTTCATGTGAGGAAGCATTCCAAATGCATTGTTGTAGGTTGATAGTTTGACCCAGTGACCATGTACACTCCAAGTCTCTCACCACCTGTAATTACATTAGCTGACACACATGTATCTATATGACCAAAATACTGTCAGAGTGTTGGTAAACTCCAAATCAAGAGGGACAGCACCATAGTCGTATAATGTTAAAGTCAGATCAGACAGAAAGTAATCTCAAATTTAATGATGAAATAAACTAGTATAAACCCTGACAGCCCTAAAGTGTTTTCTAGCTTTTTTTTCATTTCCTTGATATTAAGGCTGTCATGTGAGGGTGGATCAATATCCAAAATAATAAGCATTATTTAACCTTTCCCTCATAGAGGACACCATGAAAAGAACCTATGCGAACAGCATAAAACCAGATCAGCTGCGAGTAACTCGCAGGCTGATCAGGTTTTATGCTGTTCGCTGCTCCTCAGTGGTCTGGAAATGAGAATTTGTAATTAAATTTGTAAGGTTTAACTGTGGTTTTCTGCAGATCAGGCTTTATGTGATACTATTGAGTGCGTCAAAATGAGTCTATATGAGGGAAAGGGTTAATAAGAGAGGCAGAAGACCACAGTAGGTATATGGTATAACAATTTGTCTTTTTATTTCAAAATATATCAAGAGGTCACAGGACCCTCATTTGTAAATTATCAAGGGAAAAACTATGATGACATAAGGCCTATTCCGTAAATCTAGATACAATTAAGTGCATGTATGTGTATTTATATAAAAGATAAATAATAACTCCTCAGAGCAGCAAGTATTCAGTGTTTTGAATACCATTCCCTCTGTCAGGCTGCAAATTACAAAATGGTGTCATGTCAGTATTGATTAGGTTAGGCAGTAGCTTTAGTGTGTCCTCAGTGAATGTCTAAAGTGTTATCATTTTCAAACTTCCGGATTTATTTCTTCCTTCAATTTTTATTATGACAATCTTTTATACAGATTGTGTAGCAATTTGAGAAAATAACACGTCACTCTCAAACTACATGTAGTCTCAAAGGTGTATCATGTTACGTGTGAAACATTAACCAAGACGGATTGTGACTCAGAACATTATGGAGTTGTGACTGTATTCTATAAATAAAAACAGGTTGCTCTGTGTGGATTAAATTGATTTATGGTTTAGCAAGTTGTTGTTATTAATCAAGTGAATCATATTTCAATTTTGAAATTTTCAATGTTTTTATCTGCGCTATTTAAGACTTACAATGTTGAAAATGAATGTTCTTTCTTTCAAAATAATAGTATTGCTACCTACAATAGCATTAGGCCTGTTCCGCATCATATAAAGATAATAAACTTCCCATAATGAAAATAAAAATCAAGGTCAAGGGTTTGGGCCAAATTTCGGCTCCCTTCCCAAAGCAGTCTAATCTGTATTCCAGCCAAACCTTTGTTAATGGACACCACTGGCAGACTTAAGTGTATAGATATCATATTTTAGTTTATGAAAAACTTGTTTATTGTTATATATTTATTCAGTTTTTTTATGAAATATATCTTTTCTTATTGGAGTAGAAGATTCAAAAATGAAATTGAAAAATACATGTAATGTACTTATTTTTCCCATCTTAGGCAAAGATTCTGTTATGAAACTGAAGTACGAGGGGAAAAAATCCTGAAGATGTAAAACGTAATAGCTAATTGCTATATCTGAACAATAGTGATACAGGGGGTTAAGCTAGCTGGGACATATGTATAAATGTCAGTGTTGTACAATTAGTGTTTGGCCATGTGCCATGCAATTAAAGCAGTTGATTTCTGATTACAAATTACCCTTTTTAGTCATAACAGATTACTGATCTGCATTTACACACTCTATAATTAAGTATATGCTGCCTTGTGACCATGAACTTTTAAGATGTCTTTTTATACCTCTGCTTTACAATGTGAAATTGGGGAGGGAGGGGTTATATTGGAATCACACACTGTCCTTTTGTGTCCTCACATCACAATCTGTGACACTGTTAAAAAAACAAAAAAAAAAAAAACGTTGAGTAAAGTTGCCGTAGTAGGGGTATTAATCAACTCAGCGATAGCCCTAGATGTTCTTGATTTGTTAAGTACATCTAATTTTACTGTCATCTGACCATTAACCATATTAGTAAAGCATTATGGGGAAAATATTTTCCTCAAGTTATTGAAATTTTTCCTTTCTATAATCAATACGAGTATGAGCTTTACAGATAGAGAAAGTAGCAACTTTGTTGTAAATAAATGATCTGTGTGTTCAGGGAAGGATATTCCCCTGCCCAAGTTTCACAAAGTCGTGCAGGGAGACCAAGGTAAGGCACCATTGATCAATTTTGAATGGTATTTACACTGCATGTAATCTGACATGCTTCTGAATGATATATTGCTTTTCTTATGCTGTTGACGCTTACATGCAACCTTTGTATGTGTATAATGGTGTAAAATTGTTGTGGAGTGACAATCTTGTTATATTGCCAGGATTCTGGGCTTATGTAGGTGGTTAATGCGATGAAAGAGCTTCTATTGGATTGATTCTTAGGTTCTGATATTGTTGAGATAATGAGCAGAACAGACTATAATCAAGGGTTTCTTTCCATAGAAATATATAACACACTTTAGGATGGGGAAATGTGAAACAAATCTATAATGGGATGTCCTGTTGTTTTATGTATCTAGTATAGGCAGGGTACTAATCCAGTAAACTGTCCCCAGTGGCCAAATGGTTAGAGTATCAGTCTGCACAGTTGTAGTTGTGGGTTTGATCCCCAGTCACGACTGGTTGGCACGGTGTTGGATAATGTGATTGAGTGTGTGATCATGCACGGTGTAATACTGCAGTGTGGCGGCGCTATTTCTGCCCTAAGTAGAATAGTCATAAATGACTGAAATACTGTTGGTGAGACATTAAACCCATCAAAACAACTTCCCAGTGAATAAGGCATACATCACAAAAATTGTAATCATGACCAATTACTGACATTATAAGCTTAGGTCCTAAAAATGCATTCTGTTCTTGTTTTGATCAATCAGTTATGATAAAATGAGCGACTTTGTCAATCTTATATGACATTTAGATCTTTCCTGTCATAAAAGATTTAATTATTTTATTGGGGGCCATATTATATCAAGAAAAAACATTTTGATGGACAATTGTTGAATAAGAAAGTGCTATCTAGGGAGAGAGTTGTTGATGCTTGCTACTATTGTTTTACTTATCTACTGGTTTATCCTTTCCCTCTAGAGGACACCATGAAAAGACCTATGCGAACAGCATAAAACCAGATCAGCCTGCGAGTAACTCGCAGGCTGATCAGGTTTTATGCTGTTCGCTGCTCCTCAGTGGTCTGGAAATGAGGATTTTGTAATTAAATTTGGTAAGGTTTAACTGTGGTTTTCTGCAGATCAGGCTTTATGTGATACCTACTGAGTGCGTCAAAATGAGTATATATGAGGGAAAGGGTTATATTATTAATGAGGCACTTGTTGTTGCAACAATTACAGGCACTGCAACCTACCAGCAGCCGGTCAGTGTGGCAGATAGTGCTAACATCGCAGAGAGGTAAGTGTATTTGACGACATTGGAAGTTACCAATGTATATAGAAATGTTCTAATTGACTCATAAGATAGGTATGATTGGATTTTTACACAAGATCAGTGGTTGACCTGATATACTCAAAAAAGTTCATGGGTTTGTATAGATTTTGCTTTTGAGAAGTTGACCTAGTCAGTAAGAAAACAGTCCCCCGGCATGAGAAAGTAAGTTCAGATATGAGTTTTTTTCT
>CM037779.1:41536698-41586698 GCA_021229015.1 Solen grandis | reverse complement strand
AAATATAATTACTTTGGTTTTCGTTTTTTTTTTTAAAGTTAGATCTGACATTATATACCTACATTGTTTTTGCATAATTAGTTATGTGAAGGGTTCTGGAAGACCTACGTAAATCGTTAAGATTCTTTGAATAAATATTTGATCATTTGTGAAGTTTGTTGGCAGGAATAAATCAGCGACAATCATTTTCATTAAAAGTTTTGTTTCAGTTGAGCCTTTTTGTTTATATTCTTTTGAGGCTGTGAGGACGCACCAAAACGAAGGCGTGGGTAGTGTGACGAATTTAGTACCATAATCCGTTGTCATGTAATACTAACCTAGTTTACCGATAATTTGTAAATGGCCTTGATCCAGTCGCTAGGTGGCGCACTTGCATGAAAGGGTATAAATACCGAGATCGCGCCGTATTTAGTCAGTCTGAAATTTGCCGCTGACCAAGAAACATCGAAGAAACTAATTTTCTTATGTGTTTGGGTGTTATATGTGCTGAAACATATACACACTCTCGGCAGCCTCGCTGTATTGAGTATGTTGGAGTTTATAAAGCACTATCGCGTTGCTCGAAACGTAAGATTTAGTGTTGTTTGGGAGCTGCCGGGACAGCAGACGTTTTGAAGCCTCACTTCATACGTTGTAGAAGAGAAGCCTCGCTTCCTTCTTTTTAGCTCTCAGGCCTCGCCTGATTGCTAGGGTTGCGGTCTGCAGCTGGGGCGGAAACAGGGGTATATTTAGGAAGCTGCTGGTACAACAAGGTGCTTTGAAGCCTCGCTTCATTGCAATAGAAGAGAAGCCTCGCTTCCTTCTGGTTAGCTTTCGGGCCTTGCCTGATCGCTAGTGATTATACCTACAGCTGAGCGTGGTAGCGCTGTGAGGCACTGTCTTGTTTTGATTCTTAAGTTACTATTAGATTGTTTATATGATAGCCGATTAAGGTTTTTCTCTCTCACATGATTTTTCTTAACTGATTGTTTTATTAAGAATCATTTGCTTAATCATTTATCCCAATCAAACGGCAAGGAAGCCAAAAGGAAAATTAAGATATAGTTTGTAGTTTGTATATATCTTTATTATTTGACCACTCGGATACTTTGTAAAAACGTTACACAAGCTCTGGTTGTTACAACTAAAAATACTTGAAACGTGTAATAAATTCTTACCATACCAAACCCATTTTACACACTGGTCTTTTTTTTTCATTATTATTTATTTATTTATTTTATTTTTTTTGATATTCAAATACACCCTATATCGCTTAACAATTCATAACTGAGAGAATATTTCAAAGTTTACCCAAATTTTCTACGAAGTAGATTATTTTGGTTGATCTTGCCAAATTAAAGACTTTTACCATGTGGTTTTGATTTTTTATAGTCCTTCAATATACCAGGTACCATATTTGTTATTGAATTTTCCATAATATATCCAATAAAAACCTATACAAATTACATTTTTTTTTTTCTAAACCTGGTCCGAGTGAAACAGATACATGGGTAAAATTTTTCAGGAATTTTCATGATTTTCAGATTGTCAGATAACTTCATATTCTATATAAAACTATATAAAAAAAATGTTAAAATCAAGATTTTCATGTGTTTTTTTCTTTAAACCTCCAACTTTTACCCATGTAAATATAATGACCACAGGTAGAATAGAAAGAAAAAGTTTGACAGCTACTGGGATTCGAACCGACAACCACGAGTTTCAAGGCACTTGATAGCAATTTTTGCCTATCTATGGATGTGTGTGACTACCTTAACAAGAGGGCCATGATGGCCCTGAATTGCTCACCTGATAATAAATGAGCAACATATATTGGAATTTTCATATTGACCTACTTTTTGACCCCACATGACCCACTTTCGACCTTGTCCAAGATTTTATAAAAACAGACATTCCGACCAAGTTTCATAAAGATATGGCCAAAATTGTGGCCTCTAGAGTGTTGACCCAGATATGCAATGGACTGGAACCATTTGAACAACTTTGGTATATGTAGAGCTTCACCCAATGAACATTGCTGTAAAGTTTTATCAAAACTGGCCCCTGTGTTTAAAGAGTTGTCATTTAAAGAAAATTGTTGACGCCGAACGGATGCACGGACGAACGATGGACAAAAGGAGATCACAAAAGCTAACCATGAGGTGAGCTAAAAACCTATGTTCCCCATGTTTTTTTTGGGTTCAATTTTGCATATGATTAACGGTATAAAATAAACAGTTCTTGCAACACATATGGTAAGGTATTTTTATTGTGATTTTAACTAAGATAATATGTAATACAAAAATTAATATATTTAAAATATTCTCATCATTCAAAACAAAACCTTATTCTCATTACATAAATAATTATACATGTGCTAAATGATGGTCTCCCTTTGTTTATGCATGCATGATTTACCAGTGACACAAAACAGCAAATACTGTTAACGACATTATGTCTTTGCATATTGTTGAACCTGTATTTCAACATGAGGGCCATAGAGGCCTTGGATCGCTCACCTGGGTACAGGGTTACCCTAGGAACATCTGTACCAAAACACTTTGAAATCTGGCCAGTAGTTTAATGCATTTGAATTATTTGAACAATCTTGGTAGGGGGTTACCCTAGGCAAAAAAACAAAACAAAACAAGATGGCCCTAAAGACACTCACCTGAGGAAAAATGCCTCCAATGCCTGTACAAGTTATTAAATTATAGCATAATTATACTGAATACATAATCCAAGACATCATTTCAATTCCACAAACTAAACAGTACCTGTGAATATGGCTATAAACATTGTCATAAAAAATGAAGATTATTGCTTAAGAAATGAAGATGTTAGAGTGCAAAGAGAAATGACATTTTTTTAACATTAAAAGGGCCATAAATCCTGACTTTATTGGCCAATATCAGCCATAATCGAACTTGGCCAAGAAATTATGGCTATAAACATTGTCATGTAGTTGATTGCTTAAAAAATGAATATGCTAGAGTGCAAACAAAGTGAAATCTGACTTTTTTTATATTTAAAGGGGAATAACTCCTAACCTAATAGGCCAATATCTGCCATAATTGAATTTGGCCAAGAGATTATAAATTAAAGTTTGAAGATTATTGCTTTAGACATGAAGATGCTAGAGTGCAAACAAACCAATTGTGGACGATGGATATTTATCAATCCTAATAGCTCAAACTGAGCATGATGTGCACAGGTGAGCTAAAAATGTTCTGTTTCTGGAGTCATGACCAACCTTCTTTTTCAAGGCCCACCCTTAAGTATATTTTTTACATTTCAGCCTTTAAAAAATCTTTCCTTTACTTTTTTTTTTTTTTAACTTTTTGTATCATTCGGAGGGGGAACATATATACACACACACACACACCACACACATATATATATATATATATATATATATATATATATATATATATATATATATATATATATAAACATCCCTACCTATTAACCCTCTTTTTTCTGGCTGGAGACCAGAAATGAAACTTTTTTTTGACCCTTGAAACATATTTCTGCCTCTAGCCAGTTGTTTTGAACAAGACATTTTATGCACCTGAAAAATTTAAACAATCTTGGAAGATGTTACCAAAGGAACAAATATGCCCAAAATTTGTAATTTGGCTAGTATCAAATAGCAGGTTATTTATGCAGGTGTAATATTCTACGGGTTTACCTTAACAAGAGGCCCATGATGGCCCTGGGTCGCTCACCTGAGAACCAGGTATTAGTGGGAGGAAAAGAAACAGCAAGTATCTTATGATATTGTGGGAAATGGGCACTGCCCTCTTCCAGAGTACTTTAAAACAAGAAGAATTTTCTTATTTGTACTATATACATAAAAGGAAAATTGGCTTAACCCCTTGGCAGCCATGTTTTTCAACGGATCAAAATAATATGAACAATCTTGGTAGAGAGTGACCTAAGGAACATCTGTGCCAAATAACTTTGAAATCCAGCCAGTACTTTTGGCCAAGAAGATTTTTCAAATTTGTACTATATTCATATAAGGAAAACGGGCCCCACCCCATGGCGGCCATGTTTTTCAATGAATCAAAATAATTTGAACAATCTTAGTAGAGAGTGACCTAAGGAACATCTGTGCCATATAACTTTGAAATCCAGCCAGTACCTTTAGGAGAAATTATTTGAAGTTTTTACTATATACAACAAGTAACTGGTGTTGTATGCAACACATAAAGTCCCCTACCGGCTCCACCTTGACTCAATATGGTAATCAATCCCATTTTTTGCCATATTTTCACTATTTTTTGTCGAAAAAACCTCTAGTCATATACCAAGTTTCATCAAGTTTGCTTGCTTAGTTATCGTGGGATCCCATTTTTGCCATATTTTCACTATTTCCGTTACCATAGCAACCACAATTTTAGTCGAAGAACAAAAATAAAACAACGTGCATAATCTACACATTGCCATCTAGTCATATACCAAGTTTCATCAAGTTAGCTTGCTTAGTTATTAAGTTATCGCGGGATCCAGATTTGAGCGGACGGACAGACGGACGACGGACGGACGGACGGACGGACAGACGGACGGACAGACGGAGGGCAAACCTATAGTCCCCTCCGGTGTGAACACCGGTAGGGGACTAATATAAGGAAAACATGCTCGCCCCCTTGCAGCCATTTTTTTCAACGGATCAAAATAATTTGAACAATCTTAGTAGAGAGTGACCCAAGGAACATCTGTGCCAAATAACTTTGAAATCTTGCCAGTATTTTTGGAGGAGAAGTTTTCAAAATTTTCATATGTTTTTTCTTTCCATTGCCATGGCAACCAGAATTCTGCATGGAATCAAATTCTTTGAACAACTATGAAAGGGCTTCACCCAGGAACATTCCTGTGAAATTTCTTTAATTTTGGCCCAGTGGTTTAGGAGGAGATGTCGTTTTAAGTTAAATGTTGACGCTGGACATTTATCTGTCACAACAGATCACCTTGAGCACATGCTCCTGTGAGCTAAAAAGGTTAGTTTTTATCGACAAATTATTTTTCTGCAATTTTTTACCCAGGAAAAAATTATTTCTGCCCTTGCTTACCTAGCTGAAGTAAACTCATATATATTAATATCTTTAACTCAAGTTATTACCGAACATTTTCCTTTCACTCTAGGGCGATCACTCTATGTAACATCTCCTATACTCTACTGTACACCATACAATACATAAACACAATTAAATAGCTGCTATAGGTATAAGATAGTAAATGTTCATAGCTTTGATTTATTTGGCCCAAATACCGGTTATGTACAATTTCATACCTACTGTTTATCAGTGATTTATTCATGTAGTAAAGTATACATGAGAAAAATATGCACAGTCTGCATTGTTTGGCATGTAACTAAGAACTACCTCTTGTCCTCAGGTAAACCTGGAAGGTGACACATTGTGTGTTATTGATTATGGATGATTACAATGAGAATTGGTCAAACTGTCACATTCTGCTATTATACAAGTATGAACACTCTACTGTGAATTTTTCTTTTATTCTTTTCATCAATTTCCTGTAATTTCCACCAATTTGACAATTTAGATTGAAACTACATTGAGCGTTTGTATTCTCTTGCATACTCTTGTTGATAGAAACAGAAACACAGTCATATCGTTTTTCATGGATTTAAAATTAGAGTTTTATCCTGCCAATATTTTTCTACTGCAAGTTAATTTCCACGGAATTTATTTCTACAGATTTGTGTTCATCCGCAGAACAGCAGAAACAAAGCTTTGTCAGTTTAGCAAGCAACAGTGTCAGGAGTCCCCACCAGTGAAAATCTCCCATGAAGAATTAGAGCCAGATACCTTTGTATTATGACAAACACTTCTATAAAGTTTAAATATAAATTAAAGTAATTAAATTAAAGTATAAATTAATATGGAAGTTATAGAGCTGACACGCTGTTGTAGCCTATAAACACCAAAGACAATTTCTAACAACTCCTGTCACCTTGATCTTTCAAGGGCACATATGGTTGATGTGCACAACATACTTTTGTATTATGACAAACACTTCTATGAAAATCCATTCATAGATATTGAAGTTATAGAGCAGACATGAACATGTAGCCTATAAATACCAATGAGAATTTCTAACAACTAAAGTGACCTTGACCTTTCAAGGACATATATGGTTGATGCCCACAACACACCTTTGTGTTATGACAAACACTTCTGTTAAGTATTATGAAAATCCATTCATTAATATTGAAGTTATAGAGCTGACCCGAAGTTGTAGCCTTATGAACACCAAGGACAATTTCTAACAACTCATGTGACCTTGACCTTTCAAGGGCACACATGGTTGATGTGAATGACACACCTTTTTGTGAAGTTTTATGAAAATCCATCTATGAATATGGAATTTATAGAGTGGACACAGACGTAGGATACGAACATCCCAACTCCCGTGACCTTGACCTTTCAAGGGTGCATATTGTTGATACGTGCGACACATTTGGGTTATGAGGAACACTTCTCAAAAAGTTTTACTGAAATCAATTCATAGATGTCCAAATTATGGAGCGGAAACGAAAGAAGGATGGACAGACGGAATGATGGAAGGATGCACGCAAACTTACAGCCCCAAAGGTTTCACCAGTGGGGACTAATGAATTACTCAGAGAAACATTATACAGTAACTTTGGTCAAGAGGATTTTTTCAAGTTTTCAATTGTTTTTTCTAACTTATACCATATGGCAACAAGATTTCAACATGGAATCAAATTCTCTGAAAACTTTTAACAATGACCACCCAAGGAACATTCTCCTAATTTTTTTATCAAGCTTAGTCAAATAGTTCAGGAGGAGATGTCTGAATAAAAAAAGAACAAAGCTTTGTCAGTTTAGCAAGCAATACTGTCCCCCAACAGTGAAAACCCACCATGAAGACTTTGTGCCTGATAGAAACAAGAAAATCATGGAAATGGAATATGAACTGCACTGACCTTTCAAGTGTGCATATGATTGATGAACGTGAAACACCTTTGTGTTATATGACAAACACTTCAGTAAAGTTTAATGAAAATTCAAACATAGTATGGATGTAATATTGCGGACATGAAAATGTAGCCAATGAATACCAAAGACAACTTCTAACAACTCCTGTGACCTTGACCTTTCAAGCATGCATATGGTTGATGCGCATGACACTTCTTTGTGTCATAAAACTTGTAAAGTTTTTTGAGAATCCAAACATAGATATGAAAGTTAGAGAGCGGACACGAAAATGAAGCCTATGAATACCAAAGATAATCTTGTGACCTTGACCTTTCAAGTGTGTATATGGTTGTTTCATGTTATGACAAACATAATTGAAAAATTAAATGAAAATCCATAGATATGGAAGTTACAGAGTGACATGTATGTAGCCTATAAATACATTTTCTAACACCAGTGACCTTGACCTTTAAAGCTTGCATTATGGTTGATACAAAGAACATACCTTCAGTAAAGTTTTATGAAAATTCATCCATAGATGTTGAAGTTATAGAGCGGACACAAGATATGTAGCCTATAAACACCAAAGAGAGTTTCAACTCCTGTGACCTTTACCTTTCAAGGGCACATATGGCTGATGTGCGCAACACACCTTTGTGTTATCACAAACACATTTGTAAATTTTTATGAAAATCCATCCATTAATATGGAAGTTATAGAGCTGACATGAAGATGTAGCCTATGAACACTAAAGACAATTTCTAACAACTCATGTGACATTAACCTTTTAAAGGTGCATATGGTTGATGCACACAACACACTCTTGGGGTTTTGAGGAACACATCTGTTAAGTTTTACTGAAATCCATAAATGCCCAAGTTATGGAGCAGACACGAAAGCAGGATGGACAGAAGGACATCAGCAACCTTTTAGTCTCCAACCAGTTTCACCATAGGTGGGGACTAATAATGGACATCAAATTAATTCACAATGATCAATTCATGTTAATGTTAAAAAATAATGTTGTACTGCAAAATGGAACAAATTTTGTCAAAATAATAATATTTGTCACTTTGTCATTCACTTGGAACTGCAAAATACTTCAAACTGTTCAGTCCATCCAGTATCTGCTCCTCTGTTGGTTCCTTCAAATTGGGTCTGAAGGTAAAAGAAGAACATATATGTATTGCCACATGTAACAGTATTCATTTTTGATGCTGCTTAAAGTTGTGTAAAAGAAGCTGACTGCAAAATCTTGAAATGCATACCTATCCCCCCCCCCAAAAAAAAACAAGAGGGCCAACATGGCCCTGAATTGCTCACCTGAGAACTATTGTATTCATTGCCTTTTACAACATAGTCATACTGAATACAAAATCCATGCAGAAGAACAGTAATAATAGAATCTTAATTCCACACAAAAAGTTTACATATGGTAAAAAAAACAAAACAAGTTAACCCTAGCGTGGGACCATTTTTGACCCCAGGGCCATGATTTAAAAACTTCCTTCAGGTCCATAAGGCCATGCTACATACCAAATATCTAAACCCATGACCTTGTGGTTTCTGACAAGGATATCTTTTAAAAATCTATGTAAAATCAAGTGACCCCTGGGGCGGGGCCAATTTTGACCCCAGGACCATGATTTGAACACACTAGATAGATGTCAATAAGGCAATGTTAGACACTAAATATCTTTACTCCAGGCCTTGTGGTTTCTGAGAAAAAGATTTTTCTATTTTTTTTCTATATAAGTCTATGTTAAATCAAGTGATCCCCCGGGGCGGGGCCAATTTTGACCCAAGACTTGACAATGCTACACGAGGGCCACCGTAGCTGAGCGGTACAGTCATGGACTACAAATCTCTCAGCCCCTCACCGCTGTGGGTTTGAATCCTGGAAGGGAATTTGAATTTTTCATGTTAGGAAGCCTTCCCCACCATCACGCACAAAATATTGGATAGGGGGAAAAAAACTGACTGGTACAGAATTTCCCCACCATCTCGCACAATATATTAGATAGGGGGGAAAAAAACTGGTCCAGAATTTCCCAACCTTCATTCACAATCTAAATGGCAGGGGGAAAAAACTGACTAGGCCAGAATTTCCCCACCTTTATGCACAATCTACCTGACAGGGGCGAAAAACTGACCAGGCCAGAATTTCCCCACCTTCATGCTCAATCTACATAACAGGGGGAAAAAAACTGACTGGTCCAGAATTTCCCCACCTTCGCCACAATCTAAATGACAGGGGGGAAAAAACTGACTAGGCCAAAATTTCCCCACCATCAGGCACAATATATTGGATAGGAGGGAAAAACTGACCGGTCAAGAATTTCCCACCATCTCATGTAAAAATATTAGATAGGGGGAAAAAAACTGACTGGGCCAAATTTTCTCCACCATCATGCACAATATATTGGATAAGGGGGAAAAAACTGACTAGGCCAGATTTTCCCGACTTCATGCTCAATCTACATAAGAGGGGGGAAAAAACTGACTGGGTGGGGAAAAACCTGACTAGTCAGTTTCTTCTCTGGGTAAAAACTTGACTAGTCAATTTTTTCCCCGGGGAAAAAACTGACTGGGGAGAAAATCTGGGCTGTTACACCGGAACGATTTTAGCTATTCTTATGCAGTATCACCCAATGATCATTCCTATTGAGTTTCATTAAAATCTGCTTAGTGGTTTAGGAGGAGATGTCATTAAAAGATTGTTTTTTTATTTTTAGCTCTGGCGGCCATCTTGGTTAGTGGATCACAATGATTTTCGCTATTTTTACTCAGTACCACCTAAGGATAATTTCTGTAAAATTTCATCAAAATCTGCTAAGCAGTTTAGGAGGAGATGTTGTTTAAATATTATTCTAGTTTTAGCTCTGGCGGCCATCTTGGTTGGCGAACCAGAAAGATTTTAGCTATTTTTGTGCAGTATCACCCAATGATCATTCCTATTGAGTGTCATTAAAATCTGCTTAGCAGTTTAGGAGGAGATGTCGTTTAAAGCAAAAGTTGACAACGCACTACAGACGCTGGACAAAGACTGATCAAATTCAAACTTATTCAAGATATCATGTAGACAAACATCCTGACCAAATTTTATGAAGATTAGGCTAAAATTGTGGCCTCTAGAGTGTTCACAAGGTTTTTCTAAGACTTGACCTGATGACCTAGTTGTTGACCCCACGTGACCCAATTTCAAACACATGCAAGATATTATGTAGATTAACATCCTCACCAAATTTTATGATGATTGGACTAAAACTGGGCCTCTAGAGTGTTCACAAGGTTTTTCTAGCATTAGATCTCTTGACCTACTTTTTGACCCCACATGACCCAAATTCAAACTTGTCCAAGATTTTATGTAGGCAGGAAGTCCTAACAAGAGGTCCATGTTGGATTTTCCATATTGACCTACTTTTTGACCCCACATGACCCACTTTTGAACTTGTCCAAGATTTTAAGGAAACAGACATTCTGACCAAGTGTCATGAAGATATGGCCAAAAATGTGGCCTATGGAGTGTAAACAAGGTTTTTTCTAAGATTTGACCTCTTGACCTACTTTTTGACCCCACATGACCCAAATTCAAACTTGTCCAAGATTTTATGGAAACAAACATTTTGACCAAATTTCATGAAGATAGGGCCAAAAATGGTGGCCTCTAGAGTGTTAACAAGGTTTTTCTAAGATTTGACCTCATGACCAACTTTATGACCCCACATGACCCAAATTTGAACTTGTTCAAGTTTTATGGAAACAAACATTCTGACCATGTTTCATAAAGATTGGGCAAAAAATGTGGCCTCTAGAGTGTTAACAAGGTTTTTCTAAGATTTGACCTTATGACCTACTTTTTGTCCCCACATGTCCTAATTTTGAACTGTCCAAAATTTTATGGAAACAAACATTCTGACCAAGTTTCATGAAGAAAGGGCCAAAATGTGGCCTCTAGAGTGTTAACAAGGTTTTTATAAGACTTGACCTTGTGACCTACTTTGACCCCACATGACCCAAATTTGAACTTGTCCAAAACTTTATGGAAACAAATATTCTGACCAAGTTTCATGAAGATATGGCCAAAAATGTGGCCTCTAGAGTGTTAACAAGGTTTTTATAAGACTTGACCTCGTGACCTACTTTTTTGACCCCACATGACCCAATTATGAACTTGTCCAAGATTTTATGGAGAGAAACACTCTGACCAAGTTTCATGAAGATTGGCCTAAAAATATGGCCTCTAGAGTGTTAACAAGCCAAATTGTTGATGACGGACAAAGGGCAATCACAAAAGCTCACCCTTGAGCACGTTGTGCTCAGGTGAGCTAATAATAACAGTACAAACCCAATAGGACGTTCTTCATGTAGGCAGAAAGTCCTTATATGAAGAAACGGAGTAAAAGCAATAAGTCTCCAAACTTCGTTTCGGAGACTTAAATATCAAAGCTCTAGGGGCCTTGTAGTTTCTGACAAAAATATTTTTTTCACGTTTTCCTATGAAAGTCTATATAAAGTGACAAGGGACCTCAGGGCAGAGCCAATTTTGACCCCAGGGTCATGATTTGAACAAACTTGGTAGAGGTGCAATAGACCATGTTACACACCAAATATCTTAATTCCAGGCCTTGTGATATCTGACAAGATGAATTTTCATTTTTTTCCTACAATTTTTTCGTATATAACTATGTAAAATCAAGTGACACCTTGGGTTGGACCAAATTTGTTCCCAAGGCTATGATTTGAACAAACTTGGTAGAGGTCCACTAGACAATGCTACACACTAAATATCTTAGCTCTAGGCTTTGTGCGTTTTTAAAATCTATTTTTAGCTCCTGTGACCAAGATATGCAATGGACCAGAACCATTTTAACAACTTTGTTAAAGCTTAATGCAAGGTATATCATAGGCAAGTTTCATTATATTTGGCCCAGTAGTTTCTGAGGAGATGTTTGAAACAATTGTGGAAGACAGACGTACATACGGATGGATGATCATACGGATGAATCAATGGTTCCAGAAAATTTCTACAAAGACTACATACAGAAACTAGCCACATCCTTGCATTTTTAGCCTTATTTTACAAAGGATAAACTTTGTTTTGTGTTTTGACAATTAAGGTAAAATGCTGTGATGTGAAATATTTGTGCCAAAGGAAGCCAGAAATATCACTGATATCCCCACTACCCTGCCATTTGTCTGATAAATATTTGAATGTTATTTACTTGGTGACATACTGCCCAATGATAGCCTCGAAATGCAGAAAAAAAACAGAATTTAACCTTTGTCACATGAATTTAATCATCAGTGTTTATTTTCTTTCACAACAGACAAACAAGAGGGCCAAGATGGCCCTGTGTCACTCACCTGAGTAAGATTGCTGTGTTAGGCATGATGACAAAAAATGAGGCATCTAAACTGTTTTTCTAACATTTGACTAAGTGACCTAGATTTTGATCCAACCTGACTTTGCACTCAACTGGGAATTCATGCAGTCATCATTCTTATCAAGTGTAATGAAGACTGGTACAAAAATGTAGGCCCCTAGAGTGTTCACAAATTTTTTCTAAAATTTGCCCTGATGACCTTCTTTTTGACCCCATGTGGCCCAGATTTGAGTTCATCCGAGATTTGATGTTGTTACGACCAATTTGATGAAATGGCGCAACAAAGAAAAGCCAGCAACAAACTAGTTAACTAAATATATCTTAATTATAAACAAGTGACAAATATCAATATGAATATCAAAACATACAGTGTCTTAAAATTATTATAACAAATTAGTTTGATCCTTGTCTGATTGATAAAATTTAAATTTAACCTGAGCAATCCAATAGATATGTCCTTTATCCAAATGTAAGTCCGAGATTAATTCCACACTGTTGAATAACCCACACTTGATGAATTGCTGCCAAAAACAAGTCTTCTAAAACAAGTCTCCTCAACAAGTCTACCAGTCCCTAAAATGCCCTTCATTATATATGCTTGAGCAAAATATTCTAGAAACAACCATACTATTTTCCAAAATAGAATGTTCTTAAGTGTAAACAGATTACATAAGACTTCTAGAATTTTCCATAGAAAGAAAGAAAGTTCCAGTAAACAAATATACCAGTAAACAAGTTATTTTTGGAACAGGGATCGCCTAATAGATCACTCCAGAAAAAAACTAGTAAACAAGTTATTCTTAGAATAGGGACTTCCTTCTACAGTGTTGTGTATACATAACTAGGTTAGGTGCAATATGTAACAATGTAAACATTCTGACCAAGTTACATTAAGGTTAGGCTGAAACTGTGGCCTCTAGAGTGTTCACAAGGTTTTTCTAAGATTTGACCTGATGATCTAGTTTTTGACCCCATGTGACCCATTTCCAAACTTATCCAAGATATCATAAAGACAAGCATCCTGACTATATCTAATGAAGATTTGGCTAAAACTGTGGCCTCTAGAGTGTTTACAAAGTTTTATTAAGATTTGACCTGGTGACCTAGTTTTTGACCCCACGTGACCCATTTTCGAACTCATTCAAGTTATCATGTAGACAAACATCCTGACTAAATCTAATGAAGATTGGGCTAAAACTGTGGCCTCTAAAGTTTTCAAAAGGTTTTATTCATATTTCACCTGGTGGCCTAGTTTTTGACCCAACATGACCCATTTTCGAACTCATCCAAGATATCATGTAGACAAACCAAAACTGTGGCCTCTAGAGTGTTCACAAGGTTTTTTTAAGATTTGACCTGGTGACCTAGTTTCTGCCCCCCCATGACCCATTTTCGAACTCATCCGAGATATCATGTAGACAAACATCCTGACTTTATCTAATGAATATTGGGTCAAAACTGTGGCCCCTAGAGTGTTCACTAGTGATTGGAATCAGTCGAAAAAATATTCGTCGATTAATCAGAGACAAAAGTCACTGATTAAATTATTAATCATGATTAAATACCAAATATACCATGTTTGGAGTAAATGCCTATTAAAACTCTCTTACTGTAAAACATGAAAATAAAGTATTCTGTACTATAAAGATTATATAGATATGTATTAGGTATAGATGTTAATTTCTCAAATATTCAAATACATGTATAAACAATGAACCGAGATAAAGTATAAGAGGTTACAACCAGAGGCCAACAGGTGAGTTAAATATACCTAACCTTTTCTGACAGGAAGTTATCAAAGAAATGAGATGAGAAGTTAACACAGTAAAATGGTTTAAGAGTCTGACCTGGCTTCTCAGTGGTCTAACATGATGTAAAATAACACAGGGCAGCATGATGAGCAGCACTAGAGTGTCACGAACCTACCTGAACATATCATGCAGAGTAAGTGTGTTCATGTCATATGACATTGACAGAGCCCGGCTCCTGCGCTCATTTCTTGAGGAGTCATGAAAACGGTCCCACTTCATGATGAAATTCTAAATGAAGAAAATATATATAAATTTTTAGACTCAACAAACTCATATCATTCTTAGATATTTAAAAAGTCATTTATTATCCTCATACATAATTTGGAATTTTTGTGTAGATTAACGACACATTCTGAATTGATTTCTGGTCAATAAAGAAACCACAATATCATCTGTCAAAAGAAAAGGTAGGGGTTTCTATATCTGTTTCAAACCTGTTTTGTCTGTAAATTATTTTCAAATCAATATCATATGCTATCAATTTATCTTTCTCCTTATACATTTGCAGCATTATATATGGGAACAACTACAGCGATTATTTGCAAAACTTCCTACTTCTTTTGTAAAATTCTTAATTATATACAAAGTCTAATTTTTAATAAACTGATACCATTACAAAGGTCTTGAAATCTCTACATTTTACTCCCATTAGATTTTATTTCCAAAAGGTTTCAGGATATTGAGACAATAAAATTTGATAATGATAAAAATGTTTATGTCATTTAGTTTTCTTCTCATAACTTTATTATTCTTGGTCCGAATATCTTTAAAAGGCTAACAGTCATATTTGTATATCTTTCATATTTGTATATCTTTAAAAGGCTAATAGTCATATTTGTATATCTTTAAAAGGCTAATAGTCATATTTGTATATCTTTAAAAGGCTAACAGTCATATTTGTATATCTTTAAAAGGCTAACAGTCATATTTGTATATCTTTAAAAGGCTAACAGTCATATTTGTATATCTTTAAAAGGCTAACAGTCATATTTGTATATCTTTAAAAGGCTAATAGTCATATTTGTATATCTTTCATATTTGTATATCTTTAAAAGGCTAATAGTCATATTTGTATATCTTTCATATTTGCATATCTTTAAAAGGCTAACAGTCATATTTGTATATCTTTAAAAGGCTAACAGTCATATTTGTATATCTTTAAAAGGCTAACAGTCATATTTGTATATCTTTAAAAGGCTAACAGTCATATTTGTATATCTTTAAAAGGCTAATAGTCATATTTGTATATCTTTCATATTTGTATATCTTTAAAAGGCTAATAGTCATATTTGTATATCTTTCATATTTGTATATCTTTAAAAGGCTAAAAGTCATATTTGTATATCTTTCATATTTGCATATCTTTAAAAGGCTAATAGTCATATTTGTATATCTTTAAAAGGCTAACAGTCATATTTGTATATCTTTAAAAGGCTAACAGTCATATTTGTATATCTTTAAAAGGCTAATAGTCATATTTGTATATCTTTAAAAGGCTAACAGTCATATTTGTATATTTTTAAAAGGCTAATAGTCATATTTGTATATCTTTAAAAGGCTAATAGTCATATTTGTATATCTTTAAAAGGCTAATAGTCATATTTGTATATCTTTAAAAGGCTAACAGTCATATTTGTATTTGTGTCATAAAAATCAATAGTTTTCAAAAAATAAGCATTAAGGCATAGAAACCCTTATGGGATCAACAAATTATGGCCAATGTTGGGAAAGTTCAACAAACTTTCAATATACTTCGCCATGCCATTATTTCAAATAGGAACTTTTTTCATTAAAAGATTCATTATGGTTCCTTTTATTATTGTTAATCAAATGTAACAGTTTTGATTGATATTCATCTATTTAAATGCAACAAGAACTATCATTGAAGATGATTAAAACTTCCTGATATCACTTTGTCACAGTTACTGTAACCACGTCGATAGTCTTGATAAAGTTGCAGTTAAAAATAACAAGAGGGCCATGATGGCCCTGGATCACTCACCTGGTATCATTAGGCTATGTAAAATCAAGTGACCCCTGGGGCAGAGCCAATTTTGACCCCAGGGTCATGATTTGAACAAACTTGGTAGAGGCCTATTAGCCCATGTTACATACCAAATATCTAAACTCCAGACCTTGTGGTTTTTGAGAAGAAGATTTTTCTAGTTTTTTTTCCAAAATAAGTCTATGTAAAATCAAGTAATCCCTGGGGTGGGGCCAATTTTCAAAAAATATCTAAACCCCAGGCCATGTGTTTTCTAGTTTTCTAAAAAGAAGAATTTTCAAGTTATTTCTATATTAGCCTATGTAAAATCAGGTGACCCCTATGGCGGGGCCAAATTTGACCCCAGGGCCATGATTTGAACAAACTAAGTATAGATCCACTAGACAATGCATGATTTGAACAAACTTGGTAGAGGTCTATTAGCCCATGTTACATACCAAATATCTAAACTCCAGGCTTTGTGATTTTTGAGAAGAAGATTTTTTTCAGGTTTCTCCTATATTAGTCTATGTTAAATCAAGTGAACCCTGGGGCGGGGGCAATTTTGACCCAAGGGTCATGATTTGAACAATCTTGGTAGAGATCCACTAGACAATGCTACACACCAGGCCTTGTGGTTTCTGAGAAGATTTTTCAAGTTTTTCCCTATATTAGCTTATGTAAAATCAGGGACCCCTTTGGTGGGGCCAAATTTGACCCAATGGTCATGATTTGTAAAAACGTGGTAGAGACCCAGTAGACAATGCTACAAACCAAATATCTAAACTCCAGGCCTTGTGGTTTCTGAGAAGAAGATTTTTCAATTTTTTTTTCTTTATTAGCCTATGTTAAATCAAGTGACCCCTGGTGCTGGGCCAATTTTGACCCTAGGGCCATGATTTGAACAAACTTGGCAGTGATCTACTAGACAATGCTGCACACCAAATATCTAAACCCCAGGCCTTGTGGTTTCTGAGAAGAAGATTTTTCAAGTTTTTTCTATGTTAGCCTATGTTTAATCAAGTGACCCCTGGGGAGGGGCCAATTTTGACCCCAGGGTCATGATTTAAACAAACTTGATAGAGATCCACTAGACAATGCTACACACCAAAAATCTTAACTCTATGCCTTGTGGTTTCTGAGAAGAAGATTTTTCAAAACATTTTCCTATATTAGCCTATGTTAAATCAAGTGACCCCTAGTGAGGGGCCAATTTTGACCCCAGGGTCATAATTTGGACAATCTTGGTAGAGAGTCATAAGATCATGCTTCATACCAAAAATCAAAAGGCTAGGCCTTGTGGTTTCGGAGCAGAAGATTTTTCAAGTTTTTTTCGATATTGGCCTATGTAAAATCAAGTGACCCCTTGGCAGGGCCAAATTTGACCCAAGGGCCATGATTTGAACAAACTTGGTTGTGATCTACTAGACAATGCTGCACACCAAATATCTAAACCCCAGGCCTTGTGGTTTTTGAGAAGAAGATTTTTCAAGTTTTTCCTATATCAGCCTATGTTAAAACAAGTGACCCCTGGGGCGGGGCCAATTTTGACCCCAGGGTCATAATTTGATTTTGACCAATCAAAATAATTTTAACAACTTTGGTAAAGGGCCCCATAATGAACATTCCTGTGAAGTTTTATCAAAATCCAGTGAGTAGTTTAGAAGGAGATATTGTTTAAAGAAATTGTTGACGACCGACGGACGCATGCACGGACGATGGACGACGGACAAAAGGCGATCACAAAAGCTCACCATGAGCACATTGTGCTCAGGTGAGCTAAAAACACACCAAAACTGGGTAGAGCTCTGATACACTTATACATGTATCGCAGCTAAAAAGTATTCAATAAATATAAACAAGAGAGCCATAAAGGCCCTATATCACTCACCTGAGTACCACTGCTCTAAAGGCAACCTTAAGTATTATGGACCATAACTCCCATACAAGGCATAATAATCCTTGGTTTATTATCATTATGTATACATCTGATCAAGATAGCTTTATAAATGAGGATTCTAGAATGTAAACGAAGTTAAATATGACAGTTTTTATAATTCAAGTGCCATAATTGGAGATAGTGGTTCAATACCTAGACAGCCTTGCAAAGATAATAGTCATCAATATTACCATCTTGGTAGAGGGTTTCCGATAGAACATCTGTGCCAAAACATTTTAAAATCTGGCCAGTTGTTAGGAGCAGAAATTGTTTAAAGATTTCACTATATACATTTTAGGCTAATTAGCCCCACCCCTTGCAGCCATGTTTTTTTAGTTTAGTTTAAACTTATTTATTTTACGTCAATTTGGAAACAAGCTCTTACAACTTATACTAATCCTTCTTGAAGGTTCCTGGGTTGGACCACTACTTTGTGCCTGGGAAGGTCATGAAGAGTTCTTGCCTCCAATGAGGTTCAAACCCACAACCTTCGGATTCGTAATTTGATACGTTACCATTGGACCACGGTGCCCTCAATGACCCCGTCATGTTTTGTTACGGATCAGAATAATTTTAGCAAACTTGGTTGAAAGTTACCCAAGAAACATCAGTACTAAAACATTCTGGCCTGTAGTTTTGAAGGAGATGATTTTTTTTCTGTTGCCATGACAACCAGAGTTCTACACAGATCAAGTTTATTTTATCAACTTTTGTGATTTCAACCAAGGATCATCCCTGACAAGTTTAATCAAATTCTGTCTAGTTGTTTCAGGAGATGTTTAAAGTTTTCACTATTATACATTTAAGGCAAATTAGTCCTGCTCCTCAGTGGTAGCCATGTTTTTTTACGGACTGGAATAATTTTAGCAATCTTGGTAGAGTGTTACCCAAGGAACATCTGTACTAAAACTTTTTGAAATCTGGCCAATAGTTTTGAAGGAGATGATTTTTAAAGTTTTCATAATTCTTTTCATTCCATTGTCATGGCAACCAGAGATCTACATGGATCAAGTTTATTTTAGCAATCTTTGTGAAAGTGTTTCTCACAATGCACGATGGATGCAAGGTGATCACAAAAGCTCGCCTTGAGCATATTGTGCTCAGGTGAGCTAAAAATTAAGCTATCATGACATGCCAAGGATAAGTGCAACTAATTTTGGTAAATACAAATGATGTGAAGTTATATTACAATATGACCCAATAGTAGCTAAGAAATAGAGCAGATAAAATATATTCAAGAAATATGGCAAGGGGGGCAAATCTCAATGAATACTGAAGCAAGCATGAAATGCCTACAATATGAGCAAGTAGGCATGTTATTTATAATTGTTGTGATAGTGAAGTTAAAAATGAAAAGTAATCTTACAAATTTAATTTGATACAAGAGGCCCATGATGGCCCTAAATCGCTCACCTGAGATAAAAAGGTTGACCCAAGGAACATCTGTACCAATTTATTTTAAAATCTGGCCAGTAGTTTTGAAGAAGATAATTTTTAAAGTTTTCATATTTTTTTTCTTTTTGTTGCCATGGCAACCAGAGTTCTATATGGATCAAGTTTATTTTAGCAACTTTTGTGAAGGTTGACCCAAGGATCATCCCTGCCAAGTTTAATCAAATTCTGTCCAGTGGTTTCAGAGGAGATGTTGTTTAAAGGTTTCTCTATATACATATAAGGCAAATAAGCCCCGCCCCTGGCGGCCATGTTTTTTTACGGATCGGAATAATTTTAGCAACTTTGGTAGTGGTAGACCCAAGGAACATCTGTACCAAATTATTTTGAAATCTGGCCAGTAGTTTTGAAGAAGATGATTTTTAAAGTTTTCATTTTTTTTTCTTTTTGTTGCTATGGCAACCAGAGTTCTACATGGATCAAGTTTATTTTAGCAACTTTTGTGAAGGTTGACCCAAGGATCATCCCTGCCAAGTTTAATCAAATTCTGTCCAGTGGTTTCAGAGGAGATGTTGTTTAAAGGTTTCTCTATATACATATAAGGCAAATAAGCCCCGCCCCTGGCGGCCATGTTTTTTTACGGATCGGAATAATTTTAGCAACTTTGGTAGTGGTAGACCCAAGGAACATCTGTACCAAATTATTTTGAAATCTGGCCAGTAGTTTTGAAGGAGATGATTTTTAAAGTTTTCAAATTATTTTTCTTTTTGTTGCCATGGCAACCAGAGTTCTTCATGGATCAACTTTATTTTAGCAACTTTTGTAGAGCCTCACCCAAGGAACATTCCTGCCAAGTTTCATTAAATTCTGTCCAGCGGTTTCAGAGGAGATGTCGTTTAAAGCAAATTGTGGACGACGGACGACGCCGGACGAAGGGCGATCACAAAAGCTCACCTTGAGCACTTTGTGCTCAGGTGAGCTAAAAAAATGGAAACTTACAAATAAATCTGTATATCTAAGCATCTTTTTCTATCAAAAGCATGATTTTTCTCTACCAGTGAAGTGTGAATGGAAAATTTGATTTTCTATTTTTATTTGCTGTCACTTGACTGACCACATTCACTCTTCATGAGCTGAACTTACAAAATGGTGAAGACACCATGTTGCAAAACAAGTCATGTGATACTGCAAGCACCTCCTTCGGGGATTCCAAATCCTATATTTAACTGATTTCACAAGTTGCATTTACGAAAATAGCATTTTCCTCTGTAATGTGACCTACACTTGCTGAGTTTATTTGTCAGGAAACAAAGACAAAGAGCATTATCGAGGGACAGTGAACAATTTCTACTGATCTTTAAGATAAATTCACCAGGTTTGTTAGCACTCTTGATAATCAAGTGACAAGTCTCAGTCAGTACATGATTATCAACAGCAATGATTGCTTGCATAGCCTTAATAGCTTAAAAGGAGCGCAAATCAACTAGCTTCTCTAATCATAAGTGTGAAAAACATGCACACATGATAATTTCGGCGACAAAACGTCCAAACTATTGTGTCATTGATATACAAATTGATTGCTGGAGGGACCTGTAAGTTCAAAATGCTACATTTATGCTAAAAATGTAAAATGAATAATTGCATTTATTTCATAGAAGATATGTTGGAAAAATTGATTGGACAGTTACATTTACTTGAATTATACTATCAAAACTAGAGCTATCACTGAAGGTGATTAATACCCCCGCAAAATACTTTAATGCAGGAGAAGCCAGACTTCAGGCAGAGCATAGATAAGAACCTGTATACATAGTATATTGGTTGTGATAGTAATAAGTAAGTAAAGTTTTTATTTAAAGTTGATAGAGAGTCAATAATGGTTGTTTGTCACAGTAATTTAAAAATATAAGGTTACAGTTCTTGGACACTGCACTTCTGCTAGTCGCCATCTGTTTACATTTTAAGTTTCAAGTATATACCATGTATAATATTCGAGTTATGTTCAGGACAAGAAAAACAAGGAAAAGTAACTAAGGGCAATAACTCTGTAATTCCTATAGACAGAGTTATGGTTCTTGTGCACTGCACTTCCTCATATTGTGGTTTCTTAGAAGAGTTATGGTTCTTGTGCACTGCACTTCCTCATATTGTGGTTGACCATTGTATGAAATTGTTTTGAAATCCAATCAGTACTTTACAAGTTATACTCCGGACAAGGAAAAAATACAAAGGGCAATAACTCTGTAATTACTCTAGATAGAGTTATGGTTCTTGTACACTGCACTTCCTCATACTGTGGTTGACCATTGTATGAAATTGTTTTGAAATCAAACTTGTACTTTTCAAGTTATGCTCCGGACAAGGAAAAGTAACAAAGGGCAATAACTCTGTAATAAGTCAAGATGGAGTTATGGTTCTTGTGCACTGCACTTCCTCTCCATGTGCTTGATCATTGCATGAAGTTGTATTGAATTCCAACTTGTGGTTTTCAAGTTATGCTCCGGACAAGGAAAATGCAACGAACCGCTGGACCGACCGACCGACCGACCGACCAACCGACCGACCGACCACCGGGTGACTCCTATATACCCCCCCAAACTTTGTTTCGGGGGTATAATGAAAAATTGCATTTCAAATTATTGTATATAGAATGTACCAAGAAAGGTGGAATGCAAACTAAAAATTATTTCTGGTATGATTCAACACTAAGTATGATTGGTGGCCAGCACTTACCTCTAGAATGAGAGCTGTGAATAAGTTGAGGGCCAGCAAGACTGACAGCAGCCACCAGATAATAAAGTACAGGTATGACCATCTGAAACATTTGTTGGTTCTTTCAGTTCTGTGGGAATTGGGTGCAATCCTACAAATTTGGGGAACTTTCTACTAGATGTCTGCCATTAGTAAAAGCAATATAAACCATACAAGGATAATCAAGACATGCATGTATACAGACAGGACACAATGCAATGACACCCTTTTTAATGATATATTCAAATAACATCTTTTTATTTAGTACAAATTGGTTATTTGTATTTGTTTTCACCCATTTTTCAGTTTAAGACTCTGAAAAAAAAAGTTGGGAACCAAGCGTTATAATTCTATATATTTAGTACTCAATATACTGACAGTCAACATGACATGTTGCATAAGCTTTTGCCACAAGCTTTATTTGAATACTGACTTAAGCCATTTTGATTATTGTAAATCTTGGAGGTAAAAGAGAATTATATTGAGAAAACAAACTATTCAAAATGTTTGTTGGTAAATCAAATGAAATTTATTTCAATTCTTCCCCTACACATACCCTATATAATTTATGATAATAGTAAACAAGAGGGCCATAAGGCCCTATATCGCTCACCTGAGGGGTCTTGATGTATAGGCATTGCAGACAATTATAGCTTGTATTGAGGCTGTTTCGGTTAAAATTAACTAGTGCACTGTTAACCACCATGAAATAAAGTATATAACATAAAGAAAGATTAAAATTAGTATTTTATAAAGTCTTAACAGCTAAAATGGGACGTTTATGAAAAACGCATTTTGAATTTCTTTTTTATTGATAAAATAACAAAAGAACCTTGTAAAATATATTCACATAAAAAGGAACACATTATTGTAGAGGAGAATATATGAGATCAAGATTTTTTTTTTAATTTGGTTGATGATGGTGAATGTACATTTCTTAAGGTCATAATTATAAGTATTTCCTTATGGCTTAAACATGCTTACTTAACCCTTTCCCTCATATATACACCATTTGACAACCTCACTGGGTACCACATAAAGCCTGATGTCTGAATACCACAGTTAAACCTTACCAATTTTAATGGTAAATTCCTCATTTCCAAACGACTGAGGAGAGGGAAAGGGTTAAGGTTTTGTCAATGACAAAGAACACTTATTCTTATGGTAGTATATAATTATGTCAATTTTGGTTTAAGAAAAAAAGTATCAAAGCAAGTCTAGAAGAAACTATTGAAGGCTGTATGGTGCAGATTGGAAAAAATAAAATCACGAAATGTATAAGCATTTGGCCCTAAAACTGGCTGAAGAAAATGCAATTGCATAAAATGTAAACCAAATAAGAAAAAAAAAAATGTTACAAGACACAAGCATGTTTATCTACTCTCAGTACTAATCAAGAATAACATATATAATGTAAAAACTTGAGCAAACCCAAGACCATTATTCGTTGAACAATTCTTGCACTATGATTTGCTGAACAATGTAATTTTAAATTGATGACAATGATCAGACACTTCTGTGCTTCTGTAAAAATTTGGAGAGATTTGCATGAGAAATGTACAGTTGCACACAGAAGAAAAAACAAGATTCAACTGAAAAATCTGGTTAACAAGGAAGTCTAGGAAAGGAGCATAACGCTATGAAAATTGTCAAACTGGAAAAAACAGGTATTATTCTCCAGCAAGGGTCAAAGATATTTGGAAATTCTTAGTCATCCTGCTATATATGCTAAGAAGGCAAGAAAGATAACTCACTTATCCTGCAATATAGACATAGAGGGCCAATTTTATGCAGAATGAGTGGAATTTTTTACCTCTGTCCAAGCTGACTTAATGATGCACTTTTATTAAATTATGGATATAATCTGTAAAGAAATGTAGAAGTTGTGCACAAAAGAATGTATACAAAAGTAATAATGAAGGGGCATAACTGCATTAAAATTGGTAAACCATTTAACCCTGACAGAATGTGCAAGGGCACTGAGTGATTTTGGTTTTGCAAATGTTTGGGAATCTATTTAAAAATGTAGGGGAAATTGCACACAGGAAAAAATATTTCTTTATATATTAATTATGTGAAATAATAACAAAGGATTATAACACTAAAAAAATGGTCTAAAAGCTAAACGCTAATAAAATGCGCCAGGCCACTAACTGATGGTATGTTGGTAAAAGTTTGGGCCAAATTCATTGAAAAATGAAGGAGGAATTGTGCACGGAATATTTCCCTATATATTTATTCAGAAATAACAAAGGACCTTTATACTATTTAACAAGAGCTGTCAGTAATACAGCATGCTCGACTATTCAAAATACTTGTTGGTAAAATCAATAAATGTACCTTGCATGCCAAACTTTTAACAAAATTTCTAAGTTCAAAAAGGGGCCATTATTTGTAATATATTCCATCAATAGTTATCTACCTTGAAAGTATGATACATATACTGTACATATTAAAGATGTTTCAAATCAAATGCATGCCTGGATACTCAGATACAAACATGACAGCATGCTCGACTATTCAAAATACTTGTTGGTTAAATCAATAAATGTACCTTGCATGCCAATCTTTAACCAGAATTTCTAAGTTAAAAAAGGGGCACAATTTTTAATAAATTCCATCAACATTTATCTCCCTTGGTTGTCTGATGCCCCTAAACATATTCATAAACTTTCAAGTTAACATAAATGGTTTTTGAGGTAAAAGCTGGATAGTAACTTGCATACATAACTTTAACCAAAATTTCTAGTGCAAGCAAAACTTTAACCAAAATTTCTAAGTTAAAAGGAGCTATTTTGGGCCAATACCATCGCGGCTACGCAAAATGTAGCTTTTTTGAAGCCCATCCCCATCCCAAATACTGCGTTTTTTTTTCTGTTTCAAAAAAAGCTTGACAAAAGCTGCGTTTATTTTGGGCTAATACCGCTGGATTTTAGCTATGCTTTTAGCTAAAAGCACACCTAATGCACAGCTTTTGCGAATCTTTTTTTGACACGGGTCGTTTCGTCCAAATACTGTTCGTACTTTCCAGGCTTTTTCCTGTTTTTCACAGGATATCATAAAAATCAAGGCGTTCTCAAGACCGTGAATAGATTTTTTCAAATCTACAACTTTTTCCTGGTTTCCAGGAAGCGTGGGACCCCTGATTTGTAAAAAAAAAAAAAAATTGGCCTGTAATTTTGGAAAAGATTTTTTTTTTTAAAGTTTTGCCCATAGCTAGATAATGTTTGTTTTTTTAGATTGCAGTTTAACCCCCTTTTTTTTACCTCATGTGACCTAATTATTCAATGGACCAGAACCATTTAAACAATATAATTAAAGGTCCACCCAATAAACATTTGTGCAAAATTAATTCCAAATCTGGTCAAAGAAGATTTTTTTTTCAAGTTTTTCCCAGACATTATTTTAATGCAAATAAGCCCAACCCCCTGCAGCCATGATTTTTGACAGATAAATCATTTGAACAATCTAAACAAAGGACCACTAAGTGATGCAGAATAACAAATACCAAAGCTCTATGGCTGGTGAACTTGGAGAAGAAGATTTTTAAAGATCTCAAAAATCTATTTCTAACTCCTATAGCCTAATTTTGCAATGGACCGGAACCATTTACACAACTTTGGTAGAGGTTCACCCAAGAAACATCCCTGCAAAATATTTTAGAAATCGGCCCAGCTGTTTCAGAGAAGAACATTTTTATTTTTACCAAGTGGTTTAGGAAGAGAAGTCGTTTAAATGAAAAGTTGACGACGGACGGACGGACGGAAGCAAGGACGATGGACGACAGACAACGGGCGATCATATAAGCTCACCTTGAGCACTTTGTGCTCAGGTGAGCTAAAAACAGAGGAGAATTCTGATATAATTCAATCTTTGAACATTTTATACCTGGCAATACTACATATCAAATATCTTAGCACAAGGCCTTATGATTTCAGAAGAGAAAACTTGGTGCGGGAGCATTTATCACCATAGGGCCAAGATTTTGACAATCTAGGTAATGAATTATTTGATGATGCTACATACCAAATATCTAAGCTCTAGGCCTCATGGATTCATAGGAGAAGATATTTGAAAGTTTTTCCTATGTAACTCTATGTAGAACAAGTGACCCCTGGTGCGGGTCATATATCGCCGTAGGGCTTTGATTTGAAAAAATCCTGGTAATGGCCAATAAGCTGATGCTACATACCAAATATCTAAGCTCTAGGCCTTATGGATTCATAGAAGATGATTTTCAGACTTTTCCTATATAACTCCATGTAAAACAAGTGACCCCTGGTGCGAGGCATTTATCACCGTAGAGCTATGATTTGAACAATCTTGTTAAGGGCTCATAAGATGATGCTACACACCAAATATCTAAGCTCTAGGCCTTATGGTTTCATAGAAGAAGATTTTCCGATATAACTTTATGTAAATTAAGTGACCTTGGTGTGGGGTCATTTATCACCGTAGGGCTATGATTTGAACAATCTTGGTAATGGCCCATTAGATGATGCTACAAACCAAATATCTAAGCTCTAGGTCTTCTGGATTCATAGGAGAAGATTTTCAAAGATATTCCTATACAACTCTATGTAAAACAAGTGACCTTGGTGTGGAGTCATTTATCACCGTAGGGCTATGATTTGAACAATCTTGGTAATGGCCCATTAGATGATGCTACATACCAAATATCAAAGCTCTAGGCCTAATGGTTTCATAGTAGAAGATTTTTAAAGATTTTCCTATATAACTCTATGTAAAACAAGTGACCCCTGGCGCGGGGTCATTTATCACCGTAGGGCCATGATTTGAACAATCTTGGTAATGGCCCATTAGATGATGCTACATACCAAATATCTTAGCTCTTGGCCTTATGGTTTCAGAGTAGAATTTTTTTTAAAGTTTTTCCTATATAACTCTATGTAAAACAAGTGACCCCTGGAGCGGGGTCATTTATCACCTCAGGGCCATGATTTGAACAATCTTCGTAATGGTTCATTAGACAATGCTACATACCAAATATCTAAGCTCTAGGCCTTTTGGATTTGGAGAAGAAGTTTTTTTTAAGATTTCACTTTTAAAATCTATTTTTAGCTACTGTGACCTAATTATGCAATGGACTGGAACTATTTGAACAACTTTGGTAGAGAGTCTGCCAAGGAACTTTCCTGCAAAATAATTTTGAAATTGGCCATGTGGTTTAGGAGGAGAAGTCGTTTGAACGAAAAGTTGACGACGGACGGACGCACGGACGATGGACGACAGACAACGGACAACGGGCGATCACAAAAGCTCACCTTGAGCACTTTGTGCTCAGGTGAGCTAAAAATGATATACCTTGATAGTCTGATACCAGCCCTATTATATGTGTATGAAGTCTAAAATCATGCAAAACTTTAACCAAGTTAGAAAAGAGTAATAATTTGTATAACGTTCAGTCCAAGAGTTTCTGATGCCCCTGAAAATTTCTAAACTTTCCAGTCAATACCATAAACAAATTTCTGAGATATAAGCTCACCTGAGTAAAGGGTTACCTAAGGAATATCTGTACTAAAGTATTTTGAAATCTGGCCAGTAGTTTTGAAGAAGATGATTTTTAAAGTTTTAATTTTTTTCTTTCCGTTGCCATGGCAACCAGAGTTCTACATGGATCAAGTTTACTTTAGCAACTTTAGTGAAGGTTCACCCAAGGATCATCCCTACAAAGTGTAATCAAATTCTGTCCAGTGGTTTCAGAGGAGATGTTGATTAAAGATTTCACTATATCCATATAAGGCAAATTAGCCCTGCCCCTGGTGGCCATGTTTTTTTTATGGATTTGAATTAATGTAGAACCTTGTTAAATCGAAGTCTTTGGGACCAAGCTTAAAACTTCGAGATAACGATTATTCGGATTAAAAATCCGATGGAAATTTCAGTTTGTGAGCGTGTATGTCTGTGTTTTCATTACTGGTGCATATGTGGAAATCGTTATGCCATGAAAACCACCTATTAGGTGTACATATATCATGATCTGATGAACATAATCATTTTTCCATGTCAAGCAATGAAACATATTTTACCGTCGATCTGCTGCTTCAGGTAGAATCGCATGCCGATGAGGAACGCGATGATATGGAATGTATTTAAGATCTTACACCTGGGTTTATCTGCTGGCACGTGCATATTATGCAACCTGTCAGACATCGAGTAGCAATAATCAACATTTCTGGTGGGACACACATTGCCCAACCCAATCTTGAAAAAAGGTGTGAAAAACTTGCCTGAGTCATCACTCCTGGTGCCTTCGCAAAATAAACTTTGTTACTGACCAGGATACAATTGATAATAAGGACGATAATTAGTTCACGAAAATTTATGAAATTTGACTGCGAAATAAAAATTGAAAAATGTACATGAATTGCAACCTCGAGACTTGGATTTTTACTTCCAAATAGCTAAAAAATCGAAATAACGAAATTCGGATTAAATATTTTAAGTTAAAATAAGAAAGGAAGAATTCGGGACTGAAAATAAACTTTGAAATGGCGAGGAATTTGGTTTAATGATGTTCGGTTTGGCGAGGTTCTACTGTATTTTAGCAGTCTTGGCAGAAGGGTACCCAAGGAACATCTGTACCAAAATATTTTGAAATCTGACCAGCAGTTTTAAAGGAGATGATAAGTTTTAATAATTTTTTCTTTCAGTTGCCATGACAACCAGAGTTCTACATGGATCAAGTTTATTTTAGCAACTTTTGTGAGGGTTCACCCAAGGATCATCCATGCCAAATTTAATCAAACTCTGTCAAGCAGTTTCAGAGATGTTGTTTAAAGATTTCACAATATAGATATATAAGGCAAATTAGCCCCGTCCTTGGTGGCCATATTTTCTAATGGAATGAAATAATTCTAGCAACCGTGGT
The DNA here is from genome assembly GCA_021229015.1 of Solen grandis. Taxonomy (NCBI): domain Eukaryota; kingdom Metazoa; phylum Mollusca; class Bivalvia; order Adapedonta; family Solenidae; genus Solen; species Solen grandis. The sequence goes on along the minus strand of CM037779.1, from coordinate 41,557,595 downwards.
AGAGAAGAACCCAAGGAACATCTGTACCAAAACATTTTGAAATCTGGCCAGTAGTTTTGAAGGAGATGATTTTTAAAGTTTTCATAATTTTTTATCTTTCCATTGCCATGGCAACCAGAGTTCTTCATGGATCAAATTTATTTTAGCAATTTTTGTGAAGGTTCACCCAAGGATCATCCCTGCCAAGTTTAATCAAATTCTGTCCAGTGGTTTCAGAGGAGATGATGTTTAAAGTTGACGATGCACAACGCATCACGGCGGGTGATCCTAATAGCTCACCATGAGCTCATTGTGCTCAGGTGAGCTAAAAAGGGGCCATGATTTGTAATATTCCATCAAGTGTTATCTTTTATGATAGTATGATACCCCTAAACAAATGTTTTAAAGATGTTTCAAATTAATTGCATGCCTAGATACTGAGATAGAAGCATGAAAGTACCTTGTATGCAATACATTAACCAGAACTTCAAATTAAAAAGGGGCCAATACTTGTAATATATTCCAGCAAGAGTTATTTGTCTTTAAAGTATGATACCCCTAAATGTATTTAAGATATTTCAAATCAATTGCATGCCTGGATACTGATATATAAGCATGAAAGTATGTTGCATGCAAAACTTTCACCATAATTTCTAATTTAAACAAGAGCTGTCAGAGGACAGCATGCTCGACTATTCAAAATGCTTGTTGGTAAATCAAATAAAATCTATTTCAATTCTTGCCCTTCACATACCCTGTATATAATAATAGTCAAAAATGATATACCTTGATAGTCTGATACCCCTTAATATTTTTATGATGTCTAAAATCAATCCCATGCCTAGTTACTAGGACATAAGCATAATAACACTGCATGCAAAACTTTAACCAAAAATCCAAGTTAGTGAAAGGCCATAATTTGCATAAAATTCAGTCCAAAAGTTATCCTCCTTGGTTTTCTGATGCCCCTGAAGACACTCCTTAACTTTCTAGTCAATTCCACATGCAATTTCTGAGATATAAGCTGGATAGTAGCTTGAATGCAAAAATTTAACCAAAATTCTAAGTTAAAAGGGGGCCATAATTTTCAATATATTCCATCAAGTGTTATCTTCCTTTATAGAATGATACCCCTAAACATATTTAAGTTGTTTCAAATCAATCCCATGCCTTGACTCTGAGATATAAGCATGAAAGTACCTTACATGCAAAACTTTAACCAAAATTTCTAAGTTAAAAAAGGGGCCATAACTTGTAATATATTCCACCAAAAGTTATCTAACTTGATATTATGATACCCCTAAATGTATTTAAGATGTTTCAAATCAGTCGCATGCTTGGATACTGAGATATTAGCATGAAAGTACCTTGCATGCAAAACTTTAACCAAAATTTCTAAGTTAAAAGGGGGCCATAATTTGTAACATATTCTATCAAGAGTTATCTACCATGAAAGTATGATATCCCTAACATATTAAAGATGTTTCAAATCAATCCCATGCCTGGATACTGAGATATTAGCATGGGAGTACCTTGCATGCAAAACATTAACCAAAATTTCTAAGTTAAAAAGGGGCCATAATTTGTAATATATTCCATCAAGAGTTATCTACCTTGGTTGTCTGATGCCCCTAAACATATTCATTAACTTTCAAGTCAATACCATGCCTGGATATTGGGATACAAACTGGATAGTAGCTTGCATACAAAACTCTAACCAAAATCTTTAAGTTAAAAAGGGGCCATAATTTGTAATATATTCCACCAAGAGTTATCTACCTTGATTGTCTGATGCTACTAAACATATTCATAAACTTTCAAGTCAATACCATGAATGGTTATTGAGATACAAACTGGATAGTAGCTTGCACGCAAAACCTTATCCAAATTTTCTATTGCATGCAAAACCAAAAATTTTAAGTAAACAAGAGGGCCATGATGGTCCGGGATCGCTCACCTGGTATCATTAGGCTATGTAAAATCAAGTGACCCCTTGGGCAGAGCCAATTTTGACCCCAGGGTCATGATTTGAACAAACTTGGTAGAGGTCTATTAGCACATGTTACATACCAAATATCTAAACTCCAGACCTTGTGGTTTCTGAGAAGATTTTTCTAGATTTTTCCAAAAGAAGTCTATGTAAAATGAAGTGATCACTGGGGTGGGTCCAATTTGACCCCAGTGTCATGATTTGAACAAACTTGGTAAGAATCGACTAGACAATGCTACACACCAAATATCTAAACCCCAGGCCATGTGATTTCTGAGAAGAAGATTTTTCAAGTTATTTCTATATATAAATCAGGTGACCCCTATGGCGGGGCCAAATTTGAGCCCAGGGCCATGATTTGAACAAACTAAGTATAGATCCACTAGACAATGCATGTTTTGAACAAACTTGGTAGAGGTCTATTAGCCCATGTTACATACCAAATATCTAAACTCCAGGCTTTGTGATTTATGAGAAGAAAATTTTTCATGTTTCTCCTATATCAGTCTATGTTAAATCAAGTGACCCCTGGGGTTTTGGGCCAATTTTGACCCCCGGGTCTATATAAGCCTATGTAAAATCAGGGACCCCTTTGACTCAATGGTAATGATTTGTAAAAATGTGGTAGAGACCCAGTAGACAATGCTACATACCAAATATCTAAACTCCAGGCCTTGTGGTTTCTGAGAAGAAGATTTTTCAAGTTTATTTTCTATATAAGCCTATGTAAAATCAGTTGACCCCTATGGCGGGGCCAAATTTGACCCCAGGGCCATGATTTGAACAAACTTGGTAGTGATCTACTAGACAATGCTGCACACCAAATATATAAACCCCAGGCTTTGTGGTTTCTGAGGAGAAGATTTTTCAAGTTTTTTCTATATTAGCCTATGCTTAATCAAGTGACCCCTGGGTCTGGGCAAATTTTGACCCCAGGGTCATGATTTGAACAAACTTGGTAGAGATCCACTAGACAATGCCACACACCAAATATCATAACTCTATGCCTTGTGGTTTCTGAGAAGAAGATTTTTCAAGTCTTTTTCCAATATTAGCCTATGTAAAATCAGGTAACCCCTATGGCTGGGCCAAATTTGACCCAAAGGTCATGATTTTTACAATTTGGTAGAGACCCACTAGACAATGCTGCATACCAAATATCTAAACTCCAGGTCTTGAGGTTTTTGAGAAGAAGATTTTTCAAGTTTTTTTCTATATTAGCCTATGTAAAATCAGGTGACCCCTTGGCGGGGCCAAATTTGACCCCAGGGCCATGATTTGAACAACTTTGTTGTGATCTACTAGACAATGCTGCACCACCAAATATCTAAACCCCAGGTCTTGTGGTTTCTGAGAAGAAGATATTTCAAGTTTTTCCTATATTAGCCTATGTTAAATCATGTGACCCCTTGGGCGGGGCCAATTTTGACCCCAGGGTCATTATTTGAACAATCTTGGTAGAGAGTCATAAGATCATGCTACATACCAAGTATCAAAAGGCTAGGCAATGTGGTTTCGGAGAACAAGATTTTTAAAATTTTAATTTTTAAAATCTATTTTAGCTCCTGTGACCTAGATTTTTGACCAATCAAAATAATCTTTGGTAAAGGGTCCCATAAGTTTTATCAAAATCCAGTGAGTAGTTTAGAAGGAGATGTTGTTTAAAGAAATTGTTGACAACGGACGGATGCACGAACGCAAGGACGACGGACAAAAGGCGATCAGAAAAGCTCAGGTGAGCTAAAAAGGGGCCATAATTCATATTAAATTCAGTCAAGAGTTATCTACCTTGGTTATCTGATGCCCCTGAACATATTTATAAACTTTCAAGTCAAAACCATAAACAGTTATTGAGATATAAGGTTGATAGTAACTTGCATGCAAAACTTTAACCAAAAGCTGCAACGCCGACGCCAGGGTGACTACAATAGCTCTCATATTCTTTGAATAGTCGGGCTAAAAAGGGACCATAATTTGAAATATATTCCATTAAGAGTTATCTAACTTCGTTGTCTGATGCCCCTAAATATATAAAAAAACTTTCAAGTCAATACCATGAATGGTTATAGAGATACAAGCTGGATAGCTTGCAGGCAAAACTGTAACCAAATTTTCTATTGAATGCAAATCTTTAACCAAATTTTCAAAGTTAAAAAGGGGGCATACTTTATATTAAATTCAGTCAAGAGTTATCTACCTTTGTTGTCTGATGCCCCTGAACATATTCATAAACTTTAAAGTCATTACCATGAATGGTTACTGAGATATAAGGTTGATAGTAATTTGCATGCAAAACTTTAACCAAAAACTGCAACGCCAATGCTGACGCAAGGGTGACTACAATAGCTCTCGTATTCTTCAAATAATCAAGCTAAAATGTTTTTGTTTTTTTATTTACTGATCATTTGATTGACAACCTTTGTTTACGGTTTCGTATAAGGTGCAGATGCGTTAATTGTTTACATTCTTGGAATAAACACCAACTATTTTGCTGTGATTTGTTTGATCAAGTGTAGCTTTCTTCTTTCTTTTTTCTATCTACCTTTCTCACAAAGAATCAAAATTTGGTTCCTTTAATTTTAATGACAGTTTATTAATCAGGGGGACCTGTCAAAGTTTGCTTCATTATCAGTTGGTGTGAAAATAAGTTTTCCACGGCCATGTTGATATTACGATTCGCCTACTCACTCTCTAGAGGTTTGATGAACAGATACAGGTAGATATGATAACGACTTCGAAGAATTGCACAGTAATTATATAGGATTTACTATCTAGGGACCAGGCACAGAGCTAGAGGAATCCAAAATTGCATATATGAAGAATCGCCCTAATATTTATATAAAATAAGAAGGGCTAAATCAAGGGACCAAGCTTGTAGCTTTGAGTCATTGCCAGTATTCAATGAATCGCCACATTTAGGAATCACGAGACCACTGTAATAGAAAGGGTTCAATTTAAATTTCTGAAGTATATATTATTATTTAAAGAGTTGACCCCATCAAAACATGGTAAAACAGGTGCCAGGTGTATTCCCAGGCCAAACTGATATTGAAACCAGATTTATGAAATTTTGGGCTAACTTGTACAACCTGTTAGTCCTAAACTCTCTTCTAAAGTTATAAATAATAAACTAGAACCGCAAAGCGGCATCTTGGTTTTCGCTTTTAACTTGACTAGTAAGAGTACTGTTTTCAACAATAATCGGTATTATGACCTTGACCTTTGCATATTTTCATCGTAATTTACTATGATTTATTTGTATTATTTAAATGCATAAACAGTGAAAACATGATGAAGATTCAACAAAAAATAAAGTCAGGAGCTGCAAAAAAGAAGAAACATATGGGTTTTCAATTGTTTGATAAAAGGATCAAAATTTGGACTGTGGTAATTTGATCAAATGAAGTCCGATCTTCGAAAACTAAACACCAATGAAAAGATCTCTTCACAAACTAAAACTATTTTTCATATACTTTCTATAAAATATTTTTAGATTTGAAGCTATTTTGTGCCGATAAAAAATAACAATAATTGGTATTATGACCTTGACCTTTGCATATTTTCATCATTATTTACTATGAGTTTATTTGTATTATAAAAATGCATAAACAGTGAAAAAATTATGAAGATTGAACAAAAAAAAAAGGTCAGGAGCTGCAAAAAGGAGGAAACATACGGATTTACAATTGTTTGATAAAGGGATCAAACTTTGGACTGCCGTAAAATGACCAAATCAAGTCCGATCTTCAAAAACTAAACAGCACTGGAAAGAGCTCTTGAATAACTAAAACTTTTGTTCATATACTCTCAAAGAAATATTTTTAGTTTTTGAGCTATTTGGGGCCGAATAAAAACACAATCGTAACATGACCTTGACCTTTTCAATTATTTTTAAAATTTTTAATTGTGATCCCCTTTCAAACATAACAATACATAACTTGTGAAAATATCATGAAGAATTAACAAAAAATAAAGTCAGAAGCGATAAAAAACATGTTTTTGAAACTTTAACTTTTCCTAAATATTAGTGAAGTTTGACCATTTGCAGAGGACAAACCATACATTTCTTAAATTCGCCACCCCATATATTTTGTGCGTATATGTCTTGCAAATCATTTGCAGCAAACAAAATTCTTCTATCTGATCTCTAAGAAAAATGGATAGGTTTTTCGTAGACCTACCCTCATTTGCACAGTTTTTTGCGAGGTTCGAACTTTCAAACTTCTGTAGCTCAAATACTTTCAGCGACACGTACCCTCGAAATCTATCATATTTTATTTGGCTATCAACAAGGAAAAGAATGCAAAAAACTGCATTTGAATCGGACCTCAAATAAGTGAGTTATTAGCCATTAATAAATTTCATACAAAACGCCCCCTGGCGGGAAAAGTAAGACATAAATGAAAATTTTCTCAACGTTAGGATCATTTTCAAATACGTGGTAATAACTGATTAAAATTTCAAACATGTGACTTTTTTCTATCATGGTGATATGCCGTTCACAAAAAAAGGTTAGAAAAATAATAATAAAAAAAAAAAAAAAAAATAAAACAGAAGAAGAACAATAGGTTTTCGCACTGCGAAAACAAAAAAAAAAAAAAAAAAAAAAAACAGAAGAAGAACAATAGGTTTTCGCACTGCGATGCGAAAACCTAATAATTCTACTTGAGGCTGAAAGCCCTAATAAAAGTTTGAAGAAAGCCGTTATAACAAAGGCAATGTGCTTATCGGTCCTGGTGTACACCATTGCATCCTAAAATGCACCTCATTCTCTCAAATACACATCGCAATTCACCTTTCAACACGGGCACTCTTTCCTGCGTAGGAACGTCCGGATCGTGGGTAACCAACCCAATAACCGCCTTCTTCTCTTACGTCAAATTGCTAGATTTTCGTATACAAGCCCTTATCCGAAAAACATGAATATCTGCCATGTTTGTTGACGGAATCACTTGAATTTTTCAGGACATTTTGCACATTGTAGTCTACGGCATTCTTGCAAATTTTAACTTCAAACATCAACTTGTCGATTTTATATGATTTTTTAAATAATTTCTGCTTAAATATGCATGAAATCATAATCACGTGACCAAACAAGTATTCCTTGCAGTATACATCACTTCACTTTTCAGTGTGTTAATGCTGAAGAAATCATAATTTTTGACTCAAAGTTCATGAAACTACAGCGTTTCAATTTCGTTAAAAGTACACTTTTCGCCTTTCTGTCATAACTCAACCAATTCAACCCCGATCTTCAAAAACTAAACACCAATGGAAAGATCTCTTCACAAACTAAAACTTTTGTTCATATACTTTCTATAAAATATTTTTAGATTTGGAGCTATTTTATGCCGATATAACTAATAATAATAGGTATATGACCTTGACCTTTGCATATTATGGGTGATTTTTTTTCTATGATTTTATTTGTTTTATAAAAATGCATTAACAGTGAAAAAATGATGAAGATTGAACAAAAAATAAAGTCAGGAGCTGCAAATAACCTTAAAAGTCATGCTTTTAAAATGTTGACTTTTCGAAAATATTGGTTATGTTTGACCTCGTACTGTGAACAAACCATGCATTTCTAAAAATCGCCACCCCATATATTTTGTGCGTATATGTCTTGCAAATCATATGCAACAAACAAAATTCTTCTATCTCATCTCTGAATAAAATGGGCACGTTTTTGGTAGACCTACCCTTATTTCACAGTTTTTGCGAGATTCGAACTTTCAACCTCCTGTAGCACGAAAGTTTTATATACGCAAATTTTTGGAACCTATCATATTTTATTGGGCTATTTACAAGGAACATTATGCAAAAACCACATTTGAATCTGACCTCAAATAATTGAGATATTGCTTATTAAACATTTTCATATAAAACGCCCCCTGGCGGGAAAATCAAAACAAAGATGAAAATTTTCTCGACGTTAGGATCATCTTCAAATACGTGGTTATTACTGATAAAAGTTTCATAGATGTGGCTTTTCTCACCTCGGAGCTATGCCGTTCACAAAAAAGGGTTAGAAAAAAAAAAAAAAAAAAAAAAAAAAAGAAACAGAAGAAGAACAATAGGTTTTCGCACTGCGATGCGAAAACCTAATTAGTACAATAATGCACCATAGGCAATAAATAATAGTAATATGTAGTTTTTACAGTAAAACTAATTTTAATTAGTTAATACTTACTAGTTATAACCCAGATATCTATTTCACTACTACCAGCTTCCAAAAACAGAGTCCCGTGAAATGCACTTGTCTAAAGGTACCCGAATATTGCTATGACGTAAGTTCCCATGGCGCATGCTTACTCAATTCTGTAGAAGCCATAACTGAAGGATAGTCAATAAGCAACTGCAGGATGGAATGTGAGACTGTTATAACAGGTAAGTATTAACTAATTAAAATTAGTTTACTGTAAAACTACATTTTAATACTATTAATACATACCTGTTATAACTCAGATATGACTTTGTACCAATGGTGGGATGGAACTGATTGTTGTAGATTATGTCCTGCTTGAACTGAAGTTCACCGTGCTAAGTACAACTTGGGTCAGACTTCACCACTCTCTGAGACAAGGTAAATCTTCGCAAGTCTGGTAAAAAGACTGAAGGGACCAAGTCTTGAAGAAACAGGAAAAAGATCAGAATGATCTAGAGAGTTGGGGATGAAAATAAAATGGAAACCACAAAAAATACAGGAGCCGACCAAGAACAAGAGCCGTACCAAGTGGAGGGAACCTTGGAGAAAAACAGACTACACAACTCTCTGAGAGGCAACAATGGGACCCAGAGCCTGAATATTGTCAGCCTGTGCTGAGAAAGATCTCAGGTAGAAGGAGGAAAAGGTGGAAGGAGACTTCCAATAAGCTGCCCTAAGAACATCCTCAAGTTGAGCTTTATTAAGAAAAGCCCAAGAAGTTGAAAGGGCCCTGAGTTCATTAGGGCCAAATCAGTATCAGACAGATCTGAGTATGCCAGTTTAATTGTAGAGGCAACCCAACTGGTAATGGATGCGGTGGAGATATCTCCACCTACCCTACCCCCCCTTGACAGGGATAAAAAGTCTCTTCCTGTTACCTCTTAAAGAAATAACCTTCTTAAGATAAACCTTAACAGATATGACTGGACAGAGCAGTCTGTCGGGGTCATCAGAACCACAAGACCTTGCTAGACTTGGTATAACCACAGGAGGTGGGCATACCGAAGGTAGATGATTTCTGGGGAGGAATCCCGTAAAGACAATGAACCATCTGACCTATTAAAACGAAGAAACCAGTCTTTAATAGAAAAGGCATGTATTTCACTTCTTCTCTTAGAAGAAGCCATGGCCAGAAGAACTAGAACTGTGTCCAAAGGACACGGATGCCCCCACTGTGCAGATGTGCTCGTAAACAAGAGCAGCTTCATTTAATGTCTACAAAATTCTGTTCTTATTATAGCGTTTCAGTTGAAATTTCCTCAATTATGTATTAATGATAAAAAAGTTACCTAACTCTTGAGGCATCATATTTGGTTTCTTTACAGATGGAATACAATATTAGTGTCTGAATAAAACAAAACTTTGAAACACATGTCTGGTCTCCTAAAACTGCAGGAACACAATGCTGTGATCAGAGAAATATGTTGGGTATACAGTTACTTTTGGCTGTGGCAACTCATCTTTTACATAGACAAGATCAATAATAGATCCACTTAAGTGTGTTGGTAATGTCACACACTGGCGATAATTAAGCAGAGATTCAGATAGTCTTCTGTACCAAACTGAATCAATTTAATTATTTATATGGTATATAGTGAACAAATCAACAAAGGGCCATAATTCTGTTAAATTTGGTCGCCGCAAAAAATTACTTCCTTTACTTCCATCTACACATTAAGGTTATTCATCACTGGAAGTTTAAGCAAAATCTGCCATCTGGTTTAAGAGGAGTTGCTTTCACAAAATTTCTATATGGTATATAGTGAAAAAATCAACAAAGGGCCATAATTCTGTTAAATTTGGTCGCCACGAAAAATTCCTTCCTTTACTTCCATCTACACATTAAGGTTGTTCATCACTGGAAGTTTAAGCAAAATCTGCCATCTGGTTTAAGAGGAGTTGCTTTCACAAAATTTCTATATGGTATATAGTGAAAAAATCAACAAAGGGCCATATTTCTGTTAAATTTGGTCGCCGCGAAAATTCCTTCCTTTACTTCCATCTACACATTAAGGTTGTTCATCCCTGGAAGTTTAAGCAAAATCTGCCATCCGTTGAAGAGGAGTTGCGTTCACAAAATTTCTATATGGTATATAGTGAAAAAATCAACAAAGGGCCATATTTCTGTTAAATTTGGTCGCCGCGAAAATTCCTTTCTTTACTACCATCTACACATTAAGGTTGTTCATCCCTGGAAGTTTAAGCAAAATCTGCCATCCGGTTGAAGAGGAGTTGCGTTCACAAAATTTCTATATGGTATATAGTGAACAAATCAACAAAGGGCCATAATTCTGTTAAATTTGGTCGCCGTGAAAATTCCTTTCTTTACTACCATCTACACATTAAGGTTGTTCATCCCTGGAAGTTTAAGCAAAATCTGCCATCCGGTTTAAGAGGAGTTGCGTTCACAAGATTTCGGGACGTACGGACGGACTGACGGACTGATGGACTGACGGACTGACGGACTGACGGACGGAAGGACGGACGGACAAGTGCAACGCTATATGCACCCCACTTTGTGGGGGCATAAAAACTGTTTTCCATGTGACATGAGTGATTGAAGCAAGGCTTAAAAGTTCATAGGGTGCCTTGGTGAGGGACCAAAGAACACAAGCTAAATCCCGCTTGGATGTAAGGGAGCGAGAAATAGGTCTAGCCAGTTCGAAAGACCGTATGAGTTCTGAGAGATATGGATCATAACAAATTGAGGAAGATCTATGGAATTTGGGAGTGTTAGATAGCATAGCTCTGTAACCCTAAACAGAACTGACGGCTTGCTTTTGTGATTGAAAAGATACACAAGAAAATTAGCTATTTCTCTGGTAGGCAAATGGATAGGATAAATCTGCCATTGCATACACCAATCACAGAAGATATTCCATTTGGCCTCATAGACCTTCCTTCTAGAAGGTCATCTTGCCTTAGCGATGAGGGAGGCAACTAGAGAAGAAAACTTTTTCTCGCGGATGCTACTCCTGATAATGGCCAGGCATGAAAATGTAGCATGCCTGGATTGTGATGTGGAGTTTGAGGCCAACCTTGAGTGAGAAGGTTTGGGGTGATGGGAAGCTGAATGGGATGACCCTCTAGAAGATCTAGAAGGTTAGAAGGTTGTCTGGCTGGCCAGAGAGGTGCAATGAGTAGAATTCTGGCCTGAGAGGACCGTATTTTCCTCAACATCATAGGAATCAGTGCAAATGGGGGAAATGTGTACGCATGAAGACAGTTCCAATTGACTGACATAGCATCCATAGCCTAAGCTCTGTGGTCTAGAACTTGGCACATGTACAGAGGAAGTTGAGCATTGAACCTGGTGGCAAAGAGATCCACCACTGGGAAGTCTTGGGCCATGTCTGAGAGGGTTGCTTCCTAGAAGACAAAGGAGACTTCTTGGGAATTTTGAAAGAGGATGTGGTAGATGGTGAGTTGCGAGGCTGAAAAGCCACAGTCCTGTGCATCTGTTCCTCTACAGAAGCTTCAGCAACCTCATACCCCCGAATAACGTCAGGGGAGCTGTCCTGAACTTGTTCTGGACATCCAGCAGAGAATCACTCTGAGCCCGAAGCATCTCAGCTGAAGTAGCAGCACCCACTAGAACTGAATGTTTTGTAGTTTTGGCAACAGCTTCAAGCAGAATCTTAAGGGAAGAGGGAGAAGGGCTCTTTCCTTCTAGCAGAAGGGAGATTGCTGCCACAAAGGTGTCGGCACGGGCGGCAATGCCAACCGCCTGTCTGACACAGTGTTCCAAGGCGAAGCCTGCTAGCATTCTCATCAAGTGAAGGCGGAGAAATTGGAAAATCTGTTGTGGAAAACTTACAATCACTTGGGTTAAACCCCAATGACCGCATAGAAGAGGAAGTAACCATCCAGTTTGAGTCTGGTTTAGCTGAAGAGAGGGACTCAATTTCCTCCAAGGCGTCCCTAACAGTAGGGGAAAAGGGGAGTATAGATGGTGGGGAGGTGGGGGGCCTCCATTCTTGTTCAAAAAGGGCTAAATAGCCCTCACACTTCCTCTTTGGCAAAGGAGGGGCTGGGGGGCAGAGAGATTCAGGGAGAAATTTGAATACCTCCTGTGCTGCCCGATGGTGGGGAGGTGGGTCCTCCTCAGACAGAGCTGAACCTGTGACTGAGGAGGGATGCTGGGGAACCTGAGGGAGGCACTGAGGAATCATTCTTCAAAAGAGGATCATCCTCAGTGGAGAAGAGAGGAACAGTATCAGCTATTTCCTCATCCCTCGGAACAGCAGAGAGAGGATCCGCCGATTGAATGCTTGGCTCAGATTGAGAGCCATCAGGATAAAAAGGTATGAATGGCCAAGGAGAGGATTGGCTTGTCTGGTTCACCTGAGGCCACCCAGGCCATGAGGTTCTGGTTGGCCATATTGAGGTATGACCAACCAGGCTACATGGGGGCCTACATGGGGGAGGAGGTACATGTACTCATAATTGGGGAAGGGTACTGGTAGAGACACACCAGTAGTAGTGATCTGCTGGCCCAGGCCTGAAACAGGTTGTGAGGTCTCCCTTGGTGCATGGGGAGACCTGCCCTGACGTTTCTTTGATGAGTTCCCTTTAGGGAAAGGCTCACATGATGGCCGGTGACCGGTACCCAGTGACTGGTATGTTAAAAACCCTGTGACTAGTGATGTCCCAGTGACTGGTGAAAGATGGTCGGTGACTGGTACCGGAGATTGTTTGACGATCTCTTGATTATGCTTCATTGGAGAGTAGTGAGGTGGCAGGCTTGCCGAAGCTTCTCGGGGAAAACCCCCAAAATTTGCTGGACAACGAAAACAGATGCCTTCGATGCTTGCGAGACAAACAGGATTCCCTGGCACTGGCTAAATCCCAAATCTCTTGTCCCCAAGGGGAACAAGAGGCACAGGTATTCCCTAGAGAACATCCTCAGCACTAAAAGCAATCGGGATGTGTGTCCCATTGCACTTTCACATGGCTGCAACGACATTTGAGATGAGGCATTCCAGCACGAAAATATAATAAACAATGAAACAAGAGGGCCAAGATGGCCCTGTGTTGCTCACCTGAGTAAGATGGCTGTGTTAGGCATAATGACAAAAAATCTGGCATCTAAAGTGTTTTTCTAACATTTGACTAACATATTAATTTAGTGTTCACAAGTTTTTCTAAGATTTGACCTGGTGACCTAGTTTTTGACTTCATGTGACTCATTTTCGAACTCATCCGAGATATCATGTAGACAAACATCCTGACCAAATCTATTGAAGATTGGGCTAAAACTGTGGCCTCTAGAGAGTTCACAGTTCACAAGGTTTTTCTAAGATTTGACCTGGTGATCTAGTTTTTGACCCCACGTGACCCATTTTCGAACTCATCCGAGATATCATGTAGACAAACATCCTGACCAAATCTATTGAAGATTGGGCTAAAACTGTGGCCTCTAGAGTGTTCACAAGGTTTTTCTAAGATTTGACCTGGTGACCTAGTTTTTGACCCCACATGACCCAATTTCGAACTTATCCAAGATATCATGTAGACAGACACCGTGACTAACTTTCATGAAGATTGGGCCCAAACTGTGGCCTCTTGTGTCTTCACAATTTGGGCCAAACTGTGGCCTCTGGTTTCACAAGTTTTTCTAAGATTTGACCTGGTGACCTAGTTTTTGACCCCACATGACCCAATTTCAAACTCAACTGGGATATCATGTAGACAAACATCCTGACAAAGTTTCATGAAGATTGGGCCAAAACTGTGGCCTCTAGTGTGTTCACAAGGTTTTTCTAAGATTTGACCTGGTGACCTAGTTTTTAACCCCACATGACCCAATTGCGAACTCATCAGAGATAATATGTAGACAACCATCCTGACCAAGTTTCATGAAGATTGGGCCAAAACTGTGGCCTCTAGTGTGTTCACAAGGTTTTTCTAAGATTTGACCTGGTGACCTAGTTTTTGACCCCACATGACCCAATTTCAAACTCTCGAAATATGTAGACAACCATCCTGACCAATTAAAACTGTGGCCTTAGGTGTTCACAAGGTTTTTCTAAGATTTGATCTGGTGACCTAGTTTTTGATCCTACGTGACCCAATTTCGAACTTATCTGAGATATCATGTAGATAAACATCCTGACAAAGTTTCATGAAGATTGGGCCAAAACTGTGGCCTCTAGTGTGTTCACAAGGTTTTTCTAAGATTTGACCTGGTCACCTAGTTTTTGACCCCACATGACCCAATTTCGAACTTATCTGAGATATATGTAGAAAACATCCTGACAAGTTTCATATAGATTGGGCCAAAACTGTGGCCTCTAGTGTGTTCACAAGGTTTTTCTAAGATTTGACCTGGTGACCTAGTTTTTGACCCCACATGACCAAATTTCGAACTTATCCAAGATATCATGTAGACAGACACCGTGACTAACTTTCATGAAGATTGGGCCCAAACTGTGGCCTCTTGTGTCTTCACAATGTTTTTCTAAGATTTGACCTGGTCACCTAGTTTTTGACCCCACATGACCCAATTTCAAACTCATCTGTGATATCATGTAGACAAACATCCTGACCAAAATTTATGAAGATTGGACCAAAACTGTGGCCTCTAGTGTGTTCACAAGGTTTTTCTAAGATTTGATCTGGTGACCTAGTTTTTGATCCTACGTGACCCAATTTCGAACTTATCTGAGATATCATGTAGATAAACATCCTGACCAAATTTCATGAAGATTGGGCCAAAACTGTGGCCTCTAGTGTGTTCACAAGCGTTTTCTAAGATTTGACCTGGTCACCTTGTTTTTGACCCCACATGACCCAATTTCCAACTCATCCGAGATATCATGTAGACAAACATCCTGACAAAGTTTCATGAAGATTGGGCCAAAACTGTGGCCTCTAGTGTGTTCACAAGCGTTTTCTAAGATTTGACCGGGTCACCTTGTAATTTGACCGGTCACCTTGTTTTTGACCCCACATGACCCAATTTCGAACTCATCCGAGATATCATGTAGACAACCATCCTGACCAAGTTTCATGAAGATTGGGCCAAAACTGTGGCCTCTAGAGTGTTTATAAGGTTTTTCTAAGATTTGACCTGGTGACCTAGTTTTTGACCCCATATGACCCAATTTCGAACTCATCCGAGATATCATGTAGACAACCATCCTGACCAAGTTTCATGAAGATTGGGCCAAAACTGTGGCCTCTAGAGTGTTCACAAGCAATTGTTGACGATGTACGACGCACGACGGACAAAAGGCGATCACAAAAGCTCACCCAAGCACTTGTGCTCAGGTGAGCTAAAAAAGGTCAAAGTTTAAAGGTCATGGTCAAAAATCCAGAAGTGTAACATTTATGGAAAGGTCTTGCCATAAGGAATTCACATATGAAATATCAGTGCACTGTTGGTAATGGTTCTGAAATGACAGGCATTTTAAAGTTTTCAAAAGTTACAGCAAAAATAGATCAAAGATCAAGGTCAATAACCCTTGCAAAGATGGATATGCATACCAAAAATAAAAGTTGTATGTCAAATAGTAAAGAAATTACAGCCAACGTTAAAGTTTTTGTTAAACATTTCAAAAATAGGTAAAAGATTAAAGGTCAAGGTCAAAAGTGTAACATTGATGAAAAGGTCTTGCCAAAAGGAATTCACATGTGAAATATCAGTGCCCTGTTGGTAACAGTTCTGAAATGACAGGCAATTTCATGTTTTCAAAAGTTACAGCAAAAATAGGTCAAAGGTCAAGGTCAATAGATGAAACGTTGAGGTATAGCTGAATAGACCTTGCAAAGATGAATATGCATACCATAAATTAAAGTTGTATATGAAATAGTTAAGAAATTGTTGTTGTATTGGAGTTTACCGTCGCTGTGATAGTATTTCAATCATATAGCGACGTCCAGCTAATTACAGGTGGAGGAAGACACCGTGTACACAGAGGTACACGGTTAGAACCACCAACCTACTGCAAGCCAGCTGGAAGGCTTCCTCACATGAAAAATCTGAAGTCCCTACCGGGATTCCAACCCACAGCAATGAGGGGCTGAGAGATTTGTAGTCCACGACTGTAACCGCTCGGCCACAGCAGCCCCCAGTTAAGAAATTACAGCCAACGTTAAAGTTTTTTGTTAAACATTTCAAAAATAGGTCAAAGATCAAAGGTCAAGGTCAAAAGTCCAAAAGTGTAACATTGATGGAAAGGTCTTGCCATAAGGAATTCACATGTGAAATATCAGTGCCCTGTTGGTGACGGTTCTGAAATGACGGGCATTTTAAAGCTTCCAAAAGTTACTGCAAAAATAGGTCAAAGGTCAAGGTCAATAGGTGAAAAATTTACATATGTCTGAATAGGCCTTTTCATAATGAATATGCATACCAACAAGAGGGCCATGATGGCACTGAATCGCTCACCTGAGTACAGGGTTACCCATGATTATCAATCTGTATTAAAACATTTTGAAATCTGGCCAGTAGTTTTGAAGGAGATGATCCCTGCAAAGTTTCATCAAATTCTGTCTAGCAGTTTCAGAGGAGATTCATATATATACATATAAGGCAAATAAGTCCTGCCCTTGCAGCCATTTTTTTCATGGATCGGAATAATTTTAGCAACTTTTGTGAAGGTTCACCCAAGGATCATCCCTGCCAAATTAAATAACAATCTGTCCAGCAGTTTCAGAGGAGATGTGGTTTAAAGATTTCACTATATACATATAAAGCAAATTAGCCCCGCCCATGGCAACCATGTTTTTTTACAGATGGAATAATATCAGCAACTTTTGTGAAGCTTCACCCAAGGATTATCCCTGCCAAATTTAATAAATCTGTCCAGATTTCAGAGATGTGTTTAAAATTTCCTATATACATATAAGGCAAATTAGCCCCCCCTGAACCATGTTTTTTTACAGATGAATAATTTCAGCTACTTTTGTGAAGCTTCACCCAAGGATCAACCCTGCCAAATATAATTAAATTCTGTCAAGCAGTTTCAAAGAAGATTTCACAATACAGTTGGTACTCGTTATCTCCAATTCGCGTATATCGAAATTTCGTCTATGTCAAATTAATTGACTTGGTCCAGATTTTTCCCTTCTTTGTCTCATTACATTAACTTCCTGTGTCTCAAAATTTATTTATTTCAAATTACTGCTATCTCAAAATGGAAATTAGGACCCTCGCCCAATAGTACAATTCATATTTGTTTGTTTATCTCAAATTCCACAGACGCTAATTAGCCTGCTGATATTTTTCACACCTATCAGTAAACTGGTGACACTAGCTTTGCACGGGGCTATCTGTACGACAAATCGTGATTTTAGGCTTTCAATAATTACCAGATTATGTTTTGACAAAATATTTGCATGGTAATTATATGGCCAAACACAAGGTGTTGTGCTTGACAATCTTTGCTCAAAATGTGCCAATTTTTTTTTAAATACTATCGAAGAATAAACCCAGGTCATAATTCTAGAATCTACATGTACATCTATGAGCGCTGAGCAATCTGGCGTTGTGCAAAGTGCTTTGAATATTGTGCATGTACATCAGTGCTCTTTATTAATAGAATGTAGTTCGCATGTTTTCGGATCTATATTATTGTTGTAACCCTATTTGTTTATTTCGTTTACCTTTCTGTATTTATAGAAAGAAGCGGTTGAATAAATAAAGAAAAATAAGCTACTTATGGATTATTATTTATTAATTATATATTCTACAAAAATATGTCATCTTCTTCATGATATCGACACAATATTAATAGAATGATACAGGTAGATTTCTTGTTCACAAGCCGAAAATACCTCATTTCGGATTGGTCAAATTACGGACATCTCGAAGTCTTATTTTTGGTCCCATGAAATTCGAGATAACGAGTGCCGACTGTATATACCTTTAAAGCAAATTAGCCCCACCCCTGGCAACCATGCGGATGCCTGAGTTACGTCAATAGCTCATATTTTTTTTTCCTTTGAAAAACAGATGAGCTAAAAATGGGACCAGATAGAGTTACATTTCTTGGACACTGCACTTCTTCTAGTAGCCATCAGTCTATATCTTTAGTTCCAAGTTAATACCTTGAATGATTTTCAAGTTATGTTTCAGACAAGAAAATTCCAACATACTGATCAACTAACCACCAGACTTACCACAAGGTGACTCCTATATACCCCCCCCCCCCCTCATTAATATAATGATATAGATACTGAGAAAAGCAATGCTATATATCATCCAAAACATTCAGCAATTTCAGATGAATGAAGCATTGAGAGCATTGAGAGCCTATAGAACTTACTTGTTCGTGTATTTGGCATAGGCATCAAGGAAGACAAACCAGTTGTTGACAACCATCACATCCCACAGTACAACAAGGGCTGCCTATAAATTATACAAAAAATGTTAAATATACAATGATCCACTACCACAATACAATCGAACCCTGGTTACTGCACAGTCCTTTATTCAAATATCTGGTGACATTTGAAATACTTCTGTTGTCTTGATCCATTCCATCTTGTTTCTATAGAAAAACACCTTATTTTACTTTTTTTATTTGAAAGCATAGCCTCAAGCAAATGATATTTTGACCCGTGCCAATAGATCCCTTTCATTTTCAAAACTATTATTAAAAATTGCCAACACATTAATTAATGGTGTCTATTTTGAGAATCGTGGAAAGGTGCAAACTAATTACACTGAACAATTTTAAGGGACTGCCATTTACTCCTGAAAATAGTATAGTCAACTATTCAAACAAAATTCTACAGTTCGGTGTACTTCAGTAAGTACACACATAACAGGCAGTAATGTAAACACAAAGTTTGATATTGGACACTGGTTTTTCTGCACTGATCACTGGTCAACAGAATGAAAGTATGTCTATACCATCAAACTTACAGTAGTATATGGCAATGTATAAAAAATATCTAGTAAACAAGAGGGCCAAGATGGCCCTGTGTCGCTCTTCTGAGTAAGATGGCTGTGTTAGGCATTATGACAAAAAATCTGGCATGTAAAGTGTTTTTCTAACATTTGACTAAGTGACCTACATACTGACCCTACCTGAATTTGCACTCAACTGGGAATTCATGCAGTCATCATTCATATCAAGTTTAATGAAGACTGGGACAAAAATGTAGGCCTGTAGAGTGTTCACAAGGTTTTTCTAAGATTTAACCTGGTGACCTAGTTTTTGACCCCATCCAAGATATTATGTAGACAAACATCCTGACCATATTTATGAAGAGTGGGCTAAAACTGTGGTCTCTAGAGTGTTCAAAGGTTTTTCAAATTTTTTTGACCCCATCCAAGATATATGTAGACAAACATCCTGACCAAATTTTAGGAAGATTGGGCTAAAACTGTGGCCTCTAGAAAGATCACAAGCAATTGTTGACGACGCACGACACACCTTTGTGTTATGACAAACACTTTTGTAAAGTTTTATAAAATTCCATCCATTATATATGGAAAGCATCCTTGGGTTATGGGGAATATTTCTGAAGTTTTATTAAAATCCATCCATAAATTTCTAAGTTTCTGAGCAGACACAAAAGAGGGATGAAATGATGGACAGACAGACACACCAAAACTTATAGTCCCCAACCAGTTTTACTGGTGGGAACAAATACACATTGTATTTTCTTTATCTAGCATATTCAAGATGTTCAAATGATGGATTTAGATGGTGCTATATTAAGGTATATATTTTGCATTCAGAGTTTCTCGTGTAGTAATACAACTATTTGAGGGATACTTACAGCAAAGTCATCAAAGTTGTTTGCCCAATACTCCAGTTGTTCATAGGTTCCACATGTATTTGTACTGAAATAAATGAGGTTCATACACAGTTAGGCTATCTAGTAGGGCACTGTATCAGTCAGAATTGTCAATACCTTACTTGCATTGATACAAAATTATCGATGACATATATATTTCCATATACACAAACAAGAGGGTCATAGAGGCCCTGGATTGCTCACCTGAGTATATGATTATCCAAGGAACATCTGTACTAAAAAAAATTGAAATCTGGCCAGTAGTTTTAAAACAGATGATTTTAAAAGGGACTGCCTCCCATTTGTACTCAAAATGACCGTAAAAAATGTGTAAACTCAAATTTTGGACGGAAATGTTATGTATTTTCTTATTAAGTCTACAAACAGCCAGAAATGTACTGATTTTCAAATTTTTAGCAAATAAAACGGCTTCCGTTCTTACCCAATAAGGGATTTTTTCATTTATGAATAACAATTGGATTTCATGATACGAGCACTTCACATTGATCACGTGATTGAAAAACAAAATGTTGGAGTCCTCAGTGTCATTTATCAAAGAGGCTCGTAGTTATGCTATTTCACCATTATAATACTGTAACAGGTGGGGAAAAAAATCATGTTACAACCAGGATTCGAACCTTAGGACTACCGTTCCTGCACTCTACCAACTAAGCTACCAAGTCACATGTCTTCTTGCCTATTGATTTATCACCAAATACCTGTAGCCGAATACAAGACATCTGGATGTCAATCAGTGACATCAATACTGATCAAAGTCTACATAAAGGTTAGATCTCTTAGCTGTCGCCAAGTTGTTTCAAAGTATTTAACATCTATCTTCAGAAATTAACATTCTCATGTGGGAACAGGCACTTGCCATGTCACATGATTTTTCAAAAATCTATTTTTAAAACCATTTAACATCTATCTTCAGAAATTAACATTCTCATGTGGGAACAGGCACTT
>CM037779.1:41486598-41536598 GCA_021229015.1 Solen grandis | reverse complement strand
AACAATTTTCTTTTTTACAGGATTAAATGGACGACTGTAAATTATGTAGTAAATATAAAAAAGGTGAACAGATAATGTGGTACTCAAGCACTCAGACTTTTTTGTCTCAGGTTTACATAGTCTTAAAATGATTGAAATACTTTCGGTAAAACATTTTACACAAATAGTAAAATCATAATCACAACATTTTGTGCTAATAGTCCCCTTTTTAAAGAGTAAAGATATTGGTAAAAAAACAACAACATGGAATGGAAGTAATTTCAATTTGTAGATATACAGCTCCCGGCACACGCAAAACATTACATTTATTTTTTTAATGTTTGTTTTTTTACCTTTATTCAGTTTTATACACTGTCTCCTTTATACGGAAGCTAATTTTAAAAAGTGTTACAAAAACGATAAACAATGCTAAAAAATGTTTAGACATATCCAAGAGATGGCGTAAGATTGATTTCTGCTATAGTATTTTACAGCGGCTTATTCCCGCGATCACGATTTTCTTTTTATTGTAGGCTGGGTGAAAGTTATCATAAAATATTATACACGAATTAAGCACCGAACTAAGTGATGTATAAAACCCAAAACTGTATTGGTGAAACTGATGTAGGAGGTGCGAATGGATTGCAACTAGCCAAAATGACAATAAATCACCTGAATAAAACGTTTTATGTTTGGATATCAGTAATTTCACCTCTTTATCAAGATTCTATTATATACTATCTATTTTATTTAAGTCTCTCTGTTCTAAATGATGATTCAAAGTTTTTTCCGCGTTGAAGTCAGTCGTAGGTTTATTTAAGCGATGCCCAATCCAGAATGAATCGCTCCATCTCGGACAGCAGTTTTTAACAGCTGAACGGTTAACACGTTACACACGATATAAACGATGCTACACGGACCACACGTTGAGAATGTTACACGGTTACACGGTACACGCACGCACGTTACACGCACATTACACGGACACGGAACGCACGTTACACGCTAAAAATGCCAACTTGAACGCGAGCCGCAGTGTAACTCCTGTCCAAATTGGCTGATATCAGCCATAATCTAAACTGGCAGAAAGAATATGGCTATATATATTGTCATAAAGTTTGAAGATGATTGCTTGAGAAATGAAGATGCTAGAGTGCAAACAAAGTGAAATCTGTCATTTTTTTAATATTAAGAGGGGCATAACTCCTGACTTAATTGGCCAATATCAGCCATAATTGAACTTGACAAAGAGATTATTGTAATAAACATCGTTATAAAGTTTGAAATGATTTCTTCTGAAATCAAGAAGCTAGAGTGCAAACAATGTGAAATCTTGCATTTTTTAATACTAAAAGGGGTATAACTCCTGACCTAATTTGCCAATATCAGCCATATTCGAACTTGGCCAAGAGATTATGGTAATAAACATTTTTATAAAGTTTGAAAATGACTGTTTAAGAAATCAAGATGCTAGAGGGGAAACAAACTACTTGTGGGCGACGGACGAACGGTGGACATTCATTAATCCTAATAGCTCATTCTGAGCACATGTGCTCAGGTGAGTTAAAAATCACAGGATATATGAAATACAACTAGTTTAATTACTTCCCTCAGTTTAGTATTCCACATAAAGACTCAGCACTACATTGCATATTTATTTCCTGACTTTCAAAGAAACATAACCAATCTTAAGGATAAAAAGATAAACTGAATATACTTTGAAAACATAAGAACTTACCACAAGGAGTCCCCCAAAAGAGTGGAGATTTTTTATGAGATCTATCAGAGTATGGGCCACAATGGCCATTGTCTGAAATGAAATATCAATGCAAGTGTATTAACAAAAAAATGTCTTGTTTTGTGCGATTAAGCGAATATTTCTCTTTCAACAAAATGAAAGAACATATTTATCATAGAGTAGTGAGACCATGTGAAGTTGCGGAAATGTAAGATTTTATCAAGGTACAGGCATTCAGAAAATAAGATGTGTCATAATTTAAGCCTATCTTAAACACAAACAGGGTTATGAGGTGGATTTTTTTTATTTTTTTTTTAGCAAAAGGCAATCACTCTCTTTAATATGAAAAGGCTTCTCCCGGGAGTAATATTTTTTAAACAAATGGCAATAACAAAAAAGGTCATTCCAAGAAAATTTTGTTTGAAAATCAATGTCTTTCACTCACCGAGATATATACTTAATTACGAAAAGAGTTATGCTGCAGACATTTTATAACAAAGGGTAATAAGTTTGAACGGATAGGGCATATTTGAAAAAAACAAAAAAAACAAGTGCTGGTAGAACTGGCGGATGCTCCCCAAACTGTGCTTTGTCACTTGATGGGTACTTGATTATACTATATGAGTTCTGGACAAAATTTAAGTATGAAAAATAACAAAGGGCAATAACACCTAAATTATGCAAAACAAAGTTTATGGTTCTTATACACCGCACTTCTCCTCATTGAGATCTATTTACCTTTTTAAGTTTTATGTTGATAACTCTTATAGTTTTTGTGTTATGCTCTAGACAAAATTATGACGGATGGACAAAGCAGCAACTATATGCTCTCCCTTCGAGGAGCATAAAAATGTTCCATACACATCATCTTCAAGTTAACACATGTATTATACACTTGCAGATTCAAGTGGGGGGGGGGGGGAGCACGGCACACATTGCGCCAACTTCCTCAGTTCAACCAGAACTACACCCTTCTCGCAACTCGGGCAAAGCTGCCAGCCATTTGCATTGTCACTGCATACACTTTTTTTTTAAATATTGACCCCCTCCCCCTACTTTACCTGAACTCCTGGATCTGGCTCTGTAATATATTACATGTACCAGCCTATCTTAAATATTAAGAAGGTTATGCTCTTGACAAGAATTTAATGAAAGAGAAAAACATTTTTAATAAAGAGCAATAAATCTGTAGAAAAAGAGCCATTTCTGGAATTTTTTGTTCTGGACAAGTAGTTATTCAGTCTTTGATATATATACCTTAAATAAACAAACTCAAGGTAGGGTGAAGGGAGCTTTTATTACAATTAATTAAAACTACAGCTCTAACTATAGCTAGAAGTCGTTTGTTTAAGATACAAACGAAAAAGCTTTTCGTTTGCTTATTTCAAAGGTATTAAATATATGAGTTAATACAAAAAAATAAATAATGATGCTTAATAATGGAAGATTTAATATGTTAATAATCATTATCATAAATATATACTTATGTTCAACAATAAGCTTTATTTTTTTTTTCATTTTTATCTGCTCAAGAAGATAATGAAAAAGCATAAATATGGACATCTTATTTGATGACTCAAATTTTTTACTATCATGCAGAAAAAACAAACAAGAGGGCCAAGATGGCCCTTGGTCGCTCACCTGAGAAAGATGATTGCTTAAGAAATAAAGATGCTTGAGTGTAAAAGTGAAATCTGGCTTTTTTTATGGTGAAATGGGCATAACTCCTAAATTTACAAGTCAATATCAGTTATAATTGAACCCGATTGTGAGATTATGGGCATAAACATTGTCTTAAAGTTTAAAAATGATTGTTAAAAAAATGAAGTTGGTAGAGAATAAACAAAGTGAAATCTTGCATTTTTTTGTATTAAAAGGGGCATAACTCCTGACCTAAATGACCCATCTCAGCCACAATTGAACTCAATCGAGACATTATGGTCATAAACATTGTCATAAAGTTTGAAGATGATTGCTCAAAAGATGAAGATGCTAGAGTGTAAACAAAGTGATTTTGGCATTTTTTATATTAAAAGGGGCTTAACTCCTGACCTAATAATGATTAGCATAATCAAACTCAATCGAACCTTATGGTCATAAGCATTGCCATAAAGTTTGAAGATGATTGCTCAAAAGATGAAGATGCTAGAGTGTAAACAATGTGAAATATGGCATTTTTTGAATATTAAAAGGGGCATAACTCCTGACCTAATTGATGAATGTTAGCCATAATCGAACTCAATCGAAACCTTATGGTCATAAGCATTGCCATAAAGTTTGAAGACGATTGCTCAAAAGATGAAGATGCTAGAGTGTAAACAACTTGAAATATGGCATTTTTTTAATATTAAAAGGGGCATAACTCCTGACCTAATGGTACGATATCAGCCACAATCGAACTTGGTCGTGATTTTATGGTTATAAACATTGATATAAAGTTTGAAGATAATTGCTCATGAAATGAAGATGCTAGAGTGCAAACAATTTGAAATCTGGCTTTATTGAATTTTAAAAGGGGCATAACTCCTGACCTAATGTTCCGATATCAGCCATAATCGAACTTGGCTGAGATTTTATGGTCATAAACATTGATATAAAGTTTGAAGATAATTACTCATGAAATGAAGATGCTAGAGTGCAAACAATGTGAAATCTGGCTTTTTTTAATTTTAAAAGGGGCATAACTCCTGACCTAATGTTCCGATATCAGCCATAATCAACTTGGCCGAGATTTTATGGTCATAAACATTGATTAAATTTAAGATAATTGCTCATGAAATGAAGATGCTAGAGTGCAAACAATGTGAAATCTGGCATTTTTGAATTTTAAAAGGGGCATAACTCCTGACCTAATGTTCCGATATCAGCCATAATCGAACTTGGCCGAGATTTTATGGTCATAAACATTGATTTAAAATTTTAAGATAATTGCTCATGAAATGAAGATGCTAGAGTGCAAACAATGTGAAATCTGGCTTTTTTGAATTTTAAAAGGGGCATAACTCCTGACCTAATGTTCCGATATCAGCCATAATCGAACTTGGCCGAGATTTTATGGTCATAAACATTGTTTTAAAGTTTGAAGATAATTGCTCATAAAATGAAGATGCTAGAGTGCAAACGAACAAATTGTGGACGACGGACGACGGACGGACGGACGGACGGACGGACGGACGACGGACATTCATCGATCCTAAAAGCTCATCCTGAGCACACGTGCTCAGGTGAGCTAACAAAAAAAACAAGAGGGCCATGATGGCCCTGAAACGCTCACCTGAGTACCATTGCTACAACTGATTACAAGGTTTTTAAACAGACAAGAATTCTGATATAACTCAATCTTAAACATTTTAGCCCTGACAATACTACACACCAAATATATAAGCACTGGGCCTTATGGTTTCAGAGGAGAAGACTTAGTGCGGGGTCATTTATCTCCAAAGGGCCACCATTTTGAAAATCTTGATAATGAACCATTAGATGATGCTACATATGAAATATCTAAGTTCTAGGCCTTATGGATTCATAGAAGAAGATTTTTAAAGATTTTCCTATATAACTCTATGTAAAACAAGTGACCCATGGTGCGGGGGCATTTATCACCATAGGGCTATGATTTGAACAATCTTGGTAATGAACCATTAGATGATGCTACATACCAAATATCTAAGTTCTAGGCCTTATGGATTCATAGAAGAAGATTTTTAAAGATTTTCCTATATTACTCTATGTAAAACAAGTGACCCCTGGTGCGGGGGCATTTATCACCATAGGGCTATGATTTGTACAATCTTGGTAATGAACCATTAGATGATGCTACATACCAAATATCTAAGCTCTAGGCCTTATGGATTCATAGAAGAAGATTTTTAAAGATTTTCCTATATTACTCTATGTAAAACAAGTGACCCCTGGTGCGGGGGCATTTATCACTGTAGGGCTATGATTTGAACAATCTTGGTAATGAACCATTAGATGATGCTACATACCAAATATCTAAGCTCTAGGCCTTATGGATTCATAGAAGAAGATTTTTAAAGATTTTCCTATATAACTCTATGTTAAACAAGTGACCCCTATTGCGGGGGCATTTATCACGTAGGGCTATGATTTGAACAATCTTGGTAATGAACCATTAGATGATGCTACATACCAAATATCTAAGCTCTAGGCCTTATGGATTCATAGAAGAAGATTTTTAAAGATTTTCCTATATTACTCTATGTAAAACAAGTGACCCCTGGTGCGGGGGCATTTATCACTGTAGGGCTATGATTTGAACAATCTTGGTAATGAACCATTAGATGATGCTACATACCAAATATCTAAGCTCTAGGCCTTGCAGTTTTGCAGAAGAAGATTTTTCAAGTTTGCATTTTTAAAATCTATTTTTAGCTCCTGTGACCTACGTTTTTAACCAATCTGAATAATTTGTACAACTTTGATAGAGGGCATCATAAGGATGATTCCTGTGAAGTTTGCTCAAAATCCCTTCAGCGGTTCATGAGGAGATGTTGTTTAAAGCAAATTGTTGACGACGGACGGACAGACGCACGCACGGACGACAGACGACAGACAAAAGGCGATCACAAAAGCTCACCATGAGCACGTTGTGCTCAGGTGAGCTAAAAATCGATAGGTATATACAGCACATCAAAGCTTTATCTTCACACATGATATACATGAGATAAATTTGCTAAAGATACATAACTTAGACAAAAGTTGTTAAAGAAATTTCTTATTGTGGAGTGACTGACAGAGCGATTCCAGTATATCCCCTCAAACAGTCATTCTCAAGTATAGAATTTAGCAAAGAAACATGTTCATAACCTGACCATTAAATATTTGAATTATATCAAAATGTTAAATGGAGAAATTAAAAGGATGTTGGATACAAGAAATATAATTTCAGAATGCGGGAAGCCTACCTTTATGTGCCAGATGACTCGTATCATTCGGAACATAATCAGAATATTGATTACCCTGACAAAATTCCAGAGTGTAAAGTCACCATGGACTTCACGTTTGCTGAAAATATAATAATGAAACTATTCATTGTTGAGGTTAGGATAATGGTGATGAGGTACCAAAACACAAAGTTCATCATCAACAAAAAAGTCATCCTGAGAATTACATAAGTGTACATGGAAAAGCTGTGCCCAACATTTCAGACCTTATCTTTTTCATAATGACAAATGTGATTGATTACAGATGATAAAGCATTAAGTCCAAAACAAATACTACAGTCCAAGTTTTCTCATATTAATGCACAATTAAAAATAATTGAAAGTAATGAATACTCCCAGATACTGCTTTGACACAGTTACTGTAACCATGTCACAGACAGTCTTGAAACAGATGAAGGATGAAAAATAATAACACA
The DNA here is from genome assembly GCA_021229015.1 of Solen grandis. Taxonomy (NCBI): domain Eukaryota; kingdom Metazoa; phylum Mollusca; class Bivalvia; order Adapedonta; family Solenidae; genus Solen; species Solen grandis. The sequence continues at coordinate 41,529,498 of CM037779.1, read as the reverse complement.
CAAAAACAGGTAGAGATCTGACTTATACAAAGGATATCAAAAATACATGGACTGTCTTAATATCTTTTTAACGTTAACGTCAATCATAATGATCTTTTATCCCTATTAATTTTGATGTAATTTATGCACCTGTTTGAAGTTTAAATGCAATATTTAGAGCTCTGCAGAGCGGCGCCAATTGTTGTTTGTTTTATAGGTCAACAATGGCTGGGGCCATATTTGAGATTTCAAGTTTGAACACCATAAAGTATAAAGAGTGTTAAGTAGATAGTTACAAAAAAGAAAAAAAAAATCTTGCATCATGTTCAAGAAGGGTAATTGCTTTGAATAAAAAAAAATTAACATAAATTCTAAGTTAAAAGGGGCATAACTCCAAAAATATTGCTTTCAGAATTATGCACCTTGTCTTACAACTGCGCCTTGTCATAATTATCAAGTATTCAAAGTTTCGTGTTGATACCTATTATAGTTTTCAAGACATTCTACTTAATAAGCAAGTTTGACCAAAATTCTAAGTTAAAAAGGGGCATCACTTTGAAAATATAACTTTCAAAATAATGCACCTTCTTTTACAACTGTGCCTTGTCATGCTTATAAATTATTCCAAGTTCTGTGTTATCTTTAAAAGTGTTTGAGTAATGGGCTACATTCAAGTTTTGTAAAATGCAAACATAACAATGATGGCGATAATGACGCAGCGATCATGATAGCTCAATATTTTCTTTGAAACAGACAAGCTAATAAATAGCGTTTTTATGGTGTTATGAAAAACATAGAAATGAACTATAAGGGGCATAACCTAAAAACCAAAACCAAAATTAAACTCAAATTCCAATATAAAACTTAAATTTGATGATAAAATAATTTCCATGTATCAACATCAATTTATTCAATTATGTCAGTTGTTTTCTTTTCTGGCATCATTTTTGTGAATGTAGGGCAAAACCATATGTTAATGGTATAGTAAAAACATACGAAAAGGATGGACAAGGTGAAAATTGAGATTCACACCATTAACAAGTTCTGCCATTATCTCAAGACACTTGAAAAAATGAGGCAAGCCAAGGGGAAGTAGTTTCACGATATTTTGTAAAGGACATGGCTAATCAATTAAATGTGTTACTCTAAACTGTTCAAAGATGTTTTCATAACACCCTTGATTTTCTTAATGTTAGAATTAAGTTCTTAGTGAGGTGGCTAGAACTAGAAGCTATTAGAAATACCATGCAAATGTCTTTCATAAAAGACTTTGGCAAAAAAGTAGAAGTGGTACTAAATTGTTTTGAACTTTTTACTGAGAGAACAAGTGTAGCAGAAAACAAGGTTATTACATGTCAAACTACAAACATCACCTAACCCTCAAATACTTATTGGAGTTCCCCAAAAGATGTTGTCACCTTCATATAAGAGAGATTGGGAGGAAGGACATCAGATAAGTACATTACAGAAAAATCTGACATTTTAGATGATCTTCTTCCAGCAGATATAGTCATGGTAGGCAGAGACATCTGTATTGAAGAATCTGTGAGGTTGTATTAAGCAGAACTACATACATGTATGTATTATCCAAAGTTTCCTGAAAGGTTAATCCCAGCTGCACCCTTTGGATGTGAAAAAGATCAGGAAAATAGGCTCAGTTTGCATCCAAGTGTAACAAATTATTGGATTTATATTGAGGAATTCAGTATTTTGAAGGTGTTTTCCTCATGAATTTATCGAGATAAGAAATGGTGAGAACATTCCAACCAGACAAGATTGTAAGAGTTGCTTGCGTTTGACTATTGTGTGATCATAATTATGTATACATGAAATTATCATGAATTTGCCATGCTGTACATCCTATGTCAGTGAATTTTACATTGATGAAATAAAAGCTGTATAATTAGGTTTGTCGATACAATAGTTTGCAATTCATAAGTCTTGGTTGTAATAAGCAAATCAGTAACATGGTTTTAGTTTAGGCCTTGAACTTCCTTTTATAGGTTGATTGCCATACAAGGATATATAAACTATATATACCAATAACAATTTTACAAACTGGGTATCGAATCCTAGACTTGTGGCCATGATACCATACCCAGTTGCATTATTATGACACTATGCCTGTGTTTAGTCCTTAGTTATGCTGAAGGCCAAGCACAAAGGGGCCAGAAACATTTTCAATGACTTCCGAATGTCAAAGTTAGGGATCGACTCACCACCTCCCGCTCCAGAAGTGACCAGGACAATTCTACTAATATAATTCATATGTCTGAATACAGCTGTAGATATTAAACTTAGAGTTCACAATCACACTAGAATTTAAAAACACCAACACATCTCAAGCCAGTGGCTATCATTTAGTGGTGCTTGTCAAATTTGACATTTTACTTTACCATTATCATTATACATAACAGGGATAAATGCACACAACTTTTATCATTCAAAGTCTATGAGAGGGTATAAATTGTATAACAATAGATACAGTAGAACCTTGTTAAATCAAAGTCCTTGGGACCAAGCTGAAAACTTCGAAATTACGATTATTCGGATGAAAAAATCCGATGGAAATTTCATTTTGTGAGCGTGCAGGTCTGCGTTTTCATTACATATTGTGGAAATTGTTATGCTGTGAAAACTACCTATAAGGTGTACGTACAATCTATAAATAGAGACTGTGATGTCACTAGTTTGCACTAGTCTCTATACTGGACCGTAGGATTCATCCAAAAACTGCAAATTGTGCTTCCGCGCAAATAGACCCAAGTTCTATATAAATATGACCAAACATTAGTAACATGAACATGCTTATATACTACTAAATGTGCCTTTATCACTGTCGACACATCATATTGTAATTTAAACACTTCTAGTTCAGATTGAGCAATACATATAAATAAGAATTACGATTCTACTTTCACTTTCACATGAATTTTTGGAAAACGTTGTGTGAGCGTAATTTACAGATAAGTATTTTTCTCTCAGAATCTTATATACAATGCAAAAAATACTGTACACTGGCATAATAAATAGACAATAACTTAATACCGTCTTAAAATATTTTATTTACGTTACTTATTCATTTCAATGCCATCTCCAACGCAGGAGGTCTAAGTGGCGCAGCCATAATTTTCCCATAATTCTTTGAGCACATTTACACAGGTCATTTAGACCGGTGTTGACACATTTGGTGTACATATACAGTAGAACCTCGTTAAATCGAAGTCCTTGGGACCAAGCTGAAAACTTCGAAATAACGATTATTCGGATTAAAAATCCAATGGAAATTTTAGTTTGTGAGCGTGCATGTCTGCGTTTTTATTACCGATGCATATTGTGGAAATCGTTATGCCATGAAAACCACCTATTAGGTGTACGTATATACTGTTTGCAAGTTAAAAAGTAATGAAAATATATCATGATCTACTTAGATGCTTCTGATGAACATAATCATTCTACCATGTCAAACAATGATACATATTTTTACCGTCGATATGCTGCTTCAGGTAGCGTCGCATGCCGGTGACGAACGCTATGATATGGAATGTACTAAAGATCTGACACCTGGGTTTATCTTCTGGCACGTGCATATTATGCAACCTGTCAGACATCGATTAGCAATAATCAACATTTCCAGTGGGACACACGTTGCCCAACCCAATCTCGAAAAAAGGTGTGAAAAACTTGCCTGAGCCATCCCTCCAAGTGCCTCCGCAAAATAAACTGGGTTACTGACCCGGATACGAATGATAATAAGAACGATAATTAGTTCACGAAAATTTATGAAATTTGACTTCGAAATAAAAATTGAAAAATGTACATGAATTGTGACCTCGGGACCAAGATTTTTACTTTGAAATAGCTAAAAAATCGAAATAGCGAAATTCGGATTTAATATTTTATTTTTAGTTAAAATAAGAAGGGAAGAAACCGGGACCGAAAATAAAAAATGGCGAGGAATTCGGTTTAATGCGAGGTTCTACTGTAGTTCCAAAACTTATCTTTTTGGTAAGTCAAATTCATTCAGAAGGGAATAAAAGTAAAATTATGTATCAATTATGACAAACAATATCTATAATGTTACAGGGGAATTGACAGTTGTCAGTGTAGAGATCCAAAAGGTGATTTTATCATTTGCACCAAGTACTGGTCCAACCTAAGAACTGACATGATAAGGACATTTCGCTTTTTTAACTTTGGTTGTATATGTATTAAAACAAAACACAAAATACATGCATCTGTATCATTTATGTATTTTAAGCTTTTTCTTATCTCATTTCTTTCAATCCCACTGAACAATAACATAAATTAATCTAAACAAGTTAATGAACATATCTTGCTTGATAAAATGCTCTATCTATAAAAAGTATGGCATGCTTCTTAGAAAAAGAGATTTTGGCTAAGAGTCATAAAATATGCTTAAATCCATATTGAAAAGTTTAATTTGTTTGAACTTTTATTTATATATATTGCAACACTCTGTTTGGAAATGATAAGAGTCATACTGAACTGACTGCAAAAAGAAATGCAAAGTAGCAACAATAAACAATACTCAACTTCATTTACATTGTTTACACAGCCACTTCCCTTTCGGGACACGTTCCATTTTAATGCACCTGGTGTGATACCATTGACAACAGTTCTTTCCATCACACCCTACCATCTTCCACCTATCATCCTGACTATTACACACACACACAACTGTTCAACTTAAAAGCATTATCAATCTGGTTTAGCGTTACTGGTTTCATGATCTCTGGTCTGTTAGTAAAGAAACAACACAAATATATCTCAGGCATTACTTATTTTGCATGGAAAGACCTGGCCTTTTCAATGTTTTCCTCCAAGAAATTGTTGTCTTTGAAAATCCTTCTAGGTGACTGTCATTTGGTGACCACACATAAAAGTCACAATAGTCCGTTTCAGTGAGGAACATTTTCATTTGTATTTGATAAAAATATGGATGATTCCTGTTCAATTTCACATTGCTATCCATTCGTGACACGTTGATTTTGCTACTGTCTTTGGCCCCATATGGGCACTTTATCTCCAGGCACCCTCTCCCAGAACAATCGCACTGCATATTCCCATCTGGACTTGCCCCAAAATCAGAAAATTTAGGATTTAGCAATCAGCACTAAACCACTGTCCTCCAGCTTGAAATTGACATGTTTTCTCAGCTTGAACATACATCTCCATAGCTGCCTTTCTTTGGATGAGTCCCAGATGTTTTGAAGTCCTTCTTTTCTACACAGCAAACTAAACGTAACAAAGACTTTGATGGGTTTCCACACCAGTTCTTGTTGCTGCATGGAAATTTGAGGCAGTTACTCTTTCAGTCCTGAACTTATGCCAGAACAAACTACCGGCCTGACCCTGCATCTTCTTCTCCAACAAGACAGCATGATCCTGTGTGAATGAAATGTCAGTCCCTCCACTCCTCTTCTTAACTGCCCTCCTGAATATTCTTATCATACAAAGAGGACAGGTCAACTGGCCAATTGCCTAACACAATCTTTGGTACAAATGAATCACAAAAGGAATGTTACAAGATGTGGTCACACTTTCAGACACTGTGTCCTGACAATCCTTCCTCTTCTTACTGGCTGTTGAGCAGTCTATATCTCATAGCCGCTTGTCTGGGGCGTTAAACTTAGAAGCTGTTTGAAACATCAAATACCCTGGCACATCAGTGACACTCACTTCCGTTTCTTTATGAGTGAACATGACCTCTTAATACCTTTAATACATTTTCTTCCCCCCAAACTGGGATTTGAACTCCATGATTATGATGCTTGCGGCTACAACTATACAGGTGCAAGCATGTGTGCTTAGTTGTGTGTGTCATGAATGTTCGAGTTTTCTATTTGAAAATACATATTGTCCCATAAGTGTAACAATAATATAACAACATTTTCATATTTTTTTCAGGGGAAGCAAAAAATTTTATTCTTATTTTATCAAAATATCATGACAAGGAACTTTATTCTGATATTTCATAAGCAAGAGGGCCATGATGGCCCTATATCACTCACCTGAATAATGCTGCTCTAAAGGAACAATGTTGGTAGAAGTTTACCCATAGAACATCTGTGCCAAAACATTTTAAAATCTTGCCAGAAGTTTTGGAGCGAAGTCTTTTAAAGTTTTCACTATATATATTTAAGGAAAATATAGCCCCGCCCCTGGCAGCCATGTTTTTTATGGATTGGATTAATTTTAGCAATCTTGGTAGAGGGTTACACAAAGAATATCTGTACTAAAACATTTTGAAATCTGCCAATAGTATTGAAGGAGATGATTTTTAAAGTTTTCATATTTTTTTTCTTTCCGTTGCCATGGCAACCAGAAATCTACATGGATCAAATTTATTTTAGCAACCCAAGGATCATCTCTGCCAAGTTTAATCAAATTCTGTCCAGCAGTTTCAGAGATGTTGTTTAAAGCAATTTGTTGATGATGCATGACGCACGATGGACGATGCATGACAGACGCAAGGTGATCCTAATTATAACTCACTTTGTCCACGTTGTGCTCAGTTGAGCTAAAAGGGATAAACTTATAAGTTGAATATAGCAAAATGATGAATCTTTACCTGTAAAAAAGATTTTGAGAATATTTCCTGAAGTTCTTAAAATATAAGTAAAATTTTTACTCAGTTATTAAAATTACTATGTATTGGATTTTTCATATTGACCTACTTTTTGACCCCACATGACCCAAATTTGAACTTGTTCAAGATATTATGGAAACAGACATTCCAACCAAGTTTCATGAAGATTGGGCCAAAAATGTGGCCTCTTGGAGTGTTAACAAGGTTTTTATACGATTTGACCTCATGACCTACTTTTTGACCCCACATGACCCAAAATTGAACTTGTCCAAGATTTTATGGAGAAAAACATTCTGACCAAGTTTCATGAAGATTGGGCCAAAAGTGTGGCCTCTAGAGTGTTAACAAGCCAAATTGTTGACAATGCACGCCGGACGCCGAACGAAGGGCCATCACAAAAGCTCACCTTGAACACGTGCTCAGGTGAGCTAAATATATATATATATTCTGACTCCCTTTTTCTAATTCAGATCAAAATAAAGAATTTAATATTGATGTATTTCTAAAAGAATGGTTTCCTTGTGGTACAATACAACTTTATAATATCAAAACTCAAATATGGTTTCCTTGTGGTACAATACACAGCGCTATTTATATATATGTCAAAATAAATATGCAAACAATTGTATCTAAGTTATATGAGTCATAAATCTTACTTAATTTTTGCAATGATTTGCATCTTCAGAAACAGTTGTTCTAATAACCTTGTTGCTCAGGATCAAAATAAAGACAACTTTAACAATTAATTTTTATATTCTTCATATTAAATGTATTTTAGCATTTATACAGGAAATTTAAATGATAACTTTTGAAAAGGAGTAAATCACATAACAACCTATCATAAATATAACATTAAATAGACATAATATATACATATACCAATTAATCAGCACATTAAACACAATGATATATTCACACATATCATTTACACATGATATTAGGCCATGTTAATCAGCACATTAACACAATGATATATTCACACATATCATTTACAAATAATAATAGGCCAAGTTGGACCAGACCTACTTGGCTTGCAGACTAATTTGGTATTGCTGTTATTTGATTTACTGGAATTATCCTATTTCCAACAATCTACCTGAATCCACTTAGACTGTACCAGAATCAACCTTATTTTCATGCCAAATAAAGCATATTAATTTTTTGTTTTATGTTAAATGTGATCACATAAAAACTAATTGCATTTTTCACTTGATTTTCTTTTCCAAACAGACATCAATGTATTTGACTTAGCAGTAGAATACTGACTAAGCTGATTCCAGCTTGCAAACATCTTCACCATTTAAATGAAGATTTTTTGCTAGATTGAAACAAGAAAAAAATGGAAATGGGTTACAATCCCCGAACTTACACTGACCTTTTATGCATGACTTGATGTGCATGACACAACTTTGTGTTATAACAAACACTACTGTGAAGTTTCATGAAAATCCAAACTTAGATATGAATACCAAAGACAATTTCTAACAACTCCTGTGACCTTGACCTTTCAAGCATGCATATGCAGGGCTGTAAAAATCCACTCGTCTGCTCGTATTTACGAGTGAATTTCACGGTCGGACGAGCATAATTTCCCTGAACACTCGTCCGCCCGGATGAGTAACTTTTTTTTTCGGACAAGAAAGAAATGTTTCAGTAAAAAATGAATTCCATATTGTTACGATGGTTAATCAAGATCATAAAACCCTTTACTTGATCAGGGGAGCTAATATTGACAAAAAATCACCATAGCATCACTCATTTTTTAGAAAGATCCGTAAGATGCTAGCGCAGACTGGTTCACAATATTCTACTGTGTTTTTTCAATACGTCTTTTTGTTAGTTTGCAGCACAGTCGGGAATTGCGGCAAAGTCCGGGACTGTTTCCGGCGGTCAAAATGTCGAAACAATTGTCAATGAAGACAAAAGTTATGAGGAATACTTTGTGAAATTTTATTGAAATCCATCCATAAATGTCCAAGTAGTGAGTGGACATGAAAGCAGGAATGAAGGACAGACAGAAGGGTGTGTGCAAAAAAGAGAGCCATGATTGCCCTAAATCTCTCACCTGAATTCAACTGCAAGAGAGAAAATGCTTAGGTAAGGAAAAAAATACACATATAGTATTTAAATTTTATTAATTTTTAGCTCTGGCAGCCATCTTGGTTGATAATTTTGCTCAGTACCACCTAAGGATCATTCCTGTAAAATTTAATCAAAACCTGCAAAGCACTTTAGGAGGATATGTTGTTTAAATGTTTTTTCTATTTTTATCTTTGGCGGCAATCTTGGTTGGCAGACCAGAACAATTCTAGCTATTTTTGCTCAGTAACATTAAAGGATCATTCCTGTAAAATGTCATCATAATCTGCTTAGCAGTTAAGGAGATGCTGTTTAAATGATTTTTCTATTTTTAGCTCTGGTGGCCATCTTGGTTGACGGACCAGAACAATTTTGTCCTGTTGAATATGGTCTAAAAGTGCTAAAGTATCACATTCAGGGGCAGATAACTCAAAAAGTAGGATGGTGACCCCCAAATTTTTTTCCATAAAAATGTTTCTTTTATGATTCTCTATAATCATGCAAAGTTTAAAAAGAAAAACCCACATGTCTGAATGGGCAACCACTGTACCCTCTCACGTATGTGACCAGGAATCGAAACAGGGACACGCATAGGTTAGAAGTGAGTCACGTTACCATTACACTATCCAGGCATGAAGACTGAAGGAAACAAAAAGTTTTGTTAAATTAACACTGAGCTTTGTGCAAAAGACAAATGAATAAACATGTAGTTTTGTTCTGAACAGAACTTTTTGTGATTTATTGAGGGAACCATGAATCTTTTTTTTTTTTTCTTTCTTTCTTTTTTAGCAACAGATTATATTGCAGTTACCGAGGTGCTTTCGTATCAGTTGTCAAAAATAGCATATATCGTTCATATCACATCGCATAGTACACTCAATGTCATCGTAACACATCAAATTGTATCAAATCACATCCATTTGGATTACACAAAAAGAACGAGATCGTATAACATTGTATCGTAAAGCAATGCTATATTGTAAATACATCGCATTAAGTATATCGTATCGAATCACTCAAGATTTTGGGCAGTCTAAATTTCTTGACACCCTTTATTTTATTTTTTTCTTTCTTTTTTTTAGAAAATAATTATTCTTCATGTCTCTTAATTCACCATTTTGCGTAAGTGCATTAATTTCTAATCATAAGTTATGAAGTATAATCTTATTATTTGTCTAATAAATATTTTAATGCACATGTGAAAAATATGTATTTGAAAGCATTATATCGGTATTTAAGTATACGCTGGGCTACATTCATTTCTATAAGTTTACTAGATGTGTTTGATCAAAATTTACATGATTAGCATGTCTGAAAACTAACAATTAAAATCTAACATAATTATGCATCATCAAACTCTAATTTCAGCCAAAATGTTGCTTTCTTGGAATAACTTATTTTCCGGGACCTTTTTCTTCTGCAGGGTTCACTCACATGCTCTTATAAAACACACTGAAAGAGATAATCGCTACTTATGCATATACCTACATTATAGTACTAAATGTGATTTTTCGGCGTAGCTGTATAATTTCGATTTCAACTCGCATCTTAAACCAATCAAATGTACGCTAACAGCGGTAAATAATTCTAAGCTGAATAAAAGGACTCCTGTTATTGGTTAACGCATCTTATGGACTATAAAGTTACTGTAAATAAGGGGTGCAGCTTGTATATATCATTCAGCTTGGTGTTATTACTTTTCTTTTTGATGTAAACATGAAAGTGATTTCAGTAAGTTAAATACAATCCTTTTCCATCAATTGAGGAATGCTACTTTGTGAAAATGATTTAAAAACAACAAAAAGAATCACCGTGTTATGACATGAAACCCCTTAATTACTATGTATATTGAATTCTTCAGCCTGCCGAGTGCTCTCATTGAAAATTAATTCGCCAAAACCAAAACAACTAATAACGCTTTTATATCATAATTGTCATATCCAATAATGATATGAAAAATATCAAACAAGCCTATTTACAGATATAATTTTTGTATTACCATCTATAAATAAGTAAATTTCATAGAAAAAATACTGAACTATTTCTAGAGCGTACTAAATTTGTTGTGCGTCGGTCTTTCGCGCGCTTTTCCTCGGAATGTTCTAGAAGTCCTTTATCAATGAATCTATGCTTTAAGTGTGCTGATCATTAATGTATATGCCTGTATAAACTATTTGATACAGTTTACAACTGATAAAATCAGACCTGAACAAGCTTTTGTCAGTAAGAAATAAAATAAAGGTGAATGAAAAAATTGTATGTCATAACTACAACAAGCAGATAACAGCTCATTACATGATCAGCCTGGAACTAAATTAGGTTTTATATGCAGCGGATTATCATAGATTATTTTATAGTTAATAGGATAATTTATAAATTACACTGCTTTTTAAATAAGAACATTTGAGGTAATCTGAAATATTTGTGATATCAAATCATTTCATATTATGATTTTAATCATTTTACAATTTTTTTATGTGAGTAACCTGTTTAGATAATGGTCAGTCGTGTCTTTGTATAATAGTCTAGTCATTCTTTACTGTACATTTTGTTTTGAATATATATAGACATTATTTTAAAATTGTACTTTTTTTGCTACATTCCTGTTGTTGTACACATCTCGTGGACTATTTTCTTATTTGCAAAATCACACTTGTTAAAAAACATTGCCATTCATCATTGTTCACTACCAAAATTAGACATGTTTTTTTACAATTATTTACAACAATGCTTTTATAACTTATCATAACATTAGAGTCTTTGAAATGTGTTTTGCATATATTTCCATTTATAAGTTTCTTAATTAAAGTATATTTATGCATGGATGAAAATCTCGTTTTTCTTTGATCCTACGCCGAAAATCTTTTTTAAAGATATTTCTTGTTTTTATTTCCTACTTGTTTTACCCCTGCCCCCTTCCTCTCTCTCTCTCTCCAAACATGCAAACACTAAAATGAACAAGTCATAATTCCCACAGAACATATTTTCTTTTTTTTCTCTCTTTTTCTCATCAGTTTAAATAAGCAATATAAATGTATAAAACTTTTACCAGATTCACCCTTGTCTTGCACTCGGCAAATATGGTTTGCTATGAGAACTCAGTGCTGGTTCAACCCAGGAACTTGTCTCCCATGTATTGGTCAGTGTTATTCCCTGGACATAAAAAGAACCAATGAGTCTTCGCGAAATGAGCTAGGGTATCGCACCTGGACTCCCTTGTATTCAATCACTGTCTTTTCCGAAAAAAAAAAAGAACCTTTACAATGGCAGATTAACATACTGCCTTTGAGAATAGAGGCATGCGGTTTAAGTCAAATTACTGATCTCTCCTTATGCATGAAAACACAAAGTTCACTACAAGATAAAACTTAAATGGGGAAAAATCTATAAATTTCATATTGTTACATGTATAGTTCGCTTAAAATATAACTCTGATTTTTTTTCTCATGTCTCTGTACATTTATGCATGTATGTGTATATTTAACCAACGTAATTGTATTTCATAACACCACACATGTGCCATACCTTCTTATCAGAGGGCACAGCATGTGTATATTTTGACTGGATGTCACCTTTATGTATCGCCAGTATCGATATACCGTCACTTACCCCCCACCCCAAAACCAAAGGTGAGGAAGGGACAATCAATGTTTACACAACATGAATGTTATTACCGGTACTAACATGACAGAAAAAATGAAAGATGGTAGCAGGCCTATTGTGAGAACATTATCACAGAAAGAACCAGTGTGTTATGTAGTGTCACTTGCGGCCATGTTTTTTTATGGATCGGAATAATTTTAGCAACTTTGGTAGAGGTTGACCCAAGGAACATCCCTGCCAAGTTTAATCAAATTCTGTCCAGTGCTTTCAGAGGAGATGTTGTTTAAAGGTTTCTCTATATACATATAAGGCAAATAAGCCCCGCCCCTGGCGGCCATGTTTTTTTATGGATCGGAATAATTTTAGCAACTTTGCTAGAGGTTGACCCAAGGAACATCTGTACCAATTTATCTTAAAATCTGGCCAGTAGTTTTGAAGAAGATGATTTTTAAAGTTTTCATTTTTTTTTTCTTTTTGTTGCCATGGCAACCAGAGTTCTACATGGATCAAGTTTATTTTAGCAACTTTTGTGAAGGTTGACCCAAGGATCATCCCTGCCAAGTTTAATCAAATTCTGTCCAGTGCTTTCAGAGGAGATGTTGTTTAAAGGTTTCTCTATATACATATAAGGCAAATAAGCCCCGCCCCTGGTGGCCATGATTTTTTACGGATCGGAATAATTTTAGCAACTTTGCTAGAGGTTGACCCAAGGAACATCTGTACCAAATTATTTTGAAATCTAACCAGTAGTTTTGAAGGAGATGATTTTTAAAGTTTTCAAATTATTTTTCTTTTTGTTGCCATGGCAACCAGAGTTCTTCATGGATCAACTTTATTTTAGCAATTTTTGTAGAGCCTCACCCAAGGAACATTCCTGCCAAGTTTCATCAAATTCTGTCCAGCGGTTTCAGAGGAGATGTCGTTTAAAGCAAATTGTTGACGACGGACGACGACGGACGAAGGGCGATCACAAAAGCTCACCTTGAGCACTTTGTGCTCAGGTGAGCTAATAAACTGTACCGACTATGTTTATATTGTCTGACTACAGTGGTTTTTTTGGTCAAAATATAAGAATAGAGGAGGCATTCCCCCCTGCCTGGAATATATATTTTCCCCATTTTTTTTCATTATCCCCCCTCAATGATTATGACAGTTTAAATACCATATTGTGTGCATGGACTCACTGTTGCAGTGTCATTTTTAAATGTTATATTCTTAATAAAACTGTTCAAACATGTTATATTATTGTTCTTATTATTCATATATGCAATAAAACATCATTAAATAAGAGTAACCAACAATAAAACACATTATACAGTGGTGCTATCGTATCAGTTGTCAAAAAATATGATTGATATACAATTGAAATACGAATGATATACGATCTGTGATATGCGATTTACGATAGCAAGTTTGATTTACCTGTACGATACGATGCAATATTTTTATAATCTGATATCATACGATATACGATCCACGATTTGCGATTTACGTTATGCGATACACGGTAAACACGGTTTACATGACATTTTTTCTACCTGCAAGCTTGATTTGACTACAAGTTCAGCAATATGCAAAAACTCGTGTTGTTAACAATACTTATTGTCACCTATAACTGGTAAACCGTTTGTCCATCTGAAATAAACATAGCGAGCGACAGGAAATTTTTGCGAAATGAGCTAGGGTTTCGCACCCGGACTCTCTTGTATCCAACCACTGTACTCTTATGATTGATAAAACAAATAAAAATATTTTGATGGTTAAAACAGTAAGTAAAATATAGCAACAGTTCTTTTATATTATCTATTATAATAAATAATTTGAACTTATGGTTGAAAGCATGGGACCACCTTAAATGTTGTTTGCAGATTAATAAGATTTTCTGCTATCTTCTTCGGAAAAAAAAGGATTGGAGGTCAAACGCCACACACAACATAGAAAAGAATTTGTTTTGTAAGTACGTTAACAGTTGCTTAGCTACTGATTTATTTCTCTCATGTTTTCCCCCTGTATAGATGTCAATTGAGCAATTTTAATTTTATACCAAACTTTTGCAAAACTTGAACACAAACATGACGGCGTATGGCATTTGGCACGTATACCTGCTAAAAATCGGGAACTATGTTTAAGCTGCGACTGAATCAGCCACCTCTTCACTAATTACTTCTCTTCAAAGGAGATAGCATTCTGGCCTGCTTTTTTTTTTTTTTTTTAAATTAATTTATTGTTTAAAGAAGCGGCACACTGATATTACTGAAAGGGAATTTACTCCGGTATTGGGAGATAGGGTAAAAAATATAGGTTTCTCCTGCATTTTCAACCGCAAACTGGCATTCAAAATTAATAAGTGTTTTTTTTTACCCCCCCCCCCCCCCAAACACACAAAAAAGTGACTTGTGTACACTATCAGTCAGTGAATGCTTTGAATAATCACCCGTTTTAGACTCAACAGTGTAAAAGAAAAAAAATCACTTTAAACATATTTTGTCAAATATGCAGAAGGGAATACCGGGTATATGCTGTGTTAGGTTCGAACTTGGTAATCTTGAATGTATAATTGTCGATCTGGAAGCAGCCTTCACACACAGACTTCCCAGAAAAAAAAATCGGGCGCATGTTTTAGGGTCGGACAGTTGCAGAAGGTTTTTGGCCCCTTCTGCGTGTCGATTGTTTGCATTTTTTTTTTCTAAATGTTAAATCAGTGACAAAACAAACAATATTCAGTAATAAAGTATGTTGATATTTAATATAAAATCTTTAATATGTTTTATATCGCACATAAATTGTGTTTTCTGTTCATTAGTATTTCGTATTCATCAACTTATCAGTAACATGGATTTGATTTGAATTACTGATCATGCATAATCTACATATACATTGTCCCAAAATATGGCAGATTGAAATTTTCAAATTCTTTCATTTCTTATTCATTTTTTTTTTAATTTAAATACACCAGGGTGTCTATATCAGGACACCATGAATACACATACGCATCACATACGCATACATTTAGATTATTACATTCGTTAATCTTAAAAAAAAAAGTGAACATGGTGATGTATCAGCCTACTGTTTGTATTTATTCCTTTCAGGAAAAATATTTAGAGGAGTTTCATAAAAATAATACTTAAAAAGTTATGTAAAAATAGTAAAGCTGATGACATTAAGAAACACAACCCATTTCTGATTAAGTTTAATTTGCATGGCTAGCTATAGGTATGCATCTACTCTGCAGAATACTCAGATATTTTTCTTTTGCTACAGCAAAAAAACAAAAAACAACAAAAACAAGAGGCCCATGATGGCCCTAAATCGCTCACCTGAGATAAATAGGTTGACCCAAGGAACATCTGTACCAATTTACTTTAAAATCTGGCCAGTAGTTTTGAAGAAGATGATTTTTAAAGTTTTCATTTTTTTTTCTTTTTGTTGCCATGGCAACCACAGTTCTACATGGATCAAGTTTATTTTAGCAACTCTTGTGAAGGTTGACCAAAGGATCATCCCTGCCAAGTTTAATCAAATTCTGTCCAGTGGTTTTAGAGGAGATGTTGTTTAAAGGTTTCTCTATATACATATAAGGCAAATAAGCCCTGCCCCTGGCGGCCATGTTTTTTTACGGATCGGAATAATTTTAGCAACTTTGGTAGAGGTTGACCCAAGGAACATCTGTACCAATTTATTTTAAAATCTGGCCAGTAGTTTTAAAGAAGATGATTTTTAAAGTTTTCATTTTATTTTATTTTTGTTGCCATGGCAACCAGAGTTCTACATTGATCAAGTTTATTTTAGCAACTTTTGTGAAGGTTGACCCAAGGATCATCCCTGCCAAGTCTAATCAAATTCTGTCCAGTGGTTTCAGAGGAGATGTTTAAAGGTTTCTCTATATACATATAAGGCAAATAAGCCCCGCCCCTGGCGGCCATGTTTTTTTAGGATCGGAAATTTTTTAGCAACGGTTCCCAAGGAATTTTTTAAGTTTTCGATTTTTTTTCTTTTTGTTGCCATGGCAACCAGAGTTCTACATGGATCAAGTTTAATTTAGCAACTTTTGTGGAGGTTGACCAAAGGATCATCCCTGCCAAGTTTAATCAAATTCTGTCCAGTGGTTTCAGAGGAGATGATGTTTAAAGGTTTCTCTATATACATATAAGGCAAATAAGCCCCGCCCCTGGCGGCCATGTTTTTTTACGGATCGGAATAAATTTAGCAACTTTGGTAGAGGTTGACCCAAGGAACATCTGTACCAAATTATTTTGAAATCTGGCCAGTAGTTTTGAAGGAGATGATTTTTAAGTTTTCAAATTATTTTTCTTTTTGTAGCCATGGCAACCAGAGTTCTTCATGGATCAACTTTATTTTAGCAACTTTTGTAGAGCCTCACCCAAGGAACATTCCTGCCAAGTTTCATTAAATTCTGTCCAGCGGTTTTAGAGGAGATGTCGTTTAAAGCAAATTGTTGACGACGGACGACTGACGACGGACGACGCACGACGACGGACGCCGGACGAAGGGCGATCACAAAAGCTCACCTTGAGCACTTTGTGCTCAGGTGAGCTAAAAACAACTTTATAGATAAAAGTGAATTAAAATTCCGTTGAGTAGATTTAGTCAAAGTAAGTTTTTTTAATTATCATTATTATTATTTTATATTTTTAGTTAATTCCCTTGGGCTGTAGTGAAATTGTTTCGATGTCATTTTTGTGTTTGTTTTAATGTCCAGCTTAGTTGTTGTTTTTAGCGGCTAATATTATTCTTAACTTTTTATGCTATTTCTTAAACTGCATTTGTCAAGAATAGTTTATAGTTGTAACTGATACAAACTTTTGGTAATTGCCTATTTTTCCCAATTGTTAGATCGCTCGGCAGGCAACATGTAAATTTCTCACAATCAGTGACCGTGTCCGCAGTACCCTAAACACAAGCTTATCACACAGTCATGGATGACTGCCGATTCAGATTACCTAGACATATTAACAGCAGGGGGCCATAAGACAATAGGAGTCTGGCTGGTCAGGTGGTTATGCGGGTGGTTCAGTATGGGGGCCCACGATGGGGATTTCCTCTAGACAACACTACTATGATGTAATCAACCCCCCCACTGGATCCAGGCCTGCATCCCTATATTGCTCAGCTAAAATATCACCTGCTTTATTCGTGGAAACCATTCTCAAAGAGATATGATTGTGAGAAAACCCATCCTCCTGTAAGTTTTATTTTTTAACAGTAAAACACAGTGAATTCCAACTCCTCCTTAATTTCTTTAATTAGCATATTCTTCCATTAATTTTACTGTAAATCACTTATAATCAATTGATAACCAATCAAAATTATATTCAAATTAATGTGTGCTGTGCTGAAGACATTGTGGAAATCACCCCTTCACAGTTTGACAGGTAAGGTGTGAAAACAAAATAGCCAATCAGCACATGGTAGACAGGTTTGGATAAGAGTTGGGGACAGGTGATTAACCTGAACACTAGGGGCCCAACTTTACTTCAGATAAGAGTTATGTCTGAATAAACTAAACAAATAAAGGGTTGTATTTTTATGTGAACTTATATAAGGAAAAAATCGGGACCGAAGGTTAGGTTCCGATAAAAGGTAGGCTTCAGATAATGCATGCTGGATAACCGAGATCCAAATGTATTTTGAAGTAAATATCCCCATCCCGAGATCTCAACTTAAGCATATTTTTCAGTTTTTATTTCAAAGTCAATTTTTATAAATTTTTGTCCTTGTTATTAAGTGGGTCAGTAACCAAGTTTATTTTGCAGCGGCACCTGGAAAGGTGGCTCAGGCAAGTTTTTCACACATCTTTCAAGGTTGGGTTGGTCAATGTATGTCCAACAGAAATGTTGATTATTGCTAATCGATGTCTGACAGGATGCATAATATGCACGTGCCAGCACATAAACCCGGGTGTCAGATCTTGAGTACATTCCATATTACTGCGTTCATCACACCTGAAGCAGCAGATCCATGGTAAAAACATTTATCACTTGTTTGAATGATTATGTTAATCCAAATCACCTCAGTAGAGCATATAATTTGTTTTTCATAACTTACAAACAGTATATATGTACACCAAACAGGTGATTTTTACGGCATCACGATTTTCACAATATGCTCTGGTAATGAAAATGATGACATGCATGGACACAAATCAAAATTTTCATCAAATCTTAAATCCGAATAATCAATATTTCAAAGTTTTCAGCTCAGTCCAAAGGACTTTGATTTAAAAAGGTTCTACTGTATATAAAAATACATAGAATTTACCTGAAAAATGGGAAACCATACCAAGCAACGGTGATCACTTCACTCAACTGAAAAGTTAAATCATTATTTAAGTTCTGTACATCAAACTCAATAAGATCCAAAGGTGGATCTCCAATTACAAATATATGTTCTGAAAACATATCTTGCCAAAAAAGAAATTTACAATACTGGATGAAAGTATATCACTCATAATGGCCTTAATCTTGGAGGTATTGGTTTCAACACCCATATATGTGCTCCACCCTTATAAGAATGATATCCAGATTAGACCATAACTTTTAACAAAATAGACACATACCTGAGGTTTGGGAGAGAGGAATATCTCTTATTATTCTTCATTTAAAATATCTTTGAAATGTAATCCTTTGTTATCTAGGTATATTATATGGATCTATTTTAATTGCAGTCCAATCATAACAATTAAATAAGCTTGTGTTGCACACAACACATGAGTCCCCTACTGGTGAGGTACATAATTTTTCTGTTATCATAGCAACCAGAATTTTGGCCCAATAAAAAACAAGAGGCCCAAGGGCCATAAACGCTCACCAGTGTAAATCAGCATATTCAAGATGATTTTTTCTATAAGGAAATCAAATGACAAACCAGAGATCAACTTCATTTTAGCAATCATGGCAGACATTCATGAAATCAATCCTGACCATTAATTTCATGGAAGTAAAATTCTGAAATTTATTAATTGAAGATAATATTATATATTGTATTATCAGTTGCAGTTACACAATGTGAATGGTGTTCGAAAAATAAACTAGCAGAATTTATCATGATAGTTTGAAAGACACAGGGCTTTTTGTACAGGAAGAAAATGAAAGCAGTTCGTTAAAATGGTTGATTTAACTTTTGCATAACATGATTAAACTTTTAAATAACAATCTGTAACAAAATATTTCAAAAATTCTTTAATATCGTTTCAGATTCCTTTTATTTACAAGTTGTCAAAAGAGAAAGTAAATCCGCGAAAACTGATGACATTTAGAAATGCAAAGCTTTTTTGGTTATTAATTTTATTTACATGGTCAGAGAAAATTGTGAACCTATTTTGCAAAATACTAAAAATACTTTTACGGATGGGAATGGGGCCAAATTTCGGCCCCAAATTGGCCTTTGCACAGAAGAAGAATTTTGATGTTTTCTATAAAGAGTATATAAGGGAATTAGCCAACCCCCTAGGGACCTCATTTTTTTAGGAATTAACTTTATTTTAGCCATATTGGTATACAATCATGAGGTAACCATTTGGGCCAAAGGAAATTAAATTCTCACAGCTGGCTTCATTAATAAAGTATTTTGATGTTTTCTATATAGAGTATATAAGGAAATTAGCCAACCCCCTAGGGACCTCATTTTTCAAGGGATCAACTTTATTTTAGCAATTATGGTAGACATTCATGAGGTGAATATTTGTGCCAAATGAAAATAAATTCTGACCATTTGTTTCAGAGGAGATGATTTTCAAAGTTTTCAATTATTTTTTCTATTTGTTGTCATGGCAACCAGAGTTCTTCATGGATCAACTGTATTTGAGCAATTTTTGTAGAGGCCCACTCAAGGATCATACATGCCAAGTTTTTCAAATTCTGTCCAGCGGTTTCAGAGGAGATGATTTTCAAAGTTTTCAATTATTTTTTTCTATTTGTTGCCATGGCAACCAGTGTTCTTCATGGACCAACTGTATTTGAGCAATTTTTGTAGAGGCCCACCCAAGGATCATACATGCCAAGTTTTATCAAATTCTGTACAGCGGTTTCAGAGGAGATGATTTTCAAAGTGTTCAATTATTTTTTCTATTTGTTGCCATGGCAACCAGAGTTCTTCATGGATCAACTTCATTTGAGCAATTTTTGTAGAGGCCCATCCAAGGATCATACATGCCAAGTTTTATCAAATTCTGTCCAGCAGTTTCAGAGGAGATGATTTTCAAAGTTTCAATTATTTTTTCTATTTGTTGCATGGCAACCAGGTTCTTCATGGATCAACTTTATTTGAGCAATTTTTGTAGAGGCCCATCCAAGGATCATACATGCCAAGTTTTATCAAATTCTGTCCAGCAGTTTCAGAGGAGATGATTTTCAAAGTTTTCAATTATTTTTTCTATTTGTTGCCATGGCAACCAGAGTTCTTCATGGATCAACTTTATTTGAGCAATTTTTGTAGAGGCCCATCCAAGGATCATACATGCCAAGTTTTATCAAATTCTGTCCAGCAGTTTCAGAGGAGATGATTTTCAAAGTTTTCAATTATTTTTCTATTTGTTGCCATGGAACCAAGTTCTTTGGATCAACTTTATTTGAGCAATTTTTGTAGAGGCCCATCCAAGGATCATACATGCCAAGTTTTATCAAATTCTGTACAGCGGTTTCAGAGGAGATGATTTTCAAAGTTTTCAATTATTTTTTTCTATTTGTTGCCATGGCAACCACAGTTCTTCATGGATAAACTTTATTTGAGCAATTTTTGTAGAGGCCCACCCAAGGATCATACATGCCAAGTTTTATCAAATTCTGTCCAGCGGTTTCAGAGGAGATGATTTTCAAAGTTTTCAATTATTTCTTCTATTTGTTGCCATGGCAACCAGAGTTCTTCATGGATCAACTGTATTTGAGCAATTTTTGTAGAGGCCCACTCAAGGATCATACATGCCAAGTTTTATCAAATTGTGTCCAGCGGTTTCAGAGATGATTTTCAAAGTTTTCAATTATTTTTTCTATTTGTTGCCATGGCAACCACAGTTTTCATGGATGAACTGTATTTGAGCAATTTTTGTAGAGGCCCACCCAAGGATCATACATGCCAAGTTTTATCAAATTCTGTACAGCGGTTTCAGAGGAGATGATTTTCAAAGTTTTCAATTATTTTTTCTATTTGTTGCCATGGCAACCAGAGTTCTTCATGGATCAACTTTATTTGAGCAATTTTTGTAGAGGCCCACCCAAGGATCATACATGCCAAGTTTTATTAAATTCTGTCCAGCGGTTTCAGAGGAGATGATTTTCAAAGTTTTCAATTATTTTTTTCTATTTGTTGCCATGGCAACCACAGTTCTTCATGGATCAACTTTATTTGAGCAATTTTTGTAGAGGCCCACTCTAGAATCATACATGCCAAGTTTTATCAAATTCTGTCCAGCAGTTTCAGAGGAGATGATTTTCAAAGTTTTCAATTATTTTTCTTTTTGTTGCCATGGTAACCAGAGTTCTTCATGGATCAACTTTATTTGAGCAATTTTTGTAGAGGCCCACCCAAGGATCATACATGCCAAGTTTTATCAAATTCTGTCCAGCGGTTTCAGAGGAGATGATTTTCAAAGTTTTCAATTATTTTTTTCTATTTGTTGCCATGGCAACCACAGTTCTTCATGGATCAACTTTATTTGAGCAATTTTTGTAGAGGCCCACTCTAGAATCATACATGCCAAGTTTTATCAAATTCTGTCCAGCGGTTTCAGAGGAGATGTCTTTTAAAGCAAATTGTTGACGACGATTTCTTTTTGTTGCCATGGTAACCAGAGTTCTTCATGGATCAACTTTATTTGAGCAATTTTTGTAGAAGCCCACCCAAGGATCATACATGCCAAGTTTTATCAAATTCTGTCCAGCGGTTTCAGAGGAGATGTCTTTTAAAGCAAATTGTTGACGACGGACGATGGACGACGGACGAAGGGTGATCCCAATAGCTCACCCTGAGCACTTCGTGCTATGGTTAGCTAAAAATGAGCAGAATCTCCATATGTATTCATATACCAATTGTCAAAAAATTATCTTAATTATCGTGGGATTCAGATTTCCGGACATTCAGACGGACAGATAGACAGACAGACGGAGGGCAAACCTATAGTCCCCTCCGGTGTAAACACCGGTATGGGACTAATATTAGGCCCCAAATGTTTAAGACAACCAAGTTCAAATTCCTAATGTCACTTTGATATTGTCTATATTGTCAATTAATTTAATAAATTCCTCAAGTTTAATATGTGAGAAAAAACTCAAAATAACAACATCTGAGAAAAAACACAGCCTTGATATTGGATAATTTAAACCTTTATCATACAAGAGCCATGTTGACATGGCCATTCCCTGCCGAATGCTTGTTCATTAGAAGAGGTGTTGGAGAGTAGAACAATGAGTAATGAAAACTGATGTTTGAAGTGTTTATAGATATGAAACCCATGCGAAGACCTACTAATTCCCCTATTTCAAGGTCACTGTGACAAAAATTAAGCCTGAAAAATAACAAGAGCTGTCAGAGGACAGCACCCTCGACTATTCAAAATGCTTGTGGGTAAATCAAATGAAATCTATTTAAATTCTTGCCCTTCACATACCCTTCACATACCCTGTACATAAGAACAGTCAAAAATGATATACCTTGATAGTCTGATACCCTCTTAATATTTTTATGAAGTCTAAAATCAATCCCATGCTTAGTTACTGAGACATAAGCACAATAACACTGTGCATACAAAACTTTAACCAAAAGTCCAAGTTAAAGAAGGGCATCATTTGCATAAAATTCAGTCCAAAAGTTATCCTCCTTGGTTTTCTGATGCCCCTGAAGACACTCCTTAACTTTCTAGTCAATTCCACAAGCAATTTCTGAGATATAAGCTGGATAGTAGCTTGAATGCAAAAAATTAACCAAAATTCTAGTTAAAAGGGGGCCATAATTTTCAATATATTCCATCAATTGTTATCTTCTTTTATAGTATGATACCCCTAAACATATTAAAGGCGTTTCAAATCAATCCTATGCCTGGACTCTGAGATATAAGCATGAAAGTACCTTGCATACAAAACTTTAACCAAAATTTCTAAATTAAAAAAGGGGCCATAACTTGTAATATATTCCATCAAAAGTTATCTAACTTGATAGTATGATACCCCTAAATGTATTTAAGATGTTTCAAATCAATTGCATGCTTGGATACTGAGATATTAGCATGAAAGTACCTTGCATGCAAAACTTTAACCAAAATTTCTAAGTTAAAAAGGGGCCATAATTTGTAACATATTCTATCAAGAGTTGTCTACCATGAAAGTATGATATCCCTAAACATATTAAAGATGTTTCAAATCAATCCAATGCCTGGATACTGAGATATAAGCATGAGAGTATCTTGCCTGCAAAACTTTAACCAATATTTCTAAGTTAAAAAGGGCCATATTTTGTTATATATTCCATCAAGAATTATCCACCTTGGTTGTCTGATGCCCCTAAACATATTCATAAACTTTCAAGTCAATACCATAAATGGTTATTGAGATACGAACTGGACAGTAGCTTGCACGCAAAACTTTAACCAAATTTTCTATTGCATGCAAGACTTTAACTGAAATTTTTAAGTAAAAAAGGGGCCATAATTCATATTAAATTCAGTCAAGAG
Organism: Solen grandis; assembly: GCA_021229015.1. Taxonomy (NCBI): domain Eukaryota; kingdom Metazoa; phylum Mollusca; class Bivalvia; order Adapedonta; family Solenidae; genus Solen; species Solen grandis. The sequence continues at coordinate 41,505,541 of CM037779.1, read as the reverse complement.
TTATCTACCTTGGTTGTCTGATGCCCCTGAACATATTTTATTTATAAACTTTCAAGTCAATACCATAAATGGTTATTGAGATATAAGGTTGATAGTAACTTGCACGCAAAACTTTAACCAAAAGCTGCAACGCCAACGCCGACACCAGGGCGACTACAAAAGCTCTCATATTCTTCGAATAGTCGAGCTAACAAAGGGCAACTAGAAACGCTTTCGCGATATCATCGGTTTTTGCGAAAGCAATTTCATTCAGTTCATGAGTTGCATGATTTGAAAAACATATTTCTTCGTTCACTGGCTTGTTGAATACTGGTAACAGCGATCTTTCAAACAATTTTGTTGCAATGTTGAAGCAGACTTTTTTACCAAAAAAGAATATTTTTGAGTATTACCTGTCAGTAATGTAGTTGCAAACTTGAAATTTTTATTTTACGGAATTCGGTTAGTGCCATGTTAGATGTGTGTATTGCTTTATGATGGTGACAAACGACAATTGTAATCTATAAACAACAATTGCCATCGACACACAACAGTATAAAATGACACGTGACAATGCGACATGACACTCAACATTATTACGAACTAATGTTGCATTGACTAATTATCATTTTCATGAAATATCACATTAATTTTTGAGTGTCATTTCAAATTGATGTCACCAAGGAACAGAATGCAAGAAATCACATAAAAATCAGATTTCAGTTTTTTTAGTTATAAAGAGTGATTTCAAGCCAAGTGCCCCCTAGCGGCCAAATGAGAAACAAAATTGATTAAAATTTTACTATAAGGTACCTAGCAATGCAGCACATGGTTCAATCAAGTATACAAGTCACACTAGTCAAAAATTCTATTTCTTATATATCACAATTTGAAGCATAAAAACTAATTTACAATAGTTATTGTTCTAAAAAGGATCAAACCTTGGACTGCCATAAAATGACCAAATCAAGTCTGATCTTCAAAAACTAAACAAAGATTCTGAACTCAAGGTCTTGTTTTCTGACAAGAAGATATTTCCAGTTTTTCTTATATGGCTGAATGATTCTTCTGGAAAGTGCTTTTTAAGAACATACAATCTTGTTCATATACTCTCGATAAAACATTTTTAGTTTTAGAGCTATTTGAGGGTGAATAAAAAACATAATCATAATATGATCTTAACCTTTGCATTTTTTAACTTTTTAATTGTGAGGCCCTTTCAAACATAACAATACATAACGTGCAAAAATTTAAGAAGAATGTACAAACAAGAGGGCCATGATGGCCCTAAATCGCTCACCTGAATTCTCCTGCTAGAGAGAAAATGCTTAAGTAAGGAAAAAAAAAATACACATAATAAATTATATAGTATTTAAATTTTATTAATTTTCAGTTCTGGTGGCCATCTTGGTAGGCAGACCTAAACAATTTTAGCTATTTTTGCTCAGTACCACCAAAAGGATAATTCCTGTAATGTTTCATCAAAATCTGTTCAGCCGTTAAGAAGAAAATGTCATTTAAAGATTTTCTATTTTTGATTTTTAATTCTGGTGGCCATTTTGGTTGACTGATCGGAATGATTTAAGCTTATTTTGATCAGTACCACCTAAGGATCATTCCTGTAAAATTTCATCAAAATCTGCTCAGCGGTTTAGGAGATGACGTTTAAAGATTATTCTATATTTTTAGCTCTTGCAGCCATCTTGGTTGGCGGGCAGGAAAGATTTTAGCTATTTTTGTGCAGTATTACCCAATGATCCTTCCTATTGAGTGTCATTAAAATTTGCTTAGTGGTTTAGGAGGAGATGTTGTTTAAAGATTTTTCTATTTTTAGCTCTGGCGGCCATTTTAGTTGGAGGATCGGAACGATTTTAGCTATTTTTGCTCAGTAACACCTGAGGATCATTCCTGTAAAATTTCATCAAAATCTGCTCAGCGGTTAAGATGTTTAAAGCAAAAGTTGACGACGGACACCAGACAAAGACTGATCACAATAACTAAAAAAAATATGTTTTTGAAATTTTAAATTGTCCAATATTTAAGTGAAGTTTGACAGTTTCTAGAAGACAAACCATGCATTTCTTAAATTCGCCACACCATATATTTTGTGCGTTTATGTCTTACAAATTGTATGCAGCAAACAGAAATCTTCTATCTAATATCAAACAAAAATGGAAAGGTTTTTTTCGTAGACCTACTCTCATTGCACAGTTGTTGTTTTTTTGCAAGGTTCGAACATTCAACCTCTTCTAGCACAAATATTTTCCCACACCCGATACTTTGTAATCCATCATATTCTGTTGTGCTGTCTTCAAGGAACAAAATGCTGAAAACAGCATTTGAATCAGACTTCAACTTTTTGAGTTATATGCAAAAGAGTGACTTTAAGCAAAGTGCCCCCTAGCAGAAAATGAGAAACAAAATCGATTAAACATTTTCTATTAGGTACCTAGAAATGCAGCAAATAGTTTAATTAAGTATATAATATGCATGGGTTAAACATTGTTTCTTAAATGTCACAATTTGAAAAATACAAACTGATTTACCATTGTTTAAAACAGGATCAAACTTTGGACTGTCGTAAATGACCAAACCAAGCCTGATCTTTAAAAACTAAACATTACTAGAAAGAGCTCTTCAAGAACTAAAACTTTTGTTCATATACTCTGAATAAAATACTCTTAGTTTTGTAGCTATTTGCCCCCCCCCCCCCCCCAAAAAAAAGTAATATGACCTTGACCTTTGCAACTTTTTATTTTATTTTTTTAATTGTGAGACCCTTTAAAACATAACAATACATACCCTGTGGAGAAATCATGAAGAACGAACAAAAATTAAAGTCAGGAGCGACAAAAACATGTTTTTGAAATTTTAAATTTTCCTAAATTTTAGTGAAGTTTGATGGTTTCTAGAAGACAAACCATGCATTTCTCAAATTTGCCACCCCATATATTTTGTGGGTATATGTCTTGCAAATTGTATGCAGCAAACAGAAATCTTCTATCTAATCTCAAACAAAAATGGAAAGGTTTTTTTCGTAGACCTACTCTCATTGCACAGTTGTTGTTTTTTTGCAAGGTTCGAACATTCAACCTCTTCTAGCGCAAATATTTTCCTACACCCGATACTTTGTAATCCATCATATTCTGTTGTGCTGTCATCAAGGAACAAAATGCTGAAAACAGCATTTGAAGTAGACTTCAACTTTTTGAGTTATATGCAAAAGAGTGATTTCATATTTTGCGCCCCCTAGTGGCTGAATCAAAACCAAAAGAGAAAAAACATGACTGCATGTCTAAAATTTCATTACTGTAGCTTTCTTCATCTGACTGCTAGGGTGTGTACAAAAAATGGGTGGAAGAATAAAATTAATAAAAACTAGATTTCATTCATTGATACAAATGATAGGACTATCTGCTACATTTGTCAAACACTAAAAGCAAAAAAAGTAAAAGACTATCAAATTATTGCATTTAATTTGCTTTTGTATGGCCATAACTTCCATTAACTTTGAAAAATAAGCCGTTTAACCTGGAGGATATGGCAAAAGTAACAGAAAATCATTTTTTATATATCAATTTCATTTAACTTGACCTATTTCTATAATCAATGTACCAAAAAAAAAAAATTATTGAAAATGCCTACAAATTTGAGCACCCAAACAAATCAAAAGAAAAAGGAACAATAGGTGAGGTGAGAATACCTAATAAATAAAAAAATATAAAGGGTTGAGCTATCATTCTTGTGCACTGATCTTCTCCTCATTGAGATCTATCTATGAAGTTTCAAGTTGATATCTCAAATACTTTTTGATTGCTCTGACAAAAATTAATCTAAAAATATGAAAGGTAGAGTTATCATTCTTGTGCACTGCACTCCTCCTCAATGAGATCTATCAAACTATGAAGTTTCAAGTTGATATCTCAAATTCTTTTTGAGTTTTGCTCTGGACAAAAATTAAATCTGAAAAATATGAAAGGTAGATTTATCATTCTTGTGCACTGCACTCTTCCTCAATGAGATCAATTCACCTATGAAGTATAACTTGAAATCTTCAATACTTTTTGACTTATGCTCCAGACAAAAATTAAGCCTGAAAAATTATCAAAGGTAGAGTGCACTGCCATCCTCCTCAATGACATCTATTCACGTAGGAAGTATCAACTTGATACCTCAAATACTTTTTGAGTTAAGCTCTGGACAAAAATGTGGGACGGAAGGACGGATGGATGGACGGACGGAGACTATTACCATATCCTCCATCGCCTTCGGCGGGGGATAATAAAAAGTCAAGCAAAAATGTAATAAAATTATAATCGATAAAGACACATACTAAAAGAATAATGACAATGACACCATCGAAAATGTTGCCCTTGCTGTATCGGTAACGCCTCCATCCCATACAGACTAGAATCAGGATCTGCTCAGCAGCGTAGTATAGGATAAACAAGAAGTTGATAATCTGCAATTAGATACCGTCATGTAGTGCCAACTTTCCCTTAACACTTTATCATTCATGTGAGAAAGCTGAAATGTCAGATAATATAAAACAAGAGGGCCAAGATGGCCCTATTAAAGATGCTCACTTGAGAAATGTTGTCTTCATTGCCTATTACAGCATAGCCGTACTGAATACATGCAGAAATACAGTGAGATAAAATTTTGAAGGTCATCGCTCTATATCAGTCTTTATAAAATCAAGTGATCCTAGGGTGGGACCAATTTTGACCCATGGGTCATGAGTTGAACAAACTAGAAGAAGTCCACTAGGGCAGGTTACACAATTAATATCTTAGCTCCAGGCTTTGTGGTTTCTGACAAGATAATTTATAAAGTCTTTTCCTATTCAAGTCCATATAAATCAAGTGAACCCTGGAATAAGGCTAAGACCCCAGGGTCATGATTTTGAACAAACATGGTAAAGGTTCACTAGGTCACTAGGCCAAGATACACACCAAATATCTTAACTGCAGGCCTTGTCATATCTAACAGGAAGATATTTCTAGCTTTTCCTATTTAAGTCAATGTATAAGGGGCATTTCAGAAGTACAGTCAAACTTGTGATAGCAGTCACGTGTATTAAGCGGTCACCATGACGTAAGCGGTCATGTCAGGTCCTCCCGAGCAAATTCTTCTTTAATTGTCGTGTAATAAGCGGTCACTTGTCATATGCGGTCAGCGGCCACCTTAAAAGGGGATAATCATACTTCAAAGGAGTCCTAATTAGTGGTCAATCAGGTTGTGATGCTGCACCGAACGCATGCCCATTATCCACTGCTCCCCACCCACAGGCATAATTGGCACACTTCCGCTCGCAAACTTATGGTGTTTGCCAATGTCACGCTGTTTGCGAAGGGCTAGCTTAACAAATCAACCATCAGTGAGTGTTTTAATTATTCCCGATTGCCTTTTATCTATGCATAGTTTGAAGTTTGATGAAATACACATCATGTATATGAACAGTTATGCACTCGATTCTGAAATGTTCGAATATCTCGGCTGACTATATGATCGCCGATCGGTGTTAATGTTGGAATTATGAATACATAATTATACGTGGACATCTTTTATCTTTTGAGAGTTATAAAGGTGTTTTTATTAAAAATTTTTATCAAAGAACATCGGCTGTTTGCTGCTAAAAACAAGAAATCGCTAGTGATATAAAATGGAATATTTAGAACATAGGAATGTCCCGTATGCCATCATTCTAAATAAAATGTCGAAAAACAGAATGAAAGTTCTGAAACTTCCCGAAGCTGGGAAAAGCTCGGGAATAATCCAGCTGAATTTAAGATGGCTTACTAAAAAAGAACGGGAATACTTGGAGAGTTTGAGAGAGCAAAAATTTAGAGCTAAAAAGATCATGGTGAACAACACCCAACGTTAATTTAACGATATCTGTTATCACTGGTTTCTCGACGCAACATCAAAACAAGTTCCTGTGTCTGGCCCACTTATGAGTTATTTAACTTTTTTAAGATAAGATACATGTTCATTTTTGATATATTCATACATGTGCTTATCAGAAAGATAAAAACTGAAAGGGGGGGGGGGAAGAAAGACTTTGTGCATAGGTATAATATACATATAAAAAGGTAAAAATACATACATACATACATACATACATGCATGCATGCATGCATGCATGCAAGCAAGCATATATACATTGGCATGTACTATCAAAAATGGCCAATACTATATTTTGTCTTAAGCAGCCAACAATACAACTGATCATCCAGGAGCCTGTTTGGCACGGAATTCACATAAAAATTGTATCTTTATAATGAGACAGATAAGACTCTTTTCATGATGTAAGTTTTTCCTTTCCATTGCCATGGCAACCAGAGTTCTACATGGAATCAAATTCTTTGAACAGCTAAAAAGGGCATCACCCATGGAACATTTCTGTGAAGTTACTTTAAAATTGGCCCAGTGGTTTAGGAGATTTCGTTTAAGTTAAATGTGGATGATGGACGCTGGACGACGGACATTCATCGGTCACGTTGTGCTCAGGGGAGCTAAGAAAAGCTGTTAGGGAGACAACACGCTAGACAATTCTCAGTGCTTTAAAGTATAAAAAAAAAAGCCATACTGAATCTTTCAAGGGCCATATATCTGTCAAAAGTCTGCTCTTTTCTACTCATTACATTTATGTTGCTGACCAAGTATACAAAGTATCAAAGCAAAGGGGAATAAATTCATTAAAATCCATGCTAGAGGTCTTGGTGAGTAAGCTACAATATAATTATGACCTTAAATACATTTGTAAAGTTTCAAGAGAATTATACCTTTGGTAATTGTGGATATCGAATGTGCACATATAATCTTAACCAGGAATTTCTAAGTTCACAAAGGGGAATAATTCAGTAAAAATCCATGCTAGAGCTATGGGTCTTAGTCAATTAGCTACAATTATGATCCCAGATACATTTGTAAAGATTTAAGTGAATACCTTATGAGGTTGTGGAGATATAAGAAGATACAAAAAATTGCATGCAAAATCTTAACCTTGAGTGTTACTCCAATGCTGATGACGACACAGACACCAGAGTGAGTAGGATAGCTTTCACTATTCTTTGAATAGTTGAGCTAAAAGTGCATTTAAAAATTTGATTAAATGTTTAAATCTTTGTGTACTTAGCAAGGGTGATTACTTTGAGGGTATGATACATGAATAAATTAAAACCTATCAAACACGCACTTTGTATTACCCAAGTTGCATTACTTCTGAAATGCCTCCTGTAAAATCAAGTGACCCCTGGGATGGAGCAAATTTTGATCCCAGGTCCATGAAGTGAACAAACTAAAGACAGATTCACAAGATGAGACTACACACAAAATATCTTAACTCAAGGCATTGTTTTTTTGTTTTTTTTTGTCAAAAAGATTTTTCTAAATTTTTTTCTACACAAGTCTATGTAAAATCAAGTGAACCCTGGGGCAGGGCCAATTTTGACCTCTGGGTTATAATTTGAACAAACTTGGTTAAGGTCCACAAGATGATCCTACACACCAAATATCTAAACTTTAAGCAATGCAGTTTTGCAGAAGATTTTCAAAGTTTGCTTTTTTTTAAACTATTTTTACCTTTTTTCAACCTATCAAACCAAACTGGACAATTTAGAAAAGGGCCTCATAAGGTTCAATCCTGTAAAGTTTGGTCAAAATCCATTCAGCAGTTTGGAAGGAGATGTTCTTTAAAAGATATTGTTGACGATGGATTGACAGACGCACAAACAAGTGATGCCAGAGACTGGACAATGGACCATCCTAATAGCTCACCATGAATAGGTTGTGAGCTAAAAACAAGAGGCCCAAGATAAGTCACTCACTTGAGAAATATTGCCTATAATAGCACAGCAATACTGAAAACATAATCCATGCAAATGTACAGTAAGATTTATCTAAATTCCACACAAAAACTGTACCTGCCATCCAAATTTTGAGGGTCATTAATAGCCATATATAAATCTATACCAAATCAAATGACCCCTGGAGCAAAGCCATTTTTGACTCTAGGGCCATGATTTGAACAAACTTAGTAGAGGTTTACTAGGCCATGTTACACACTAAAATATCTAAAGTCTAGGCCTTGTGATTTCTGACAAGGAGATTTTTCTATCTTTTTTTTCCTATGTAAAATCAAGTGATCCCTGGGACGGGGCCAAATTTGATCCATGGGTCATGATTTAAACAAACTTGGTAGAGGTTCACTAGACAATATCTAAACACCAAATATTTAAGCTTTCACTTTAAAAATTTAATTTAAGCTCCTGTGACCAAGATATACAATGGACCAGAACCAATTAAACTTTGGTAGAGCTTCATGCAAGGAAGATCACAGGTAAGTTTCATCAAACTTGGCCCAGTGGTTTCAGAGGAGATGTCATTTGAAACAATTGTGGATGACAGACTGATGGATGGATGACAGACTGCCATTGATCATACATGCCCAGGTGAGCTAAAAATCTTTTATAAGAAAGGGATAAGAGTTCAAATAAAACTTACCCTCAAAGCTGATTGGCTAGAGCTGAGGGATTTGCTGTATTCTGTGGCTAACTCAAACTGAAATACATTAACATTGAATCACTGAACAAATCATCATTATCAGAAGACATTCAATAATTATCATAAACAAGAGCTGTCTGGAAAGTAAAAAAGAGCAATAGATATGTATTCCAAGTTTCAAAGCAATATGTCAAAGGGTTCAGTGAAAAAGTAAATAAGTTCAACAAGATTAACAAAGATTCCTTGGGCAAAGTACTTTAACCTACACATGGAAGTGATGGTTATCACAATATATTTCAAGTTTCAAAGCAATTGCCTCAAGGATTCAGAGATAAAGTGAGGTGGTATGAAAACCTTAATAAGAAGATTCTATGTCATGAAAGGACATATGGTCAAAACAAAAGATGTCCGTAAGATAGCGCATTAGACTGCTGTAAACACTCATGTATTTTGCTCACTCATGTATAGTGCCCATCTCAAGTTTCAGGTTCAAAGCCTTAGTAACAAGGAAATGTGTCTGTGAGACACTAATGCCCCGCCAATAAGGTCAGAACTAAATATTTGCTTGTATTTTTAAAAGATTATATAATGATGTACATTTGTATAAAGTTTCATGATGATGTGAAGTTACCTTTAGAGAAAAAAAAGCTTAATCACAAAAGTAAACATGGAGCAGAATAACCAATTTTACCATAAAATTAAATACTACTGGTAAATAATCCATGTCATGATGTACATGAATGTCTAGATTCATAAAGATGTAAAGTCATCTTCATAGGAAATGATCATACATGCCAAGTTTTATCAAATTCTGTCAAGCGGTTTCAGAGGAGATGATTTTCAAAGTTTTCAATTATTTTTTCTATTTGTTGCCATGGCAACCAGAGTTCTTCATGGATCAACTTTATTTGAGCAATTTTTGTAGAGGCCCACCCAAGGATCATACATGCCAAGTTTTATCAAATTCTGTCCAGCGGTTTCAGAGGAGATGATTTTCAAAGTTTTCAATTATTTTTTCTATTTGTTGCCATGGCAACCAGAGTTCTTCATGGATCAACTTTATTTGAGCAATTTTTGTAGAGGCCCACCAAGGATCATACATGCCAAGTTTTATCAAATTCTGTCCAGCGGTTTCAGAGGAGATGATTTTCAAAGTTTTCAATTATTTTTTCTATTTGTTGCCATGGCAACCAGAGTTCTTCATGGATCAACTTTATTTGAGCAATTTTTGTAGAGGCCCACCCAAGGATCATACATGCAAAGTTTTATCAAATTCTGTCCAGCGGTTTCAGAGGAGATGTCTTTTAAAGCAAATTGTTGACGACGGACGACGACGGACGAAGGGTGATCCCAATAGCTCACCCTGAGCACTTCGTGCTCTGGTGAGCTAAAAATTCATTGATGACATAAAACCCAAATGCAATGTTCGCAATGTGATTTCTGAGACAAACCATTACTGCCGTTATGTTATGATTATACAATCAATTTATTGTTTTTTTTTGTACATTCAGATGATATTCTAGCTACTTAGTTCCATTTGGGACAGAACTGTTCTGTTAAAGCTAATTGTGTACAACTTCCAATTGGAAAGGGACTTGCAACAAACAAACTAACAAGGTGTCAACATCTGAAGACTGTTTCTAAAACTATTGGCCATAATCAACATTTACGTAACAATGCAAGCTGAATGTGGATACTAGAGGTGTGAATTATGATCACATGACTGACTTGTGAAAGCAGTAGAACTTTTGTTCGAATATCTGCAAAACACTCACGGCTAAATAAAATGGCAGTCTCTTCAATGTATGAAGAATGAGTGCGCATTGTAGAAGGGAATTAGATTTTTACAAAGGTTATGAACCTCTAACTCAGTGTGCACAATACATAGGTGTTTACAGTAGTTACAATATCAATGTTCATTGAGTAAATAGTTAAAGGGCTGACTATATTGATCAAGCTCCGCCCAAAGTTTTGGACCGTGTGTGTGTAACACTTCATCTCATCAATTTTTTTCCATTACTGAAATTTCTGCCCTTGAAAATGTCCCCCCATTCAAACTTTAGTGCAGAATGGGGATCATAATTGGAATAAAGCCGGAGACTGATAGGCGTATGCATTTTAATGAAAAATTGAATTACTTGCGCAACCTGTGACTATCATATACGCACTCGCCAATCGCTATACCAGAAACAACCAACAGCTGAAATTTTATTCTTTCGGACATTTGAATAAATTATTATTTTCACATATTTGAGGGGTGTACAATTTATTTGTGCAGTATGTCTGACTTGCTTTATTATCTGAAAATTCAGACTTCAGCGGTTTTAGAGAGGGAGATGTGGAGAAATCCCAATCGAAAAGCAAAACTGTACCAGAGTGTGCTAAACCTTTGGGTCAAACTATGAAATCTGTAGTGACAAAGCCTTCAGGTAATAAGAACGAGAGATATGATGGCCCTGAATCGCTCACCTGAGAAACATTGCCCTCAATGCCAATTATTGTATTACAAGTCATAGTGAATACATAATCTATGCAGAAGTACAACAAGATCATCTAAATTCAACACAAAAATTGTACCTGCCATCCAAATTTTGAAGTCATAGATTTAATAAGTCTATATAAAATCAAGTGACCCCTAGGAGTGGCCATTTTTGACCCCAGGGCCATGATTTGAACAAACTTGGTTGAGGTCTAGTAGGCCATGTTACACAACAAATATCAAAGCTCTAGGCCTTGTGGTTTCTGACAAGAAGATTTTTCTAGTTTTTCTTATATAAGTCTATGTAAAATCAAGTGACACTTGGGGTGGGGCCAATTTTGATGCCAGAGTAATGGTCCATAAAACAATGCCACACACCAAATATCTTAACTCCAGGCTTTGTGGTTTCTGACAAGAAGATTTTTCTAGTTTTTCTTATATAAGTCTATGTAAAATTAAGTGACCCCTGGGGCGGGGCCAATTTCCACCCCAGGGTCAGGGTAAAAATTTCACTTTAAAAATCTACTTTTAGCTCCTGTGACCCAGATATGCAATGGACCGAAACCATTTAAACAACTTTGGATGAGCTTCATTCATGCAAGGAACATCTCAGGCAATTTTCATCAAATTTGGCCAAGTGGTTTAGGAGAAGATGTTGTTTAAAGAATATTGTTGAAGCCAGATGCACGGACGCATGCTGGACGCCAGACAAAAGGCAATCACAAAAGCTCACCATGAGCACATTGTGCTCAGGTGAGCTAAAAACATTTCCAAAACCAGTAGTTCTTAGGAGTGGGTAAGTAAAGAACATATGTCTAAGTCTTCAGTCTATCGTTTTAATGATCAAGGCAAACTTTTGGACTTGTCCAATTTGTCTCCACAGATATCGAGAGCCTTTGGGCAGTATTGGAAGTTCATTCTGCGGAGCCTGTGTCTTATGATCATGTTGATGATGATCTGTCTTATGTTCGTGACATTTCTAGATTACCTAATATGCATGTTGAGATTAATGCTGCTAATATTTCAGACTGAGAGAAGGTGAGTGCTGGCTTGGGGGAGGCTTTGTTGGCCCCTCAGACTACTGATTCTAAGGTTTAGGACTTAAACTAAAAGGCCTAGAGAAGGGCAAGTCTATTGTTCAGCCTTTGGCAGAGATGATTAACTTGGCCTGTATGAAGGCATGTGATATTTAACAGTTTAATGCAAAGTATAAGATTCCAGAAAATTGTGATAAGGCCAGGCAACTGTTAGTAAATCAGGAGATTTGGAAAACCTAAAATAGGACATGTCATTTCAATGATAAGGCCTGATTCAAAACCTGGTTTTTAAGTGTATTGCTCCAATTGTCTGACTGGAAGAGCTGTTGAAAGGCCAAATTGTTCACTGCCCCGAAATTAAGTCCCTTCTATCAGATTCTTTGACACTGTTAGGGCAGATAAAGTTTAATTTGCCTAGGAGGAGGCATATGATTAGACCACCCCTCGCCAGAGATATTCTGGGCTTTGTAGTATGTCTGTGCCAATTATGACAATGCTTTTTGGGGATGACATTATTAAGTAGATAAAGTCTTGTGATTCCCATTGTAATTTGTGGAAAAGTATGATGTGGAGCAGAAACAGGGTATCAAGTGTATATAGACCTCCTAGGAGGGAATATTTCAGCAGCCTGGATACACTGGCAGGTTTCAACCATATCCTTACCTGTCCAGGGGTCAATCGTATTTAAAACAGGGTAGGGCAGGGAAGCGAATCCCTGCGACAAGTTCTGCCACAAGCGCTTTGGCTCCCCAAAATGAACAGAATTAGCTACGGTATATACTTTGGGAAAGCTTAAGTTCCATTTTAAAGATTGGGAAAGCATTACTCAGGATGAGTGGGTGCTTAGTGCAGTATCTGGTTTCAAGGTTTCTTTTGTAGAGGTGCCTTACCAGGATAGGGTTCCTAGAGAGATCCCTTTTAATTCAGAGCAATGGCAGAATGATGATGATGAGATTAAGGGTTAATTGCGAAAGGGGGCAATAGTTAAGGTGGTTAGTATAAAGGGTGAGTTTGGCAAATGGCTCATTTAGATCGGTTATGAACCTGAGGTTCTTAAACTAGTTTGTTTGTTATGAGCACTTTAAGCAAGAGACTTTTAGTGTTGTGTTTATCTTGATTCAGAAGGGTGATTGGTTCACTATGATAGATATGACAGATGGTTATTTTTGTATTCCAATCCAGGAGGATTTTAGGAAGTTTTTGAGGTTTTCATGGAACGGCCTTCTGTATGAGCTTGTATGTTTGCAGTTTGGTTTGAATTGTGCTCCTTTGGTTTTACAAAGATAATGAAGCCGGTTATTGCCAGGTTGAGGAAGATGGACGTTAGATGTTTGTTTTATTTAGATGATTCTTTGAATTTAAATCAGGACAAGGAAGTCTGTCAAAAGAATTGTGATACTATCTTGGGTTTTATGAGATCATTAGAAGAAGTCGATACCAACCCAGGTGATAGTCTTTGGTTTTCTGGTGGATTCTGTGCAATTTGAAGACTTTTTACCAAACGAGAAGGTTGAAAAGATTAAGAGGTAAGCTGCTATATTGTTACAAGGACAGAAAGGTGTTCAGGATTTAGCCTCTTTTATAGGTTAAGTGATAAATGCTTTCAATGTGGTATACAAGGCACAGCTTCATAACAGTGCTATGGAAGAAATAAGATCATTGGCCTGGGTGGAACTTTGAATTTTGATAACAAGGTTGAGATCTCAGGGTTTTGTAGTTTGTAGAAGTCAAGAATGATAAATGGATTAGGCCATCACTGGTTAGTTTCCGTTGTTGTACGGATGCTTCAGGCAAGGGTTATGGTGCTGTTGAATTGAATACTGGCCAAACTCTGAATGGAAGGTGGAAACCTTGTGAGGAGAAATCTCATACCAATTATTTGGAAAATTTGGTTTGCCTTGCATGCTTTCTATTCCAACAAGAGGGCCATGATGGCCCTGAATCGCTCACGTGATTATAAATGAGCAACATATGTTGGATTTTCATATTGACCTACTTTTTGACCCCACATGACCCACTTTCGAACTTGTCCAAGATTTTATGGAAACAAACATTCTGACCAAGTTTCATAAAGACTGGGCCAAAAATGTGGCCTCTAGAGTGTTAACAAGGTTTTTCTAAGATTTGACCTCATCACCTACTTTTTGACCCCACATGAACCAATTTCGAACTTGTCCAAGATTTTATGGAAACAAACATTCTGACTAAGTTTCATAAAGATTGGGCCAAAAATGTGGCCTCTAGAGTGTTAGCAAGGTTTTTCTATGATTTGACCTTGTGACCTACTTTTTGACCCCACATGACCCAAATTCAAAATTTTCCAAGATTTTATAGAATCAAACATTCTGACTAAGTTTCATAAAGATTGGGCCAAAAAAAATCAAATGAAGATGTAGAGTGCAAACAATGTGAAATCTGGTTTTTTAATTTTAAAAGGGGCATACTCCTGACCTAATGGTATGATATCAGCCATAATTGAACTTGTTTGGTTAAATTGATAATTGCTCATGAAATGAAGATGCTAGAGTGCAAACAATGTGAAATCTGGTTTTTTTTAATTTTAAAAGGGGCATAACTCCTGACCTAATGGTATGATATCAGCCATAATTGAACTTGGCCGAGATTTTATGGTTATAAACATTGTTATCAAGTTTGAAGATAATTGCTCATGAAATGAAGATGCTAGAGTGCAAACAATGTGAAATCTGGCTTTCTTTAAATTTAAAAGGGGCATAACTCCTGACCTAATGGTATGATATCAGCCATAATCGAACTTTGCCGTGATTTTATGGTTATAAACATTGTTTCAAAGTTTGAAGATAATTGCTCATAAAATGAAGATGCTAGAGTGCAAACGAACAAATTGTGGACGACGTACGGACGGACGTACGACGGACATTCATTGATCCTAAAAGCTCATCCTGAGCACACGTGCTCAGGTGAGCTAAAAAGCAAGGGGTGCATAATGAGTTTCAGTAAGATTTGGTGACTGCAGTTTCTTATGTTAATGAGTTTGGTGGTATGCAGTCTTTAGAGCTAGAGGGTTTAGCTAAGCAGGTTTGGTATTGATGCATACATCGGCACATACACATTTCAGCAGTATTTATTTCTGTCAAAGTTAGTTCTGCTGATTTTTATAGCAGAAATTTCTCAGACTCTACTGAGTGGATGTTGAAACCAGATATTTTCAAAAGACTTTGTAAGCATTTCTTTATCCCATACGTGGATTTATTTGCCTCTACATTGAACAAGCAGTTACTTAGGTTTGTCTCTTGGTTTCCAGAACCTAGTGCTGAGGCGGTTAACACTCAATCCTGTTGCTGGGGTGATTTGTCCCCTTATTTGTTTCCTCCTTTTAATTAATTGGGAGGGTAATTAATAAACTGATACAGGATAATTTTGAGAGAGCTGTAATAATGCTTCCATTTTGGCCCTCACAGGCATATTTTCCTTTGTTATTAGAGAGCCTTTGTTCTCTTCCTGTCAGGTTGCCCAGGCACAGGGACCTACTTCAGCTGGTTCAGAGTGGAGATTGCCATTCGATGTGTCTATAGTGTTAAGGTACTTAAAGGCGTTAATACCATTGTCAAAACTTTCTCTTAAGCTGTTAACTTTTAAGACAGTGGCTTTAGTGACATTGGCTACAGCTCCTAGAGCTCAAGACACTTATTCCATGAACTTGGATAGGATGCTGGTCAAAGAAAATAAGATTAATTTTGTTTTTGGAACATTTTTGAAGACCTCTAGGGATGGACATAACTTTTCTTTGAAAATTGAACATTTTCAGGACGAAGCTTTGTGTGCTATGCATACTTTGATACTTAACATGAGGATGACAAAACAGTTATGTCTTTCAAGACAAGTGTTTGTTTCTTATCAGACTTAAAAACCAGTGTGTTCTGATATTATAGCACGTTGGTTGAAAGAGGTGTTAGGTGCTTCAGGTATTGACGTTAGCAGATTTTCTGCTTATTCCTTTAGAGGGGCATCAACCTCAGCTGCTCTCAGTAAGGGTGTTCTTTTAAAACTATCTTGGACACAGCAGCCTGGAAGTCTGATGTGAACTTTAGGAAGTTTCATTTCAGACAAACATTACTGGAGAGTAATCTTTATCTTATGTTGTTGTGGTTTTTGGAGAACATATTATCAAGGGAAGCTTTTTTGACTGTATTATTACAGTAACTGTTAATTAAAGTGTGTTGATTTAAAGTTTAGTTGCCCCTTAAAGATGCTCTGTATACATGCGAAAGCCAAAGGCTTTATGAAGAGGGCCATAATGGCCCTGAATCGCTCACCTGAGAAATATTGCCCATATTGCCTTTTATAACAGTCATACTGAATACAAAATCCATGCAGAAGTACAGAAAAAAAATCTGAAACTGAATCTGTGGTCCAAATTTTGATGGTTATAGCTATAAAATCGAGTGACACCTAGGGTGGGACCAATTTTGACCCAAGAGCCATGATTTGAAAACTTGGTTCTGGTCTACAAGGCCATCTTACATACAAAATATCTAAACCAATGATCGTGGTTTCTGACAAGAAGATCTTTTAAAGACTCCCTTATATAAGTCTATGTAAATTCAAGTGACCCCTGGGGCAGGGCCAATTCTGACCCAAGAGCCATGATTTGAACAAACTTGGTAGATATCTATAAGGCCATGTAACACACCAAATATCTAAACTCCAGACCTTGTGGTTTCTGACAAGAAGATTTTTCTAGCTTTTCCTATATGAGCCTATGTAAAATCAAGTGTCCCCTGGGGCGGGGCCAATTTCGACCCCCATGGCCATGATTTGAACAAACTTGGTAGGGATCCACTAGACAATGCTACACCCAAATATCTAAACTCCAGGCCTTGTGGTTTATGAGAAGATGATTTTTCTAAAAAAAAAAAAAAAAAAAAAAAAGAATGAAACATTCAACAGGTTGTATAGGTAGAAACTATAAAGTATTGCTGTTAATAAAAAAATTATGTCTTTGATATATCTTTAAAGGGTCTTTTATTTTCAACATAAATAATTTGCAGTGAATAATATATGCATAGTTATTAAAAATTATTATTATAATATATTGCTAGAAAAAGGTTAGTTGCTGCTTAGAAAGTGATGTCATGTTATTATGTATGTATAATCAATGTTGACGTCACTACTAAAGATAAATTTAATTAACTATATTCCTGTTGTTTTTTTCTTGTCTTTTTTCTTTATTTTTTCATATTCTGTTTATATATTCTATATGTAACAAAATAATTGGAGTTAATTAACAATTATATGCATAAATATTTATTGTAAGGTAGTCAGTGGGATGGATCCCCGATCCACTGCTACCTATGTGACGGGGACAATAAAATGTTAAACTCCAAAAAAAAAAGAAAAAAAAAAAAGATTTTTCGTTTTTTTTCCTATATAAGCCAATGTAAAATCAAAGGACCCCTGGGGCGGGGCCATTTTGACCCTGGGTCATGATTTGAACAAACGTGGTAGAGGTTCACTAGACAATGCTACACCCAAATATCTAAACTCCAGGCCTTGTGGTTTATGAGAAGATGATTTTTCTAAAAAAAAAAAAAAAAAAAAAAAAAGAATGAAACATTCAACAGGTTGTATAGGTAGAAACTATAAAGTATTGCTGTTAATAAAAAAATTATGTCTTTGATATATCTTTAAAGGGAGACATGCATTTTTTCTCTTTTATTTTCAACATAAATAATTTGCAGTGAATAATATATGCATAGTTATTAAAAATTATTATTATAATATATTGCTAGAAAAAGGTTAGTTGCTGCTTAGAAAGTGATGTCATGTTATTATGTATGTATAATCAATGTTGACGTCACTACTAAAGATAAATTTAATTAACTATATTCCTGTTGTTTTTTTCTTGTCTTTTTTCTTTATTTTTTCATATTCTGTTTATATATTCTATATGTAACAAAATAATTGGAGTTAATTAACAATTATATGCATAAATATTTATTGTAAGGTAGTCAGTGGGATGGATCCCCGATCCACTGCTACCTATGTGACGGGGACAATAAAATGTTAAACTCCAAAAAAAAAAAGAAAAAAAAAAGATTTTTCGTTTTTTTTCCTATATAAGCCAATGTAAAATCAAAGGACCCCTGGGGCGGGGCCATTTTGACCCTGGGTCATGATTTGAACAAACGTGGTAGAGGTTCACTAGACAATGCTATACACCAAATATCTAAGCTCTAGGCCTTGTGGTTTCTAAGAGTTTTGCAGAAGAAGATTTTCAAAGTTTGCATTTTTAAAATCTATTTTTAGCTCCTGTGACCTACTTTTTCAACCAATCAAAATAATTTGAACAACTTTGATAGAGGACATCATAAGGATGCTTTCTGTGAAGTTTGGTCAAAATCCATTCAGCAGTTTAGGAGGAGATGTTGTTTAAAGGAAATTGTTGATGCCGGAAGGACGGACGCACAGATGCCTTCTTTAAAGGTATGAATTCAGCTGTTTGTTGTGTCCAGTGTGGCAGTTGGCACATGCATATACGATAGTCATGGGTTGTGCAAGTAATTTGATATTTTGTTAAAATGCGGACGCCTTGAGATGTTCCTGAAAGGAATGCTCTGTATACATGCCAAAGCTAAAGGCTTAATAAACAAGAGGCCCATGATGGCCCTAAATCGCTCACCTGAGATAAATAGGTTGACCCAAGGAACATCTGTACCAATTTATTTTAAAATCTGGCCAGTAGTTTTGAAGAAGATGATTTTTAAAGTTTTCATTTTTTTTCTTTTTGTTGCCATGGCAACAAGAGTTCTATATGGATCAAGTTTATTTTAGGAACTTTTGTGAAGGTGACCCAAGGATCATTCCTGCCAAATTTAATCAAATTCTTTCCAGTGGTTTCAGAGGAAATGTTGATTAAAGTTTTCCCTATATACATACAAGGCAAATAAGCCCCGCCCCT